>JANUYF010000003.1:126910550-127558050 GCA_026167975.1 Phrynosoma blainvillii
AATTCTTCTCCTCCCCCACCAAAATGACAAACCTTCGGGAATCTCCCATCGATACTGTATCTTCTCCTTTCTCAGGAAAGCAGTTAAATTGGTATAGTTCCGTCGTTTCCTCAGTATTCTCCCCGGGACATCTTTTAACACTCTTATAATTTGCCCGTCTATATTGAAAGTATCTTGATTGTGTTTAGCTAGGAACAAGTCTCTAGCCTGTTTCTTAACAAAGTTGACAACGATGTCCCTAGACAAGCCCTTTTGTTTTGCTATAACAGAGTTCACGCGGAACAAAGTATCAATTTCTGAGTGCATTTCCTGAATACTTTTATTCATAAGTTCTGCCATTTTTGGTATCAATCTCTCTGGTAATTTTTCATTTTTCTCCTCGATCAGTCCCCGAATTTTAATTGCTTTTTCTCTAAGTTTCTGTTCCAACACCGCCACTTCATCCATGTCCTGCTCTCGTATATTTTCCATTTTTATCATCTGTCTCTCAGATCTTTCCACTGTATATTCTAAAGTCTCCACTCACTTTTTCACATTCTGCATCTCTCCCAACAACGCGTCTACTTTCTGATTTATTTCCCTTAGGTCCGACCTGATCTCATGACGAACCTCTTTTTTAAAGTCAATAAACTGGGAGGAAAACTTGTCAGAGAGCGAGTCTATCTTTTCCAATATTAACTGACTCATATCAATGTTCTTAGATTTGTCAGTGGAAAGTTTTCTTTGAGGTTGAGAAGCCAATTTCTGCGTCTGAGACCTCGTCGTCATCTTGTCCTTGAAATTATCAAAACACTAGCAGGTGTGGGGAGAGATAAGTTTATTTGTCAAGGACAGGATCACTTTAATTTACCGTTTCTCTAAGGCGTTTAACACAAGACCAGTCCAATATTCACGTTGCCTTTAGGTTATACACTCTCAATATTTTACTTTAATTGCCATCACAAAACACTATATATGATAAGTCCAGCTCCCTTTTAATTATAATCTTCTTTCTTAAATCAATTTAGCCAGTAGATTCTTCCGTATTTAGATGATTAGTCAGTTATTCAATAGTAGAAATTGCAAATCAAGTTTACCTCGTAATTTCCATGAATGGGGAACTTGAAATTTATAAGAGTTGTGAGATCCAAAATTAGAGTGTCCGGTTATCGTACAGACAGAAACTCTCCCACTTTCACTTCTGCTAGTCGTTGCTAATTTTTGCACCATACAAAATAAAGCACCCTGATTAGATATCTTCGTATTCCGGGTCTTTTAGCTTTCTTCCATTCCAAAGCTATTTGTCGTCGATCACAATTCTTAAAAAGAATTTTTAAAAAAAAAAAATTGGCGGCTCCCCTGCGGCTCAAGCCGATCTGCTGCGGGCCCATGGTTTGCTCTCTCGTCCTTCTGATTCTATTTTACTCCGGACACTTCAGAGATCTTACCGTCGCCCGACCCGAATCAGGTTGGACCTCCTTCGAGCCCCCTCTGAGCTCCCCAAATCTTGGTGAGCACTTTCTGTACCTCTGGGGTTATCCAAAGGTGCAGGGAACCCCCGCAGCACAGGACGGGCACGGAGACCTATTAATGCACGTCCTAACGGGGAGCCATAGCCAACCGGAAGTCAAAAAACATGTCTTTTAAAGAGGAAGAAATGTTGATAAAAAGAACACAGTACAGAATTGTTAAAAAAGCTAAATACTTGGGTATCACTATAGCTAAAAGAAACATGGAATTATATGAAATTAACTATACTAAAACATGGAAAGAAATTAAAAAGGACTTAGTGAACTGGTCACGATTAAAGTTATCTCTCTATGGAAGAATTTCGCTAGTAAAAATGGTTATACTACCAAAGCTAATGTATCTCTTCATTAACCTTCCAATAATACATAACACTAAGCCATTTACAGAATGGAACAAAGAGATTAAAAGATTTGTGTGGGAAGGTAAAAAGCCTTGGGTCAGATGGAAAATACTAATTGATAAAAAAGAGAATGGAGGATGTAACCTGCCTGACTTAGAATCATATTACCAAGCATGTGTTTTGATGTGGATCAAGGATTGGATAACATTAAATGATCAGAAACTATTGGAATTTGAGGGCTTTGATCTCCGATATGGGTGGCACGCGTATCTTTGGTACGAAAAACAACAAATTCATAAAATCTTTAGTCACCATATAATTAGAAGAGCCCTCATAACAGTATGGAAAAAAAAAAGAAAACCTTTGTTTTATAGAAATATTCCGGGATGGATGTCACCCCAGGAAGCCTTACTAAACAGGTTCAAAAATGTCAACAAGTGCTAAAAATATGAAGAAATCATAAGCCTTGAACAAAGAACTGGAAAATTAGAACTTAAAAGCTTGGATATGATTAGGACTATAGAACCCAATGTCACCTGGTTTCACTTTTACCAATTGAAAGAAATACTTAAAAAAGATGTTAAACAGTATGGGATATCTTTGACAAAAAATGAACTAGACAAATGTTTATTAATAGAAAAACCTAAACAAATAGCAAACCTGTACAGAATTATAACATCAAGGAAGTTAGAGGAGGAAATAGTAAAAGAACACATGAATAAATGGGCTAGGAATATTGGTAATGTAATAACATTGGAAAAATAGAACAAAGCAAGACAAAATACGTATAAATTTACTAAAAATCAACTCATGAGGGAAAACTTTTTTAAAATGGAGGTGAGATGGCACTTAACCCCATTTAAACTAGCTAAAATCTATAAGAATGATAAATATAACTGTTGGAGGTGCCACAAAGAATGTGGCTCATGGTACCACATGTGGTGGACATGTCCAATAATAGAAAAATTCTGGAAAAATTTACATGAGATGATTGGTGAAATTTTGAATATAACATTTGAACGCTCCCCAGAATTATATTTATTAAATATGATTCAATGTATAGATAGTAAAGACCGAAATAAAGTATGGAAAATACTGCTATATATGGTAACAGTGGCAAGAATAATGATAGCTAGTTTGTGGAAAACTGAAAAAATCCCAAGCCTTGATGATTGGCTAATAAAAATGATTGAAATATCAAATTTGGATATTGCTAACAACATTATTGAGGGAGAATCGAAAAAAGATAGAACATAGAAATGGAAATGTTTATATATATATATTGTAATAAAATATGGGGATAATAAAAATAGTATATTAGTATATATAAATACGTATAGAGATAATTGGTACATGAATTACAATGTTTATATTTTTTGTTTTTATTTAATTTCTCCTCTCTCTTACATGGACTTAGAACTTAGAAAGAATAAGAAAAGAAACAATGAAATAAGTGTCAAAGAATAAACAATCTTTAATTTGATTTATTGAAGTTGAAACTACAATGTAATAAGCAGAATAATATATAGAAGACTATGTGGACTGCAAAGAATGAGATGAAGATTGACATAAAGAAACTATGATTATCTATGGCTGCTTAGGATATATGTAATAATTCTTATCTCTTTTTTTCCTGTTTTTTGTTTTGTTTTGTTTTCTCTTTCTTCTTTTTCTTTCTTCTTTTTTTCTCTTTCTCCTCTGTTTTTCTTCTCTTCTCCCTTCCTTTTTTTCTTTAATTTACTCCCACTATTTTTTCTCTCTTCTGCTATACTGTTATATCATGAATTGAAATTTTTGTATTAAAATTTTGTATAGACACTTTTTTAAAAAAAAAAAACCTCATTAATAAAAAAAAAATAAAAATAAAAAGGTACAGACTCTTTCCCAGTCTTTAATGAAACTATCTGATTTTTCATTTCTTAAATTTCTTGTAGTTTTATCTAAATCTAAGGCCTGATATAGTTTCAAAAGCCAGTCTCCTGAATTGGGTATTTTTTTACTTTTCCAATTTTTGGCAAAAACTATTCTTGCAACAGATATCATGTAAAACAGCACACATCCATGTTTCTTTTCTAATTGCTTATCGGTCATATTTAAAAAGAAGATCTCTGGTTCAAGTCTTAATTTCAGTTTAAGAATTTTGTTAATTATAGTGCAGATATTCTTCCAATTTTTTTTGTGCTTTTTTGCATCTCCACCAAATGTGAAAGAGGGTTCCCTTTTTTACCCCACACTTCCAGCATTTATTACTGGTATTACCATATATTTTGCTGGTTTTATTTGAGGTCAGATACCATCTGTAACTAATTTTATAGAAGTTTTCCTTTATATCTTGGCATAATGTATAGTTTAATCTTTTTGACCATTTTGTCTCCCATTGCTCCAACTCCAGTGACTTCTGTGTTTTTAAGTTCTATATTTAATTCAGACATGTCTTTTTTGAATAACTCTTTCAGCTGTAAATATGTAAACCAGTTATTTATTTTGCCTTCACACTTTAGGTCTTCTAGTGATTTTAGTTTTAATTTCCCTTGCTGTCGTTTTAATATGTCTTCGTATTTCAACCACTTCTCTCTGTTTGTTGAACTATATTAAAGAAGGCCCCCTGTGGGGATGCCCATAGAGGTATTTTTGGACAGATTAATTTTTTATATTTACATCAGACCTTAAACAATGCTTTTCTTATGATATGGTTATTAATGTCTCTATTCACTTTGATTTTGTCGTAGAACAAGTAGGCGTGCCAGCCAAATCGTAGGTTTGTACTTTCTAGTTTTAACAAATCTTTGTTTTCTAAGTCAAACCAGTCTTTTAACCAAATTAGACAACAGGCTTCATAGTATAGTCTGAGATTTGATAAGGCTAGACCACCTCTTTCTTTTGCATCTGTAGATATTTTAGTCTGATTCTAGACTTCTTTCTCTCCCAGATAAATCTATTAATATCTCTTTGCCAATCCTTAAATATGGAAATATTGTGGATAATAGGTATCGTTTGAAACAAAAATATTATTTTTTGTAGGGATTACATTTTTATCGCTGCGATTTTCCCCATCAAAGATAGTTTAATTTCTTTCCATCTTTTGAGATCATTCTTTATTTCCCCCCAGCATTTTTTATAAATGTTGTTTAATAGATCTATATTTTTAGAAGTCAGAGTTATCCCTAGGTATTTGACTTTTTTATTTATGTGAAAGCCAGATAGATCTTTTAATAATTCTTCTTCTTGTCTGTCCATATTCTTTGTCATAATTGTAGTTTTTAACTTATTTATTTTAAGGCGTGATATTCTTTCAAATTTTTCTAGTTCTAGCAGACTTTGGATGTCTTTATTTGGATCACTCAAAGATATTAGTAAATTGTCCACAAAAGCACGAAGCTTATATTCTACACCTTTTACTTTAATACCTTTTATGTTTTTGTTTTCTCTTATATTTCTAAGTAAGAACTCAAAAGTTATCAAGAACAGTAGTGGGGATAAAGGACAACCCTTGTCGGGTTCCTTTCTGTATTTCTATTGCTTCTGTTTTTTCTCCATTTATTATAATTCTGGCTAATTTTCTTCTTCAAAAAGTGAGTAATTCCAGTGGTTTTAAAAGATCACTTTTTTTAAAGTCTATTTACATTTTGGGCAATTTCTGGCACTTTCTGTGCAGAAAAGAATATGTGCGTTATTTATTACATTATTTTCTGTACAGAAACTGCTCTTTCCTGTGCAGAAAATGCTGTCATTGGGGACTCATTCTGTGCAAAATTCATACATGTTTGATTTGCATAGCATTATAAATCCACTTCAACTGCAGTAGAAACATGCTGTGAAATCCTGGGATTGGCAGTTTAGGAAGAGGTATGCAGAAATCTCTTCCAGAGAACACTATCTCTCTGGCTTTTCTTCGCAAACGAAGATTCAGGAAGGACTCATCTCATGCTTTTTGTAAGCGCGCTGATGACTAAAAAGGCCAATCCGAGATAAACAAGTCCAGTTGCAGAAAGTACAGCAGAAGATCTCCTTGCGTGATGTTTCAGGGTTGTGATTCTTTCTGCGTTGTCGTTTCTCTTCGAGACTTGTTCGGCGTGACTTCTCAAATAAGGCTGCAGCATTGTGGATAGTGAGTCTCCATGCCTCCCGATGTGAGGTGAGGGTGGACATTGTTGGTGATCAATTTGGCTGAGCCTGAGATGTTGTTTCAGGGAGTCCTTGTATCGCTTTTTTGGAGCGCCCCTCTTACGCTGACCCGTGGCGAGTTCACCATAGAGTACTATTTTTGGGAGGCGATGGTCCTCCATCCTAGAAAAGTGCCCTGCCCAGCGCAGCTGCATTTTCAATAGCATGGCCTCAATGCTGGTGATCCCTGCTTGCTCAAGGACAGCAACATTCGTCACATAGTCAGTCCAGTATATATTTAGGATTGTGCGTATACAGCGCTGATGAAAGCGTTCGAGGAGTCGTAAGTGTTGGCGATAGGTGACCCATGTTTCAGACCCGTAAAGGAGAATAGACAGTACAATTGCTCTATACACACTGATTTTTGTGCTCCGCCTCAGGTGTTTGTTACTCCAGACTCTTTTATAAAGTCTTCCAAATGCGCTGTATCCCTTTGCTAATCTGTGATCGATCTCTTTGTCAATCTTGGCATCTGAGGAGATGATGCTTCCCAGGTAGGTGAACTGCTGAACGGACTTAAGCACAGATTTGCCTACAGCAATGTGGGGATCATGGTGTTTGTCCTGTGGTGCAGGCTGGTAGAGAACTTCCATTTTCTTCAGGTTGACTTCCAGCCCAAACATTTCTGCAGCTGTTGCAAAGCAGGATGTTAGCCGCTGCAGAGCTGCTTCTGTATGGGCAACAAGGGCAGCATCGTCAGCAAAGAGCAGCTCACGGACTAGATAGTTTAGAGTCTTGGTGCGAGCCCTCAGAAGGCTTAAGTTAAACAAGCTACCATCAACATGGTAACGTATATAGATGCCATCTTCTTCTTTGAGCTCTACTGTAGCCCTTTGGAGCATCATGCTGAAGAAGATTGTAAATAAAGTTGGAGCAAGAACACAACCTTGCTTCACTCCATTAGTTATTAGAAAGGGCTCTGAAAGAGCATCGCCATATCTGACTTGACCATGCTGGCCCTCACGTAGCAAGATAATCATTTTGAGAAATTTGGGGGGGGGGCATCCTAGTTTTTCCAGGATCTGCCATAGACCTTTTCTACTCACAGTGTCGAAGGCTTTGGTGAGGTCAACAAATGTTACATACAGTCCCTTGTTCTGCTCTCTACATTTCTCTTGCTGTTGTCTAAGGGCAAATACCATATCTGTAGTACTCCTATTTGCTCTGAAGCCACACTGGCTTTCAGGAAGGAGTTCTTCTGCAATAGCAGGAACTAATCTGTTCAGGAGTATCCTTGCAAGGATTTTTCCAGCAATAGAGAGCAGTGTTATACCTCGATAGTTTGAGCAATCAGATTTTGCTCCTTTTTTCTTCTACAGGGTGATGATGACTGCATCTCGGAGATCTGATGACAGTTCCCCTTTTTCCCAGCAACTCACAAGGAGTTTGTGGAATTTAGCATGGAGTACATGACCTCCGTGTTTCCAAACTTCAGGTGGGATTCCATCAATCCCAGCTGCCTTGCCGTTTTTCATCTGCTGTATGGCCTTAAGGGTCTCTTCCAATGTGGGAGCTATGTCCAGTTCACTTTTCATCGGTTTTTGTACCATATGTTGGATAGCTGAGCCTTGGACTACTCAGTTGGCACTGAAGAGATTTTGAAAATGTTCAGCCCATCGATTCAGGATGGAGGCTTTATCAGTAATTAGTGTTTGACCATCTGTACTGTATAAGGGGCTTTGGACCTGATAAGTAGGTCCAAACACTGTTTTAAGAACTTTGTAAAAACCTCTAAGATCACCCAGATCTGCATAGCGTTGTGTCTTTTCTGCTATATTGATCCACCACTTGTTCTGAATGTCTCGGAGTTTTTGTTGAAGTTTACTACACATGAGACCGAAAGCTGCTTTTTTTACATGGCAAGTTGGTTGGGCGAGGTATGCCTGGTGAGCAGTTCTCTTCTTTGCCAACAGCTCCTGGATCTCTTGGTTGTTTTCATCAAACCAGTCTTGATTTTTCTTATGGGAGAACCCGAGGGATTCTTCCGCAGACTGGAAGATACTGTTTTTGATATGTTGCCAAAGCACTGTAGGAGAAGGATCTGTAGGGTGGTCTTCAAGTTTTGATTGCAGATTTGCCTGGAAGTTGTCTCTCATGGTAGCTTGTTGAAGATTGTTGACTTGGAGTCTCCTCTTTAAGATGCCACCCTTCTTCGGTTTGAGCTTGAGATGAAGATTTAGTTTACATCTTACGAGGCGATGATCTGTTTGGCATTCTGCACTGGGCATCACTCGAGTATGACGGACATCGCGAATGTTTCTCTGGCGGACTAGAACATAGTCAATGAGGTGCCAGTGTTTGGATCGGGGATGCATCCAGGTTGTCTTCAAGCTATCTTTCTGCTGAAAGATAGTGTTTGTAATAGTCAGCTGTTGTTCTGCACAGAACTCTAGCAGGAGGCATCCATTATCACTGCAGTTTCCAACACCAAGCTTGCCTAAAACACCTTTCCAGGCTTCGGAGTTCTTTCCTACTCTGGCATTGAAGTCACCAAGGATAATAATTTTATCTTCTACAGGGACTTTTTGTATGAGGTGGCATAGGTCTGTGTAGAATTTGTCTTTCTCTACAGGGTCGGCTTGCATAGTTGGGGCATATATACTGAAGAAAACAATATGTGGGAAGCATAAGGAGATAATGCGATCAGAGTGACCTGTTGGCAAGGTTTTGAGTTTGGAGGCAATGGAGTTTTTAATCATAAAGCCTACTCCTGAAAGATGTTGTTCAGTTTTGGGTTTGCCAGACCAGTAAAGTGGGTAGCCGGCACCGTGTTCGTTAAGGCTGCCTTCCTCATGGAGATGAACTTCACTAAGAGCAGCGATGTCAATATTAAGTCGTGCTAGTTCATGGGCTATTAAAGCAGAGCGATGCTCAGGACATCCACTATCTGCAGAGTCTTGCATGGTTCTGATGTTCCAGCATGCAAGCGTCAGTTTATTTACACCTTTGGAGGCCGGTGTGTGCCTTTGTTTCTTTGTCTTTGTTCGACCACATCAGAAGATGCCTGTTGGCCGTGGCTAGCCAACCGGGTAGGTGGGGATGAGCTTTTGTTAGGCCACCTTTTCTAGGCCCCTCTCCTTATGGAGCAAGCAGTGCTCTCCTTAAAAAAGGCTGCTTGGTCATTCAGGATGCTGCCGAACAAGACTGTCATCTCCCGGGTCAGCCTCAAGCGACCAAAGTCCTGAACCGCCTGCATGCAGGGTTGGGTCTGCGGCTTCCAGTGCATCTTTACACCTGCCGTTTCATCCCTTACCTATCGCTACAGGGCTTTTTCGAAGATTGGATTTGTCCTTCGAGCCTGTGCAATGGATTTTTCTGGTGGAGCACAGCATGCACAGAACTGGCCTCACCCTTTAAACCAAAGGTTCGTCTGCTATGGCCTTCCAAGCATGGACGGTAGCAACGAGATCCTCGGGTCATAGGTTTGTTTAGAGTTTCCTTCTCTTTGATGGTTGACCTTACAGGGTTGGACGAGCACCATCTTCCCGGGTTTGGAATTAGAGTTTTCCTTCTCCTAGGATGGTTGCCATAAGGCTAGGGAGCCCATCCTGCTCTTTGACATTCTTTGTCAGACCCATTCAGTTTTGACCTGTCTGGCATGGGAATCCCTACCGGTGGCTATTATACCACCGCCAGCATAGCTCAAAACTACATTAGGGTACGCAAGCCTCTCCCCCACAACAGTCCTAGGCTTGCCTTCAGAGGCTCTGCCTCTGGCTCCTCCTCTGATAGTGGTGAGAAGGACAGTTGGTGCTAGGCTTGCCTTCAGAGGCTCTGCCTCTGGCTCCTCTTCTGATGGTGGTGAGAAGGGCAGTTGGTGCTAGGCTTGCCTTCAGAGACTCTGCCTCTGGCTCCTCCTCTGATGGTGCTGAGAAGGGCAGTTGGTGCTAGGCTTGCCTTCAGAAGCTCTGCCTCTGGCTCCTCCTCTGATGGTGGTGAGAACACTAGTGCCTTACCAAACTACCAATCCCAAGTTTTCATACAATGCAGCCACAATAGTTAAAAATATTGCTATAGGTGTGTGGTGTAAATGATATTCCTTTTGGTGAGCCTTGTGTTCAAAATGAATTCTCTTCATACTTGTCTACGCTGGGAGGGGGGTGGTGGAATGCTGTATGCAGCCCAATGCCAGTGCTGCCAGTCATCATGACATACAGCTATTTCCAGGGAGATGCTGTGGTTTTTGGCACTTATCCTGACTTTGTTCTGAACTAAGCAAAGTCAGGGGAACTGTGTTGTTTCCTGGAAGCCGTGTAGTGAACTTTGGCTTGTTATGCATGTCAACAGATGGACTGTATCTCATTTGGCCCTAGTTGTTCACACACCAAGAGCTGCACCATTTCCCTTCCCTATTCTGAGAAGCATGGTAAAAGGCATGGCCTGTTTTTGGAACTTCTGCCACCGCTTCCTCATAGGCAGCACCTCTGTGTAAAGCCTGCCAAGTACACTGTTGCTTCTGCTAAAGTCAGAATGGGGCATTATTTTCATTTTTACAGCAATTGCACAATTATGAGAATGTGATAAAAAAGGGGGGGGGGGAAATCAGCCTGCATGAGTATGGTGAGAGGGAGAGGAGCAGAATCATGCCCACGCATACCATGTAACTGTTTGAGAAATGGTAATGCAGTAGAACATACTTGTCACAAGGAAATCCATAGTAGAAAAATGACAAGATTGGGAGTCATTGACAGGTTTTACCCATCAATGAAAAGGAGAGCTGCAAAAATGGATGGAATACAAAGCACCAGCAGGACAGACACAATGTGATGTGATATGTGATAAGTGCCAGCCAAAGCCACTTTTATGCTGTTAAAATTCCTCTTTACTAGCCTTGTGTGATAAAGTCCATAGAAAGAGAAGTCTCTGTTCCTTGCTAATATACATTAACTTTTCTCAGGCCTCAAGTTCAGAGCCGAATACATCTCCCTCCCTCAAATGCCATAGCCAGAAAATGATGCTAAGAAGAAAAAAATGGGCTGAGTGCTAGACACACAGGAGAAAGCATGGAAAGAAGAAATTGCAGAAGAGAATGGAAGTTTCATGTGAATATCATATTTAAAGAGGTTTTTTATGCATACCTATCAAAACTTGGTAAAACATGCTCAAAGTGGTATACATAGATCTCCTTCTCCTTACAACAACATGTGAAGCAGGGTAAGCTGAAAGAAAAACTGGCTGGCCCAAGGTCATGTAGTGTGAAGTTACCAGATTAAAAACTGGAGCATACTCTCTAATGGTTATGAACAAAGAGTATTTCACTAGGTGTTCTTTTTAATCTGGTTTGTGACAACAAAGACCTGCTGAAATTCTCTCTTCTACACAACTGTTAAAGAGACAGGAGCCCTCTCCAGTTTTCATTCTTAGTTTTATAGCTCAGTTGAAACTACATCCTGTGTCTCCAAAGTCCCAGTCTAATGTTGTTGTTGTTGTTGTTGTTGTTGTTGTTGTTGTTGTGTGCCTTCAAGTTGTTTCCAACTTATGGTAACTCTATCACAAGGTTTTCTTTTCAAGATTTGTTCAGGACAAGTTTGCTGTTGCCTTCCCCTGAAGCTGAGAGCATGTGATTTGCCCAAGACCACCCAGTGGGGTCATGGCTGAGCTGGAAATAAAAACCTGGTTTCCAGAGTCATAGTCCAGCACTCAAGCCAATGCAACATATAGAAGAGAATTTTGCCATATTTCCCTTCCCATACATCATCTGTCATACCTAGAAGGTGCATTTTCAGAGCCTTTTTAATCTTGGTCTTTAACAGCCGCATTATTTCCTCGTGTATTGAAGCCCAATATCTCTGGGCTTTTCTACATGCCCACCACATGTGGAAAAAAGTACTCTTTTCCTCCTTACATTTCCAACACCTATTATTGAGGGATTTATTAACTTTCAAGAGCCTGGTAGGTATTAGGTACCATCTGAACTGAAGTTTATAATAGTTCTCCCTCATATCATAGTTCAGAGTGTATTTCAGTTTCTTAGACCATATTTTTCCCCATTCATCTAGCTGAATTAGACAGTTTAGATCTTGGGCCCATCTTAACATAACTTCTGGCCTCAGCAGACCAGCCCAAAGGGCCATCCTGGAGGAAAAGATTGGGCAGGGCAGCCACACATTGGCCACCCCAGCCCCACGCTGACGTCGTCCTGGTGCCGTGCACCATTACACATGGCATGCAGCATTAGGATGCCCTTCTGGTGCAGTGTTCAAACACACTGCACTGGAAAGGGTGCTGAAAAACTGTGCACCAGCTCTTAGGGCAGCCTTTTGCTGCTCTTTCAGGGGTGGCAAAAGGAAGGATTGGGGCCACGGTGTGTGGTTGCCACAGCCCTGATCCATGGCTAGCAGGGGTGGCCCAGAGCCTCCTGTCTGCATAACCTCTTCCTTAACTTGTTTTTCTTCCATCTCCCATTTTAATAATACTTTATCAATTTTAGATACCAGGTGCTCTGACTTATTCCATACTATATATTCTAGTTCTGTTAACTTCTATTGCTATTCCATAGATTTTCTGTTCAGCTATAAATCTTTCTTTTAGCTGCATATACAAGAACTAGTTACAATTATAATCCCACTTCATTTAGTTCTTCTGAAGTTTTCATTGTTAGCTTGCTTTTCTCCATTTTGAAAAGATCCTGATATGTCAACCACCTATTTTTCAGCATTTCATTATTCCTAAGGAAGGCTTCATTAGATGATATCATTACAGAAACCCTTCTGCTTATTCTGTATCTATATTTTCCCCATACCCTCAGCAAGGCTCTCCTTATGAAGTGATTTTGGAAATCTTGATTTACCTTTAATTTCTCATAATACAGTTAGGCATTCCACCCATAGATATTATCAACTCCTTCTAGATATAAAAAGCCTCTATTCTCTAACCACTCTTTGGTTCACTCCAAACAACATGCACGGAAATGCAGAGTTAAGTTTGGTAATCCCAGACCCCCTCTGAATACATCATCTTGAAGGGATTTAACTTTGACTCTGGGTTTTTTACCAACCCATATAAAGTCTGTAATTTCCTTTTACCAGTTCTTAAAGAGGATATCATTCAATATTACCAAAATGGCTTGGAACAGAAACAACATATTCAGTGAGACATACATTTTCACCACTGAGATTCTTCCCAACAGAGATAGTTTTATGTTCTTCCATTTTCATAGATGTGCCTTTATTCCCTGCCAAACTATGTCATAATTGTTCTTAAAGAGGTCTGTGTTTTTTAATAGAAATGGTAACCCCCATTGTGATGCAAATTCCTCTTTTTAATTATTTGTCATAATAAATTTATTATTATTATTATTATTATTATTATTATTATTATTATTATTATTAGACCTTCCCTGGCATTTCCTCCTCTGTATTTTCTTAGATCTACATAGTTAGGGCTTTTGTTTCCATTGGACCTGTTGTGTTCACTTTCCCCCTCTTCAAGGATCCTTTGTTTGAAGAGAAAGCAGCCTTGTGGGGGCAGGCCACAATAGCTATCCTACCTCCATGTATAGGGGCAAGCTTGTGAGGTTCCTATAAACAAGCTCAGTGCAATTCTTTGGTTCATCTCATTTCCTACCTTTGGATGGATTTCCAGAGAATATAAAAATACATTTTTGTTTTTACTTTACTATAAGAATCCTACATAATTACTCCTTTTTAATGATAAGCTCATTGCACTAGCTCATTGCATGCTCCTACCACAAATATCAAATGCTCTTAGGGACAAAAATAAGAATCTATAATGACTGGGCAAATCAAAAGGACAAATTTTGGAAAAGCTAAACAGGGTATTGACAATAATCTTCTTGTTGTTGTTAGTTGCCCTCGAGTTGGTTCTGACTCATGGCAACCCTATGGATGAGACATCTCCAAGAATCCCTATCCTCCACTGCCTTTCCCAAACCCTGCAAGCCCTTCCCCATACCCCCCTGATCAAGTCTATCCATCTGGTTTTTGGTCTTCCTCTCTTTCTTCTACCCTCTACCTTTCCTAGCATTATTGTTTTTTTCTAGTGATCCATATCTTCTCATTATGTGGCCAAAGTACAATAGTCTCAAGTTCATCATCTTTGCTTCCAAGGAGAGCCCTGGTCTGAAATGTTCATGAACCCATTTGTTTGTCTTCTTGGCTGTCCATGGTATCCTAAGTACTCTTCTCCACCACCATATTTTAACTGAGTTGGTTTTCTTTCTGCCTGCTTCCTTCACTGCCCAGCTCTTGCATCCGTACATGGTAATTGGGAATGCAATGGACTGATGATTCTGACTTTAATGCTCAGTTGTATGTCTTTGCTCTTCAGTATCTTTTCCAGTTCTTTCATAGCTGCCCTTCCCATTCCTAGTCTACTTCCTATTTCTTGTCTGTAGCCTCCTTCTGGTCAATGCTTGATCCTAGATATGGGAATTCTTTAACTATTTCAATTTCCTCATTGTCTAGATTGAATTTGTGTATTTCTTCTGTGGTCATTATTTTTGTGTGTGTGTGTTGTTGTTGTTTTTTATGTTCAGTATCAGACCTGCCTTTGCACTTTCATCTTTGACCTTCCTTATTAATTGTTCCAATTCCTAAATGTCTTCTGCTAATATTATGGTGTCATCTGCATATCTTAGGTTGTTAATGTTGCTTCCTTCTATCTTAACTCCTCCTTTTTCTGATTCTATTTCTGTTTTTCTTATGATGTTTTCAGCATATGTTAAACAAGTAGGGTGATAGGATGCAGCCTTGCCTGACCCCTTTGCCTATTGGAAACCACTCTGTTTCCCCAAATTCTATTCTGATCATGGCCTCTTGTCCTTGGTACAGATTCCTTATCAGGATTATCAGATGTAGTGGCACCCCCATGTCTTTGAGTGCATTCTATAGTTTTTCATGATCTATACAATCAAATGCTTTGCTGTTGTCTATCAAACACATGCTGATTCTTTTTTGGAATTCTTTGGTGTGATCCATTAGCCATCGTACGTTTGTAATGCTAACTAGCTAGCACAATAATATGAGCTGGAAAACAGTGAAAAAGATCAAAGATTATTGCAAAAAAAATTGTTGAAGCAACTGAAGGGTGATGTTGCTGACTAAAAATGAAGGCACAAATGAAGTTTTGAGGGAAACGCAATTTATTCTGAGATAATGATCTGGCATCCAGGCATATAGCTATAATAAAACAAGTAATGTTAGTAACAAAAGGAGAGAAGGTGGGAACAGAAAAACAACTGGAGATCATCAGGGTAAGGCAAAAGAAGTGCAAGGAAAAATAAGAAATTAGAAGGAAGCATATATTAAGAAAAGGGAAACAAGAATTGAGCTCTGAGGGATCACACCTGATTATATACACTTATCTAATATAAGTCCCACTGAATTCATCTCAGTTCACTGGAAAAAAATAGTGAAAAGGTAGTAATGGTAGTGACTTAAAAAGTCTTAGAATACATTGTAAGAATAACCAGTCTATCAAACTCCAGAGATCAAACATAATATGATGAATTGTATCAACATCTGAAAATTCTTTGTCTCACATACATATGCACACATTTCCCTGCTGCTGCTTTCATCTTTTTTCTTTTTTTAAAAAAAACCCTCTGCTAAAGAGAAAAGGATAATGGGCACTATCTTTTAATGGTTTCTGCTAGGAACTAGTAGAAGAGGAGTGAGTTCATTTGGCCCTCCAAATATCTCCTAGTATACCTTATTTTTAGCTACAGTGGCTAGAGCTGTTGGGATTGGAATCTAACAAAATCTGGAAGTCCACCTAACTCCTACCCCTGATGTAGAGGTATACTGCAAAGAGCTACACTGTAATCTATGGGATGGAAAATAATTATTCACATTTCAGCAAAAGTAACATTTTCACACCTCATAAGACTCATCAAAAGAGACACACCTCATGTTGAAAATTCATACATTTGTGCGACTTATAAGGCATATAAGAGGAATTAAATGTGTACAGACCAATGTGCATGTCTCTAAATGTGAACAGCTAAAATAGTGCCCATGTAAAGAAATACACTCACAGATTTTAATTAATGAAGGAATGCATACACTTAGCAATACACTCCTCCTCCTCTTATTATTATTATACATTGTTGCATAATTATATTAATTCAAAGATGGTAAAGGACAGAAACTCATGTCTATAGACATGTATACAAATGTGTTGTTGTTGTTGTTGTTGTTTTGTAAGACTAAATGAGCACATTATCAAAGGGCAACCCATCTTGGTTCCACTAGGTAAAAAGGCTTGTTAGAGCATGGAAAGTTACTTTTAAAAGAACGAGTGTAATGACATGTTCAATCTATGTATAACTGAACAATGGTAGGATGATTCTATGGAACCCAGAGGTTCATACAACCACTGTTCATTTATGGTAAGCTTCAGTATGACATTATGTCCATCCTTTATAAAGGAAGATGTTTAAACTCTATATGTTAGCATTCATCTCTCTTTTTTTAATTTTATTTTGTAAAATACTGCACATACACTACATATATGAACATACATATACATATACATAAGACATACTTAAACAACAATACAATATCAATATAACAACAGACATATTACAAAACAAAAACACTGATAATAAACATGAATATACAAGAATTAATAGATTTTTCTTCTAACTTTTCAAATCTATCCTTTTAATTGCATTCATCAATATGTTTTATTTATTTCTTCTTAATTCTTACTTCCTCTGGGTGTATCTTCATCGCTTTTTATGTAAATTCCACTTGTCATCTTGTCTCTTTCTTCTTTTCACGGATCCTGCTGTAGTTTTACCATGATCTAATTTAGATTCCATCTTCTTTTTTCCCCCGAATTTAAGAGGAAATCCCAATCATTCTTGATTTCTTTTCCCCTTAACTTGGCTGTCAATATGTCCATATCTACTGCTTCTCTTAGCTTCAATATCCATTCTTTTTCTGACGGTATAGTCTTGGTTTTCCAGTATTACACGTATAGTAATCTAGCTGTAGTTATCATGTATAATAGTTTTTTTTTAGCATGTTTCTTTTCTGTTTCCTTATCTAGTTTACTTGTCATGTTTAGCAAAAATATTTTTGGGTCTAATACTATATTTGTTTCCAACATCTCATTTATTACATTCACAATATTTCCCCAGAAGCGTTTTGCTGCTTGACGTTTCCACCACATATGGAGGAAGTTACCTTCTGGGTGTCAGATACCATTGATGAAACATTTTGAAATAGTTTTCTTTATAGTTTTGGCATAATGTGAATTTCTTGGTAATGCTCCATGATTTCTCCCAACATTCCATTTCTATAGGGCATTCTACATCTTTAGCCCATTTTAAAATGGTATGTTTGATTGTTTCTGGTTCCAGATTTCTTTGTTTTAATACCTTATAGTATTTGGTGATATGGCCTCCTGATTCATGAAATAAGATTTTGTCTATTTCATTTTCAATATTAGTCAGACCTGGCATTCTATTATTCTCCTTGCATTGTGCTTTTAACTGGTTATATAGAAAACAGTTAGCTTTTGTATTTTCTTCTTGCCATCGAAAAGTGGTTGTATTTTGAGAGGTTATCTGACTTCTATATATAACAGTTCTTTATATGACATCCTTTTTTCTCCTTTATTTATGGATCTTTGATATAGGGCTTCTTGCGGGAATACACACAAAGGTATTTTCAAGTAGTACTGTTTTTTAATCTTAAACCAAACTTTCAATAAAGCTTTTCTAAATAAATGGTGGTCAAAATCTTTATTAGCTGATAATTTGTTGTACCACAGAAATGCGTGAAATCCAAACCTCAAATTGGTGCCTTCTAGTGTTAGTAGTTTTCTGTTGTCTAATCTTAGCCATTCTTCCAGCCATGTTAGACATGAAACGTAATAATATAATTTCAAGTTGGGTAGTGCTAATCCACCTTTGTCTTTGTCTTCTGTTTGTAGCTTCCATCTAATCCTGGGCTTTTCCCCTTCCCATAAGAATTTTGAAAGCTCCTTTTGCCAAATTTCCAAAAATTTCTTGTTTGCTAATATAGGTAAGTTTTTGAATAAGAACATGAATCTAGGGAGGATATTCATTTTAATAATTGCAACTCTGCTTGAAAAAGAGAGTTGGAGTCTTGACCATTTTATCAAGTCTTTTAAAATATCTTTCCAGGTTTTTTCATAGTTGTTTTGGTATAAGTCTATGGAACATTTCATCAAGTTAATGCCTAAGTATTTAATTTTGCTTTCAATTTTGAATCCTGATATTGCTTTCAGTTCCAATTCATCTTTAAATGATAAATTCTTAGTTAATATTGTTGTTTTATCTTCATTTATTTTAAATCCTGAATAGATACCAAATTCATTTAATGTTGTGATTAGATGTCTGATACTATTCTGTGGTTCTTCTACAAAGCAAATCAAGTCATCCGCAAATGCTTTGATATTAAATTGTTCTTTTTTTCACTCTAACACCAATTATATTATCATTGTCCCTTATTTGATTGTTTAATATTTCAATAACCATAAGAAAGAGTAAAGGGGACAAAGGGCACCCCTGTCTAGTACCTTTTTCTATCTGTATGAAGTCAGACTTCTGTTCATTGATGATCAATTGCGCTCTTTGTTCTTTATAAATAGCATTTATCCAAGGTGTAAATTTGTCACCTATGTTCATCTTCTTCAATATTTCTTTAAGGAATGTCCAGCTGACTCTATTGAAGGCTTTTTCAGCATCAATCGAGATCATCACTAACTGCTTTTCATTGTTATATTCAAAGTGTTCTAATATATTCACTACTATTCTGATGTTACTCCTAATCTGACGCTTAGGCAAAAATCCATTTTGGTCTTTGTGTATGAGCTCATTTAATATTCTTTTCAGTCTTTCAGAGATAATTGTTGCAAAGATTTTATAATCAACATTTACCAAGGAAATAGGTCTGTAATTTTTTACCTCCCTTCTATCCCATCCTTCTTTTGGAATTAGCATTATTAAGGCATCTTTCCTTGAGTCTGGGATACCTTATCTTTGAATATTGTTAAACAGATTTTGTAATGGGATTAGAAAGGGTTCTTCCATAGCTTTATAGTACGTGGCTGTAAAATCATCAGGGCCAGGCGCTTTTCTGGGTTTCAATTTTCTAATAGTTTCTACTATTTCCTGTATTGAGATATTTGATGTAAAGTTTTTTCTTGTGTTTCATTTAATCTTGATATTGATTTGTTTTCTACATATTTCTTGATTAATTCTGTGTCCTTATTTGTATTGTACATTTATTGATATAAATTTTTAAAATACTCTGTAAATTCCTTTTTAATTGTACTTTGATTAGTAATCTGTTTTTCATTGACCAATAATTCAGTTATTATTATTTTTATTTCTCCTTTTTTAGTTTGTTTGCTAGTAATTTACTTGCTTTATTACCATATTCAAATTGTTTTTGTTTGGTGATTTGTAGTTTTTTTTATGAATTTCATTGATTGCTATCGATTTTAATTGTTGTTGTATAATCTGGATTTCACTTTTCTGCTTCTTGTCACCCTTTTGTTTCCATAGTTTTTCTTTCTTTCTCAATTGTTCCAATAATTGATTTCTTTTTTTGTTCTTCTCTTTTCCTCTCTGAATGGATTTTAATAATTACTCCTCTAATAACAGCTTTGCTAGTATCCCATAGATTCTTATTGGAAATTCCTTCTGTCCTGTTTTCCTTAAAGAAGAGTTTTAATTCATTTTTGATTCTAAGTAAAGTTTTCTCTTCACATAGCAAATAGTTTGGGAGTTTCCAAGTGTAATCTATTTTTGTATCTGTCATTTTTAATATAATAGGATTGTATTCAGACATATATTTAGGTAAAATTTCCATAGTTTTTATTTGTGGGAGTATTGATTTTGTTACTAGGAACAAGTCTATTCTTGAGAATGATTTATGTACATCTGAGAAGAAGGTGTAGTCTTTTGTTGCATTATATCTATATCTCCATACGTCTATCAGTCCAACTTCCTCTTGTAATTGGAAAAACGACCTGGGTAGTTTACCTTGATTTTTTTTAATGTCTTTTTTTTAAGCAGTAAAAGACATACATAGTTAACATAAAGCCATACATCCAAACCTTACATCTCCAATACAGCAACAGTAACAATAAGCATATAGAAAAGAAAAGAAAAGAAGAAAGAAGAAAGAAAAAAAGAAAGAAAATAGTAAAGCGAGGGTAAAATAGTCCCTCAGTGACTTCCTGAGACCTGGAACAAGTCTCATTCCTTGTCTCATAACTCCTCCTTTCTCACTTACATGTTGACCAAGAATTAAACTATTTACTCGCATAGCCGCAAACTTAAATTATCATCACACCAATTAACTGTTTCCTCCATTTTTGTTGTTTGTTAAATTACCAAATAAACATTTATCTAACGCAAAGTTGCTTGGTCTTCTCTCATTAATTTACATTAACATTTTTACTTCTATTACAAATATAGTTGAAAATCGGCTGCCAAATTTTTTCATTCTTCTCCCAGTCCTGATCTTTTATCATAGTTGTCATGCAATCCATTTCTATTAGTTCCATAAGCTTCTGTAGCCATTCTTCTTTATTTGGAACTGTCTCTCATTTCCACCTTCGTGCATACACCAGTCTAGCACTGGTACTTACATAATAAAGTAATTTCCCATATTTAATCTCCAAATTTTTATCCTCAACAATATTAAGTAAATATAATTTAGGATCTTTCATTAGTTTAATATCCAGAGCTTTTTCTACCATATTTTTAATATTTTTATGAGTGGAAAGTCTGTCTACTTCAGGATTTATTACACCATTGAAATCTCCTATTAGCAATATGTCATTATATTCCATTAGGTTGATTTCTTTTAGAATTTTTCCATTAAAAGATTCTCTATTCTCAGATGGTGCGTATATGCCTATAATAAGTAGTGTCAGATTTCTGGTTTTAACTTCCACCGTAATCAGTGAGCCTTCCTTGTCTTTAAAAAATTTCTTTAGCATCATATTTTTTTAACGTAAATTACTATACCTTTTTTCTTTTTTTCCTGCTAGAGAGTAGAAACATTCTCCTAATCTTGGGTTTATTAAATATTTAGATTCATTACTTTTGAACTTTATTTCTTGAAGGCAGACAATATTGCTTTTCAGTTTTCCAATCTGATGGTAAACTAAACTTCATTTATGTTTCAAATTGAGTCCTTTGATGTTCCAAGAAATTATATTTAGCATCATATTTTGGTTCACAATGTGTATATCTTTTTATCTCTCTCTCTCTATTTTTTTTTTTGTTGTGCCACCCCAGCCACCCCTGTGTATATATATTTTCTCTTTCCTTTTTTTTCTTCCTGATCTTTAATTTTCATTTTGTTTTGTTTTTATCTTAGTAAGTTCTTTAAGGATCTCTTTGCTTTGCTTAAATAATTTTTCAAGATTTTATTCTTCTCTGCTTTCTTTCTCTCATTCAGAGTTGTGATTGATATCAATGCTTTCATGAATATTTCTATTTTCTTTATATTTCTCAGAATCCTGCTGCTGTACTTATCATATCTTTTTTGTCCTCCTTCAGTTCTCATCTTCTTCTTTTCTATTCTCTCTCCTTTTTCTTACTCTCCATTCTCTTGATTGGTAATGTGTTTCAGTGGGTTCTTCCTCTTTATTTCTCCCTCTTTTCTCTTTTATCAAACATTGTTCCATTTCTTTTGCTTTTTCAAGGTTATCAATTTTATATCTCTTTTGTTTATATACAGTTGATAAACCTTCAATTCTGTCCCATCTGAATTCAAGTTTCAATTCTTTTAGGAGTTGTGTCAAGAATTTGTATTTTTCATGCTCCAACATAAGTTGTGGCAAAATATATTTAAATATTTTAATTTCTTCATTCTCAATTATTAATCTGTTCTGGTAACTCTTCTGAATAATTTGGTCTCTAGTAGAGTCCTTATAAAACATACTGCTATGTCTCTAGGGCTCTTCTGCTCTTTTGCTTGTGTTGAGTTTATTCGGAATATTTTGTTATTAATTGATCGGTGTTGTAACCAATAAATTGTGCTAGTGGTGACATTATTCTCTTAATTAAGTTTCATTTTTTCTTTCTCTGAGTCCTCGAGGTTTTATACATTTTTACCTATAATATAATTCATTTGACCAATCCCTTAATTGTTGTTGTGCATGTTGTTGTTGATTTTCCTTCGATATTTTTCAACTTTTTTGTGTGTTTTAGATAGATCTGATGATATTTTTTCCATTCTTTTACCAAGACCATCCATTTCTTTTTTGAGATCTTTCTTGATGTCCGTTCTGGCCTCTTTCATTTTATCTCTCATTTCTTGACAAACATCTTTCAAGTCTTCTTTCATTTCATTCCTCATTTCCTTCATTTTCTGTCATATTTTCCTAATTTCTTCAAGCAGCAGCATATTAGGGTCTAGTGTCCTTATACCCTCTTCTATCGATCCTCTCCTTTGTGATGAGGTCTGTAGTTGTGTTTGAATTGTCCCTTTTTTGCTTGTCTCCATTTTCTCTAGTTTTTCTAATTTTTCCTTTCTATTAAAAATATAGGATATTTACAGTGTCTTTCTTCTCCAATAAATTTCAATACCTATATATATAATTGGTTAAATAATTAAACTGTATAATTGATTATATAATATACAATATATATAAGTATCAATACCGTTAATGTTGAAAATGATATTAATTGGTATTAGACAATATTAGCCTTTACCTTTCTGAATAAGCCACGACTGAAGGCCTTTTTGAACACTAAGATCTTTGCCACCCAGTGAAAAGATAACAGAGAGGAGGCAGATCAAACCTCCCTTGAAAGAGATTTCCAAAGCTTAGGAGCAGTCACCAAAAAGACTCTCTCTTATGTTCTTACCAGCATGCCTGGGAGGGTGGTGGGATAGCAAGAAAGCCTTCCTCTGAGATTATAAGACTTGGGCAGGTGCATATGGGGTGATATGGGCTTTCAGATAGTCTGGACCTAAGCCATATAGTGCTTTATAGCTTAAAACTGGCACTTTGAATTGTGCTTGGAAATCAACCAGCAGCCAGTGACACTGTTTCAGCAAGGGAGTCATATGCTTCCTTTGAAGGGGTGGGAGGTGAGACAGCATGGCTAATCCTTTTGGCTTCTCCCCTTCCCTAACTGATTCTACTCTGTTATTATTGAACTGAAAAGTTTTGCTATTTGCAGGTGGTTTCCTCTTTTCTCCCCATACCTGTTCCTTGTGTCTTACAGAGATTGCAAGCCTATAGAAAAAGGCCGTGTCATTGCTTAATTTAAAACACACAAACACACACTGGTTTGTGATCATGGATGAGGATGGTAGAGATGATGATGATGATGATGATGATGATGCCAGGGCTAGGCACTTTGAAGGTACTTCAAGATGTCTGATTTTCTCCAATCAGTAATAGAGGCTGATCTACACTGCACTCCTCTAATCACCGTAATGTATTTATTCCAGCTAGTCTCTGTATCAATGCAAGAGGAGAGAAAAAACAAAACATGAAAATCAGTTTCCTGAGTGCAAAATACCCAGAAAGCCTTTAAAAAACCAGATGCAACGTCAGCAGCAAAATCACTAGAACGGAGTCATTTTATGCAGAAAAGGGTCAATATGATTATTACTATTGTTCAACACTGTGTAGCTGCAAGCAATAATTTCACAAATTTGTTGTGAAAATCACAAGCACTTGTAGAAAGTGCAAATACACATTTAAAATAATACAATACATCATAGTTAGCTATCCTGTTTTTTTAATTTTATTTTATTAATGTTAAAAATACATATTATTTACATATATACAATAAATGAAATACATCCAATATTAACTTTCTCTGTTTCTCCAGCAACCTGCCCTTAATTACTCCATAATTTCATTTACTTATTTTATAACCAATAAATTCAAAAAGGCTAAACAAAGAAGCTACCAAAGGGGAAAAAAACACAAAATTTTAACAAAGCCTTAGAGCAGGGGTAGGCAACCTTTCCCTTTTAAGGGCTGAGGGACTTCATCTCCCAGAATCCCAGGAGCTATTGGCCAACATGGGACTATTGGCCAATATGGCTGAGGCTTCTGGGAGTTGAAGTCCCTCGGCCCTTAAAGGGGACAGGTTGCCTACCCCTGCCTTTGAGCATATTCTAATTTTACATAATTTTAACTGTACTTATTATTTTGTTTATTTTCTAACTTGATCTCATTCATGTTCCTACAATCTATTTCCACTTTAGTTTACAATAGTCTGTAATTGGGAACCACTCTTTTTCAATGTCCTCTTTATCTTTATGATTTAAACAAGCAGTTAGTTTATCCATTTCAATCATTTCTACCAGTTTAAGTAACCAAATGTCTTTCTGGCATTTCTTGTCTTTTCCAGTACTGTGCTAGTGTCATTCTCGCTGCCGTTATCATATATAATATGATTTGTGAATATTTTTTTTTCAATCTGTTTTGGAAATTTGTTTAATATATTGAGAAGGTAAATTTCCAGCCTCATCTCATAATTTATGTTAGAATATGGATGGGTTATACCAGGGACCGGCAACCTACGGCCTGGGGGCCGGTTAAGGCCCTGGGCCTCGGACTTACCGGCCCAGGCCGAAGGTTGCTGCTGCCGCGCGCCGCCATCAGGGAGTGTTTTTGCTGCTTTGTGGCCGCGCTTGCTGCGATCGCCATTTTGGAAGTAAAAATGGCGGTCGCGACGCGTTTGTGCATGCGCAGTACTCTTGCGCATGCGCAAATGCGTTGCGGCCATGTTTTGGACTTCCAGAATGCCAGCCACGGCATGTGCCGTGGTGGCTGTGGCCGCATGCACTACGGTGGCGGCTGCAGTAACAACCGCGGTGGCCGCATGCACGGGGAGGCGCGCAGCAGAGGAGGGTGCGTGCACGCATGTGAGCGCACGCACCGCCATTCCTCCCCCCTCAGCCCAGCCAAGACCTGGGCAACGGGATACCGGCCCAGGTCTCAAAAAGTTTGCCTGCCCCTGGGTTATACTGTCAAAGGTGAAATGTAGAGATGTGTGTGTGGAATTTTCCTCATGAGAACAACATCTAGAGAAACAAAGTGAATCTAACACCAGATGGCCAAGAAGACATAAACATGTACTTTCCCAAGGTACAACTCATGGACACAGACTTTGTTATGAAAAAGGCTTGATAGCAGTATCCAAAACATTGTTAGGTTTGGGAAAGGAGTCACATGGTGGATGATGGACAGCAAGAGGCTGGGTTAATATACATCATACAAACATTATCCAATCAACATAAGGTTAACACCTAGAAGGTGGAGTCTGGGAAGGGCCTAGAGAAGCCTTTGTCTAGAATGTTTATTGTTCAAGATGTGAGCACGTGAGCATGTCTGTCTGTCTAGCAGTGATTTTAACTGCAACAAATTGGTATCTTATACTTTTAGGATTGTTAAAGATATAATCTTTCATGGCTGAACTGGACAAGTTCATCACAATGGATTTTACTTAGTTATCTTATTTTTACTTCTATATGCATTAATAAACTGACAGCAGTCAGCTTGTCCTGCAGATTCTGCTGGGTGCCAAAGAGCAATATTGATTCTGTACAATATTAGTTCCATGTATATTGTTCACTGTTATTCTTAACATATTTTTGGATGCTTATGGTCATAATTGTTATAATAGCATACATTATCATTTTGTTAAGTAATATTATACCTGTTTATGTTATTTCATATTGTATACCTGTTTTTGTTTAGTATTTCCTAGGTTATCAGGGGTCACAGTGGTTTTTCTTTTGATCAAAGGGGCAGCCATCCAATGGGATGGCATCTAGGCAGAAGGCAGTTACTGGCAGTATATTTGTGAGATGGTGTACATGCATGGTGGGGACATGCCAAAAAATAATTACTCAAAAGCATGGTTTGATGACATGCCATGTAGCCAGGCTGTGTGTATTCAGGCTGCCTTAGGAGCAGCTGATGTGGACAGCAGGTTTTAAACCACTTCTGGAAAATGCAGGTTTGAGTTGTTTTTGGTTACCCACCTGTTCCACCCCTATGACAATCAAGTTGTTATGCAGTGCCTACTAATCCAAAACCATCTCTTTATTACACATATTACTTTTCAGTTATTTAGAATCATTATTATTATACTATGTACTAAAAGAGGCCACCTGCCATATTAAAGTTCTAAAATAGAGGTAGGGATCATGTGGCCCTCCAAGGTTTTGGGCTTAAATTCTCATCCTCAATGATATCAACACTCATTATTAGGTATTATGGCCCATGTCAAAGGGTATGCAGCCCAACATCTGCAGTTGTGGCCCATCCCTGCCACCAGACTATTGTTTTCACAATAGCAGTAACTGGTCCTGATAAGAGAATCATGTAGGCATGCACAGATCAAAGAACGGTCAGGTTTTACCTAGACTGTTTTGCTTGGCCAATTAGACAAAGTAGGATGCTAGCTTGTAAGCATCACTCCATAACCCATTAATCTAGCCCCCTGATAATGAGTTTGTGTCTTTGTTTGTGTGTTTCTCAGTAGAGATGGAGAATCAGAAAGGAATTCAACCAGCAAAATAAAAGTAGGCATGATAAATCCTTGAAAAAGTTTGTGCTTGAATCATAGATTAAATTTTGAAAGTTTATGCTTGAGTTATATACTAGATTCAGATTTTCTTGGTAGTCATCTTTGGTTTTATCTCTTATAAGTCTATAAGAGATATGTTTATAAGAGATAAAACCATAAATAATAGAAAATGTTTCTAGTAATAAAAAAGAACAGTTACTAAAATAGTGGCTGTAGTACCTCTCCTATATGAGATTTAAGAAGATGCAATACTTTGGTGTCACATGGAAACCATTTGTTACTTTTTTGTGTCAAAGTAATGGTGAATTTAAACCACTGAATGAGTAAGTTCTATTTCTGATGAATAATTAGATGAATAAGATGCAAATAAATAGAATGGAAATTGCAGATATGCACATTTTGACAGAGCGATATTTCTATTATGTACTATGAATTAGAGGAGGGATTGGAAGGGGTGGGTTGTTTGTAACAAGGGGGTGAATTATTGTAATTCTATCTGTGGGCTTGCCACTATCTGTGGGCTTGACATCCATGGATTAAAACATTTACAGATGGCAAGCCCCATTGTCAACAATGGTGGTGCATGCATGTGGGCATGATAGTGGCAACACCCATGTTGCTCCACCATTAGCGACAACAGGAATTGAGGTCCCCCCTTTTTGTGTGTGTGTATTGACAGGGGGAGTCCAGCATGAATCCCCTGTGGATACTAGGGTCCAACTGTACTGAGATTGTACTATTGTTAAATATCAATTAAAACACCAAGTAAAAATTAGTGGGGGGGGGGAAATGCAATATGTAGGGCTCAATCCAACTGTTAGCCCCATCTTGTATAAACACAATGAATCAATAGAACTTATGTAAGGACTTGATTATCAAGTGCTTGCTGATTCACTGGAACTACTGTAGATCAGACTAACCATTGAATTTAGGCATTTGTATTATATATAAAAAATTGCAATGATGTCTGGTGGCTTCCATGTCAGTGGAACAAATAACCTTTTCTGGGTTTCTTTCTGAACTTAAAGGAGCTATCCAGCTTGGTGAACCTTATTCTGAAAATAGGTTGAGCATCTTGGATAGCTCCTTTAAAATTGAGATGAAAGCCCATTGTAATGGATTCACCAGCACCACATTGACATAGGAGCCATCAGCTGCCAATGACAACCTAGCACTCAGAGTGAAATGTTTCTAGGTCATATTGTATGTTCCCTTCTTAATAGCAGCTACAGAAGTAATGCCAGAATCCAAACCCCTTAAAGGAAAATGTGAAGGAGAAAATATATGTCCTATCATTCATATCACATAAAGTGCAATGAAATGCAGCAATTCTGTAGGCATACCACATAAACATACATTATTGTTATTGCTGTTGTTGTGTGCCTTCAAGTCATTCCTGACTTATGGTGAGCCTAAGAACATGGGGTTTTCTGGGCCTGAGAGTGTGTGATTCACTTAAGGTCACCCAGTGGCTTTCCATGGCTGAGCACAGAAGTGAACCCTGGTGTCCAGAGTTGTAGTCCCACACTCAAGCCACTATACCATGCTGACCCTAAAGATACATTTGTTGTTGTTATTTGCATTCAAGTCATGTCCAATTTACAGCAACTCCAACATGACCCTTATCATGAGGTTTTCTTGGCAAGATTTCTTCAGAGGAGGTTTGCCTGAGGCTGAGAGCATGTGACATGCTCAAGGTCATCCAGTGGGTTTCATGGTTGAGCTGGGAATTGAACCCTGGTCTCCAGAGTCAGTCTAACACTCAAACCATACTCCATGCTGGCTCTCTAAATATACATATAGGGGTAGGCAATTACTAAGACTGATGATGATAATACTCGGGATCCAGCACACCTAAGCTGCCTGAGAAAAGCTTTGAAAATACATAAATTCATACCCTACAGATCATGTTCTCATTAAAGAGAAAAGGAAATAATTTGATATTAGACAATGCTCCATTTGTAGGAGAATGTGGGAGATAGTATTGTATCTCACAAGTAGAATAAAAGCAGAAGGTGATCAACCACCCACCCAACAAGACTCCCACCACTCAAAAAGGGTCTAGAAGAGAAATAAAGCACCAACTAACAGACACTAATCCTTGTTTGCATATCCTCCCACCCTGAGGCCCTGTCATCAACAACAGAAAAATACACAGTTTACATGGGAACCACTCCTCCCTACCCAGGATCTCACAGTGTGTATATATATATATATACCCATTCTCTTCCATTCCAGTATTCTTTGAAGATGCCAGCCACAGATGCTGGTGAAACATCAGAAGGAAACTCTTCTATAACATGGCCACACAGCCTGAAAAACCCACAAAAAACTAAAGCAGGCTTATTTGTAAAAGAACATGTAGTATCTTTATTTACAAATACGTACTAAAAGGTTTCATTTACCTTTATTTTTACCTTTACCAAAAGGTTTCATAACATCTCATGGTGGGAGGCTCTGTAATATGTGCTCTTCAATCATGGAGCAAAGAGAAAGAAAGGAAGACAACAAAACAGAGGACAAACAAATTCAGAGTAACTGCAGTCTAACTAATGCAGGAAGAGGGAGGTTGTGGATAAGACCAACATACAGGAAATGACATGAATTAATGCTATGCCTAATTTTTTTGAAACACTCATGAATTAGCAACTACTGAGATAGAATTCAAAGATGTAGCTGTGTTAGTCTGTAGAATCAGTATGTAGAGCAGGGGTAGGCAACCTTTCCCCTTTAAGGGCCGAGGGACTTCAGCTCTCAGAAGCCTCAGCCATGCTGGCCAATAGTCCCATGTTGGCCAATAGCTCCTGGGATTCTGGGAGCTGAAGCCCCTCAGTCCTTAAAGGGGAAAGGTTGCCTACCCCTGATGTAGAGAGATCTTGTAGCACCTTTGAGACTAAATGAAAGAAAGAATTTGACAGCATGAGCTTTCGTAGACTTCTCCTGCTGCCAATACCTTTCTTTCAGTTACTCTCAAATGTGCTACAAGATCTCTCTACATAGCAACTACTGAGTATAGGCCTAGTGAGGTTGCTACCTCTGACAGTCACCATGGGCTTCTTCCCACCCCATTGAATTGTGAATTGTAATATGGATATGGAGAGAAAAAGCAGAGTATCTTATGTAAGAGTTATAGTTTGAACATCATCACCAGGAAGTGAAATATTGTTTGGGGGAGGGGGATAAGGCATGTTCGGGATGTTGGCATGGCTGCAGATCACAAATAGCTGGTGTCAGGATAACTGTCACCCTCCATTTTAAAATAAAACTCTTTTTTTTTCTCCTCAGCTATGAAGTACTTTGCTTGACAATTCTAAGTATTAACAACTTCAAAGAAGACAGATTTCTGTATTTAAACAGTAGATCATCCAGGCTCTCAGATGTCCTGGAATAAAAATATCAAATGTCATTATTGATTTTCCTAAGTAGTAATAATTTACCCGTGGTGTAGCAGCATTGGTGCTTTTAAAACTCATTGGGTAATAGCATTTTATCTCTCTAGAATATTTTGTGAGACAAAAATTAATGCACCTAACTCCAGTTGTATTTTTGCCTTCCTGCACAGCATGAGAATTGATGGTTTTGTTCCAAGAGGATTACTTGGGAACTGTAATTTAGCTGTACATCTACCTCCCACTCATTCCTTGAACACAGGAGAATGGCCTGCAGTATGCAAATGTAGGGAGTAAGGTCAGGGAATAGGGAGAGATTACAGAAAGAGAAAGCAATGCTGCTAATTTGGAACATCAGATCAGTGCTCTTGTTCTTACAAAACACAATGGCTATGTCTTGCAAAAATAATTTTATTTCTTATAAATTATGATATATGGGGAGAACAGCCTGTAGAAGTGAATTATGAAATTTCAGTCAATTCAAAGGGAGGTAATATTCTTCACTAAACTGAAGAGATTCAAATGCTGGCACTGTCCTCTCATAAGACATCTCTTCTTTTCTTGCCATTTGATCATCTGTGGAGCTAAGGATGTATGACACATTCACTCTCTCAAGGTAATTGTTTTAAATGAATTTGACTTATCTGAATCACCCCTTCTGATGCAATTTGTGAGTTAAAATCCATACATTTCTTTGTTTGTGTGATGTTCAAGCAAAAATAAAATAAAATATGTTCAACAATGGGCACACATTTTTTGAAAAATAGGGACCAAACCACTGAATATATTTCTGAAATACTTTAGTCAATGTGGCCATGAATGCATCTGTTTGAAAAATTCTTATAGAAGTATGTACAGACTTTAAGAAATATTATGCAAGGAACTGGCACAGATGGTGATAGGAAAATGTTTTTTGGGGGGCAACATATGGAAATGGACTTGAGATCTGCCTAGTCTATGCTGAAAAATTCTCTTAACTATTTATGTATTCTTTATAAGGCATGGATGTCTTTCATAGAGCATACTTTACACAGGTAGCAAGAATGGAGAGTTCAAGCCCATTCCTCCCCCATCCCTGAGTCTGCATGGCAGCCTCTGTCATGTTATTTTCAGCCAAAAATACAAATTAGAGATTACTTCTGGTTGCAAACTCTTGCTTTTCCAAAGATGTGTTGCTTCTGTCCCTGGAGACCACAAAGAAGGTAGAAAACGTCCAATGTTTTATTTTTGAATAGTGGGAGGGTCTAGGAGATTTGTGCCAAGCCTCCCACATCTGGTCTGTCTCCACATTGTTCACAGTGCCTTGCATAGCATGCCATGTAGTCTCTCATCAAGGCAAAGATAGGCTTAGATCTATTTGACTTTATAAATAAACAGTATCAGATGCCATCATAACACATAACTGTCCACAAAAAATGAAGTGAGAACCCTGAGAAACACCACCTCAGGCACATAACAGTAGATATGGTTTGTTTGTTTGTTTGGTTTGATTTTGTTTTTGTTTTTGTTTTTGAAATATTATATACATACACTCCACTCCTGCCCTTTCCCCAAGGATCTCTATATTATGTACTGGTTCCACAACTCCACTACATCTTCAGACAGATTATACTGATGGACAAAACTGTCAGGTAGATTATACTAACAGACCATAGCCAGCCCTAATTCTCCTAGTGAGATTCATGGAAGAAAGTGATTTGAACCTGGCTCTTGTTAGTTCCAGTCTGATACTCAGTGGTCCCCAAACCGTGCCCTTTAAATGATTTTGGACTTCAGCTCCCAGAAGCCTCAATCATGTTGGCCAATAGTCTGGGATTCTGGGAGCTGAAGTCCAAAATCCTTTAAAGAGCATCATTTTTTACACTTACAGACATCTTGTTTCCTTGCCATTAGCATCATGTTAATGTTACCTTCTTCAAAGGAAACAGTAGCATGGGGCATTCATGTAGGGATTTGCAGATGTTTTCAGGAAGTATGATGCAGGTCAGTACAATCCACAGCCTTCATGCAACACCTCATGGCATAGCATCCAGCTTCCTTAAGACAGCCCCTGCATCACCCATATTTAATTGGGACCACTTCCTTGACCTCCTTGAAGAAACCTAGGATCACCACTTCCATGCAGCTCATTGCAGTACAGAAGACCAGCCTTGCTGTAGGACACTAAAATAGTACCCTCTCTGATAATTTTAGCAGCATTGCTTGCACACAAGTGAAGTTAAAGCTTCTACATACACACAATGATCCTGGGCCTTCCAACCCAGTGTGTTTGGGAATGTGCATACCTTTAGCCAAGCAAGGACGTAGATCTACAGTTGTGGACTTAAATCTAATTGCTAATACCAGCTGGAGAAGTCCCACTGAATCACTGGAGTGTATATAGGTAAGGGGCGGGAATAATCACCCTCCAATTGTAGGTAAATTGCACTTCCAGCGTTCTATACTACTAGCTATACTGGTTAGGTTGGCATGCACTTTTAGTCCAACAACATCTGGACAAGCACCTAGTTCCTACACCTGATATAAATGTTGATTTGATATTCAGAAATTTATTCAACAGATCTACCCTAGTTGGAACTAGCAATTTGATTTGGGCCTTAAGCTGTATTTTTACCTTTGACACATTGTGGGTACACATTTTTATGTTGTTGATATGGTGATCTGTAGTTTTTTCCTTTCAAATTGACTTTCAATTTGATTATGAACTGATAAGAGTGTTCTGCATTTCAAATTGGGGAAAAGACAGAAAATCAATCATTCAGGGGCAAAACAGACCGCTCCAAAGGAGTGGCTCTGTGCTGCCCCTTTGCTCACTGGATCGGGGCTGTTGCAACCGCATGCCACACTCCCAATCTGATGTTTTTCCAGCCCTAAAAGAAGTGGCAAAATGCCACTCCTTTTGGGGATGGAAAAAAACTGTCCTTGCTGCCATGGCAGCAACTCTACTTTGGCATAGCACGTATAAATGCTGCACTGCAGAAACATTGTGACATCGCCTGCCATCTGGACGGTTGGTCAGCATGACGCTGCTATGGGGGCAGAGTCAGGGCTGGTGTGGGACAGTCACCATGCCCCCACTCCATCCTGACACTGGCGTTTCTTGCCAGTCTGTACACACCCTCAGGCAGTCTGTCCTAAAAGATCACAGAGAAATATTTCAGTCAATGCACCAAATAATTTCTGTTTGATCGCCTGGTTTTCTCAGTGGTTTTCACTTCTATCAACTATGATATCTTTAGTGGCTGTACTCTTTTTTGAAAGGCTAATAGGTGAAAATAATGCTGTTACAAAAAAAAATACTAGTAGATAATTGTTCATGGTTTTTGAGCTGGAAAGTACTTTAAAACAGTTGTTTAGTTTATTTACCATCCTGTTTAATATTTATAGGGATTATATTTGTAGGGATTATAGGGATGCAGTGGCTCAAGTGGTTAAGATGCTAACTCTGTTGATTGCAAGATCAGCAGGTTTGGCAGTTCAAGGCCCAGGTGCTGCATGATGGGGTGAGCTCCTGTCACTAGTCCCAGATTCTGCCAAGCTAGCAGTTTGAAAGCATGCAAATGCAAGTAGATAAATAGGTACAACTTCTCAGTGGGAAGGTAACAGTGTGCTGTGCAGTCATGCTGGCCACATGATCACAGAGTAGTCTCTGACAACGTTGGCTCTTCGGCTTAGTAACCGAGATGAGCATTGCCCTTTATGATCAGACATGACCTGACAACCTTGCCAATGGGGAATGCCTTTAACTTTTTACCTTTTTGATATTTATATGTAGCTGCCATGTGAAATCATTAGTGGATTTGGAGTCAGGTGCCATTAGTATGTTAATGTCATTTACCTGTGCTTCTCCTTTTTCTCTGATTCAAGTGAGGGAACAAATACTGTGAATGAATGATTGTAGTAATCAAATGGATAAAGTTTAATGAATTAAAGCTCAGTACAGACAAAGTAATAGTTCAGTGGTGATAGGTATGGAGGTCACCTGCCCATCGTGATGTGGTTGAATTACATCTAAATGGGATTGCATTCCTCATTATCCATCATATTTGAATCTTTGGTTGATACATATGTCTACTCTCAGTCCACTAATGTCCACGTTTTAGTAACATCACACTCTTTGCTGCTACAGTGTGTACACTTATATTTCAAATCTCTGATGAATTTGCTCTCAATATTCATAGAGTGATGATGGATCAGAAGAAGAGAGATAGAGAATGAGAGTCAGAGTGAGAGAGAGAGAGAAAGTAAAGAAAGGAATATTTCCTCTACATTATTGAGTACAGGCTCGAGAGAGTATAAGACCAAGTCTAAAAATCATGTGACCCTACTTATGTTGAACTCCAATTTCCATCATCCCCAGCCAGCCTAGCCAATGGTGCAGGGTGATGGAAGTGGCCATTCATCCAGCATAGGTTGCCTAGTCCTTGTTTAGAATAAATATTAATGAATCAATCACAGCTATTCTAGACCTAAATAAAAACATGGTAAAAATCACACAGAAGTCATGTAGGACAGAGTAAAAGGAGGGGGGAAATGGACATGAGAGATTAGGAATGTAAATAATATTTGTGACATATCTTATTTTGAAGTCAAAGGCTTTCACGGCTGACATCCATGGGGTTTTGTGGGCTTTTTGGGCTGTGAGACCATGTTCTAGAAGAATTTCTTCCTGATGTTTCACCTGCATTTGTGGTTGGTATCTTCAGAATGGAAGTAAGTGGATACACACACACACACACACATACACTGTGTGACCTGTGGTTGAGAGGATGTGATTTGCATGTTAATCTGTATATTGTTCTGTTGTTGAATGGCAAGGTCTCAGGGTGGAAGGATATACAAGGAGGCATTGTGTCTATTTAATTAGTGGTCCATTGTCTGCTCGGAAAACCTCTGCCCCTGGGTGAAGTTCATTTGCATGTGCAGAGAATTGATTTTGGTGTTTTTTAGGACTGGTAGCCAAACTTTGTTTATTTTCAAAGTTTCTTCTTTCCTGTTGAAGTTGTCCAGGTGTTTGTGGATTTCAATGACTTCCCTGTGCATTTTGACCTGATAGTTTTTGGCATGGTCCAGAATTTCAGTGTTTTCAAATAGCTTTTTCTGCCCAGGTTGGTTTATAATATATTCTGCTATTGCTGATTTTTCTGACTGGCCCAGTCTGCAGTGTCTCTCATGTTCCTTGATTCGTGTTTGAACACTGCATTTTGTGCTCCCTATGTAGACTGGTCCATAGCTGCATGGTATGCAGTAAACTCCTGTGGCTGTGAGAGGGTCTCTCCTATCCTATCCTTCACTGAATGCAGCATTTCCTAGATTTTCTTGATCAGTTTGTAGACTATTTGGAGATTGTGTTTCCTCATCAGTTTTCCTATTCCATCGTTGACTCTTTTGATGTATGGTAAAAAACGACCTTCCCTTTGGGTGGTTGTTTTTCTTCACTCTTGTGGTTTTTTCTGATTCTGGGCACTCATATGATGTCTAAGCTGGAGTAACCATTAGCTTGCAGAGCCCAGTTTAGGTGCTTCAGTTCATCTTCCAGGTATTGGGGTTCACAGATCCTTTTTGCACAGTCTATCAGTGTTTTTATTGTGCTTCTTTTTTTTTGTCCTGGGTAATGATTGGAGTTCTTGTGTAGGTATCTGTCCATGTGTTTTCTGTATACCGTGTGGCCCAATTGTTGGTTCAGTTTGTGGATGACCAAGACACCCAAGAATGGCAATGTTCCTTCCTTTTCTTTTTCCATCATGAATTTGATGTTCAAATGGATGTTGTTCAGATGGTTCAAACATACCATCAAATCTTCTTCTCCCTAGGTCCAAATGGGGAAAGTGTTGTCCACACATTGGTACCATGTTTTGGGCTTTTTGGTGGTGTTTCCAGGGCTTGCTTTTTAAAATGTTCCATGTAAAAGTTTGCTATCACAGGGCTCAGAGGGCTCCTCATGGCTACCCCATCTCTCAGCTCATAGAATCCATTGTCCCACAGAAGCAGCTCGTGGTGAGGCAATGTTCAAACAGGGCTGTGATGTCTTATGGAAAAATGTGTTGGATGAATGTGTCCATTATGGAGACTTTGGTGAACAGGGAGATCACATCAAAGCTGATTAGTCTGTCTCCAAGTTAGAGTTCAAGGTTGTTTTGGCCCTTGAGATATTGAATAGGGCAATAAGACATGAAGAGTTTTAATGATTTTATAAGAAATATTCTAATTAAGAATATTCACTAATGACTTAGTGATCGTACTACACAACCCACTGGAAAGTATAGATGTTTTGATGGGGTGTTAAGAGATTTAAGGTTATCAATCAAAAGAGAATGATGTTAACCAAAAATATGAGAAAATAAGACCAAACAATTGATGGAGAAGTCAGATTTTAAAACTGAGAAAAAAGGTTAATATTTAGGCATTACTGTCTGTGACTTTTCCCACATATAGTGGACTTTTGAGAAAGCTTTTGAAAATGAATGTACATACATGATTTAATAAAAAAAGATTTTGCACAGTGCACCCTTCACCTTTATGAGGGTTCTGTTCTGCAGATGGGGTAATGTGCATGCTCAAGCCCCATTATAACCAATGGTGGTGATGTGCTTGTAATTGCATCAGTGTAGTTGCATGCTCATGTCACCATTGATTATAATGGGGTAGGACAATTTGCAGACACTTGAGTCTGCAGATGGCTAGCCCACCAATATGGCAGACCCACTATATTCAATTTAAACTAAAATTGTTTTTTTATTGGGACTGATGGATGACGAGATTGGGGGAAAAATGGAAGACTATTATGACCATTGCAGCAATGTTTACTGTACATACCGAAATGGAAATACCAAAATTAAACAACAATAACAACAGAACATTGATCATTAAAAATGTCTGAAGTTGCAGAGATGAATAAGCTATCTGCTTTAATTAGGGGGAAATCTCTGGTGACTTTTTTTGAAAGACTGGAAGCCTTTGGTTGACTTTTTGCAGGAAAATAACAATATCTTAACTGTGGTGTTTGACAACTGATAGATCTGGCTAAGCTGAAGATATATGTACATACTAGAGAAGTATGATTTTATATTTTAAGAGTTATAACCATGATAAAGAAAGCCAGAAGTCAATGTAAATATTTCTTCTGTTTACCTTGACTTTGGTTATTTTTTGTCTTCTTTGTTTCTTTTTTTCCTCTCTCATCATTTTGTTTATATGTTTTTATGTTTTTAATATATTGAAAAATCTCTAATTAACAAAAAATATTTTTAAGAAAGAGATTGGAATCTGAAGAGACTCCTCAGGGTCCAGCCAAATTGCTTGTCCTAAGGCACCCAGCAGCAGAGAGTGCACTGTGAACACCATTTCCTCACATTATGATCTCCAGTGCCTTAGAAGCACTTTGGTTGGGGCACTGAAAGGCTGCAAAGGTAGGTTTTGAGGGTCATATTGTTCATGATCATAAATGTGAATACCTAACAGTTAGTATATAGAAGTTCCCTTACAATATTGTAACTAATGAACTACATGCTAGCCACCATTTATTATTTCATTTATGCATACCACTTAGGTCCTAGAATTTTCAAAAGGCATACATCAATAGACTTATAATACATACAAATGTACAAACACACACACATCCTAGAAAAGGATGTCTGGTTGGATTAAACTGGAAATATTTGCTTAAATGCTTTTAGCATGTTGTGAACTAGGAATGAATTGAGCATGTCATCAGGCTAATGAAATAAGGTTCTACATTAGCAGGTGCAGTTAAATATTACTGAAGCAGTATGGGGGGAAATTGATAGGATGTGAGCCTCACCTCAAGGAAGTAAACATGCCCCTCTCATATTTGCACACTATCCTCCCTTATTTTCTAAGAAATAAGCTGGCAACATTGAACATGTATGCATTGTTATGTTTCAGGCTGATGCTGGCTTCAGAAAAGTTGTGCCCTGGAACTCGGCATTATCCATCTATTACATCTCAGTGACTAATTTCTGAGCTGACTATAAAATTCAGAACAGAGATTCTTTGCTCAGTTCAGTTCTTCTCCCATTTGTGTCCTGGGAAAATGAAACACTTCAAAAGGAGAAAGCTTTTAAAGGAACACATTTTCATTTTTAACGTTTGCCTCCAGATGCTGCAGTGAATCAGCCACAATGCTATATTATTATCAAAGTCCCATTACAGAAAATGAAAAACAGGGTGTTATTTCTCCCACTGTCCCTATCATTATTTCTCTTGCTGTATTTCTATGTCCCCATTAACCAAGGGACTCTAGAAATATAAAGCAAAAGAAACCATGCTCATGTGAGTAAACTTTGTTTCTGACTCCAGATTCTCTTTTGGATGCATTGTTCCATTGGGATCATTTTCATAGCTGTCAGAGGTGGGTAAAGTGTTTACAAACCTTTAAGGACCAAAATAATCCTACCCACAAATTCATCTGTGTACTGTTCTGTTACAGTTTGTTTTCACTCCAGCTTCAGCTCAGATTTATGCTGCTCTAGTTTATAGAACTTGCATCAATTTAGCATCTGGCTAAACATTAGAGCTGGCCTAGTTTCTATCTATTTAGGGACACTTGAATTTAGGGAAGATATTTCAAGTAAATTACAAATGGAGAAAGGGATTCAGTACAAAATGATATCATGGGAATGGAGGAGGACTTACAAATGATGATGGCACACTCTCCAATATTTCATTGACAAATACCAGGATGTTGTTGACATACAACTCCCACAATATTTAGTGAACTTGTCCTATGACCAGGGATTATGAGAGTTGCATGCCTGCTGCATTTAGGGAATCAAGGATGTGAACCACTTGCCTTGGAGAAGCTCTGAGGAATCGAAATGATTGGGGCATTCAGAGCTGTACTGACAATGCTGTGCTATTGAAGCTACAAAAAGGTAGGGAGATCAGAAAGCCTTTGTCAACATTGTGAATAGCCTTCCTCCTTCAGAAGGAACCCCCCTGACACATCGGGAGGGGCTCTCTGTTGCGCCGGCCACTTAAAAGATGACTTTTAAAAGTCCCACCCTTCCTGCACCACCCAGCCAATCAGGGGGGGTCTCGCAAGATCCCCAGCACGCTGGTAATCTCGTGAGACTGTGGATATCACGAGATTACCCGCAAGATTTGGAGGCTATATAGCCCTCAGCTGCCACATGGTGGCAGCCATTTTGTCAGACCAGTCAAGCGAGGTGCTTCGGCTGCTTGTTGCTGTTTGGGCCTTGCGTGGCCTATCTTTAGGTGTGTGGCCTTCTTACAGGCCGATTAGGCCTCAGAGAATGCAGTGGAGCGCGGCCGAGTGGCCAAGCATCCACAGGGCAGTGACTCTTCAGGGCCTTGGGCAAGGCCTGGTGCGGCCTGGAGAGGCCTGTTGGGGAGCAATCCAGGTTCCAGGGCCCATTGCACCACATGTTGTTGGGCCTGGCGTGGCCTAATTTAGGCACGTGGCCTTGTTCCAGGCCATTTAGGCCTCGAAGGGTGCGGAGGGGCGCGGCTGAGGGGTCAAGCTCCTCCAGGGCGATTTTTTTCGGGGCCTGGGCAGGCCTGGCATTTCACGTCCTTTGGGAGGGCGGCCCCATGTCTTGGGAGGCCGGCAGCCTGGTTGGCCTGTCCTAGAACGGCCTGGTTCCCTGGACAGGGAAAGGCCCAGTGTGGCTGGCCTTGATTGCTGATAAGGTCACTTTTTGTCCGCTAATACCCTTGCTGGGAATATCCTGGCTTGGTCTATGTGTCCCTGCTTGGGATTTGATAAGGCCATCGTGGCCTAGTGTGTGTCCCTGCTTGGGACAGGTGCTTGTGGTTGGGGACCCATGCTTTTTGGGTGCTGCATAGTCCCTGATTGGGACATTTTTCCCTCTGGGTTTACTGGGCTGTTTCTTAGATTCTCATTGTTAACTGAAGGGTGTAGCCCTTAAAGGAACACTATACCCAAAACAGCCTTGTTAGTTTGACTTGTGTTCAACCAAGTCATCATGCCTTGCAGCAAGGCACAGTCAAAATGGCGTGTGGCATCTGCTGGGCCTAGTGCTGGCTAGTCAGCACCTAAGAGGGTATCTGAATCCCAGAGCAGAGAGGATAAAATTGTGGCTCACTTAGCACAGTTGGGCTGGACCATGCAGGCCTGTGTGGCAGTCTGTGAGTAATTGGCTCAGAGGGGGGTGCAGGGTCCTAGTTTGGGATCTCAGGCTGGCACATCTTCAAAAAAGGGTCAAATTGTGGGATCGCAGACTACTTAGGTGCAATTGGCTTCTTCACCTGATCTGTCATTGTATGGCGCGGTGCGTGGTCCCCTGACTACCTCAGCTATGGAGGTTGGGTAACCAACCATAGCTGATGTAATGGAATTGTTGAGAAAAGTACCTTCATATAAATGGGAAAGGATTGAAGGTTTATCGTTCATATATAAACAAAAGAGAATTAAAATATATAATGAAGATAAAGCAAAAGAGATAGAATGTAAACTTGAAGATGACATTAAAAACAGAGGAGAGGAAGAAACAGAAAGAAGGAGATCCAAAACAAGAGAATGGATATCAGAAAAATATAGAGGAAAAGGAGAGGAGGAAGAAAAGAATAAGGAAAGAAAAAAGGAAGAAGAAGATAGAATAGAGAAGACGTTAATGAACAGGGAATCAAAAGAAAGGAATACTGAATCTGACTAAGAAATAGATACTGAATATAGTAACGAAGAGGAATTAAAGGAAGGAGAAAGTAAATAAATTATAGAAACCAAACATTAGTAAATTAATACGAAAAGTGTGGAATAAAGGAAATAATAAAATAATATAGGGGTGGAAGAGGTGGCACAACAATAATAATAACAACATTAATAAGAAAATTGAATTTTCTGATATCGAGAAATATCAAGAAATATAGATATCAAGAATTACAGTGAAAGACAAATATGGTTAAAATAACATCATAGAACGTGAAAGGTATTAATTCAAAATATAAAAGAAACATCATTGTTCATCAATTGGAGAAATTAAAGAGCGATATCATATGCATCCAGGAGACAAAGATTAAGAAAAAAGAAGGAAAATATATTAGAAACCCTTAATTAGGAAATGCATATATATCAGCAGCAGACAATAAGAAAAAGGGAATAGCCCTATACGTCAATAGAAAATACCAATCTAAAGAATTTTTTTGTGACCAAGAAGGAGCATATTTAGGTGTTGAAGTCAAATTGGAAAATATGATAATTTTATTAGTTGGCATCTATGCACCATTAGAGAAAAGAGAAGATTACTTTAATAAGATCAATGAAGAAATTAAAAATTTGAACTATGAAAACATAATATTGCTAGGTGACTTCAACGCGTAATTGAACCTAAACTTGATAGGAAATCTAATGAAGGAAGAAAGATTAGAATAAATCAGGGGAAATTACCACCTTCTTTTTTTTGAGATGAAAGAAGAACTTGGTCTGGTTGACGTATGGAGACATAATATAATGAAACAAAAGGTTATACCTTCTTCTCCGAACCACACAATTCACTATCAAGAATAGATTTATTCTTGGTATCAAAAGCTATAATAACACTCATAAGAAATATGGATATACTAAATAAATATATTTCAGATCATAACCCGATAAGGATTGAATTAGAAGAGATAAAGAAAACATATATGTGGAGATTAAATGAAGAAGTACTTAAAAGAAAAGAGAATTTAAGGATCATAAAAGAAACATTGAAATCTTATTTTAAAGAAAATAAGACAGAAGGTATGAGGAATAAAACGATTTGGGATACCGGGAAGGCAGTAATTAGAGGACTATTCATTAAACTACAGGCAGAACAAAAGAAAAAGGATACCAGGAAAGAAAAGGAGATTAATGAAGAATTGAGGAAGTTAGAAGAAGAATGGAAAAGCAATGGAGATAAAAGATTAAAATGTAAAATTGGAAATTTACAACAACAATTAAAGATGATGGCGGTTAAAGAAATAGAGAGAAAATTAAAACAAGTAAAGCAAAAACATGTCAAGGCCAGAAATAAAGCAGGTAAATTATTAACAAACAAACTAAGGAAAGTAAGAGATAGGAAAATAATTTCAGAAATAACCAAAAATGGGGAAACTATTACAAATCAATGTCAAATTAAAAAAGAATTTAAAGAATATTATCAAGAATTATATAGGAATCTACAAACATCAAAAGAGGAAAAAAGAGAAAGTAATATCGTATATGAAGAAACAAAAAAATACTAAACTGTCTGATGAAGAAAAAGATAGATTAAACCAACCTATAACAATCAGGGAGATTCAGGAAGCTATTGGGAAGATGAAACAGGGAAGGTCAACAGGTCCTGATGGGCTAACAGGTAGTTATTATAAGCTAATGTTAGAGGAACTATGTGAACCATAAAAAGAAGTTATTGAAGTTATATCACAAGAGGGAATAGCCGATTCTTGGAAGTATGCTCACATTGTGTTAATACCAAAAGGGAACAAAACAAAAGCAGAAATGAAAGATTACAGACTGATTTCATTAACAAATGTAGACTACAAGATATTCACTACAATCTTGGCGACTAGGATGAAGAAACTTCTTGAAAAGCTGATACATGAAGATCAGAATGGGTTTATCCCTAAGAGACAAATCAGAAATAACATCAGAACTGTTCTAAATATTATAGAATACTTTGAAATACATAATGAGAAAAAATTAGCGATGATATTATTTGACGCTGAAAAAGCTTTTGACCGAGTGAATTGGTACTTTATGTTGGAATTACTTAAACAAATGGGAATGGGGGTACAATTTGGAAATTGGGTGAAGGCAATATACAATGAACAATGGGCACAGTTAATTATAAATAATGAAAAAACAGAACAAATTGAAATTGGTAGGGGGACCAGACAGGGGTGCCCTCTTTCACCACTCTTATTTATAATTGTTCTGGAGATCTTGAATAACAAAATACGAAGTAACCCAGATATTCTAGGTATTAAAGTTAAGCAACATGTATTTAAGCTGCAAGCATTCGCTGACGATATTGTGTGCTTCTTGGAAAACTCCGAAACATGCATAGAAAATTTAATAGCAATGATACAAGAATTCAGTAATGTAGCTGGTTTTTATATAAATAAGGAAAAAACAATGATCTTGACAAAGAAAATGGATATGAAAGAAGGAGGAAGATTGAAAGAAATATCAGGCTTTAGGATTGAAAGAAAAGTAAGATATTTGGGGATTTATTTAACAAAAAGAAATATTGACTTATATAAGAATAATTACCAAAAGACATGGGAAGAGATCATAAAAGATCTGTCTAATTGGACTAGGAAAAATATATCCTTATTGGGTAGAATTGAAATGATAAAGATGAATGTTTTACTGAAATTAATATTTCTGTTTCAGAATTTACCTATAATAAATAATGACAAATATATAGAAAAATGGCAGAAAGAGATTTCAAAATTCATTTGGAAAGGGAAGCATTCAAGGATAAAGTTGTTGTGGAATGTTGGAGGAGCAGGTTTTGTATGTGTGGATAGATCCATTCAGCAGAGTAATTTGTAGCAGAGAACACACCAGCACGCAGGGCAAAAATCCAAGCTTCTAGCAGAAGGCTTTATTATAGAAAAGCGTATGCAAAGTAAAAGCTATAAAGTCCAATAAAACATCACTTTAGCCAGACGTGGCTAACAGGAACAAAACTATAAAATCCTTAATGCTACATTGTGAAAAATTAGTCAAGTTACAGCTTCAGCAAAAATAAAGAAACTTAATCCATACTTTAAAGTTCAAGAACAGACTGACTTCTATGCCTGAAACACAATTTCCCAGCCCAACCTTTCTCCACCTCTTGGGTGTTAACCTTAGGTTAATTGATTGACCTGTACATGACGTATGGTAACCAAACCCCTTGTTCATCTTTTACCATGTGATCTACTTTCCCATAACAACTTTTATTATTGAATTCACTGTATAAACAAGAACACTTTCCCATCTATTCCAACTTGTGGTTTTCACTTGTTGTGTCTCTTCGAACACCTGGACTGAATTATTGTGTTAGGCCTAGAAGCATTTTCTCATCATAGAAAAATACAGACACACACATCTTTACATTTCAACATTGACTATATATCCCATCAATATCCTGACAAAAGTGTAAACTCTTAACTGAAGAAAAAATTAAAGGAGGATGTGGACTACCCAATTTAAAACTTTATTATTTAGCCGCTGGTCTCAGTTGGTTAGAAAATTGGATAACTCTTGAAAATGACAGAATGTTAGATCTAGAAAGTGTGAAGATGGAATTTGGATTCCATGCTTTTCTATGGTACAATAAGGTTAAAAACAATAAAGATTTTAGTCACCATTTTATTTGAAATGCATTACTTAAAATATGGAAGAAGATCAAAAGACAATTTTACACACAGATCCCAAGTTGGGTATCAACGCAAGAAGCGCTGTATAAAAGAATGAAAAAAGATGGTACAGCATGGTTGCTATACAAAGATTTAATATATTGGGAAGGAAAAGAGAAGGGTAAATTTAAACCTATGGAACACTTGGAGAAATAAATAAATAAGAATTGTTTCTTATACAAGCAACTTAGAGAAAGATATAACGCTGATATGAGAAATCAAAGTATAACAAACGAGAAATCTCAGATTGATGTTATTTGCTGGGATAAAAGAAAGGGGCATATTACTAGATATTACAAACTGTTAAGAGAAAGAGATTTAGAACAAGAAAAAATTAAACATGTAATGATAAAATGGGCACAAGACAGCGGGAAACCAATTGATCTTGACTGTTGGGAGAAAGCTTGGAGAGACACTAAATATTTTACTTGCTGTCAAGACTATAAAGAAAATCACATCAAAATGGTTTACAGATGGTATTTAGATCCTGATAAATTAAATAAGTTATACAAAATCGGAAAGAACAACTGTTGAAAATGTGGAAACCAAGGTGGAACATTTTTCCACCTATGGTGGAGTTGTAAAGAAGCCCAGAGATATTGGAAAAGGATTCATAAATTTATTTGTAATATTCTAAACCAAAGTATTGAATATGAACCAACATTATTTCTATTGAATATGATTAATGGAATTAGTAATAAAAATGAGAAAAAGTATAAACATATTATTTTATATATGGTTTCAACAGGAAGAATTATATATGCTAGAGAATGGAAGCAAAAGAGAATACCAAGCAATATAGAATGGAGAGAAAAGATGAGAGAGGCAATACAAATGGATATGTTAACAGCACTATTAAAAGGGAAAACAGAAGAAGTGGAAGATGACTGGAAATGCTTTATAGAGTTTTGGGAACTAGAAAATAGTAAGATAATAGAGGAGAAAAATTAATACTCTAATAAATAGATATACTATCATGAGATAATATAAGAGCAAATAACGCCTAAAGATTAATTTAAGTTAAAATTATCAGGTATACTATGAATAAAACTCTAGATATATAATCAAGAAGGGTAACAACCTTTAATATAATTACAAAGTTTATGGTAAGGGTAAATAATTACCAGGAAGTTAAGTTAATTTTTTGTTAAGCTAAGATAAAGCAATAGTAGTATGAGGATTGTATGAAGAGATGTATGTAGATGTATGTAGAGTTATAAGTGGTATTTGTTTGTTAAGAATGTTAGATTTAGATATGTGAATATATGTATATATGTATGTTTATGTGTATGGGATAGGTGGAGGGGAGGATTAGGGGTTATGTATGTACGATTTGTTGGTGAATGAACTGTATGTTTGTATGTATTCTTGCATTTTTTGATAATAAAAAAGCAAAAAAGAGAGAGAGAGAGAAAAGTACCTGGTGTGGGACAACAGGGAGCGGCTGCCCCTGTGTCAGCGCAGCCCACTCTGGCAGATTTGTATAATTTTGTCCAGAGGGTGGTCGTTTCAGGGCAAGGCAGTGGAATGGCCCCTGAAACATCGGAGGCATCAAACAGGGATGTGGGAAGTGCTTCTCCCACCCTTCAACAGAGCACCCGAGCTACAGTTGCACACTCGGTGGGAGCTTTGCAAGCATCATGGGATGCTTCACAGCAATTGTCAAGTCCAGGTTTGCCCCATTCTCCTAATTCAATGGCTTCTTGGCCCACCTTGGTATGGGCTCCAGGTGGGCAGATTGGTCAGAGTGCTCGAGCGGAATGCTCAACATCTGTATCTCTTGGTGCATCTTCAATAAAACCTGGGACATCTCAGGTTCCTCAATTAAGGGCGCAGGCTGAGCAGCCCTTGGTCCCTAAGGTAGGTGCCTCGAGTGAGGTGGTGACAATGGGAGCATTAGCTGTAGCTGGGGTGGACAGAGCAGCTGAGTGCAACCCTTATGCAGGGATGTCCACTCCTTTGGGATCGTACCTCCCGCTTACCACAAAAGAAAGGATCTGGAAAGGGGAATATATTGATTTTCCCTCACATTTCGTGACCCCGAACCTCGGATTATGGTAAAGAATGGGGTCATGTTTAGTTTACCAAAAGAATTCCAGGCTCACAAGTGCCCTAATTTTGAGAGGAACTTTGTGAACTGGATGATGGGCTTTACCATTTACAGGGGGGTTATTGAGGAGAAAGAGCACGCAAGGTCTCCTGAATTTCCAAATTTCAGGAGATAATGATTAAGGCATACACCAATTGCCATTTCAACCAAAGGGGGTCTGCTTGGCTCCAGTATGATGAGCAGCTTAGGATGAGGGCCGCTTTAGACTGTTCTTTGTCATGGCGGCATGTACAGTCAGAGTTATGGGCGGATGTTATGGTTGGGGCCTCCTCTTCTTGCAGGTGTGACAATGGCTTTGTGCCTATGGTCACACAGCTGAGAGGGCAATATACGAGGCCTAGCACGGGGGAGAGGAAAGCAACAGGACTTTGTTGGGATTTCAACTCAGGTAAGTGCAGGAGGCAGTTCTGCAGGTTTGATCACAAATGTAATACCTGCGGAGGCGATCACCCAGGCACTTCCTATTTCAGAGGTAAGAAGTCCGGGGTTGAGGTCCCTTCTCAGTCAACCACAGCGGGAGGGAAAATCACCAACGCCAATTAAATTGGAAGTTCTGGATGCATGGCTATGGATATACTCTAACAGGGATGCCACACAGTATTTGTTGGAAGGTTTTTCTTTCAGTTTTCATATACCTTATTCTGGTTTGAGAGTTCACTGATTTGCACCTAATGCACGTTCGGTGAGGGAGTTACCAGGGATTGTTAGAGATAAACTGACCGAAGAACTAGTGGCAGGAAGGATATCTGGACCCCATAAACATCTGCCAATGCTGACATTAAGATTGTCACCTTTGGGAGTTGTGCCTAAGAAGGCACCTGGTGAATACTACTTAACCCACAATCTGTCTTATCCCAAAGGGGATTCTGTGAATGATGCTGTTGACCCAGCATTTGCATCTGTAAAATATGCATCGTTTGACTCAGTAGTCCAAATGATGAGAGCATTGGGCAAGGGAGCCCTTTTGGCTAAATGTGACATAAAATCTGCTTTTAGGTTGCTTCCAGTGCATCCTGATGATTTTGATTTGTGGGTTTTCAATTTGATGGGATGTACTATTTTGATAAAGCAATGCCAATGGGGTATTCCATTTCCTGCTCTGCTTTTGAAAAGTTTAGTACCTTCTTGCACTGGTGTACGGTCAAGAGGTCAGGCAATCATGCAATTACACACTATTTGGATGACTTCTTGTTTGTGGGGGCTCCCAGCACAACAAATTGTGTGGATACTCTGTTGGTTTTTCAGGTTTTGATGGCAGAAATGGGTGTTCCCTTGGCTGATGAGAAGACAGAGGGCCCAAGCACCTGTCTTACTTTTTTGGGTATTGAATTGGACACTGTTGAATGTTTATCCCACCTTCTAGTTGAAAAACTGGAGTCAATGAGACAACAGGTCAGGGTAATGAGGGGGGAAAACAAGGCCACACTGCATGACTTTCAATCCCTGACAGGTTTGTTAAATTTTGATTGTAGGGTTATAGTCCCGGGATGGGCCTTTTGTGCTTGATTAAACAATGCCACAAAAGGGGTGACTGTCCCCCATCACCACATTCGAATTACGAGTGGGATAAGGGAGGATTTGAAGATTTGGGAGTCATTTTTGGAGCAATTTAATGGTGTTTCATTTTGGAGATCTGAAATGCTTTTAAAGGCGGACTTTCAGGTAAAGTCCAATTCTTCTGGTGCCCACGGCTTTGGGGTATATTGGAAAGGTCAGTGGGCGGCTGAGAGTTGGCCTCAGTCTTGGGTGAATGATGGTTGGACCCGCGATCTTACTATCTTGAACTCTTCCCTATTGTAGTAGCAGTTCATTTGTGGCCAACCCAATTTGCAAATAGAACTGTTTGGTTTTGGTGTGACAACCAAGCAGTGGTTCATGTGGTGAACTCCCAGAGCTCCAAATCTCCCAGGGTGATGGCACTGGTTAAGTCTATGGTTACACAGTGTTTAAAGTACAATGTTTTGTTCCAGGCTCACCATGCTCCTGGTTTACTAAATCATTTGGTGGATGCCCTTTTGCATTTTCAGTTTTCCAGGTTTCATCAACTGGATCCGGAGGCAGCAGTGCAACCATTGGAGGTACCAGCACATCTACAGAGCCTTGGAGAGTAGAGATCAACAGAGCGATTCTTCAGTCCGTCACTCCATCTACACACAAGTCATACCAGCTCACAATCCGAGCTTTCAGGCAGTTCTTGTCTGATATTGGGGTGGTTGAAGTTTGGCCTCTGAGGGTAGAAATTGTACTCCATTTTGCAGTTCACCTTAGGCAGGCTGGTTTGTCCCCGGTTACCATCAGGGGAATGTTGGCAGCCCTGGCCTTTTATTCTTGAGCGGGGGGGGGGGGGGGGTGTTACTGACCCTGTTGACTTTAGAGTTCGCAGGGCTTTAGAGGGATGGTCTAGGGAGCTTCCTTTGGTACGTGATAATCGTTTTCCGATAACAGGTACAATTCTTATCAAGATTTGGCAATTGCTCCAAACAGTGTCTGAGGAGGTTATTTTATTCTGGGTGGCATTTTCCTTGGCCTTTTTTGCAGCCACTAGGATTAGCAAACTTGTTCCCAGCTCATGCTCCGATAAGTCAGGCAGGGCACTTTGCTTATCTGATGTTCAAATTTTGGGGCAGGGCACTCATGTCTCTTTCAGGCGTACTAGGACTGATCAGATGGCCCGGGGCCAAACTGTAGTTTAATCCAGGCGTCTGAGGGTCAGATTTGTCCTTCTTTGGCATTGTCTGACTACCTCAGATTGCGACCGAATGACCCTGGTTATTTGTTTCTTCATGTCTCTGGTCTTCCACTGATGCAGTTTCAATTTTGAGCTGTGCTCCGGGAGACCGGGAGATGGGCGGGATTGCCAGTGGCTCAATTCTCCTCTCATTCTTTTCGGATAGGAGCAGCAACTGCTGCAGCGGTGCAGGGCTTAAGAGATTCTGCGATTCGACGGATTGGCCTTTGGTGTTCCAGGGCTTTCAAATCTTATATTCATTCATAGTGGGATTGCTTGTAATTTTGTTATAAGAATGATAGAGTTATGCATTTACAGTTAACTTGTTTTTTCTATCGAGCAGGTCAGGAACAGGGTGACATATGGATCCTCTCTCAGGCTTCGGCTGGTCACCTTTGGGGGCTGGGAGGGAATTTTTCCCAGAGTTATTGTAACCTGGGTTTTTCGCCCTCCCTGAAATTAGTAATTATTATTATTAATAATAATAATATAGTGTGGGTTTGCATAATGCCATAGTTGATTTCGTCATTGTTGTAGTGATTTACTCACATGGTGTTACAAATTATTGCTTATTGTCACAACTTGGGGATCAGGGTCTTGGTTGGTTAATTTTCATATAAATGTCTTTTGGAAGTTCTGGCAGGCAGGGACCCCCACCAGCAGATAATTCGGTTAATTGAACTTACCAAATTGAATTAATTAATGTGGATGAAGGGTATGCGTCATTGGATTAACTAAATTCTCTATGACATCATAAACCATGTTGATGATGTCATAACTTGCTTACATAATATGTTTAATTAAGACATCATTTCTGGTTTGGGGGGAATTATTTGTTGAAATTGTGTAAATAATTTGAACAGGACATTCTTGACACGTTGTGCTGGGCGTGGTTTGTTAAGGAAAAGGCAACATGGGATATACAGTAATAGAAATAAAAATATGTATGTGAATGTCAAAGTGACTAAGCAGGAGCAATCAGGAAGATACACAGGTGAAAAAGATAATATAAGTAAGAAACCTTGAGAGCCAAGGACAAAGTTATAGAAGGTATATTGAGAACACCTGTGATAGATTGCAAACACCTGAGACTCATTAAGTGGTCAAGGTAAAGTGATGAAACACTTGGGTTGGTCTTAGGTATGGGATGATCTATGTGGACCAATCAAGATGTATGTACACACCCACTGGGTGGAAACTGACTGGTGGGTGGTGTCTAACAATGGCTATAAATTGCAATGTTTGCTAATGTACATTGTGGAGTAGTTTGGAGTAGTGTGGTGTAGTTTTGGAGATATTGTGAAGTGTAGGGCATATAGTATTTATGTATATAGTAGAATAAAGTAGATCTTTTATATAAGACTACTGAGTTGTCTGGTGTCTTGAGGGAAGATACAAGAGCCAGAGGAATCCTGGAGAAGTTTGGAGACATCTCAGGAAGAAGAGTGAGAAGGCTTGGAGAGTTTGTCAGGGTCTTCAGCCTATTCTCTGAAACTCTGCTGCTTGGGAAAGAAGCATCAACCACTGATCAAAGCTGGTCAGCTCTGCTGCATAACAAGGTGGTGAGTTAGAGCCAGAGGTGAAGAGCTACAACTCCCATCATCCCTGACATGGTTTACCCCGATAGATGCTCCAGTTATGTGCATGGACACATGTATCAAGAACGAAAATATGGTTAATTGAGAACTTGTAAATGAAATTGTTTTAAGACCCTGTACAGATAAATAAAGTTGTGGCCAGTTTATTACCCAAGAAAAGGCATGCAGAATCTTTTGTGCCCGTGCAACTGTTTTGGGATCAACCCATTCCCTTAGAAATGGTATCAAAATAGTTGCTTTCAAATTGAGAATAGCTATTTCATTCCTAGAAGTAGCCAGTTTAACATGACATCAGAGTGCAAAGGTATCCTGTAGCACCTTTGAGACTAACTGAAAAAAAGAAGCTGATCGCTTCAGTCTACTTCCTCAGATACAGTGGTATCATTAGGGTTGGTGTCACCCAGTGCAGTAACTCATGGTGTTACTCCCTCATTGACCTCCTCCCAGGCCACAACAAATGTTACTGATTCCTAAGTTATGTTTTATGTACTAATGTTATTCATAAATCGCGATTCCCGCATATTACTGAATGCAATGGCAAGAGTTGTGACATAAACAACAAGCAAAATTAAAATTATACCTTAAAATTACAATATCCTACACACAGTTTAAATGTATTTATATGTACATAGTTTCATATGTTTAAAGTGAAACTTTGTTAAGGCATATGTTTTAAAGAACATTTTAATAGGGAAAAAATTAAATTTAAAATTTATTTTTTAAAAAACCTGGCACCTTTCCTTTCTCTTTCCATTGAGCCTCACCACACTCATACTGTTTACTGACTATTCTGTTGCAATTCTTAGCTCAAAAAAGCATATTTTGAGAAATACATGGTTGAAATGCCTTAATGAGGTGTTTTAATGTCTTTTAAATCCACACATATATACATTTAAAAAGAAAGATCAATGAAGAAATGAGATTGAACAAAATTATAGCTGAACCTATGCACAAATGACATACACACACAAAAAAAATACTAATTTAGTCATTCCTAGTAATGGTTGTTGGGACCAGGGAGATTTCCAACTTCCACATCTTCTTTCTGCCATTCAACATCTGGTCACATTCCTAACATAAATGGGAATACCAAGGTTGGACCATATTGGCCTGAGTGCTACTGCTTAGTCCTAACTAAAATTAACCCATTGTTGAATGGTGAGGCAACACATAGATAAATCCTATTGATTTAATAAGTCTACTCTAGTTGTTGTACCAATAGAATTCAATCAATAATTTTTAATAAACAATAAAACGATGAGATCTAGCATAGTACAGTGGTTTCAACATTGGACTAAAACTAGAGACCAAGGTTTTAATCCCTGCTTGACCACTGAAATCACACCCTCAGCCTCAGAGGAAGGCAAAGCAAACCCCTTCTGAACAAATCTTGCCAAGAAAACTCGTTAGTTGTTCTGTCACTTGGGTTTACAGTGGATGTTGTTATTAATTGTTGTAATTGTCTTTGTTTTAATTGACTATTATTATTTTGCTCATTGTTTTACTTAGATTGTAATCCTCTGGCAGGTTTTATTCTGTTTTATCTTTGATTGTCTTTTGTACAGCGCTGAGTACACTGACAGCGCTCTAGAAATAAACTTTAATAATAATAATAATAATAATAATAATAATAATAATAACTCTGTGATAGGGTTAACCTGGTGTCATCATAAGTCAGAAATGACTTGAAAGCACATATTATAACACAATAAAATGATATTCCTATATGAGGATCTAAGGATGCTTTAGGTCTGTAGCTGTATACTGAAGCCAAACATGTTACATACACATTGCAATTTGAGACCATTTCTATATTTCCTATGATACTCCAGCCATTCTGCCTTTTACAAATACTAACGGTAAGTGGATAGCATTTGTAATAACCTGCAAATGCAATTTCAGACAGCTGAGTGACAAAACTAATTAATCACTGAGAAAATGAATCTGTCAGGACAATAATATAATAATTGCCAGGCAAAGAGAGAAACTTAAGTCATGTTTGTATTTAAGCAGCTTACCACAAATAATAATAATAATAATAATAATAATAATAATAATAATAATAATCAATGTCCTCTCTAAAGCTGAGAAACTTGTCCTTCCGGCTGATGGTATTCAAGGGGGGGGGGGGAGCTGTGAACTTTGCATATGCTGAACATTTTATTTTAAACTAAACAATCCTTCAGGGAAGTAAAGTCCCAATAGTTTGCAGACAATGCTTTCCAAGTGTTTGTGCTTATATGCCTCTCTCAGAACATAACAGACCAATAGCTGGATGTTGATAGAGAACTGTAGGCAAACACAGATCACTACAAGAGCATTTTTTTCTAAAAGGCTGAACTGAGAGTTTTCACCAACATTTTTAGCAGCAGTGCCCTTCTTCTTTTAGTGTCTGTGGTGGTTCATCAGGCAACAGCAGTCAAGGAAATCCTTTGTCAGTACATACCAAGTTGCACTTTAGGACCAGGCTTCTTATAATAATAGATTTAATTAAAGATGAAACATTTAAGACTATATATTCTTAATAACTAGCAAATCAGCATCAAGAGAAGAGAGTCAAATTATAAGAACGAGACTCCAGCTAAACATTGACTGCATCCACACTGCAGAAATAATCCAGCCTGGCACCACTTTAACTGCCATGGCTCAATGCTATAGAATTCTGGGGTTTGGTGTTTGCTATGACACTAGAGCTCTGTGACTGAGAAGGCTAAATGTCTCACAAAATGACATTTCCCAGAATTCCATAACATTGACCCATTGTAATTAAAGTAGTGTCACCCTGGATTATTTCTGCAGTGAGGATGTAGCCATTAAGAAGAATTTCCTCTTGGTAAGAGCTGTTTAAATAATCTTCTTCAGAAGGTGTTGGATTGTACTATGTTGGTTTTTAAACATAGATTGGATGGCCAGATCTCAGGAGTGCTTTCCCATTGGATTTCTGCATTGCAGGGGTTGGACTATCTAGACCTTGGGGTGCTTTCTAATTCAATGATTCTATGGTTTTTAGAAGAAAATAACAGACCCAGGGAGCAATTTAAAAACCCACATGCATGGCTCCTACTCCCATCCCAAATATTTATTGTAGTCATATGATTCATTACAGTGATATGTGTTAAAATACAGAATACAAATGGCAGAAGAAAACACATATAAGCCATACATTTTATTCTGTTTAGCTAATATAATGAACTAGTTGAGCAGCCATGCACATTGCTCTCAAATAAGAATTAGGCACATACTTAATAACATATTTGATCTTATATAAAATGCCTTACTAGTCTTTTGTCTAGGCACCCTGATAAGACTAAATTAAGGAGACTGAATTATAAAATAAAGCATAATAAAAGATAAAAGTATACAAATGTGGATTTGAGGGAGTCCTGCCCTGAATAAATTTCAAGATGATGATGATGATGATGAATGTCTGCCTTTTCCCATTATATGACCCATGGTGTCTAACAATAGTTAAACATAATTAAAAACATATAACATACAAAACTCAAAAAATGTAATTAAATTATATTTAAAAACCCTTTAAAACATTTTGAAATTCCCATTTTTCTCTTTATGCTCTATTTTTCTTTTTAGAAATAGTGCAATGCTATTTCCTTTTTGTCTCATAATATTCTGTTGGAAGAGTGTTCATTTTCATCATAAAAGTATTCTGGAGAGCAAATCTATGATTTTTCAAATATTGACAGTCTCTGTTGTGCCAAGGTCTTGTTGTTTTTTTCTGTGAACATGCACCAGCCTGTTGCTCCAAGGCCATTTGAATTCTCTGGCAAAGATTTGCATAGGGCTCTAAAGTGAAGTGTCATCAGCAAGTTGAATTCCAGCTGTCTGTTGATTTAAGACTTTAGTAACAGTGCAGTTAAGATTTTTAATAACCTTTTTATGTGCAGATTTTGTCCATCTAACTCCTTGGTGACAAGATGAATTGCTTCCATCCAAAACAGTGATAATGGAAGGATTACACAGTTAAAAGAACGAAGTCATCTTTACTAAAATGGAAAAGCATATCTTTCTGTGGCATCTCCTGCAAAAATAAAATCAAACACTCAAGGCTTGGAATTGTTCCTCCAAAAAGTAATATGTTAATAAATGAGTTATGAGTAAAAAATATTTTTTAAAAAACCTGAGGCCTCTCCTTTCTCCACCCACCAAGCTTTTCCCCATTCACATCATCTCTTCCATTGAGCTCCACAGTTTTATAAGGATATGGGCAAATGCCATAGTGCATTTCTGCCAAAAGGCAGAGGAGCAGTGGTGTCACCTGCCCTTAGGATGTCACCTGGTGCTCTCCATATCCCCTGCACTCCCCTAGTGACACCCCTGCTGTTCTCAAGGTGTTCAATAGCTGGAATATTGCTGTGGATGCTATTTCTCCAGCTTCAATCTCCAGTGTCTCAGGATGCATCTGCTCTACAGAAATAATGTAGTTTGACATTGCTTTAACAGCCATGGCTCTTGCTATAGAATCCTGGGATTTATATTTTGTTGTGGGACCAGAGCTCTCTGAGAGAGAAAGTGAAATATCTTAGAAAATACACATTCTAGAATTCCATAGCATTGAGCCATGGTAGTGAAAGCATTGTAAAACTGCATTATTTCTACAGAGCTGATGCAGCCCCCAAAATGCTTCAGTCAGAGCATTTCTAGGCTGCAAAGATAGGCTTAGGTTGACATCATCAGTCATAACTACAATGACAAATCTCTGTCATTGTAGCTACCATGAAGATGCAGTATCACATGTTATTTTTAATTTCCATTTTTTTTAAAAAACCAACTATCCCCTTACATTCCTCCCAAAGTGATGTTTTTGCAACTAGGGATTTAAATTTTCCATTATTCCATCCTTATATGTAAGGACAAATAAAATTGTTGGTTTTTCTATACCGCAAGAGAAAGCAAATACTTCTCCATAGTATTCCTTTTTTATTTGAACAACTCAAAGTGTTCTGGGGTGATAATTCTCCAGACAAATAAATATTGGAGGGTGTGTGTGTGTTAAAGAAAATATGTTGGAGGTTTTGCACACAAAAGTGTATTTTTCTACAAAGAAAATTCCCCCATAACACTTTCGAATATGGTAAGAAAATTGCAAAATTCTTGTTGCTCTATTATTCTTTCTGACAGGGTTTCCTGACTATCAGGAACCCCATTTTTACCAGGACACAAATAATTGAGAATAATCTTTCAGGCCTTATTTCTAACATTGGGTAAGAAATATTCATTATGAAGTAACATATATTTAATTCTTCTTATAATGGTAAAAAGCAACACATTTATATTTTACCACAAAAAAGTAATGTGTTACAAATAATGCCACTTTCAGTGCACTACTTAACTCTGAGAAAATCACAATACTGATGATTTAGCTGTGGCAAAGTAAAAAATACTACAACATCGTACAGAACTGAATGAATGTATAATATAGTGAGATTCTGGTTATACCTCTACTGCCATCAAATGTGAAGATGTCCAGTAACCTCACCCACTGCCACCATATATGAGGGCTTTTCCTTTTCCCCACCTCTGCCACCAATGTAAGGATCTCCTTCTGGCCTACTGTCATGGCCACCAACTGTTAGGACCTCCTAGATGTCCTTGTGACTCCTATATGATATATTATTCATCTGCTATACCTACTAGACACAACCCTTCTTTACAAACTGCTGCTATCACAGACACCATGTCTGAACCCAAGCATTCTAAGATATAGTGTTTCTAGAGGCTAAAAGATTTATATCCCACCTTTCTCCCAATAATGGGACTCATACTGGCTAGCAACATTTTAAAAACAATACAGATTAAAAACACTACAAAAGTTAAATAAAGATGTAAAATATACAAGTAAACTATTATATATTAAAACAATGAAATATTAAAATACATCAAAAATAATAAAAATAAATAACTATATAAAAAGGTAAAGGTATTCCCCATTAACAAGGTTGTCAATTTGTGTCCAACCATAGGGGGTGGTGTTCATCTCCATTACCAAGCTGAAGAGCTAGCATTGTCAGAGACTACTCTGTGATCGTGTGTCGAGCATGATTGCACAGAATGCTGTTTACTTTCCCACCAAAGTGGTACCTATTTATCTACTTACATTTGCATGCTTTCAAACTGCTAGATTGACAGAAGCTGGGACTAGTGGCAGGAGCTCACCCCATCATGTAGCTATATACTGCATATAAAAAACTATATACAGACCCTTTAAAATTTTCAAAACCAGCATGGCACAGCATTAAGAGTCCAATTTCAACAATTTATAAAGGCCTGGTGGCTCAAAAATGCTTTAACTTTCTCTCATCTATTAAGGACTTATCATACAATGGTCACAAGTTCAGGTATACCAGGATCTCTCACCTGAGATGCTGAAGTGAAGGCATGACCTCAAACTGCTCACCTCCCTTCTGCAAGAAGTTGGGATAAAATACAGGTGGGGCTTCACATTTAAGCTAATTGTCACCCACAAGAACAACAACATGATCTCATCAACTAAAAGCCAAATGATCAAGATCTGTGAAGCTATGGACATAAAAACCCAGGGACTTAGCAGAAGAGGCAAAAGGTGAAGGTAAACCCAGATTGAATCAACATACCTCTGAATGGAAGATGATTATGAAAGGGAAAAGAAATGCAAGCATGAAGAAATCACCTCTAACATACTGAAGGACACCCTTCAAGCTGGATTTGTCAAGCACTGATGAAATGAAATAGATTAAAAATACTGACTTGTCCTGGATGTTGGATAAGCCGACTTAAAATTCAAAGATAAGTTATGTGGGAAGACATCTTGTTTATTTGTTTTGTTCTCTTGTTGTTTTCCTGCAGAGACACCTTTCTGAGCCGCCATTTTGTGGTATATTACTACTCCATCTTTCCTGCTCTTATTATGGTGCAAAAGGAAAGGCCTACTCCCACCTCACCTGTTCCCCCTGGTGGAGCCCACTGCATAGTGCACCAATTTCTTTCTCATTAACATCTATGAAAAGTTATGGAAATTTATTGCACTGCTTCAATGTATATTGATATTCATCCGCTCTATGCCATTTGAGTTAGGCACCTTGAAGATCACTCTACTCCTATACTACCCCACAAATTTCCACATGTGGAGTTCAGCCATGCTTGCACTGACTGGGCCCTATGACACAGTATGGGAGCTCATCCTCTTGGTGATGATGTTTTTAAAGTTTAATGTTGATGTAGTTTTTGTTATATGCATTCCATCCTTGGGGAATAGTCTCTGTTATACCTAAGTATGCTAAACTCCACTCCCTTGTAAGAAGTAGACTTGTGTTAATGTGGTTCTCTATGCAACCCCTCCCACCCCTGCTCTGGATAACCTTAAGGTAGTCTCACTTAAGATTAAGGGGCTGGGCTCTGCTGCTAGACATGCAAGAATTACAAACTACTTGAAGAAATTAAAACCAAATGTCACATTTCTGCAAGAGATCCACAGGAAAGGAACAGTGAATATACTCTCCAATTCAGTGTTCCCATCCCAATACACAATGACTCTATGAAAACAGAGGGGTAGCAATTATGCTTAATAGGTCATGCCCTTTTACAGAAGAACACATGATAAGAGACCCAATAGGGCACTTTATAATTTTGCATGGCTCTATGGCAGGCAGGAAAGTCAGCTTTGTTACTTTTTATTCTCCCAATAATGATCAACAGACTTTTTTACAATCCTTTATTAAGACCCTTCAGGATAGTGCAATTGGTGAAGTTATCATTGGTGGTCACGCAAATGAAGTCTTAGATTACAATCTAGACAAGTCTCATCACCCCATCAAGAAGAGACTGAGAGACTCCCCCTACCTAACATCATTAACAAAGCTGCCCTTATTGATCCCTGGACAGCCATGCACCCACAATATACTTTATTCTCTACATGAAATTAATGTCTATTATGGCAAACAGACTGTTACAATAACTGATTTAATATAAAAAACCCTTTTTGTGGATTCAAGGCAAGCACATCACATAGGCACCTGAAAGGTCATATCTGCACTTACAACAATTTGCAGCTCAAAAGGGCCAGGCCTAGCAGCTGGAAAACAAAACATTTGCACCTCAGAGATTTATGGGGTACCAGTCAGGATGTGTCTAGCTGAAAATGAGATAACATTTACATACCATCTCCTCTCCTTGGAAATTGTTTACTTCAAAGAGTAGTACTCTGGAATCCTTTGATATACAATAGCAACTCTTTGCCTCAAGTTAGGTTTAAGAGCAGGGTTCGGCAACCTTTGTTGCCAGGGGGCTGGGGGAGGGGGAGAATGGTGTGGGGGCCGGTCGTGCGGGAGTTGGGGTTGCGTGCGCCAGCACGTGCGCCCACCCCTGACAGCCGCCATGGGGCCTTTCCAAGCCCCCCAAACCTGATCCTTGGGTGAATTCGCCCCAGGATCGAGTGGAGGCACCTTGGAGGACCATTTCCAATGTGCCTCTCCTTGATCCTGGGGTTAATTCACCCCAAGATCAACCGGAGGAAACTTGGAAAGGTCCCTCCAAGGTCCTCCTGCCCCGATCCTTAGGTGAATTCACCCCAGGATCGAGCAGGGAGGCCTTGGAAACGGTCCTCCAAGCCCCCACCCCACCCCGATCCTTGTGCGAATTTGCCCCAGGATCGAGCAGAGGCACCTTGGAGGACCGTTTCCAAGGTGCCTCTCCTTGATCCTGGGGTGAATTCACCCCAGGATCAACCGGAAGAACCTTGGAAAGGTCCCTCCAAGGCCCTCCTGCCCCGATCCTTGGGCGAATTCACCCCAGGATCATGGGGAGGCCTTGGAAACGGTCCTCCAAGCCCCCCCCACCCCGATCCTTGGGCGAATTCACCCTAAGATCGAGCGGAGGCACCTTGGAGAACCATTTCCAAGGTGCCGCTCCTTGATCCTGGGGTGAATTCACCCCAGGATCAACTGGATGAACCTTGGAAAGGTCCCTCCAAGGCCCCCTGCCCCGATCCTTGGGCGAATTCACACCAGGATCAAGCGGGGATGCCTGGAAACGGGAATTACCGCCGCAATCCCCCACACATGCTGCCGCTGCCGCCGCCACTGCGCGTGCTGCCGCTGCCGCCACTGCACGCGCTGCCACTGCCACGACACATTTGTGCATGCACAGTATTCCTGCACATGTGCAAATGTGTCGCGGCCGCCATTTTGGAAAACAGCAGCGCGGCGGCCAAAACGCATGGCCATGGTGGCAGGCGCTAGCGGCAGGGGTCCGCCTGTGCTGGTAAGCGTGGGGCCCTGGGCCGGAACCGGGCCGCGGGCTGTAGGTTGCCAGCCCCTGTTTAAGGGTATAAAAGTTCCCAAAAATCTCAGGGGCATTGGGTCTGGTTAGATTTCATGGTGACACTGCACTACTGTGAACTCTGACTTGGGTCCTGGCTCTTTCTGTTGTTCTTTCCCTTTCATAATGGTTGAGTCTATTCGTCTTTATTCATCATTGGAACAGCCTCATTCTGGTAATTATCACGATTAAAAGCCTTCTGTTCTCTCTCCAAGCTAACTACTTTATTCCTGAGTTCTTGTGTGTATTATTGAATGTTAAGAGTGTCTTTGTATGTTTGAATCCCCAAATATATTAAAGTTCATTGGAAAGCTTTGTCTCTATTAGTCTACTCCCTAGTCACCTCTGTAAACATAGGATAAAAGATCCCATTGAAGACTTGGACTTTAGTAATTCCCCAGGTTCAAGTACTTCTTACAATACTAAACAAATTTGTCTTGGATTATATCCACCTAGATCAAGTAGGCTTTGTGCCAGGTAGGAGAATGTCAGATTCAATCTGGAGAGTTTTTAACCTGATTCACCACTCACCCCAGACAAAAGCTCCTTCGGCACTTTTCTCACTGGGTGCATTACCATCTGATGTCATCTGGGGGAGAGACACTAGGCCAAGCACCATCGGGCCTAGTGTAAGAAGAAGAGCCCTCCCTCCATTACCATCTGATGTCATCTGGGGGAGAGACACTAGGCCAAGCACCATCGGGCCTAGTGTAAGAAGAAGAGCCCTCCCTCCATTACCATCTGATGTCATCTGGGGGAGAGACACTAGGCCAAGCACCATCGGGCCTAGTGTAAGAAGAAGAGCCCTCCCTCCATTACCATCTGATGTCATCTGGGGGAGAGACACTAGGCCAAGCACCATCGGACCTAGTGTAAGAAGAACAGCCCTCCCTCCATTACCATCTGATGTCATCTGGGGGAGAGACACTAGGCCGAGCACCATCAGGCCTAAAATAAGAAGAAGAGCCCTCCCTCCATTACCATCCGATGTCATCTGGGGGAGAGACACTAGGCCGAGCACTATCAGGCCTAAAATAAGAAGAAGAGCCCTCCCTCCATTACCATCCGATGTCATCTGGGGGAGAGACACTAAGCCCAGAACCACCCAGTCTAAAATAAGAAGAACTCTTATTTCTTAAAGGATGGGTGGGATTCGGGATTTTATGTTTTGTTTAATGGAAATTGTAATATTGTAAGCCGCCCCGATTGCTCTGCAGAGGGGCGGGATATAAATAAAAAGTATTATTATTATTATTATTATTATTATTATTAAAGGCATTCGACAGGGTTGAATGTCATTTCCTATTCAGCATACTAAAGGAAATGGATTTTGGCAATAGATTTATATCTATCTCAGAACATCTATACAAACTCTCAGAAGCAACAGTGTTGGTAAATGGGCTAGGCTCAGATCGCTTCAACTTACACAGCGACACTAAGCAAGGATGTCCCCTCTCACCTATACTATTCATACTTTTTATTGAACCACTAGCTGAACTAGTTAGGTCAAACCCAAATATTGTTGGGCCCTATATCAATGGCCACCATCATAAAATATTGTTGCATGTAGGTGACATTCTGCTTTTGGTGCAAAAACCTGAAACATAATTTCCTGAAATAAAAAAAGATATTAGATACCTTTGAGAAGCACACATGTCTTAATATCAATTATCAAAAATCTAAACTGATGTATCTGAATGCTCTACCTTCAGACTAGGACAAGCTGACAAGTGTCTCTGGATTACAACTATGTCCCTCTGAATTCACTTATCTAGGCAGATGTCTCTCAATTGATGTCCAGGAACTATAACCCTGTCATTAAATGGCTGAAAGTAAAAATAAGGTAGTGGAAACACTTGAACACTTTTTTTCTATTCCAAACTATACCTATTTGTCCAAGGTAAAGATAAAGGTAGTTGTCAAAGGCTGTTGTTCACCGCCCGGATTGGCTTGCCACAGGGCGGTATACAAATAAATTATTATTATTATTATTATTATTATTATTATTATTATTATTATTATTATTTCGCAGCCAGCATCCATAGGTTTTTGTGGGTTTTTTGGTGCAGACTGGGCCCGCCTGAAAAATCAGCAGTAGCAGAACATGTTATAAACCAACCTGGGCAGAAAGTGCTATTTGAAAACACTTAAATATTGGACCATGCCAACAACTGTCAGGTCAAAATGCACAGGGAAGCCATTGAAATACACAAATACCTGAACAATTTCAACAGGAAAGAAGAAACCCTGAAAGTATACAAAGTTTGGCTACCAGTCCTCAAAAACACCAAAATCAGGGCTCAGCAAATGCAAATGAACTTCACCCAGGCAGGGGTTTTCCCAGAAGACAATGGACCACCAATTATATAGACATGGGGTAGGCAACCTTTCCCCTTTAAGGGCCGAGGGACTTCAGCTCCCAGAAGCCTCAGCCATGTTGGCCAATAGTCCCATGTTGGCCAATAGCTCCTGGGATTCTGGGAGCTGAAGTCCCTCGGCCCTTAAAGGGGAAAGGTTGCCTACCCCTGATATAGACACTAATCCTTCTCGCATATCCTCATACCCTGAGACCTTGCCCCAACAGAACAATACACAAATGTACATGCTAATCCTCTCAACCAACGGCCTCACAGTATATATATCCCACATACCTCCATTCCACCGTTCTCTGAAGATGCCAGCTACATATGCAGACAAAACATTAGGAATACATTCTTCTAGAACAGGGGTAGGCAACCTTTCCCCTTTAAGGGCCGAGGGACTTCAGCTCCCAGAAGCCTCAGCCATGTTGGCCAATAGCTTCTGGGATTCTGGGAGCTGAAGTCCCTCGGCCCTTAAAGGGGAAAGGTTGCCTACCCCTGTTCTAGAACATGGTTTCACAGCCTGAAAACATCACAAAAATCTATGTAAAGGTAGTCCCTTAACATGAATGTCTATTCATAACCGACTGTAGGGGGTGGTGCACATTTCTGTTTCTAAGCTGAAGAGCCAGCATTGTCCAAGGACCACTTCATGGTGAGAAGTAATGTTCCAACCCCCACACACAACATAATACAGTCGGACCAATAAACTCTGCCCTCCTATTTCAGCCCATTCCCATGACAACCTTCTAACAGTTACACATCTCATACCTGTATTGTGACAGTTAAATTGTTTCAGTAAACAGTGTCTTGACAAGTTTAACTCCTGCAATATCACCCCACCCAGTACAAATCAGAACATAGTCATATATCAACACAAACATTAACCTTAATACAATCAAAGTATAAACCCATGGAAGATTCTATAGATTCTGACATCCACATAGTGCTGGGCTGTTTATATGCATATGTGAAGATGTGCATTTTCTGAGCTAAGCCATAGTATTCCAGCTTCTTTTTGCTCTTTTTTTTTTTTTTTTTTTTTTTTTTTTTGGACCTGGAGTACAGCTTCGGTTTGGTTTCCACTTGCATTAGGTAGGTTCATCATATACATGTCCCACCTTCAAAATGGATGGAAGCCACTTTATTTTCCCCATCTGTTTCACCCTTATCAGTCATGTTACCACCTAATGAAGTAGATCAAGGCTGCTGTGGCTCAGTGCTATGGAATTCTGGGAATTGTACTTTGCTGTGGAACCAGAACTCTCTGACAGAAAAATCTAAATGTTTCACAACACTGCAATATCCAGAATTCCACAGCATTGAGCTATGGCAGTTGAAGTAGTGTCAACCTTGATTACTTCTGCAGTGTGGGTGCAGCCATAGTAATCTCTATTATTTGAAATTGCTGTGAAACTTGGCTTGTTGGAATATTCTCTGGTGATGATTCTTTGCTGATAAAAGGTTTGAGCCAAAAATATGTGAAAAACTCCAATATCCATTTTGAGCGCCTTCTCATTCCCATTTACAAAGGAAACAGTCTTCATGAACATGGTGAGCATTCAAAGATATAGCTGTGTTAGTCTGTAGAATCAGTATGTAGAGAGATCTTATAGAACCTTTGAGACTATCTAAAAAAAAAAGTTGGCAGCATGAGCTTTCGTAGACTTCAGTCTACTTCTTCAGATGCTTTTTGGTGAGCGTATATGTATGATTTTCTTAGGGCCTTTGCAGACTGCCAGAAAAAGTGCACTTTAAATTGAGGCACTGCCCTGGCTCAGTGCTAGGGAATCATGGGAATTGTATTTTTTTTTTCCTGAGACATTGAGCCATCTCTGTCAGAGAGCTCTGGGGCCACAATAAATTACAGTTCCCATGATTCCCTAGTACTGAGCCAGGGCAGTGCCTCAATTTAAAGTGCACTATTTCTGGCAGTCTGCAAAGGGTGTTAGATTCCAAAAAAGAGAGAGACTTTTTTCCCTGAACTTCACTTTGCTAAACTCTTAGAATGAAGCCATGATCTGAACAAGAATTATCAAATGATTGTGGAATATTCATATCAGTACTCCCTCACAGAAGCCATTTCACATTGAGCTCACATAGGAATGGAAGAATGGTTTCAAAATATGATTCTATAGTAGTGGGAAATCCTAATTAGAAGAAACCTGGGATGGTGTTAATCTTTACAGAATGAGACTTATTCTGCACAAAATTCACACATACACAGCAAGAACTCTTCCTGTAAGAAACTGCAATTTTCTATGCAGAAAATAATATTTCTGTACAAGAAATGCTGAGTTTTAAAGCAATTTTTGTGCAAAATAAGTCCTCAATTACAGCATTTTCTCAGTAGAAAAGAGCAATTTCTGTCCAAATCAAAAGATATTTTCTACACAGAAAATAGTTTTCTGCATAAAAATACTATGTGTGAATTTTGTGCAGTGTAAGTCCCAAGCAGCAAATAGTCTTTGAAAACTATGCTCCCTCCCAGAAGAAAAAAATGCTAAAATTACTCATTGCTTCCTTTGAGAATGAAATGAGTGAAGAATTGCATTCCTGAACAATAGCATCTTTTACATTTGTATGTAATGTGTGCAGCTACCACCCCTAAGCACATTTATTTAAATCCAGCTCCTGAATATGTCAATGGAGCATAGTCCCAAATACAATTATTCAAAGATCAAGGTGGTTGATCTTTTCTTGAAGATAGATCATAATTTCTCTCAAAGACTTGTTATGCTGTTTGAAGCCAAACCAAATTACTATATTTCATTTTGAAAGTGCTGCCACTGGAGAAAATAATTTTTGACAAAAATAAATTAAAAGGGGTTCACAGTAGGCCTCTTATTTATTCATTTTACCTGTTTGCACTCATTTATGCCTAGATAAATCTTTGGCGCACATTACAGACACAATCATATATTTTCAATTCAGAAGTGAAGTGAACAAGATTCCAACAACTCAAGAAATGTGGGTGGCACATACACTTCTTTTCTTTTCTTTTTGTTAGTGCCCAGGGAGTTGTGAAATTAACACTGTTTAGGTTGCAAGATCCAAACCATTAATTTTAAATCATGATTAGAGTATGAAAATTAAGTTCATTGTGAGGCTAAGAGTTTTTTAACCCCCCCCCAAAAAAAAAACATTAAAAGATATAGCCATGTCAGTCGGTAGAATCAATATATAGCACCTTTGAGACTAACTGAAAGAAAGAAATTGGCAGCATGAGCTTTTGCATCTGAGGAAGGGGCTTTGAGGACCAGGACAAAGGGCCAGCCTGGGAGTGGAGTTGGGTCAGGGCAGCTGCCCGCCGGCCACCCTGACTCCATCCTGATGCCAGCCTGATGCTGCCCGGCTATCTGCATGGCACGCAGCATCAGGACGTCCTCTTGGTGCAGCGTGCACACAAATACTGTGTCAAAAGAATGCAAAAAAGTTGCCACTGCAGCTGAAAGGCCAGCTTTTTCCCACCCAAAAGGAGTGGCAAAAAGGAGGATCATGGCCGAGGCGTGCAGTTGCTGCGGTCCCAATCCACCACTCCCAGAGGCGGCTCTGTGCAGCCTCTTTCAGGCCGTGTGTATCAGCCCAAAGTCTCAAAGTCTCAAAGGTGCTACAAGATCTCTCTACATACAAAAAACATTAAGGGCAACTTGGAAAGGAATGGTCTCCCATGCATTTTCAATTATTCTCCTGTGTTCTACACTACATTGCTGCTAGATGCTCTCCATATGTCTGAGGAAAATGAATGTTGAAGATCTTTATCCTGAGACTTTTGCTGGGATCTACATCAAGCCCAGTAAATCAAAGAAGAGGAGGGAGTAAGGAGATGAATCATGAATTTAATTTTGTACTCATCTGGAGATCTAAAAAGGCAGTGTGCATATTCATGACAGAGCTGAGCTGTCAGGAGTATAATTTTTATTTTTATTTTATATTGAACACTCCACAGCCTTGGGTTTTAGAGGATAAGAAACCAGTTTATTATATTTCTTCAAGTAATCTTTTTAATCTGTTTGCTTTGCTTTCCTTGTCATGGACATTGTGGACAAGTTATTTAAATTTCTTCCCTGATGCATTTCTTACACTTGTTCATTTGGTTCCTTATTGTTGCCCAGGATTCTTTTTCTATTCTCTCTCTCTCTCTCTCTATATATATATATATATATGGAGAGAGAGAAATGTTTCAACAAAACGTCTATGAATGGAAGAAAAGAAAAAAAGAAAGTTTCTTTTCCTTTTTAAGAAAATAAGCTACTAGAGAGACCAGAATATGCTATGCCTCCTCAGGGATCAGGTCTAAAAGTAGCACAAAGGCAATATTGAGCTTCACAGAGGCAAAAGTAAGTTTACCAGGAAGAAAAAAACCCAGGCCTACACATTTTCAGACTTTTCTAGTGTATTATGACATTAATTGCCAATTTGTTGTCTCTATGGGCCTTTACAGACTGCCAGAAATAATGCAGTTTGAATCCACTTTAACTGTCCTGTCTCAGTGCTAAGGAATCACGGGAACTGTATTTTTTTTTCTAGGACATTGAGCCTTCCATGCCAGAGAGCTCTAGTGCCACAATAAACTACAGTTCCCATTATTCCTTAGCATTGAGCCAGGACAGTTAAAGTTGCCTCAAGCTGCATTATTTATGGCAGTCTGTAAAGGCCCTATATCTGCATGGAGAGAAACACATCATAGCTGAACTTCTCTCATGCAGAACTGATGGATATTTTATCCTTAAGTTTTAAGTATAACTATATTTCTCTTCACACATAATGAGTAAGTAATAAGTATACCTTATGAGAAGCAAAAATGAAGTAAAGCACAGTTTTCACAATATGAATATGAATATGAATATATGGTAGCCCCACATCTTGACTTCTGTAACATGCTCTACATGGGACTACCCTCGTGCTTGGCCCAGAAACTTCAGTTCGTACAGAATATGGCAGCCAGATTGGTCTCGAGAACATTGAGAAGAGACCACATAACACCTGTTTTAAAATCACTTCACTGGCTGCCTATTAGTTTCCAGACACAGTACAAGGTGTTGGTTATTATCTTTAAAGCCTTAAACGGCTTGGGTCCAACCTATCTCTGGGACTGCTTCCTTCCATATAATCCACTCTGCGCACTCCGCTCCTCTGGGAGTAATCTACTACAGCCTATAAAAACCAGGCTCTCTGCAACCACTCCCAGACTATGGAATGGCCTGCCAGATTAGATCCATCATATTTCCAATTTAGCCAGCTTTAAAAAGGCTGTTAAGACAGATCTCTTCCAGCAGGCCTTTCCTGACTAGATTCCCGGCCTTGCTGGATTAGCCCATCCATCCTTCTCTCTCCAATTTTCTGCTGCATGTGTTGCTGCTGTTTATTGTTATTGTGACTCTTTTAAGTTTGTTTTAATTATGTTATTGTTTAATACTTTTTAAAGGGGTGGGTGGATTTTGGGATTATTAGGTTGTTTTGTATTGTATTTTATGGTATTTTAATATATTATTGTATATAATAATATCTCTTATTAGGAGACTTCGATGTAGTACCAAAAGATTGGAAAAAGATTTATGAGAATCAAGGTAAATTACCACAATCCTTTTTTAGATTGATAGAAGAGTTTCTCTAATTGATATGTGGAAACACAAATACAAGGAGACAAAAAGTTTTACTTTCTTTTCTGAAGCCCACAATTCCTTTTCTAGAACTGATTTATTTTTAACATCCAAAACACTTCTCCCATATCTACAATCTATGGAAATAATATTGAAATGTACTTCTGATCACAACCCAATACTATAAAAATTGTTAGAAAAGAAAACAGAATATAACTGAAGACTCCAAGCTAGCTTATTAAATGATAAAAATCTCATAAGAAAGACTAAAGAAACACTAAACCAGGGGTAGGCAACCTTTCCCCTTTAAGGGCCAAGGGACTTCAGCTCCCAGAATCCCAGGAGCTATTGGCTAACATGGGACTATTGCCCAACATGGCTGAGGCTTCTGGGAGCTGAAGTCTCTCAGCCCTTAAAGGAGAAAGGTTGCCTACTCCTGCACTAAACCTTTTTTACAAAGAGAAAAAACAGAAAGAATATTGAATAAAATTATTTGGGACACAAGTAAAGTGGTCATTAGGGGCACATTTATTAAATTACAGACAGAGATAAAAAAAGAAAGGAAAAAGAAAAAGACAACTCAAGAAGAACTCAAACTTAAAGAAGAAGAATGGAAAAGAAGAGGAGATAAAAGATTTAAATGTGAAGTTGAAAATTTACAACTAAAAATATTAGCAATCAATGAAATAAAAAATAAATTAAGAATAATTAAACAGAAATAATTTGAATCAGGGAATAAAGCTGGCAAAATTTTGTCATATAAACAAAGAAAAGAAAGAGAGAAGAAGAAAGTTACAGAGATACAATATATAATGGTAAAAAGATCACTGATCAAAATAATATCAAAACCATATTCAAGGAATATTTTGAGAACTTATATAGAAACACAAAAGACAGTGAAAGAGACAAAGATAATATTACTAAACATCTAGATCAGGGGTAGGCAACCTTTTTCAGCCGGGGGCCTGGTTGCTGTCCCTCAGACAATTGGGGCGGCAAAGCACTAAAAATAAATAAATAAATAAATAAAATAATGCATAATCTCTCATCCCCATAAAAGCCATGGCAAAACCCCTGTGGAGATTTTGCCAAGAAAACCCCAAGAACAAGTAATAACAACAATAATCAATATCATTATGGTAGGCGGTGGGGTGGTGGAGGCAGAACCGGCCTGGCGCCGGTCCAAAGGCCTCGGGGAGGCGCATCCAGCCCCGGGCCTTAGGTTGCCTACCTCTGATCTAGATGAACAAAAAATTATTAGGTTAAACAATGAACAAAAAAAATAGCTTAAATCGCCAAATCTCATCCCAATAAATCTCAGATGCTATTGGAAAAATGAAACTAGGAAAAGCACCTGGCCTGGATGGACTTCCAGCAATATATTATAAAAAGATGGAGGAGCTACTAATACTGTTAAAAGACACTTTAAATGATATTTATCAAAGAGGAATTCCAGACTCATGGAAGGATGCTTTCATCACATTGATCACAAAGGAAAATAGAGAGCCAGCGATGTAAGAAATTATAGAAAATATCACAAATTAATGTGGATTATAAGATCTTTGCCATAATCATAGCAGAATGGTTGAAGAAAATGCTAAAACTAATAGTACACAAAGATCAAAATGGCTTCTTACCAAAGAAACATATAAATGATAACGTAAGAGCAGTACTAGACATTTTAGAAAATTTCAAACACCACAATGAAAAAAAATTGACTATGGGACTTTGCAGACTGCCAGAAATAGTGCAAATTGAGTCCACTTTAACTGTCCTGGCTCAGTGCTAGGGAATCATGGGAACTTTAGTTTATTGTGGCACCAGAGCTCTCTGACAGAGAAGGCTCAATGTCTGAGAAAAAAATACAGTTCCCATGATTCCCTAGCACTGAGCCAGGGCAGTTAAAGTGGACTCAATTTGCACTATTTCTAGCAGTCTGCAAAGGCCAAATGATACTGATAGATGCAGAAAAGGCCTTTGACAGAATAAACTGGATTTTTCTAATAGAAATTTTTCAAAGAATGAACATGGGATAAAAAAATTGTTCAATGGATAAAAGCTATATATAGGAAACAAAATGCCAGAATAATCATCAATGAAAAGGAAACAGAAAATATCAAAATTGAAAAGGGAACCAGGAAGGGCTACCTCCTTTCACCTTTATTATTCAAAATAGCGCTCAAAGTTCTCAATAATAAGATAAAACTCTGATATGGAAGAGATTAAAATTAGTGGCCATTATTTTAGGCAAAAAGCTTTTGAAGATGATTTAATTTGCTTTTTAGAGAACCCTCCAAAAAGTATAACACCATTATTAAAGGTCATACAGGAATATGGAAAGGTTTCAAAATAAAACTTCATTACTATGTAAGAATTTAACTCCAGCTGATGAAGAATAAGCAAGAAAGATATCAGGTCTCAAGACAACAAAAAAAGTAAAATACCTGGGGATCTATTTAACTAAAAGAAATATGGACCTTTTTCAAAATAATTATAGAAGAATGTGGGAGGAGATTTAAAAAGACATGCAGAGATGGACAAAGCTACATCTCTCCTTTTGGGGGAGAGTAGCTGTGATCAAAATGAATATACTACCAAAATTCATGTACATGTTCCAGAACCTTCCAATAATATTAGAGGAAAGATGCTTTGAAAAATGGCAAAGGGAACTATCTAAATTCCTCTGGGAAGGAAAGACAGCAAGATCAAAATGGAAAATACTGACAGATATTAAAATAAGAGGTAGTTGTGATCTACCTAATCTTAAATTGTACTATTATGCAGCATGTCTTAACTGGAATGAAGAATGGGTCAGGCTTGACATTGAGAAACTGCTAAGTCTTGAGAGCACTAAACTTAGATTTGGTTTCCATGCATTCTTATGATTCAATAAACTTAATGCTAACAAAGATTTTTCACACTATATCATTAGAAACTCACTTTTGAAAGTATGGAATAAAGTCAGAAAACAATTTTATAATAAAATACACACCTGGGTCTCAACTCAAGAAGTCTTTTTCAGTAGAACTAAACATAAAAATGAAATATGTGTTACCTACAAAGATGTGATAACCCAGCTAGGAGACAATGACTATACCAGGGGTAAGCAACCTTTCCCCTTTAAGGGCCAAGGTACTTCAGCTCCCAGAATCCCAGGAGCTATTGGCTAACATGGGACTATTGCCCAACATGGCTAAGGCTTCTGGGAGCTGAAGTCCCTCGGCCCTTAAAGGGGAAAGGTTGCCTACCCCTGGACTATACCATGAAAACTATGGAGCAAATACAAAATGCAAACACAAGTAACAACTGGTTCCTATACCTTCAACTCAAGGAAAGATTTTAAAAAGATAAAATGGAACTAGGGGTCACAAAACATAATAATGAAATAGACAAAATATTTTTTGAATAAGGGAAAGGACATATTACAAAATACTATAAAATATTAAAAACAAAAAAATTTGGAACAGGTGATAATCAAACAAGAAATTAAATTAAACCATTAAATGGGCACAGAACATTGGAAAACCAATAGAATGAGAAAAGTGGGAAGAAACATGGTGAGTCATTAACCACTTTATGCTTTGCCAAAACTACAAGGAGAACTTCATCAAAATGATGCACCATTGGTACTTGACACCAACTAAACTAAAATTAATATACAAAACTAGTAAAATGAAATGTTGGAAATATGGGAATGCAACGGGCACATTCTTTCACATGTGGTGGAAATACCAGGAGGCAGAACAATACTGGAGGAGGATTCAATGTCAGATATCAAGAATTTTACAGATGAAAATTCCATTTGACCCACTTTTGTTCCTCTTAAATATGACTTGCATACTAGAAAATTAATTTGAAATTTAGAATAATAAAACTATATATGATCACAACTGTGAGGTTAACATATGTAAAATAATGGAAAAAAATATCCACCCCATCAAATGAAGAATGGCTAATAAAGCTACAAGAAATGATGGAGATGGACATTTTGACAGCTTTAAGGAATGATAATACAAAAGAAGAAGCAGAAGAGGTTCGAAAATATTTAAAAATCTATTGGCAAACCAGAACATAAACAACCAGTTGTTGAAAATACAATTCATCTGAGCAGTAAAACCTCCTATATGCTGATATTGATATTGATAAAATGTAACAGAGATAAGAATGAAGAGAATGAGTTATATCACTAAGCATTCTTGCCAAACCCTAAATCCCTTCTCCACTCTCATTAATTTGTTTTTATTAGTTAAGAACCATACCTGGACCAAACTAGATAATTCCACAAAGGGTATGAATAATACCTTTTTCTTTGACCCAACCAGACTGACAATATAGAGTTGTATGGAAGTAAAATATTACTTTCTTAAGGGAATAACAGAAGCCTAGTTAGAAAGGACAAATGTAAATATTCCAGGAAGTTATAGGTATAGATGTAATAAGTAAATACTATTATTAAAATTTGTGTTAGTTTATATATAATGTTTTTTCTAGTTGTAATTGTATTTAATATTTGTATCTGTATTAATGTCTGTTCAAATGTTTTAATGTTTATTCATATTGTAAGTAATAAAAAAGGGGGGAGGGGGGGGGGAAGAAACCTGGCTCACCAGATCCAAGACCTATGCTACTGCCTCTGGAAACTTGTGACATCACATCCCTACCACCAAATATAGGGAGGGAGGGAGGGAGGATGGGGACAGCTGAGCTGCCATGGCGCTATTCACCCATGCAACATAGCCCTAAATAGACCCATCCATCAATCAAAATGATGGAGGCCCTGAAGCCCCAGCCTTCCAGCTACCTGAACAGATCTAGCTGAAGCATTGCCCCAATGCTGACCAATGGGGCAGCATTTCCGCCACCACCCCATTGCATGCCAGGAGATGTAGTCCTGGTGCTGGGCCAAAAGCACCACCTTCCCTGACCCAGCTAGCCAATCTGCGCCTCTCCAGCCCATTTCAATGCTTGCTGAATGGCACAGAGGGGCAGGAGGACCGGTGCAGCATGAAGGCTCCCCCCCCCATGGCACCTAGGCCAACCCAGTGAGTTAGGTGGCCTCATTTACAACCACCTGAATGTTGCTAATATGCAGGAAATTTGTCCAGAAATATGAAAGGTTGTGGATATATACATAAGAACACTGGACAGGTATTGACTGACAACGATTAATTAAAGATGCATGTTCTAGCATGACATTTTGTAGCTGAATGTAATGTTTGATTGCTGTAGAAAATATCACATTATAAGGGAGTCTTTGCATACTGTAACGTTCTGCTGTAACAGGAAGCATATAATTCATATAATAGGTGTGTACACACATCCACCAAACAAACAAACAAAAACATAAGAGCCCCATCTGAGCCTGCCCAGCTTTTCAGATCTTCAGGAAAAAGGTTTATCTCAATCCCACTACCCTTACAGGCATGTTTTCTTCCATGTCTCCCTTACTCGCCCAACCACAGTACCAGCCTGTTCTCATCTCTCCTTTCTGTTTCCCAACAATGGACCCTAAGAGGTTTTCTCTTCCACACATCTGCATATTCCTGCATCAGGCTGCAAACATTCTTTTGAGTCACCACCAAGTACTATGCCTCCCATTATTTCCCAATAAACCTATAACATTCCTGCAACTTTTTTATATACCTCAAACATTGAACATACTATATATTACAACAACCATAGCAACAATGCTATGACTAGTGATGTGATTATTATTCATCATGTTTCACTAAAGACACGAATTCCTGATTTCTCGGCCCCTTCAATTGATTTATGCACAAGCCGAGAAATTTGCCACATAGGGCCTTTGCAGACTGCTAGAAATAGTGCAAATTGAGTCCACTTTAACTGCCCTGACTCAGTGTTAGGGAATCATGGGAATTGTATTTTTTTATGAGACATTGAGCCTTCTCTGTCAGAGAGCTCTGGTGCCACAATAAACTACAGTTCCCATGATTCCCTAGCACTGAGTCAGGGCAGTTAAAGTGGACTCAATTTGCACTATTTCTGCAGTCTGTAAATGCCCATAATTGCATAGGTGTGAGTATTTTCACATGGCTCAATTGCAAATGAAGTAAAGGGAGGAGAAATTTCTTTTGAAGTTCCTTGTTCCAAATTGTTTTATTGTTTTATGGCATCATTGCCATAAATGCAAGTGTGTGTTTACACACTCAAGTCACATACAAAGCTGTGTTGCCAATGAGATGTTTTTGCAATAACTGGATTCCCATTTGTCAAAGCTCAAACAGAAAATGTCACACAAAGAAGGATAGGAGTAAGGAGAGATAGCTTTGTCTGAAGGAGACAAAGTAAAAAAGATGCTGAGATCAGTTTTGACAAGCCCTATAGCTGAAAGGGGGATTATGGAAGTTGTAGTCCAAAACCTTTCAATGCTCTAATTCTCTTTGTCTACCTTGCTTTATCCAGCACATACTCTAATGTACTGAACTCAAGGGAGTTATGGAATCTAGCTGTTGTTGGACTGCAAGTTCCAGCAGCCCCTAGCTGGGGTAGCTAATGCTGAGAAATGCTGGGAGCTGAAATACAACAACATCCAGATCTTGGAAGCTATGCAGAGTCCGTCTGCCCTGGATGGTACTTGGATGGGAGACCACCAGGGAATAATACTAGGTGCTGTAGGCTAGCTTTCAAAGGAAGAAACTGGCAAAATCACCTTGGAGGATTCCTCACTTAAGAAAAGCCTAGGAAATTCACAGGTTGCCCATATATTCATGGCCTTCTTGAAGGTGCATGTTTGTGCACGCACACACACACACACACACACACACACTTTATTATCTCTGCAGCTCCTGTAGCCAGATATCTGGCCTTGGAGCACCAGAGAAGCAAAGGAATGAGTCCTAGAGAGCACTGCTCACAATTACTTAGAATCCTAGAGTTAGAAGGAACCTCCAGGGTCTATCCAGTCCAACCCCTTCTGCCATGCAGGAATACACAGTATCCTAGAGTTGGAAGGGATCCCCAAGGACCATCCAGTCCAACCCCCTTCTGCTCAAGGTCTAGCAAATTCCTCAAATTCCTCACTTAACTCGAAGACAGTTTCATTGTCCAAAAGGTGGAAGAGGCAACAAGGGAGTCAGCTATTTTGGATCTGATCCTAACTAACAGGGAAGACCTAGTTAATGGGGAGCAAGTGGTTGGATCCTTAGGCTGGAGTGATCATGTCCTCCTGGAGTTTACTATACAGTGGAAAGGAGAAGCCAGGCATAATCAGACACACATTCTAGATTTTGGAAAGCTGATTTTACTAAACTTAGAGAAATACTGGGGGTGATCCCATGGACAGGAATACTAAAAGAGAAGGGAGTTTAAGACGGATGGGAGTTTCTCAAAAGGGAGATACCGAAGGCACAATTTCAAACCGTTCCAATGAGGAGGAAAAATGGGAGGTGTCTCAAGAAACCAGGATGGATGACTAAGGAACTTGCAACTGAGTTAAGTTTTAAACAGAACATGTATAAGAAATGAAAAATTGGGGAAATCACCAAAGAAGAATTCAAACAAATAACTAGCACGTGTAGGGGTAAAGTCAGAAAAGCTAAAGCGCAGAATGAACTCAGGCTTGCTAGAGAGCTTAAGAACAATAAAAAGGGCTTTTTTGGGTATGTCAGCAGCGAAAGGAAGAAGAAGGAAATGGTAGAGCCACTGTGTGGAGAAGATGGCAAAAAGTTAACAGGGGACAGAGAAAAGGCAGAATTACTCAACACCTTCTTTGCTTCAGTCTTCTCAGAAAAGGAAAAGGGTGCTCAACCTGAGGATAATGGAACAGAGGACAGAATAGGAGAATCTCAGCACAGAATAAGTAAAGAGATAGTACAGGAATACCTGGTTAATCTACATGAATATAAGTCTCCAGAACCAGATGAATTACATCCAAGGGTATTAAAAGAACTGGCAAACGTAATATCGGAACCATTGGCAATAATCTTTGAGAACTCCTGGAAAACAGGAGAAGTCCCAGTGGACTGGAGGAGGACAAATATTGTCCCCATCTTCAAAACGGGGAAAAAAGAGATCCCAGTTTGACCGTGGAGCACACTGCTTCGGAGTGTAGTCGAATCTTCTTCCTTGGAGATCTTTAAACAGAGGCTTTATGGCCATCTGTCAGGGATGCTTTGATGGGGAGTTCCTGCATGGCAGGGGGTTGGACTGGATGGCCCTTGTGGTCTCTTCTAACTCTATGATTCTATGCAGGAATATGGAGAATGCGAGAGTTGGAAGAGACCCTCCAAGGGCCCCCAAGCCCAACCTGTTTTGATCATGAAGGAATACATAGAATCCTAGAGTTGGAAGGAATCTCCAGGGTCCATCCAGTCCAACCCTCTTTTGCCATGCAGGAATACATAGTTTCCTAGAGTTGGAAGGGACCCACAAGGGCCATCCAGTCCAACCCCCTTCTGTCATGCAGGAATATGTAGAATGCTAGAATTGGAAGATAATCACCAAGGTTTATCCAGCCCAACTTCCTTTGGCCATGCAAGAATACACAGAATCCTAGAGTTGAAAGGGACCCCCAAAGGCCATCAAGCATGTGTATGTGTGGTGTCCTCACACGCACCTTCAACTAGCACAGTTGCCTTGATCTGGATGTTGTACTGCAGCTCCCAGCATTTCTCAGCATTGGCTACACCAGCTAGAGGATGCTGGTACTTGAAATCTATCAATACCTGGAGAGCCACATGTTACAACAAGGTCTGTAACTTCTATCTCGACCCAAAATGATACTCATGACCTCTGTTAGAAGTTGGCAATTCTACCAGAAATGTTAGTAATGTTAGTAATGTTGGAGATAATGGGTGCTGGGGTGCTTGTATGTAGGCTGGATTGGTGAGAAAAGAGGTTTGGTGAAAGGGGGGCTGGAAGGAAGAGACAGATAGACTGTTACCTCAACCTTGGGCTTCTGCTGTTCAGCAGTCTGGAATGCAGTGAGAGGTTGGATGAAACTAGTATGCTAGAAGATGGTAAAGGAGGGGGTTCAAGGAGGATTTTTCTTGTGGGAAAAGTAGGTGGAAAATATAGTTCACACTGCTTTAATTACGGGTGGGGCAGTAGATGATGGGGTTTTAATATACCAAATTTGCTATGACCTGACAGTCTCAGCTTAAACACTGAAGTGGTGAAATGCTGACTCTGTGTTCTTCAATAAAGTTCTATTTTGTTTCAACACGTCTGACTGATTGATTACACAGAAGTTCTGAGTTTTCATTTCTGACAACCCCTTCCCAAGATTTCTGGTTAAAAGTGGCTGCAAATTTGTAACCACTAGAACTACATCTTTAATGGGAACAATGGTGTCATTGGCATCAACATTTCCTCTGAAGATAGCTATGAGTAAAGAAATTATTCCAGCACCAGTATATTGCAGTGAGGTCTGCGAGTTCTAATATAACTTTGAAATGTGAAGTTTAGTTGAATCAACTCAGTCTCTGATGGGCAATCAAGGGCCATGAATTGCCATTCCCTGGCAATCAAGCCTAGGGAGTGGGCTACATGTGGCACACTGCCAAACTACCTGGGGACATATGTGCCTCCCCTGCTAGCCATCGATCAGGGCCATGTCAACCATGCGCCACAGCCCTGATCCTCCCTTTTGTTACCCCTGATCATGACTCAATCAACTGGAATCCTGGGATCTGTAGTTTAAAGGTAGGGTATGAATAAAATTTTTATTATTATTATTATTATTGATGAGGCACCAGACCTCTTTGACAGACCATGCTGAATACCTCACTAAACTACAAATCCCAGGTGTCCTCAAACTGTTTTAATTCTGCAATGTGTCTATATCCCATACGGTTGCTGTGGCAGGGTCTTAAAATAATAATAATAATAATAATAATAATAATAATAATAATAATAAATTTTATTTATATCCTGCCTTTAGCCAAGGCTATCAAGGTGGCTTATAATTTAAAAATACAATCCCATACAATACAAAGAACATATCACCCCCCCTTAAAAATATATTACATTCATACAACATTAAAATTTAACTTAAAACAAAATTATAAATCTAATACAATTAGACAGGGCACTCTGATTTTAAAGGAGTTATCTAATGGTGGGGGAGAGATTGTGGAAAATATCATTCTGAAAACGCCTGCCGGAAGTGATCTGTCTTGATGGCTTTTTTAAAGCCATCTAAGTTGGTTATCTAACAGATCTCCTCCGGCAGGGCATTTCACAGTCTAGGGGCCATGGCAGAAAAAGTCCTCTGGAAGGTTGTTGCCAACCTAGTTCTTATTGGTTGAAGCAACTTCCTCCCACAGGACCTGAGGGCACGGGGCGGATTATATGGAGATAGGCGATTCCTTAGGTACAATGGGCCCAGGCCATGTAGGGCTTAAGGTCAATACCAACACCTTATACTGTGCCCAAAAACTAACTGGCAGCCAGTGCAGAGATTTTAAAACCGGAGTAATATGAGCACTACGTGATGTTCCAGTGATCAGCCTGGCTACCATATTTTGTATTAATTGCAGTTTCCGAGTTAAGCATAAGGGTAACCCCATGTAGAGTGCTTTACAGAAGTTGAGTCGTGAGGTTACCAGAGCATGTGCTACAGTTTCTAGGTCCTTTAATTCCATGAAAGGGCACAGCTGGCGTATCAGCTGAAGCTGATAACAGGCGCTCCTGACCGTCGCATTCACCTGATTTATCATGTGAAGCGATGGGTCTAGGAGCACCCCCAGACTGCAGACACAGTCCTTAGTGGAGAGCGTGACCCCGTCCAAGGCTGGTGGTTGCAACCCAATCTCTGGTTTGGGGGCCCCTACTGTAAGTACCTCCATTTTGTCTGGATTCAATTTGATTCAGTTTTTCCTCATCCGGTCCATTACCTCTTCAAGGCATTGATTGAGGGGAGAACTGCTGTCTGCTGTCATAGCAATTGACTGAGACATGGAGCAGAATATTTGAGTGTCATCAGCATATTGGTAACATCCTGCTCTATGTCTCCTGATGATCTCTCCCAGAGGCTTCATATAAATATTAAATTACATCAGGGACAGAATGGCTCTCTGGGGGTTCCCTTTTTTAGCTCTGTTTTTGATGAGCAGCTGTCCCTGAGTATCACCCTCTGGAACCTGCCCAAGAGAAAGGAGCAGAATGACTGAAGAGCAGTGCCTCCCACTCCCAATTCTCTCAGGCGCTCCAAAAGGATGTTGTGGTCTATAGTATGAAAGACCGCTGAGAGGTCTAAAAGCATCAACTGGGTAACACTTCCCCTCCGATGCTCAGATGAAGGTCATCTACCAGAGAGACCATGGCTGTCTCCACCCCATATCCAGGCCTGAAGCCAGTTTGAAATGGATCTAGAAAATCGGTTTCATCCAAGATCGCTTGGAGTTGGAAGGCGACGGCTCTCTCGATACCTTGCTCAAGAATGGTAAGTGTGAGACTGGTCTGTAGTTTTTCATGTCCAGGGGGTCCAAGGAAGGTTTCTTCAGGAGTGGTCTAACGGCCGCCTCCTTTAGACTGGATGGAACAACTCCTTCCCTAAGAGATATATTGATGACCTCTTTAAGGAAGGCCATCAATGCATCACCCGCCTGGACGACCAGCCAAAATGGGCAGGGATCAAGAGAGCACGTTGTCCTTCGTACTTTTCCAAGGATCTTGTCCACATCATTGGTACTCACTAACTCAAATTGATCCAGTTTAATCTCATAAACGGGTTTACTGGACACCTCCTCAGTTGCTTCTGTTGTAATCCTGGCGTTTAAGTTGGCTCTTATCTGAGAGATTTCATCTGTGAAGTAGATGTTAAAAGCATCACAGCAGGCTGTTGTTGGGTTAAGGAAAGGATTCTGAATAGGTGGAGCCTGTGACAATTCCCTTACCACCCTAAACAGTTCTGCCGGATGAGATTCCACAGATGCAATACGGGCAGAGGAGAAAGACTTCTTCGCTGCTTGTATTGCTTCTTGATAGGAATAAAGAAATTGCCTATGACAAGTTCTGTCAGATAAGAGTCGAGTTTTCTGCCAGGTGCACTCTAGTCATTGTCCAACCCATTTCATTTTCTTGAATTCTTCTGTGAACCAGGGGTGACGATTTGAAGTGGGTTGGAAAGGACGCTTGGGAGCGATCGTGTCGATAGCTCTGGTGAGATCGGTATTCCAAGTGTTCACCAAGGCTTCGAGAGGGTCGCCGGCCTTATCAACCAAGAAACCCTCCAAGGCTTTCTGGAATCTAATTGGCTCCATTAGCCTCTGAGGGCGGACAATTTTATTAGGTCCTCCACCCCCGGTGGGTTGGACAGTGGCTCTTAGTTCAGCCTTGATCAGGAAATGATCCATCCATGACAGTGCAGAGGTATTTTTTACCTCTGCCCATGGATATATCTGCTCTGTACTAAAGACCGCATCGAGAGTATAACCTGCCGAGTGTGTAGGCCTGTCAACCAATTGGGATAGGCCCATGTCCATCATGGAATCCATGAACTGCTGAGCCGCACCTGTTAAACTGGTCTCGAGAGGCATGTTGAAGTAGCCCAAGACTAAAAGTCTAGGTGACTCCAACAACAACTCCAAGACCAGCTGTGTCAGCTCAGATAGGGAGTCTATTAGGCAACGGGGTGGACGGCATACCAACAGAATCCCTATACTATCCCTGGTCTTCAGGCTCAAGTACATACTCTCAAAATGGTCTGTTTTCCAGATAGGTATCCTGGTCAAAGAAAGGTTGTTTTTGTGAACCAGAGTCATGCTTCCCCCCCGCCCACTTTCCCTCACCTGCTCGAACACAGAATATCCAGCTGGGAGAGCCTGATTCCAGGCGATAGCACTATTCTCCCCCAGCCATGTTTCTGTAAAACATGCCAGGTTGGCTTCCTCATCCATGAGAAGATCAGGGATGATATGAGTTTTATTTTTCACCGACCTGGCATTACAAAGGAGCAGAATAAGATTCTGTGGCAAGATTGGCAAGCTCCCTAACTTACTTTGGGCAACAGGGTGAACTGAAAGGGGGATCACTTTTAAACATCGATCCTGCCTTCTTTTGTAACATAGTTCTACCCTGTTATCACCATATCTACCTTTGCCCTGTACTACCTCGATAGGCATTCCCACAGTTCCCCTTTTTAACTCTCCCCCGACCCTCTCCATTCTAGTTGGTTAACTGTAACCCACAGAGTGTCCAATGCTGTCATCGCTGCTTCTCCAGGCACACAATTTGGGCCTGGCTTTCTAGCCACAGCCACCTGCACTCACCACTGTGCTGCTGGTGGAAAGTTGGAATTGGGCTGGGCAAAAAACATGCCCACAGCCCATCCACCGTTGTCACTGTAGCATGGGAGGGAGAGATAGAAGCCTCTTAAAGTCTCTGCCGGCATTGGAAGCCGGCCCTTCACTGCCCAGGTGGTGATGGGGAGGCGAGAAGGACAGGCTCTTAAAGCCCCTATCGGCGTTGGAAGCCGGCCCTTTGCTGCCCAGGTGGTGATGAGGAGGCGAAGAGGACAGGCTCTTAAAGCCTCTGCTGGTGTTGGAAGCCAGACCTTCGCTGCCTAGGTGGTGATGAGGAGGTGAGGAGGACAGGCTCTTAAAGCCTCTGCCAGGGTGGAAGCCGGCCCTTCACTGCCTAGGTGGTGATGGGGAGGCGAGAAGGACAGGCTCTTAAAGCCTCCGCCGGATTTGGAAGCCGGCCCTTCACTACCCAGGTGGTGATGGGGAGGCGAGGAGAACAGGCTCTTAAAGCCTCTGCCAGGGTGGAATCCAGCCCTTCACTGCCCAGGTGGTGATGGGGAGGTGAGGAGGACAGACTCTTAAAGCCTCCACCGGAGTTGGAAGTTGGCCCTTCGTTGCCCAGGTGGTGATGGAGGACAGGCTCATAAAGCCTCCGCCGGCATTGGAAGCCGGACCTTCACTGCCCAGGTGGTGATGGGGAGGCGAGGAAGACAGGCTCTTAAAGCCTCCGCTGGAGTTGAAAGCTGGCCCTTTACTGCCCAGGTGGTGATGAGGAGGTGAGAAGGACAGGCTCTTAAAGCCTCCGCCGGTGTTGGAAACCAGACCTTCGCTGTTCAGGTGGTGATGGGGAGGCGAGGTGGACAGGCTCTTAAAGCCTCTGCCGGAGTTCGAAGCTGGGCCTTTGCTGCCCAGGTGGTGATGGGGAGGCAAGGAGGACAGGCTCTTAAAGCCTCTATCGGCGTCGGAAGTCGTCCCTCTGCTGCCCAGGTGGTGATGGGGAAGCGAGGAGGATAGGCTCTTAAAGCCTCTACTGGCATTGGAAGCTGGCCCTTCGCTGCCCAGGTGATGATGGGGAGGCGAGGAGGACAGGTTCTTAATGCCTCTATCGGCATTGGAAGCCAGCCTTTTTGCTGCCCAGATGTTCATGCTCCAATCCCCTTTTCTTATATTTTAAATGATTTAAAACTATTTCTTTGACAATTTATTTGTCTTTAATTGTTCTTCATTGATATAACTGATTGACTTCTAGCTACATTCTCTTTTAACTCATGTTATCAGCCTCCTTGGACCCTGCACCGAAAGAAAATGGGATCTAAAATCAGTAAGGAACATCAAGATTGAAGAATATTAAAACTATCCCTGAATGTGGCAAGCAAATGCTGATAATAAAATAGCCAGTAGGGAATGTGATTAGAATGTTGGACTTAGGTCATGACAATGTGGATTCTGCTTCCAAGCTAAGGTACAGAGAAATTGTTATTTTGTTTTTTTAGAAGCTTTTTTTTTAGAACATTACTGCTGACAGCATGTCAGTGAAACCTGCATATGGAACTAAACAAAAATTTGTGCCATCTCTCTTAAACAAGAACAAAAGAATAAGAAATGCCTGTAATCATGAAGGTGGTGGTGGATGGTGGTGGTGGTGATGATGATGGTGGTGGTGGTGGTGATGATGATGATTTCATTATTTCTTTTTTTAAAAAAATATTTTATTGATTAAAAACATATAAGACAATTCATACAAACAGACAACAGACAAACAAACAAACAATACTGCATTTTTTTATAACCTATAATTAACTCACCAGAAATCTCACCTACATAACATTAAAAGAACTTCCCTACTGGACATTGATTGCTAAACAGCCTGTTTTCCTAACACTTCATGTACTGACTTCTCTTATATCATACATCTTACAATTTGACTTGACTACTAAAATTTATACTCATAACTTACAGTCTAACTTCATTTGTATCTTGTAATATAATTCTAAACAAACATTTCCACCACTCTATCCCGTGACCTCTTAGTCCAAATCAATTACAAATTGGCTCTCCTCCTCTGTTTTCCACAGATCTATCATAGGTTTCCATTCATTTTTAAATGATTCATTACTTTTCCCTTTTAATATCGATGTTAATCTTTCAAGTTCCATTATATCTAATATTTTATTTTTCCAGTCTCGTATATTTGGTAATTCTTTGCCTTTCCATTTGGTTGCAAGAACTATCCTTGCAGCAGAAATTAAGTTAAATATCAACTTCCCATACCTTGTCTCTAATTTTTCATCTTTTACTATCCCCAAAAGATAAAACTGTGGGTCAAAGTTCAAATCCATCTTAAATATTCTTTCCATTTTGCTATGTATTTGCAGCCAGAATCTTCTCACTAATTTACAATCCCACCATAAGTGAAAAAAGTACCAACTTTTTTTTTCACACTTCCAACACTTATTGTTACTATCTCTTCTCATTTTGGCCAATTTATACGGTGTAAGATACCAACGGAACTGCATTTTATAATAATTTTATTTGATATCCAAATTTATGGTGTACTTTAATTGTATTTTCCAATTTCTTTCCCATTGATCTAACTCAATACTACAACCTATTGATCTAACTCAATACTACAACCCATTTTATCAATTGTGGCTTAATCAGTTCCCCCTCCAATTCTAATTTTAGTAACATCTTATATAGTTTCAATATTTTATGTTTATCTTGAGAATCTAAAATTTCCTCAAATTCTTTGTTTATATTACCAATTTACTTTGTTTTTTTATCTATTAGAAGTGTTCTCTTATTTGTCTATATGCAAACTAGTTGCAATTATATCCCTCTAAGTTCAACTGTTCTTGTGTTTTTATTGCCTGCTTTTGTCCATTTTTGATCAATAGATCCCGATAAGTCAGCCAATTATCTTTTCCTAATTTATTTTCTCCTAAAACTTCTTCATTCACCACCGTCCATAAAGGTATCTTATCCTCCCATTTATTTTTAATTTTATACCACACCCTCAATAAAGCTCTTCTCAAATAATGATCATTGAAATTCTTATGGTTTTTAATTTTGTCATATACTAAGTAACCATGTCAACTATAAGCATTGTCGAAACCTTCCAATTTTAAATTTTTCTCATTCTCCAGTTTTATCCAATCTAATTAACCAATATAGACTACATGTATAGTAATATGTTTTCAGATCTGGCACACCCATTCCACCTCTGTCCACTGTATCCTGTAACAATTTCATCCGTATCCTCGGTTTCTTACCTCTCCATATGAATTTTGAAAGGTCTCTTTGCCACTTTTGAAAAGAAGCATCATTTATCATAATCGGAATGTTTTGGAATAAAAATAACATTTTCAGAAGGATATTCATTTTGATCGTAGCAAGTTTACCAATTAATGATAGATTCATATTTTTCCATCTCTCTAAATCAATTTTAATTACTTTCCAAAACTTTTCATAAATATTTTTTAATAATTCCGAATTTTTGTTTGTAAAATTAATTCCCAAGTATTTGAACATTTTACTTTCTTGAAACTTTGTTTTGTTCCTTAATTCTTCCTTTTCCTGTTTCGACATATTCATCATTAGCATTGCTGTTTTCTCCTTGTTTACTTTTAGTCCCGTCACTTTCTCATACTCATTCATTGTTTCCATTAATTTATCTATCCCCTCATTAGGATTAATTAATGACAACATTAAGTGATCGGCAAATGCCAACTTTAAATTCCTTATTTTTAATTTTTATGCCCTGTATCTTCTTTTCTTCTCTTATCCTCTCTAAAAGAATTTCAAAGCACATGATAAAAAGTAAAGGGGAGAGGTGACACCCTTGTCTAACCCCTTTTTGAATGTTAAAGCTTCTAGTTGACTCACCATTTACTAATATTTTGGCTTCTTGGTCATTATAAATCAATTCTATCCATTTCGAAAGTTTAAACCTACCTCTATTTTCTCCAGCATAGTTTTCATAAAAGTCCAATTTAAACTATCGAATGCCTTCTCAATGTCATAAAAGAGAATTACTCCTCTTTTATCAATATTTTTATTATAATATTCTATTAAATTTATTAAATTCCTAATATTGTCCTTAATTTTCCTGCCGGGAAGAAATCCCGCCTGATCTTTGTTTATCCAAGTAATTAACCATTTTTTCAATCTATTAGCCATAACATTAGTAAAAATTTTATAATCACAATTTAATAATGAAATTGGTCTGTAATTCAGAAGAAGACTGGTATTTTAAATTATTGAAAGCCGCCACTTTAGATAAACTCACTGCAAACCTTAAAAATAAAGATATAGGAGATGTATGGCCAGAATTGGAGATAATAGGTAAAAAAAGAGGATGGAAAACTACCTAAATTATAGCAAGACTACAAGATAGCAAAAACTGACAATGGAATTAAAGGATACAAGTGACGGTAGAATCACATAAGGAAGTACAGAAATATTGAACATTCATTAAAATGTAGAAATAACAAAGATTCTAATTTTGACATACAAATTTTATTTTATCTCATTTACGAGATGATAGTGATGTAAGAATGAATTCATAGGTACAATAGAATGCATGTTTGTATTTGTATTTGTATTTGCAAGTATTGTATGTAAATGTTTGTGTATGTATGTGTTTTGGCATGTATGTAAATGTAAGTATATGAAATAAAATTTATTTTAAAAAAAGAAAAAGAAATTGGTCTGTAATTCTTGGGGCTTGATCTATCTTTATTTACCTTTGGAATTAGCTTGTGTCCATGAGTGAGGGATTTTACCTTCTAGTAAAGCATTCATTGTGTCTAACAGGAGAATAGCTATTTGGTTAGAATTTTTTTTATAATATTCCATGATAAAGCCATCGGGGCCTGGTGATTTACCACTTTTCATTGAAGATATCATCTGGAGTAATTCCTGGACAGATATTTTTCTATTTAAATCTTCCTATATTCCTTTATTATTATAGGTAATTTTTGTTGGCTTACATAATCTTTGATTTTGCTTATTTTGTTTTCTTCCTGCTGTATTTTTTTATAGAGGTTAGTAAAGTAATCCAGGAGTGTTCTTTTAATATGTTCCTGTGATGAAAACACCCTATTCCCTTCTTTTAATTCCAAAATAAATCTTTTCTCTTGTTCCTTCTTAATTTATATGCCAGAAACTTACTTTATTTATTTGAAAACTCAAAATCTCTTTGCTTCAAATATTTAATTTTTTTTTGGACTTCCTCTGTTAGTAATATGGATATTTGTTTATGTAAAGTTAATATTACACTTTTTATTTTCTTATTCTCTGGGTTCTTTTTAAAAGCTTCTTCCTTTACCTTAATTTCCTCTTCTAATTTCTTTAGTTGGCTTTGTCTCTTTTTCTTAACTTCAGCTCCTTTTTTTTTCTGAAAAAGCCTCTCATATATGCTTTCGAGGTGTCCCAGACTACATTTATTGTCGTTTCTTTATTTAGATTTTGTTGAAAAAATAATAGCAGTTCCTTCTTCGCTTCTAAAATGATATTTTCATTTTTAAGAATATTGGAATTTAAATGCCATCTAAATTATTTTGGACCATTATTGAGAGTCATAATTATCAGGTTGTGGTCTGACCATACTGCTGGTAATGTTTCAATCTTATGTACTGTTTTACTTATTAATGTTGATACCAAGAACATATTAATTCTCAACCAAGAATTATGGGAGTGCGAAAAAAAATGTATATTCTTTTGTATCTTTATATAGAATCCTCCATGGATCTTCTAAGGATAGTCTTTTTTCCATTTCAAAAAAACTTTTTGGTAGTTTCCCTTGTGATATTTTCTTCTTTAATGTTTTCCTATCAAGCTGTGGGTCGATGATCCCATTCCAATCTCCCATTAAAATAAACTTTTCATTGTTCCACATTTCTAATTTATTGGTTAATTGTTTGTAAAAATTTCCTTTATTAGTCAGTGGTGCATATACTCCCACCAATAACCATTTCCCCCCTTCAAATTGATTTCTACAACCACAAAATACCCATTTCTATCAACATACAATTCTTCAGGACTGAACCTTGATTTTATATATAGTACAACCCCTCTCTTCTTATTCCCTACAGCTACAATACATTCTTCTCCTAGTTTCCAATTTTTCAAATATTTAACGTCTTTAACTCTGATATTGGTTTCCTGTAGACAATAAATATCGGCTCTAAATTTTTGAAGATAATGATTATTATTTTTCCTTTTCTATGGGGTATTTAAACCTTTAACGTTCCAAGACATCAATTTTATTTTATCCATTCCTACCTCTATGAATCCCTTACTACCTTATGTATTATGTTCTTAAGAAACTCTATTGTTTTCTATTGCCTATATGATATTGAAATCAATATTAACAATATCTTTATTGATTTCGATGATAGTTAAATCTTCATTTACTACTCAGCACTCTTCTTCTGCATCTCTTCCTTCATCTGAAAACTTCTCCTCTCTACTTGGTTGTAAATCATCAATATCATGTAACAAATCTTCCTCTAATCCATCCTGGTCTTTCCTATATCTCCAATTCTCTGCTTCTAATATTTCCTGATCATTTCCTTCTTGTGAGTTTCTTCTTTTACTATGTTCTTCTCTATCTTTCTCTCGAGTTTTTACTCTCCTCCTCTCTATATCCTCCCTTCACGGGGGAGAAGTCCTCCCCTCAACCTTAGCTTTTTTTCTGTTTTCTTCTCTGTCCCAAAATCTTCTAGATTCCTCAACTGTTTTAATTACTATCCTTCTTTTCCTGAACCAAAAAGTCAGACCTTCTGGGATACCCCACCTATATGGTATCCCTTCTTGCCTCAGGAAGGTTGTTAAGAATGCATATTCTTTTCTTTCTCAGCAATCTTGTTGGGATATCCTTCAGAATTTGTATTTGTCTCCCCTCAATTTCTAGTGGAGATTCGTAATGTACCTTAAGTACAAGATCACAAATTTGTCTACGCACAAAGTACACCACTAAGTCTCTTGGCAGATTCTTCTATTTAGCTATTATCAAATTAAGTTGAAACACCCTATCTATCTCAAATTGGAGTTGAAGCACATCTTTACCCCAAAATTCTGCCAATTTCAATGTTATAACCTCCAATAAATTTTCATTTTTGTTTTCAGGTAGTCCATGTATCTTGTCCCACTTCTCCCTAAGTTTTTGGTCCCAAACCGCTTTTTTGTCTAAATAAATAAAATAAAATGGATAAAATGAAATTGTAGAGATAGGAAAGTATCTTTGGCAATAGCATGAAGGCAAGTATGTCGTGTTTAGTTTGGATCTTTGTTTCTTTCCTAAATGGTTTTAGTTAGTAAAATCTTTCAAACGTAGTTATTTGTAAAAAAAATGTGCCTTTACTTCATGGAGAAAAAGGAGAGAAGCAAATCTCAGTACTGCAATTGGAAGAATGATATAGTATTTGTTTGTTAATAGTCTGAATACCAGTGGAGGTGTTCACATATGACACTACTCAAGAAGTGATGGAGCTCCTTTGACCCAGCCTTCCACTTAGATTCTTCTTCAACCACAATCACACTGTCTCATCCCTCACACATAGACCTGGATTAACACTCAGATTTCTAGTGTATATAGCTGTGGTGGTAAACCTATGGCATGCGTGCCACAGATGGCATGCAAAGTCATTTGTTGTAGCACACAGAGGGTGGGGAAGAGGAGGAAAAGGCATGTGCCTGTTCCATCTTCCCAGCTGTTCTGGGCCTTCCTAGCTGTCCCGGGAGAGTGGGGAAAAGAAGTCCTGCCCTTAAGTCCTATCCCCAGAGGGCAGAAGTCCCATCCCCAACACTGGGTAACATCTGGTGCTGGAAGGCCTTTTAGTTTGGGCACTTGGTCCCTAAAAGATTTGCAATATTTTCAATTTTTCCACCAGGAGGGAACTCTTAGAAAAGTAACTTATATCTGAATTGCAGAAGGTTTGAAGGTTATATCTTTATTTAGGATATATTTAGACAAATTTTAACAACAGTTTACAGTTATTTAATAGACAGAAATATAACACAACAATAACAAAGGAACAATGTAAACAGTGAGGTACAAAATTAGAGCTGAGTAATCCTTGGGTTATCATTCCTTTAGGTTGGGGGATACTAGAAGAGACAGGATAATTTATAAATAGTTCTTTTATTAACTGAAACTGTAAATATATGGTCTAGTGGTTTGAACATTGGACTATGACTCTGGATACCAGGGTTTGAATCCCTACTCATCCATGTAAACCCACTGGATGACCTTACGCAAGTTATGCTCTCTCAGTCTCAGAGGAAGGCAATAGCAAAACCCCTCTGAAGAAATTTGCCAAGAAAACCCCTTAATAGGTTTGTCTTAGGGTCACATGCACCAAAAATTACTTGGAGGCACATAACAATAACAAAGACTTTACTCAGTCTGCAAGGAAATCCAGACCTTCCAACAGCCCCAGGGTTTTTCATGACTGCCCCATGGAATCCACTTAATTCCCAGGTTGCTCTTCCCATTGAGTCAAAGCAAAGGACACTGAGATTTATTAAATGGCAAAGTAAAGTTTCTTAATGGGCGGCTGGCCGATAAGACGCTGCTCTAGAGCTCCATTGTTTTAATTTTTACAAGGTTTTATCAGCATATTTAAAACTTAAACAGCTGGGCTGCTAACTTTCTCATTGATTTAAATGCTGTTTAATTTTATTTTTGTCAACCTCCCTTTTACTTTGAGCATTTTATCCTCTGAATTCTGTTTGCAATATGAAGATACAGAAGTGTCGGCATTCCAAGGCTACTACTGACTCAGGCAACAAACCTTCGAAACAGACAAAGATAGACTCCATTTTCACAAACAGGCAAGAGTCCCCAGTATTACAGATTGATTTAGAACTAAACAACAGATATTCAATTTTGGATTCCTTGCAAGCTGAAGCACTTGCCTCGGCTAATGATAATGTTGATAGTATGGTGAATGTGAGAGTCCCAGTTTCTTCTCTTAATAATGGTGATTGCTCTGAGGATTTGCCAGCAAAATGTCCTTGGAAGGATCTTCTGGCAAGGGAGGCGTTTCTAATCTCTAAGACTTTTGAATCGCTGCTGACTAACTGTACCTCTATCAGCAACAGATTCAACAGAGCAACTTTACAATAAGGAGGCTTTTATTTATCCCAATAATAAGACAGTTTCTCAGGAAGTTCCATTATTTGTTTATTCTAATCCTATTGAATATCCTGTGGATTTGACTTTACAAGCATCTCAGGTGATGATAGCTGTTGGGAATAACCCTATTAATAAAGGCAAGTGGTCAAACTTCTACAATATTAAGGTCTCTTTAAGTAAATTGTTGAGGCAAGAGCAGAGAAGGATCATGTTAAAATCCTTTCAGTTTCTCCCGGATTGGGGCCATTATCAACGACTGGTTTTGTTTTTTGAATCTTCCTCAGGCCTTGACTTGTTGTTTGCTAAAAAGAACTTCTTGGCAAAAAAATATGATATCCATTGCTCTAGGGTCTTTAAAAATAAAGTGAGTAACACCTTGGTGGCCTATAAGAAAGGAGAACCTGCTGGAGTAGGCTTAGATCAGCATGGACCTTCAATCTGGAGTAAGCCCAACAATGTAGTCGAACTTACTCAACTTAAAGAGGAATGGAATGATTTGAAGCAGGCAATTGAAAGGATTAACAACAGTCAACATTTAACAGCAGCCTCCTTTGGAGTAGAGTCATCTAAGCAATTAATTGCTGATTTTGGTGGGCCCTCTAAACCAGCTCTTGCTATCAAAGGCCATCTTTTGGATTGTTCAATCCAGACACCTGTGCCATTAGAGGATGAAGGTGCAAAGGAGGATGCACTGAATATTGATATGCCTTTGCTCTCTATGAACCCTGCCCAGACTGATACAGCAAACTTGCCATCTAGTGATTACTTTGTTTCTATGGTAAAATCTGTTGTTGAAGATTCCCCACTTTTACTTGATTTTGAGCTGGACATGAGAGCTGGAACTGGGCATGTACCTGTTGATCAAGTACAGGGGAAATCCTGGGCTAGGGAATTGAGAGAATAAACTTCTGTGTACCTGCATACTACTGATACCCCGCAAGATGAAACATCACCAATGGATGCTTACCAGATCACTGATGCTGTTCCTGAGTTTAAGGTTGGGGAGGAGCAGGCTTTGCAGCGGTTTCAGGATCCTTCAGTGGCCAATTAAATAATAGTAACTGCACAGCTGGAGGATACAACAACCAGATTTTGAAGGATAATTCAATCCCAGTTAGAAATTGATCCATCTACTTCTTCATCAGTTAAAGGCCTTGCCCACTCTAGTACGAACGGTTGTGTCCAAACTGAAGAAACTCTCTTCTCTACAATTTCATCAGATCCAGTTCAGTGACTAGAAGGGGGCAGTGCTGGTCTGTCACTCCTTTCATGGAATATAGAGGGCTGGCTGAATAAAAACTCCGACATGGATTTTATTGACTATATTGGTAAATTTGACATTGTATGTCTGCAAGAAACCTGGTGCCCATATGATATCCTACTCCCAGGATTTGTATCCTTGTGTGTGCCTGCATGTAGATCCTCTAATAGGGGTAGATATAAGGGTGGACTGTCCATCCTTCTAAAACTTTCTAGTGGTCTTAAGTATACGGTACTGACACCATGCGGATCACTAGCACAAGTTATTTTTTTACAATTAACAAATGTTAAGATATTTTTGTTTAATACTTATATTCCCCCTACCTCAAACGAGCCTAACTTAGCTACTTGCTGGGACTAATTGTCTAGCTATGTTGAAGATATTACTAATAGGTTTGTTTCTTCAAGATGTATTTTAGTGGGTGATTTTAATGCAAGAATTGGGCCCTCAAATGATTTCCTTTGTGAGCATCTCATGATTGATCCAAGTTTGTCAACCTTTCCTTTAAATCTCCTTCATATAGGAAAGGATTTAAAAGTCAATAATAATGGGTCATTCCTGGTTAATCTTTGTATTAGCCATACTTTTTAAATACTAAATGGCTCTGAAAGGTTTCCAAAAACTGACAGTTTTACATATAATTCACCTACAGGGAGAAGTACTATTGATTATGTGTTAATCAGTCCTGATTTGTTGAGTGTAGTTGTTGATTTCAATATCTGTCACAGGACTGAAAATGACCATTTGCCTTTGTATATCTCCCTCATTTTATCAGAGCCAGTTTTTTCTTCTTTTAGGAGCGACTTAAGAGAATATAGATATGAGAGACTGAAGCGTATTCATTGGGATCCTAAAATGGAAGACATTATTAGAAATAGTTTTAAGGATGTACGGATTTTAAATGGGTTTAGTGTTTTAACTACTAGCACTAGGATAGACTATGCTTTGTCATCATATATGGATATTGTGAGTATCCTTCAAAATGAGGCCTCCCATCCCCATAGTCACATAAAAGATAGAAAAACTTGGTTTGATAAGAGTTGTCTTATCTGGAAAAGGAAATTAAGACAAATGTTCCAGCAGGCTTTGGCCAATCCGATGGTTAAATTTGGGCCTTATAATAAGGCCCGTAAAGAATTTTTGAATCTGGTGGAAGGCAAAAGGAAGGTATTTTTCCAACAAAATTGGGCTTCTTTGGACAACGCTCTAAAATCCAACGATGCTAAAACCTTTTGGGTGGCAGTTAGGAAATATATGACCAATGACAATCCTATGGTCCTTCCTACTATACTTCCTCAGACGTGGTTTTCATATTTTACCGATAAAATGGGAATCCAAACATTAGATAAAAATTCATTAATAAAAAACCTTCCTAATTTATGGAGTCCAGTTTCAGTGGAGGAGGTGCATCAGTTGATCCTAAAACTAAAATCTGGTAAATCTCCTGGCTATGATGGCCTCCCAGCAGAAATTTTGAAATTCCGCCCGGAGAATTGGACAACAGCATTGGCAAATTTATTTACTCTTATAAATAACTCTGGTGATATTCCAGCTGATTGGAAGGATTCGATTATAATTCCAATCTTTAAAAAAGGAGATAGACAGGACCCTGGTAACTATCGCCCAATAAGTTTGTTATATATACTGGGCAAACTATATGCCAGTTATTTGGGCTTGAAATTACAGAGTTGGATGAATGTTCAAGCTTTACTAGGTCCAGAGCAAGCAGGTTTTAGAAGATATATGTCCACTGTGGATCACATAACTGTGCTTTCATTTCTTGTGAATAAATATTTGTCGAGACCCAAAAGTAAATTATATGCGGCTTTTATTGATTTGAAAGCCGCTTTTGATTCAATTCACCAGTCTTTACTATGGGAAAAGTTGGGTAGACTTAATATAGATCCTCGGTTGTTGTTTCTTTTAAGCCAACTTCATACAAATAATCAATGTAGAGTGAAATTTTCTGAATCAGGCCATTTAACAGACCCTATCTACTCTGGTATAGGAGTGAGACAGGGTTGTGTGTTGGCTCCTCATCTGTTTAATCTATTCGTGGCTGATTTACCTGCCTTTATGACCACAGTAGATTCTCATCCCCCTTCGCTGGGAAATCGTCCACTTTTTGTACTCCAATATGCCGATGACACTCTGTTACTGTCTTTATCTCAGGTGGGGTTGGCAAGAGCCCTTAAAAGATTCTCGGAATATTGTGAAACATTTCATCTACTGATAAATTTTGAGAAAACCAAAATAGTGGTATTTTCAAAGAGATTTGTACCGAGAACATGGAAGGTTGGAAATCAAATAATTGAGCAGGTCAAAAAGTATGTTTACCTTGGTATTCTTTTTCATTTTAATGGGCAGTGGAGAAAACAGAGAGATAAAATAATACAAACAGGGAGAAGATCCTTGGTGGCTATACAATCTTTTTATTATAAAAAAGGCAACCAGGATATCCTAGCGGCCTTAAAAATTTATAAAGCCAAATTAAGACCTCAATTACTTTATAGAATATTTACCTGGATTCTAGCCTTTAATAAGGAGATTGAACGTTTGCAGACATTTTTTTTTCAGGAGATTATTATCTGTACCCCCATGTGTACACCATCTGACTCTCTATGCGGAACTGGGATTGAATGCCCTTGAACCCGAAGCCTGGATGATGACTTATAGGTTTTGGTTTAAGATACATTTTAGGCCAAATAAATCTAGTCTTTTATGGTTCTTACTATCAGATGTTTATTATGCTAGATGGGCTAAACTTTATGAAAATAAAGTAATTTCCATGGGCTTAAATTTTGATTCTCTCCTTTTGCTAACCGAAAAGGAGTGTCTTGAATCTATCAGGGTCTGCCTTGCAGAGAGAGATTATCAACTGTCATATCCAGCACCTCCTAGGGTGTGTTCTCCAGCAATGCTCGGTATCCCCCCCTTGCAGTATGGTAGGATTCCTGATTATTTTCAAACCCTTTCATTGTTGGCGTTGAGGAAGGCATTTTTATTAGCAAGGTTAAATGTGCACCCCTCAAATGTGACAAGGGGTAGATATTTACAGACCTCATTTTTGAAACGTAAATGCCACTGTGATCAAGCTCCTGATGTTCTCCATCATATTGTATTGGTGTGTCCATTGTATATAATTCCTAGGAGGAAACTGTTAAGGAGGCTATTGGAAATGAACATCTGTTTGGATGGGTTATCAGTGGAATTTTTATTGGAAGATCGGAATCCACATATTACCAGGCTAATGGCCAATTTCCTGCTGGAGGCTTCAAGATTATGGCTTAAATTTTATAATAATGATCCTGAAGTTATATTGTAAACATATTTATTTATTGTAAATTTATTGTAAATCCTATTCTTGTATGCCTAATAAAGGTTAAATGAATGAATGAATGAAGTTTCTTAATGTGACTTGATAAAACTTAAAAGTCAAAGGACAACTTCTGTGACAGTGTTTGGAATGCAATGCTCTGCTCATATAATTCTGTGCTACTTCCACTCTAGAAAGGCAGTTTTCAAACCCCAGGAGACTGCTACAGGGGTTTTTTTTATGACACAAAGAGGAAGGAAGGAGAGGTGAACAGGCATCATTCAACCCAATCTCAGTTCTGCAGCTGGGAAGGAGAGAAAAAGAGCAAGGTCCTTAAAGGTAATTTTTTAAGGTTTTCAAAATATACTACAAAGAAAGGGGGGAGCAGAAAAAGAAGAAAGTAAGAATGTGGGTCTGCAAGTATTGTACATGATTTAACCCTACCCACATTATGATCCTAACAGCAATCCTGGAAGGTACATTAGGATGACATGCTGCAATTGGCTTAAAATGGCCACATGAATTATGGAGAAGTTGGATTTGAACCTGATATCTAATATACATTACACTTGTCATGAACCAAGGATCTCTGTAGTTCTTTTGATCCAGAGAGAAATTTAGCCACCCTAGACTATAGGATTTTCAACAAAGACACGTAGGAAACCAAATCTCGGTTTAGACACTGCGTGTAACATTTATTGAGACATAACAAATTAGACAATCATTTAGGTATCAAGAACTCTTACACACACACACATTCATACAACATACTCAGAGTCCCCTCCACTGGATGATTGATCACTTCATCCCCGAAGAGTTGGGATGACACCTCACCATGGTCAGATGCCAACAAAGTGAGACTGGAAAGCTCCCCTTTTTTTATACCTTGTTCATGTTTCTCTTGAAGTAAAACATGTTTTTTTCCTTGGTTACCATGGTTTTATAACAGTCCAGGGTAATTGTCCATTCCTTACATTCTTTGTAGCTCAGGATGCGTCCTGTTCTAACAGAGCTTCTCTTGGCCATGTATCATTTCAGTTTCTTATTTTGGTGATGTTCTGTACACCACGGAGCACACCTTGTTTGTACAAATTCCTTCTTGTTTTGCAAATTCCTTCTGCTCCGGCCAAACCAGCATTTATTTAATTTCTCTCTTTCAATGTCCAAGTCCAACCTACAGCAATACATTGTGCAAGGCCATTTACTTTGGTTCAGGACCAAACATACTTTCAACCAGAACCCACTCATTCATCACATACACCCCCTCTTGATACTTAATTATTTCATAATTGAGTATTACAAATACAATGTTTATAATAAAAGGATAATAAAATGGTTATATAAAAATTAGATATGATTAAAATAATATAAATGTATATAATATATATCGAAAGCAGCAACAAAATATATAAATCCCAATCAATCCACCCAACAAAGGACCATAGTTTATTCCATCATCTTAAAATTTGACATTTCAATTTTTATTTCATCAAATTATTTTGAATTTTTTTCACTTGCCCAATTAGATATATTAACCATATGATTATACCTACCATAATCAGCATTAACCATACAATAGGGTGAATCATTATATGTAAAAATGCAATTGCTTTTGGAGAGTATCCTTTAAATATATCATACCAATGATTATCAAAATAATGTCAATCTCACCTCTTTAATTATATTGATTTAATTAATTATATAATTAACCCAAATTATCAATAATCTATAAAAATCATATACTTATAATTAACACAAACACCATTATAGTACATAAACTAACATTATGGTCTAAAATTCAAAAGTGTCTACTTTCTTTTGGTGTATTACTAATACTATGTTGACAAAAGTGGATAAAAAGTGGAGAGCAACAACCTGTTATACCAGTCATAACCAATATCATAATCACTATGTAAATAACTTCTTTGATCTAAATAGTAGAAGGACACAAGTCACTTAACCACCCAAAAAGAGACCAATCTCCTTTTGTGTCATGAACATTGTGCTGGATCAATTCTCTTAATTTTTTCATTTCACCTTCTATTGATCTGTTCAGATTGTGAAATTTTACCACACATTGGCTTAATAAATAATAATAATAATAATAATTTTTATTTATATCCCGCCCCTCTGCCAAGCAATCGGGGCGGCGTACAACGTATAAACATCAAAACAAATACAATCAAATTCAGTCCCATCCCTCATTCCCACCCCTAAAAAACAAAACAAACAAAACAAATTAAAAAACAATTAAAAATTCACAAAGCACATCTTCAATGAATGACATGTCCTATCATGTTACAAAATCCCCCCTTTTGCAGCCAACAAACAGTCCAAAGCTAACCTTTGTTGCATTACCATTTGGCTCAATTCTTCAATTTCAGATTGCAACATGTGTACAATCTCCCCAGTAGCATTTATTGATTTCTCCAGTCTGCATGTAAGTCCCAATATGTTCCTACGATTCTCTTGAGTGATGATCCCTGGATATGCTCCCAGGGTTAATGCTCCAAATATAGCTCCTGCTGCTACTCTGCTCCCCAAAGTATCTGAGTATTGGACATCAATTATAACTTCATCTGAACACACCGGTCCCAAAGGCCCATCATCAGTATCCCGCTTATGTCTAATCCAGGGGTAGGCAAACTTTCCCCTTTAAGGGCTGAGGGACTTCAGCTCCCAGAAGCCTCAGCCATGTTCGCCAATAGTCCCATGTTGGCCAATAGCTCCTGGGATTCTGGGAGCTGAAGTCCCTCAGCCCTTAAAGGAGAAAGGTTGCCTACCCCTGGTCTAACCTGTGGAGACTCGGACTTATATAGTTGGACTGGAAAAGTCAAATATCCCACCCCCACACATTGACAGTTGCCTGGGTGAAAATTAGTAGCCCAATCATCAAAGAAAACCATAGGTTTGGATCTTGTGATTGCCACCCAGAACATATACTCCCTATACCCTGCCCCAACCCCAACATGACACTGCCATTCATAAGAAACTTTGGATATTCTGGATACATCTCATTCCATTCAGTTTGATGTAAATCATTGGGTACATAACCCTGATTATAGGTTCCATACAAGTAAAATTTATCCCTACAATAAGTATAATTTTTCAAATTCATGAAAAAAATCTTCATGTTCTTTATAGTCTCACCATTTGTTATTCCAAGTCCCTTTATTACTACAACAAAAACACATTCCCACCATAGTAGTTCTGTATCTCATCCTCCAGAATCCAGTAGCATCTAGTCCACCCGGTACTATAGAAAATATTGTGGGAGGGCCCACAGCTGATTTCGATAAACCCAATAAAATGACATCTGGGTCTTCAATTAAAGCAGGCAAAAAGGACATACACCTAACTGATTGTGGATGTGCATAAACTAAAGTTACATCTTTTCCATGGTATTCAAACATCTGTTCAGCATGTCATCTAATCCAATTTTCCTGTATCTATTTACACATCAAAATACCCAAAATAATAACCTTTATCCCCCACAACCACATTTTCTGGGATGCCTTCATTTAATCACTAATTTCTTTCTACCATTTAGGGAATCCTTAATCCACCTTAATTTACCATCTCAAGTTTCTTCCCTCTATATAAAAATAGGATATACTCTTGCCAATGTAGCAGCCTGCAAAATATAGATATATCTGTTAGATCCTGGAGGTGCTAAATCTGATTTTCCTGGTGGAGATTCTGCCATTTGTCTGTGTAATATAATTTGATCCTAAAAAAAAAAAAAAAAACCATTCACAAACAAACTTGTTATTCATCAACTTTATACAGTTTTATCTGGTTAGAGTGAACTCATTTCAATTTTCCTTCTTTTTCAATCCGATAGCTGGTGAGCCATATTCAATCCATTATTATATATGGCCCCTTCCACTTGGGTCTCAAGGCATGTTCTTTTGGACCCAAATGAAGGCATAACACTTGAGTTCCAGTTGGTATCATTTCCTTTTCTGTTTGAGAAGGAATTTCAAAACCATATTTCATATCTTGTTGTATAAATCATCTGGTATCCTCTCTATCTTTTATAGATTGTAACTATTCTAGATCTTCCATATTCTCTTCTGGTATATGTGGTAGCCCAAAATTCATTTCATTCTCAAACAAAACTTCATACGGTGTGTAACTGTGATTTCCTATACAACTATTCCTCATAGCCATTAAGGTTATTGTGAATTTTTCTGCCCATTTTTTCATTTGTCTTAACTAGTTTCCTTAACATGTTTTTTATGGTTTGGTTAGCCCGTTCAACCTTCTTTTTAGTCTTTGGTAATTTGTCTATATAATCAATATAAATAGTCCCAAACGGTAACCAAGCTTTTACTGGAATCAAAATCTCTTCTGATTTTTCATATTTTCTTTTTGCCATGTTACACTATTACACATGAATCAATAATATCTTTAATCATTTTCTTTTTATTTTCCCAATTGCCAAATATTTCTGATATTTCATTATTTTCCTAACACCCTCATGTCCTATTTTATGTAAATCTTTTAATATCTGATATTGATTTATCTTCATCTTTTCTTCTTTAAAAGTTTTTATTTCCTTCTTGCCTTGTTTAACCAATTGATCTACATATACATTGCCTTGCTGTTGCCATTCTACTTGGTTCTCCTTTTTCTTACCTTGATGTCCCTTAATCTGAACAAATTTTACTTTTGGTAACTCTTTCATAAGAGTCCAAATCTGCTTCCACTGACTAAGATGTTTTAATTCTTTGCTATCTGCATTTTTGGACCCATAAATCTACATCCATGATATACATATTCGCTGTCCATGACAATCATAGTCTCTTCCTCCACCTCTTGTTCTTTTAATATTAAAAGAATACCTATAACTGCCTGGATCTCTGCTTCCTGTGATCCTATTCCATTAGGTATTCATGTGAATCTCCCTCTCTTAAAATATTTATCATCAAGTCTGGCTGATTTAAGGTCTCAAAATCAATTCCCTTTTGATTCAATTTAACTATCCATTTCCTTTCTTGACAAAATAGAGAAACAGCTTTGAATAACTTTTTTTCACACCTCAGTTTAAGCACATTAGTTAGCAGACACACACACACACATATCGGAAAGGAAATGAAGGATAGGCAAAGATCATGCACTTGGGAGGAGGAAAGAAAAAAAGAAATCCCCCCCCCCCCCGGCTTCATTACAAGCCATCTGTAAAGAAAAATGGACAAAGCCACAGAATCGCAAAGGCAGAGCTTCAGCTTAAGAAATAGTATATGCAAGCAAGGGAATTATGTGACAAAATGTTTGTTAGAATCATTGACAAATGTGCTGCATGACTGTCTGGGCTGAGGACTGGAGATCTCAGCCTGTGTATGTATTTTATAAAGCAAAAATAAAATGGAGGCCACATGCCTCTCAGGTCTGGAATAGGCTGACACCTCAGGTCTGGAACAGGTGTAGGCAAAGCATCTGGAGGGCATTGGAAATCAGTACCCCTCCTGATAAGAATACAATTCCTATAAAAACACCTGTATACAGAAAATCAAACAGGCACGAGAGAAAATCTATCTCTCCTCAACTCATTGTAAAAACAAAATTTCTATCTAGTCTAGAAAAATTCCCTTCAAACTTGAAAAAGAAAAATGAAAATAGGGCAATAATGTTTTTAACAATAAAAATAAAGTAAAATATCCATAAAGAAAACCCCTAAATGAAAAAGGTTCAGAACAACAGTAACAAATGAATTTTAAACGTTTTGTCCCATGGACCAGGGGGGGGGGGGGAAGCACAAGGGCAGATAGACTGTGTGTGATGAAGAGGCTCTTTCAAAAGTGTCGCAACATGGAAAAATCAAACCTAATCTAGTTTACATGGGGTTATCACAATGGGCTATGTTGCATCTGAGCAAAGCAACCAAAACAACAATATTCATTAACACAAACTCCGTTTAAGTCCAAAAACATTGTGTTACAAAGGAAAAGGGAAACTTTGTTTTCAGGATAATGGGCTACAAAAAGGCTCTACTTGCTGTAAAAGTACAAAGAGTGAAAAAGACAGATAGACTGCGTTGGTAGGGAAGGCTTTCTCTCTAGAAAACAAAGCAGGAAAGAGGGATGCAAGAAGACAGCATCACTTGTCAGCAGCTAAGACATTTTTTTCCTTCAGATAGACTGTGCTCACCAGATGTGGCTTTCTATAACCACAACAGAAAACAAAGACACTCAAGAGCATAAACTTTAAATCAGATTTTGGCTGCTGACTACTGAGATTTTTCAACATTCTAGTTGCATTGGGAACTAGTTTTCATTAAGTACCACCAAGTACAGATTGCAACTTAAAAGAAATGCTAAGCTTTCTTTGTCTGCAAGACGTGCGTACCCAAAGGAAGCCAATTATGTTTTAACATCACAAAATATAACACTAAATAACCCGGATTTGGGTTAGAGAAAAACTAGACCACAGTTATATTTTCACTTTCCACAAAACTTTGTGCTCTCTGTCAGTATACAAACTGAGGCAAAAGTCCTAGTTTAAACTGGGACAGAAAACAGCAACATTCTGTTTCCAGCAACTTTTCTCTCCTACACCAACATATTTTTTTACCTGGAGGACCATCCTCCAAACTCTAACAACATATAAACCAACACAGTCTTAACAATCTCTTTTCTTTGAGGACTGTCATCTAACTTGCTTTCTGGGGCAGGATTTTTCAAAAGCCACTCCACAAGACAAGACGGAGGTGCTCACAGTAGCGGCCCCAAAACCAAGAATTGGGTTGCAACCTCCAGTCCTGGATGGGGTCACACTCTCCTCCAGTGACTGTGTTCACAGTCTGGGGGTGCTCCTTGATTCGTCGCTCCTGATGACAAATCAGATGAATGCGACGGTCAGGAGCGCCTGTTATCAGCTTCAGCTGATACGCCAGCTGCGCCCTTTTCTGTAAGTAAGGGATCTCAAGACCATTGTGCATGCACTGGTAACCTCACACCTTGACTTTTGTAATGTGCTCTACATGGGGCTACCCCTGTACTTGGTTTGGAAGCTTCAGTTAGTCCAAAACATGGCAGCCAGACTTATCTTTGGAACATCTAGGAGGGACCACATTACTCCTGTTTTGAGGTCCCTCCACTGGCTGCCTATCAGCTTCCAGGCCCAGTACAAGGTGTTGGTTATTACCTTTAAAGCCCTAAATGGCTTTGGTCCAAGCTATCTCAGGGAACGCCTCCTTCCATATAATCCTCCTCGCGCTCTCTGGTCCTCTGGGAGGAATTTGCTGCATCCTCAAAAATCTAGGCTGGTGGCGACCTCCCAGAGGGCCTTTTCTATCATCGCCCCCTGTCCGGGAAAGCTGCCAACACGTGGCTGATAAAGACAGGGCCTCTCCCAAGACAACAACCCAATTGCAAGTGACGTACCACTGTTTGTTTGCAGCAGGCAATCAACAAGTCCAGAGTTCCGAAAGGCAGGTCAGAGAGCAATCCAAGGTCCAGGGTTAACGCGAGCAGATAGTCCAGAGCCGTTCCAAAGGTCACAGGATATAAACAGTCTAAAGTCAAGCCGAGAGCCAAGAGCTTTCACCGAGGAATCCAAGATAAGCCTTGACAAAGAGCTTGGCTTTTCCCAGCTGCTTATCTAGCCTCAGCATCCCCTCTCCCAGGTGTTTCTCTTTAGCTGCATGTTTCTCAGCTAACCTTCAAGAACGCCGCAGCCCCTCCCTATCTGTTCTCCTCTGAGCAAAGGTAGGGATTTCAATCTCTTGCTCCTCTGCTTCTTCCTGGCCTGCAACCTCTGCTGGGGAAAGGCTTTCTGCTGGAGGAAGGTTAGGCTGCTGAGGAGGAAGGCTAGGCTGTTGCTCAATGGGCGCCACACAGCTAGGTCCAGGTTCAGCTAGGTCTATGGGGGCTGGGAGCACCAAACTAGGATCTGCCCCCACATCCTCCCCCTCAGAGTCCTCCAAGTCCTCCAACTGGCTGTCCCTGACACCCCCAAACTCTGGAACGACCTGCCGGACGAGATCCGTCAGCTGACATCTTTAGACAGCTTCAAGAAAGCTGTCAAGATGGATCTCTTCTGGCAGGCCTTTCCAGATTAATTCTCCTGGCCTTGGGCTCTTTGATCCCTGCGCTCCCCCCATGGCTCCATCAATTGCTGATGGATGGGGAACGCAGTTGAGTCTAATCAGGGCATTTTTATATTTTTACATTTTTATATTTTTATATTTTCATGTTTGTTTTATTATCTTGCCATTTAATTCTGTTTTAAGGGGGTGGGTTGGGCTATGAATTTTTTTGTACGGGGTTTTAACTGATGTAAGCCGCTTAGATTGTCTTCATTTAAGCGGGGTATAAATTATTATTATTATTATTATTATTATTATTATTATTATTATTACATAAACATTTACCCTTGCAATAGGTCCTCAAAACTTAAACACTGGTGCAGCAAATGCTCAAATACAAACCTCCTGTAACAAAATACATTTTGTTCTTTAAAACTTTGTTTTCCAGGGAACTTAGCAGCACCTTAGCTCAATCCAGATTTTGCGCAGATTTTTTCCTTCAATTGAACAAAAAATGTTTCCATAAATGGGTCCCACCTCTCCATTTCCCTTTTTGTCCCCAAAAGAGCCATATTTCCTTCTGACTCTTTATCCAGTTATACAAAGCCATATGTCCTTCTGACTTCATATCCAGTTTTTCCAAATAGAGCCATATGTCCTTCTGACTCTAAATCCAATTAAGCAGAGGCGCCCCTCTGATTCCACTCTCCGACCTTAACCCTGTCAAAATGCTCCAAAAACCCTCACACTTTTTCCCAACTATTTCCTTCCATCGGGGAGTGTTAAAGACAGGGGTAGGCAACCTTTCCCCTTTAATGGCCGAGGGACTTCAGCTCCCAGAATCCCAGGAGCTTTGGGCCAACATGGGACTATGGGCCAACATGGCTGAGGCTTCTGGGAGCTGAAGTCCCTCAGCCCTTAAAGGGGAAAGGTTGCCTACTCCTGGTTAAAGATCTCAGAACAAGTGACAAGCAAAAAGGCACGGAGAGACCAAATTTGGGTTTTTCAACCACAAATCAATTCCTCATGTCTCTTATTTACTTAGGTAAGACTAAACTCTCTTGGACCCAGCCGACTATGCCAATTCTGTCATGAACCAAGGATCTCTGTTGTTCTTTTGACCCAGAGAGAAATTTAGCCACCCTAGATGATAGGATTTTCAACAAAGACACGTAGGAGACCAGATCTGGGTTTAGACATTATGCATGTAACATTTATTGAGACATAAAAAATAAGACAATCATTTAATTATCAAGACTCTTACACACACACACATTCATACAACATACTCACGGTCCCCTCCATTGGACAATTGATCACTTCGTCCCCGAAGAGTTGAGATGACACCTCGCCGCGATAGATGCCAACAAAGTGAGACTGGAAAGCTCCCTCTTTTTATACCTTGTTCATCTTTCTCTTGAAGTAAAACATGTTTTTTCCTTGGCTACCATGGTTTTATAACAGTCCAGGGCATTGTCCATTCCTTACATTCTTTGCAGCTCATGGTGCGTCCTGTTCTAGCAGAGCTTCTCCTGGCCATGTATCTTTTCAGTTTCTTATCTTGGTAATGTTCTGTGCACCACGGAGCATGCCTTGTTTGTACAAATTCGTTCTTGTTTTGCAAATTCCTTCTGCTCCGGCCAAATCAGCATTTCTTTAATTTTTCACTTTGAATGTCCAAGTCCATCCTACAGCAATACATTGTACACAGCCATTTACTTTGGTTCAGGACCAAACATACTTTCAACCAGAATCCACTCATTAATCACACACTGATATCTAACATGCAAACCAAAAGTGTGGGTATCAAGACAGAAAGCTGTAATTTTGAACAGGGTCTGGAAAATATATTTAGATGGTACACTACAATCTGTGTATCTGCAGGTCTAGTAACTGTGGTTTCACTTACCTGCATCGGAGGGGGGGGGGGAGGATATCTCTATGCATTGGAGGTCCTGCAACATGACTTTATGGTCAACGTCTGCTGGAAATACAGTGTTAGCTGTTAACCATGGTTTCTGCTTATCCACAGTAACCATGGGAATGGATCCCCCACAAATATGAGGGTCAATATTACATAAAGGTATAGTTCTTGTTGATCATGTCATACAGGCACTGTATAATGACAACTACATAAATTATATTTATTGATTTGAGCACTCTCTTTTTCCTTTTCCAGGCTTTCTGGATTTCCTAAATGCAATACACAAATGCAAAGTTGCTGTTTGTTTTTGCTAAGTGCTTTGTTGTTGTCTCATTTTTCTTGTTAATAGCTTTTGCAGTTGATCACACTCTTGATAATGCCTTCTTGTTGCCTAGCCACACATTCTTGTTGTTCAGCCACACCCCATACAAATCTGGACATGTTTTCCTCTTTCCCTTTGTGCACTGTTGGAGAGCAAGGGAAATGTCTCTTTCTACCCAACAACTTGGGTCTTCTTCTTCCCCAAGAGGCTCCTTACTATCTTAAAAGCAACAACAGCTTATATTGCACTCAATTTACTTAATGCACTGGTCATAGTATGTATCAAGAGCAGAGACATACCAAAGAATATATAGGTCAAAATCATACCTGTCATTGTAGTTCTGATTTTTGTCTATGGTTGTGAAAGCTAGACAGTGGCAAAAGCTGGCAGAAATAGAATCAACTCATTTGAAAATTGGGGCTAGAGGAGAGTTTATGGATACTAAGGGCTGCTAAAAAGACAAACTAATAGGCCCTAGAGCAAACTAAGCCTGAACTCTCCCTAGAAGTGAAGATAATGAAAATGAGGATATTGTACTCTTAGATAACATGACTCATTGGAAAAGATTATAATGCTCAGTAAAATGGGAGGGAGTAGGAAAAGAGAAGGACCACACTATGGGCCCATTCAATCAAGGGAGCTATAGCCCTGAGTTTGCAAGACCTGAGCAGAGCCGTTGATGACAGGGTGTCTTTGAGGTCTCTTAATCATTGGGTTGCCTTAAGTTGAAGTTGGATACATCATTGTTACCTCATATGAACTGAAAGCATGCCCTATCATCACTGCACACCCAGTACTCTCTTTCTGTCGCTCTTTTCCAGGACAGAGATGAAAAGCCATTCTTCTTGCATAAAATGTGCTTATAATATTTGCAAAGACGTTTTATGAATTTAAAGGACTCACTTTGCTCACATGCTCATGCACATTACTCATTCACTATGGCATCAAATACAGACCCAGATGTAATGAGCCACTTTGCATTAATCAAAACAGACAAGTTATCATATCATCCACTCATAATTGGAACACAGTTTCAATGTGTTTCATACATTTGGCCGAGAACCACAAAATGTTCAGCTTCTGATGGATAATGTTTCAGAACAAGAGCTGTTAAGCCTGAAAATTGCCCAATCAGATCTCAGTTCAGCCCCAGTCATACCAAAAGGCCCTCTATGGTCACAGTCTGTCTTCCACAGAATCCCTTTCCTGTTGATTATTTATTTATATTTTTCTTTCATTTATGTATTGACCTTTCATCCAAAGGGCTGAATTTAGCATAGGTGGTTCTCTGGGCTCCACATCACTCTATACACACATACACACATACACAGACACACAAACATTTATTTTGCAACAACTACACAGACCCACCTGACTGTTGTTTTTTTTTTTTCAGGTGTATATATATTTTATTAACATATACTATTCAAACATATCTATAAAGTTAACACACCAATTTCTTTTCCAATAATTAAATACAAATATTTACAATTGACTTCCAAAGTATCTCCAGTTTGTACTCAACCTTGGTTCAATGTTCACTCATTGTCTTCATATATATGCAATTTTAGATATTGAATCCACTGTGTGTTATAACAACAGCTTTAATTATCTTGATCTTTAATAGTCACTTTTCACCTATTTTTAAGTCAGTTTACTAATTTAAGGTATCCCATCAGTCTATATCTCTATTCAATTAAATTTTCTCTCTTACAGTATTGCAGTATTGGAGTCCAGTCTTGTTCAGTACTCTCTACATTTTGTTTGTTCAGTCTGGCTGTGAGTATGTCCATACTCATCATTTCAATAAGTCTTGTAATCCACTCACTGGTTGAGGGCACTTCTGCTAACTTCCATTTTTTTGCTAATGTAATCCGAGCTGAAGTTATCATATACAATAATATCCTTCCGTATTTCCTTTCCATTTTCACTGGGATCTTATTTGTCATGTTCAACAGATATATTTCTGGTAACATGTCATATCTTATTTTAAATATTTCACAAATTACCTTATGAACAGTTGTCCAATACTTCCTGACTTTGTCACAATTCCACCATACATGTAGCCAACACCCTGTAGTTTGCTTACACTTCCAACATCTGTTATTACCATTCCTACAAATTTTTGCTAATTTCGCTGGGGTGAGGTACCAACGTTGCTCCATTTTTAAATAGTTTTCTTTCAAGTCTTGACATTGAGTAAATTTTTGTGTCTTCAATCTTGCCCACTCCCAACTTTCCAAATCAATGTCTCTACCAATGTCCTTGGCCCATCTAATCATCGTATCTTTTACTAAGTCTTGTTCCAAATCTATGGCTTGTAAAGTCTCATAATATTTGGAAGTTAGTTTTTTTCCATTTTGCTTAATCACTTTATCCAATTCGGTGTCTGCCTCTTCAAATCCCAGTTTTTTATCATCTGCTTTAAATCTATCCATTAGCTGTTTATATGGAAACCAATGTAAATTTTTATCCAATTCTTTCAAATTCTCTAAAGGCTTTAATTCATAGCTTCCACTCCTTGTTTTGCTCAAGATGTCTCGATATCTCAACCATTTGGATACTTCTCGCCATCTTCCAAAAAAGGCTTCTTGTGGTGACACCCATAAAGGTAGTTTTCTGTAGAATTTTTCCTTACAATACAGCCAAATCCTTATCAATGATCTTCTAACATAGTGATGCTCAAATTCTTTGTGCACTTTTGTCTTATTATACCACATATATGCGTGCCAACCAAATCTCAGATTAAATCCTTCTAAGGTGAGAGTTCTATCATTTTCTAATTTTGCCCAGTCCGTGATCCAAGTTAATGCATTTGCATAATAATAAGTCTTTAAGTCTGGTAAGTTGCAACCCCCATTTTTCTTCTTATCAATCAGTGTCTTCCACTTTATCCTAGATTTTTTACCTGACCAGATGAATTTTACAAGATCTTTCTTCCATTGTATAAGTGGTTTATCATTTAAAAGCACTGGAATGTTTTGAAACAAAAAGTTCATCTTTGGTAGTATCATCATTTTAATTGTCTCTATTCTTCCCAACAATGATAAATTTAATTTTGTCCATTTATTAAGATCTTCTTTAATTTCTTTCCATAGTCTTTCATAGTTATTTTCAAATAAATCAGGGTTCCTCTTTGTAATCCAAATTCCCAAATACTTAATTTTCCTCTCAACTTTGAATCCTGATAAAGACTGTAGTTTAATCTCTTCTTCCTTTGTCATATTCTTTGTAAGCATTACTGTCTTTTCTTTATTTATCTTTATTCCAGAAACTTTTTCAAAGTCCAACAAAATTCCTTGAAATTTCTCTATCGAGCTTAGAGGTTCTTCCATAAATATTACCACATCATCTGCGAAAGCTTTTAACTTGTAATGTTGTCCTTTAATCTTTAGTCCTTTTATATCCATGTCATCTCTAATTTTGTCATTCAACAATTCCGATATCATGATGTATAGCAAAGGAGATAATGGACATCCTTGCCTAGTACCTTTTTGAATATCAAATTTTAAACTCTTCTCTCCATTAATTATCAATTTTGCACTCTGCTTTTTGTAAATATTACTTATCCATTCAAAAAAGTTTTCTCCCATGTCCATTTTTTTTATCACCTCCAGCATAAAGTCCCATTTTACCTTATCAAAGGCCTTTTCTGCATCAAGAAAAATCATTGCAACTTTTTTCTCATTGTTTTTTTCATAATATTCAATTGCATTTAATACTGTCCGTATATTTTCTCTCATATGTCTTGATGGCAAGAATCCTGCTTGATCCTCATGTATTAGTTTTTTTAAAATGTTCTTTAATCTTGATGCTAATATTGTCATGAAAATTTTGTAATCCACATTTAATAATGAAATCGGTCTATAATTCTCTACTTTCAGTTTATCTTTACCTTCCTTTGGTATAAGAGTGATGTTAGCCTCTTCCCAAGATTCTGGTATTCCTTGTTCTTTAATTTTGTTAAATAAATCTTTAAGTGGTACTACTAATTCCTTCTCAAATATTTTATAATATTCTGCTGTAAAACCATCTGGTCCAGGTGTTTTGTTTATTTTTTGACTTCTAATTGCTTGTTCTACTTCAACAGTAGTAAATGGAGCATTCAACATTTCTTTGTCTGCCATCGAGATTGTTTTTACATTCCAGCTCATCAATGCTTTAACTAACAGCGTCTTCCGATCCGTTTCAGAATTTGGGTCCTTATATAATTTAGCATAATATTTTGTAAATATTTTTTTAATCCCTTCTTGATTAGTTATAGTTGATTCTTTATCAACTATTTTTTGAATTAATTTCTTTTCTTTTTCTTTTTTCAGTCTGTTTGCCAGCCATCTCCCAGTCTTATTTGCAAATTCAAATTTTTTTTGTTTAAGATATGTTAACTTTTTTTCGACTTCTTTTGTCAATAATGCATCCAGTTTAATTCGTAATATTTTGAGTTGGTTTCTCAGTTCTTTTCTATTAGATTGTTCTTGGATTTCTTTCTCTTTCTTTTGTATTTCTTCAGTCAATTTTTCCAATTCATCTCGTGCTTTTTTCTTCGTTTCCGCCCCTCTCTGAATAAAGATTCCTCTCATCACTGCTTTGCTGGCATCCCATACTGTTTTCATTTTCATTTCATCAGTGGTGTTTTCGGAAAAATAATACTTTAATTCTTCCTTTACTTTATTTACAAATTCCTCATTTTGAAACAAATAAGGATTCAAACGCCACGAATACTGACGTTTTGGTCCCAAAATACTAAGTTGAATTGGATTGTGGTCGGAAATAATCTTTGGCCAAATGTCCATTTTCTTTATTCGTTGAAACAAATGTTTAGAGATCAAAAACATATCAATTCTTGATTCAGTTTTGTGTCTGTCCGAGAAAAAGGTAAACCCTTTAGCCTTGTTGTAAAGTCCCGTCCACACATCTTCTAAAGACAATTTCTCTTGTAATTCAAAAAAGGACTTTGGTAATTTTCCTTGATTCTTTTTTGTCTTAATTTGAGTGGTTCTATCTGTTTTTGGATCTATAACTCCATTCCAATCTCCCATTAACAAATAATTTTCATGATCCAATTCTTCTATTTTTTTTATCAATTTTTTAAAAAAAAGTTCTTTATTTTCCTGAGGAGCATAGATACCAACTAATAAAATTTTCTTTTCTTGCCATAATACCTCCACTGCAATATAATGTCCTTGTTGATCTGAAAAAACTTCTTTTGCATCATATTTATTATTAATGTAAATTACCACTCCTTTTTTTTTCTTTTCATTTGCGGATACAAATAATTGACCTAGTTTAGGATTTCGTAAAAATCTAATATCTGATTGTTTAATTTTTGTCTCTTGCAGACAAATAAAATCCTGTTTTTTCTTTTCCAAATAATGAAATATTTTACTACGTTTATATTTTGAATTAAGTCCCTTAACATTCCATGAGTAAATTTGTGTCGCCATTTTTCATGAATTAAAAATGTTATCTCTTTATATCTATGGTTCTTCCTCTCTTTATAATTCTGATGCTCCCCCCTCATCATCATCATCATCCAATTGTCCAGATTCTTCCAGAAGTTTACTCTCATCTGAGAAGGGATCCGTCCCTTCACCTTCTTCTATTTCTTCTTCAGCTTTTTTCAGTTGTTTTTGACTTCTGGTCTCCATTATGACTTTCTTCTGTCTTCTTTGTTCTTTCGGTTCCTCTTTATCTTCTTCTTTCTCTCTTGTCTTTACAACTGCTTGTTCATCTTCTTCATCACCATCTCCATCTGTTTTCCCCTTTTCTGCTTGAAATCTTTTACAAAAATCTTTTGCTTTTTGTATGGAGTTTATTCTATATCTTCTTTGTTGATATGTAAAAGCAACTCCTTCAATTTTTTCCCATGCATATCTTATACCGTGATTATGTAAAAGTTGAGTCAAAAACTTATATTCTTGTCGCCTCTTCAAAATTGTGAGAGGGGTATCTTTAAAAATACTAATTTTCCGTCCTTCTATTACCAAATCTTCATCATAACTTTTCTGAATCACAATGTCCTTTATCCTCGTTCTCGTGAAACAGACCACTACATCACGTGGTAATTTTCTTTCTCTGGCGACAATCGAGTTAATTCTGAAAATTCTATCTGTTGCTTGATTAATTTCTGATTCAGTCAATCCTGTATAGTTTGCGAGTAATGGAATTAATTTTTGATAAATATCTTCTTTAGCCTCTTCAGGAATCCCTCTAAGTTTAAGACATCTATCTCTATAACGAATTTCCTGCCATAGGATCATACTTTCATCCTTCTTTTGTGTTTCTATTGTTTGTTCTGATGATTTCTTTAATTCTTGTGTAACAACTTTCAAATCTTCGACATCTGTTTGAATACTTTCAACCTGTTTAGTCATTTTATCTAGTTTTTTCCCTATGGCACCAAGTTCTCTCTTCATTTCATCCTTAATTTCTCTCCTTGTATCTATTGATTCCTGTTTTATCTCTTGTCGTAATTCTGTTTTAAGATTCCTAATTTCATCCAATATGGAAGACAATGATGGTTCTTGTTTTGGTGCATCTATTGATGCTCTTCTTTGAGTTGTCATCTGGATTTGAGTCTGAGTAAGTTTCTTTCCTGAGGCCATTTCTCTTCCCTTTCTTTTATGTTAATCTACTTCTATTAATAAACAAATATAAATTATATAATCAAATTCTAAATTTCTCAAATTCAATTTTGAAATTTCAAATTATAACTTCAATCTATATTAAAATACAATCAATATATATTATAAAATTTTCAATTTCAATCAATTTTTCCAAGTTTTTACAAAAATTTCAAATTTCAAATTTCTTAAAAAACCTCCAAATTTCAAATTCCAAATTTCTAACCTTAAATCACAGTATCAAACACAAATTTAACATAAAATCAATATTTTGGTTAAAAATTCTTAAATTTCTCAAATTTGAAATTTCCAAAAAAATTTCAAAATTTCAAAAAAAAAAAGTTTTTCCCAGAAATCCCAAATTAAGATTTAACAATAACCACTACAAATTAATACAAAATCAATATTCAAATCTAAATTTCTTCGATCCCCCAAATTTCAAATTTCAAATTACTTAATTTTTCCCCAAATTTCAAATTCCAAATTTCTAACCTCAAATCACAATATCAAACACAAATTAACATAATATCAATATTCTAATTAAAATTTCTTAAATTTCTCAAATTTAAAATTTCTCAAATTTCTCAAATTTTTCTCAAATTTTCAAAAAAATCCCAAAAGTCCCAAAATGAAATATAACAATAACAACTACTAATTAATATACCATCAATATTCAAATTTAAATTTCTTCAATTTCCCAATTTCAAATTTCAATTTTTTTTAATTCATTTTTTTTCAAATTTCAAATTCTAAATTTCTAATCTTAAACCACCATATCAAACACAAATTAACATAAAATCAATATTCTAAATCAAATTTCTTAAATTTCTCAAATTTCAAATTTCTCAAATTTTCCTCAAATTTTCCAAAAAATCCCCAAAAGTTCCAAATTCAAATATAACAATAACAACCATAAATTAATATACAATCAATATTCAAATTTAAATTTCTCAAATTTCACAAGTTTTAAATTTTAAATTAAATCTTCAATAATTTCCCCCTCTTTTGATTTTCAAAAAATAAAAAAAAGAAAAGAAGAAAAAGTGAATATCCACTAAAATATTGTTAAATATATTTAAGGTCTTGCCAATTTAATAAAGTTTGATGAAATATCGAATAATTCCAAAACAACAAAAGTTATTGAATTTCAACTGCCTCGTTGACGCCACCACCGACAAGACCTCAGGGCTCCGCTGGGCCAGACAACTCCCCAGGATGATGGGAGGGATCAACCTCCACCTCTACCCCAATAACCAAACCTAGTACAGTCTCAAAATTCCACCAGGACCAGTTGACTCTTCTGGGGGGAGGGAGGGATCTACCTCACCAACACATCAATCTCCAGTAGGGCTTCAAGCCAAGGCCAAAGAATTCTTCAGGAAGGCAAGAGGAATCCTACCTCCCCCACCACCCAATCTCAGTACCAGTGGAGTCTTCAAGCTCCAAGCTCTGCTGAAGCCAAATAATTCTCCACTAAAGCAGGAGGGATCAAGCCTCCCCCACTACATCAATAGGCTCTACCGAAGCTGAAAAACTCTCCAAAGGAATAGAAAAGGATGGGAGGGGTCAAGCTTCTTCCTCCACTGAGCCGAAACTGTTGCTAATGAGGGCTCAAGACTCTGCCAAGGCTGAGTCAAGATGGCGAGGGAGAATCTGCTCCTTCCACCCCAGCAATGATAGCCTCGCTATCCAGGGCCCCCTCAAAACTCACTGAGGCAGGTAAGTCTCCAAATAATGGGGGAATCAAGCCTCCACCACTGTCCTGACTCTAGAAAAAAAGAAGAGTCAAACCTCCACCGCCATTGTTATCATCAATGAGAAAGGAGGGGGGAGAAGGGGGGGAAAGGGGGGGAAGAGACTCTGCCAAGTCCAGCCGCAACTTAAAAAGCAAAGCAGGAACAAAAAGGAAAATCCAGTACTTTTACCAAATCTTTCTCAAGATTTCCTCAAGTTCCCTGGTTTGTTATTTTCCAAGTTCCCTTCTGTAAACTTATTTTAGATCCATCTTAGGTCTTGAATCTGGCTCAGTTTTTTGTTTTGTTTTTAAAAGTCCATCGCCATTAATCTTCCTCTCTCCCTCTTCCTCTCGTCTCTCTGACTTGTCTTTCCCCAAAAAAAGAAAAAAGAAAAAGAATCCAAAAAGTCCACAAAGGTCCATAAAAAAAAAGAATATTATCTTTCTCAGATATAATTTGATCAATAATAAAGGGAGAGAATAATATCAAACTTATAGTCAAAAATTGTATGGCAAATGATTTTCCTTACTGCAATTTTACTTTGGCTTATAAACAGTCTAGATCAATATTTGTTCGTTATAATCCTCTTCTTCTTCTTGTCTAAGATGTAATAGTTAATCTCCACAGGGCAGATTTATGAAGTTAAAGTGGTCTCACCAAACTGGAGTCTTAAAACTGATGCTCTTTATTCTTCTTTGTTTTGTGCTGCCGGCAAAGTTCAGTCCCTTGGGACGCCATATTTGGGGTTTTGGCTGCCTTGCGACCAAGCCCTCTTCGAATCCGTGGGCCACCTCCGTGATCCACTGGTCCAAAGAGGATTTAACTGGTCCACTTCAGGCCCCGATTCTTCTTCTCCTTACCAGGAGAGGAATTTCAGAGTTTTGACAACTCTGAGACCCCCCAAAAGGCAAGTCACTGAGACCAGCTGTGTCTTCAGTGACCGGACACTTTGCCTGTCATCACCGGAAGTCAGACCCACCTGACTGTTAAAGTGGCAAACTACACATTGCTAAAAAGAGAAGAAATGCATCAATACTACAGGACATGGATTTATATGTTATTTGCATATGTTAATTTGTTTCTAGAGAGTCAGTATGACATAGTGGTTTGAGTGTTGGATAGAAACTCTGGAGATCAGGGTTTGATTCATGACCTTGGACAAGTTACATTCAGCCACAAAGGATGGCAAAGGCAAACCTTCTCTGAAGAAACTTGCCAAGCAAACTCCATGGTAGGTTACCTTTATTGTTGCTGTTGTTAATTGCCTTTACATCGATCTTGACCTATGACAACTCTATGGCTGAGACATCTCCAGGCCCCCCTGTCCTCTACTGCTCTGTCCAGCTCCTGCAAACTCATATTCATGGTCTCTTTAATGAAGTCCATCCATCTAGCATGTGCCCTTCCTCTCTTTTTATTTCCCTCCACCTTTCCTAACATTATTGTCTTTTCCAACGATTCATGCCTTCTTATGATGTGTCCAAAGTATGACAGTCTAAGGGCCTCCGCAGGCTGGCCCAAAGGGCCAGCCTGGAGGCAGAGATGGGGTGGGACAGCTGCATGCCAGCCACCCCAAACCCAAGTCAATGCCATCCTGACACCATGCACCATTATGCACGGCACACAGCACCAGGATGCCCTTCCGGTGCAGCGTTCTGATGCACTGCACCTGAAAGGGAGAAGAAGAGACGTGTGCTGGTCTTAGGGTGGCCTTTTGCTGCCCCTGAAAGTAGCAGCATTTTGCTGTTCTTTTTGGGGTGGCAAAAGGGAGGATAAGGGCCGTGGCATGGGGTAGCCGCGGTCCTGATCCACCACTTCCCAGGCTGTCCCAGAGCCACCCGTCTACACCCAACCTAAGTCTTATCATTTTGGCTTCTAGGGATATTTCTGGCTTGATCTACTCTAGGACCCACTCGTTTGTCCTTTTGGCTGTCATTGGAATCCTCAGCATTCTTCTCCAGTTCCACATCTCAAATGAGTTGATTTTCCTCCTGTCTTCTTTCTTAACTGTCCAGCTCTCACATCCATACATGGTAATGGCTTGTATGGTTCTGACTTTTATGCTGAGTTGTATGTCTTTGCATTTTAGGATATTTTCTAGTTCTTTGATAGCCACCCTCCCCATTCTTAATCTTCTTCTGATTTCCTGGCTGCAGTTTCCATTCTGATCAATGTTTGATCCCAGATATGAGAACTCTTTTACTATTTCTGTTTCCTCATTGTCTAGCTTGAATGTGTGTAAGTTCTCTGGTCAGTATTTTTGTTTTCTTTATGTTCAACAGTAAGCCTACCTTAGCACTTTCTTGTTTGATCTTCCTTAGTAGTTGTTCCAGGTCTGTGAGGTTCTCTGGTAGTATTATGGTGTCATCAGCATATCTCAGAATGTTAATATTCCTTCCTCCTATTTTCACTTCTCCTACTTCTGTGTCCAAGCCTGCTTTATTTACAATATGTTCTGCATATAACTTGAATAGACAGGGTGATAGGATGCAGCTTTGTCTGACTCCTTGACAATGGAGGCCATTCTCTTTCTCCGTGTTCTGTTCTGACAGTAGCCTCTTGTCCTGAATACAGATTCTTCATTTGGATTATCAGATGTGTTGGCACTCCCATGTGTTTAAGGGCATTCCAGAGCCACTCCGATTGTTTGACAGAGGGGCGGGGTATAAATAAACTTTCTTATTTCATGATCTATGCAGTAAAAGGATTTGCTATAGTCTATAAAGCACATGCTGATTTTCTTTTGGATCTCCCTGCTATGCTCCATTATCCATCGTATATTTGCAATGTGATCCTTGGTGCCCCTTCCTTTCCTGAACCCTGCTTGCACCTCTGGGATTTCTCTCTCCATGTATGGTTGGAAGCTATGTTGCAGAATTTTGAGCATGATTTTGCTTGCATGGGAGATTAGTGCTACAGTTTTATATTTGCTGCAGTCTCTTGTGTCTCCTTTTTTGTGGATGGGGATGTATATTGATTGCTTCCAATCTGTTGGCCATCATTTTGTTTTCCATATCAGTTGACATATGTTGGTTAGCACTAGAGTTGACACTGTCAATGTGGATTGCAGCAGCTCAATTGAAATTGAAAAATCTGTTCCTGGAGTCTTGTTTTTGCCAATTCCTTTATTGCAGCTTCCACTTCAGTTTTTAGAATTTGGGGTTCATCTTGGCTCCATGTGTCCTTCATTTTGTCATCTCTTTTGTATAGTTTTCCTGTGTATTGAATACAGCATCTTTTTATTCCTTCCTGGTCTTGAATTATGTTACTTTTATTGTCGCTCGGTCCTTGGTTTGAACTTTCCCTTCATCTCTTGAATCTTGTGGAATAGGTCTCTTGCTCTTCCCTTTTTATTGTCATCCCTACGTTTGTCAATGTAGTAATTTTCCTTATCTTTACGCACTCACCATTGTACTGTTGCATTCATGGTTCTTAGTTTATTCCCTCTCTCTTTTTTGTTTCTCTTCTTTCCTTTAATGCTTGTTACATTTTATCTGTCATCCATGGTTTCTTCATTTCCCTTTTCTTTGTTTGAAGTATCTTTATGCATTCTTCTTTTATTATGTCCCTGGCTTCAGACCAAAGCTCTTCCGGTTCACAATCTATCAAAATAGTACTGCAAATCTGTTCCTTATATTATCAATGAATTCTTTGGAAATGTTGCTTAAATTCTATTTTTGTATGATGACTGGTTTTGCTCTGTTCTTGAGATTTACTTTTATTTTTGAAATGAGTAGTTCATGATCTGTGCCACAATCATCACCTAGTTTAGTCTTGGCCACCAGTATGGAGCTTCACCATCTTTTATTTCCAATAACATTATCTATTTGGTTTTTGTGTTGGCCATCTGGTGATGTCCATGTGTATAACCTTTTCTCTGGCTGTATGAAAAATGTGTTTGCAATGAATAGGTTGTTGGCTTCACAAAAATCTATCAGATGCTCACCTGCTTCATTCCTTTTTCCTAGTCCAAATCTGCCTACTGTTTTTGATTCTTCTGTACTTCCAACCTTTGTGTTCCAATCTCCAATGATCAATGATTTTTCCCACCTCTCCTTGCTGCTTCCTTAGGGTCCTTCAGGATGGGGGAGGGGATTAGATGGATTCTTTGCCCACCTCTCTTTGATGTGCTCCTAAGGTTCACCTTAGGGTCACAATAAGTTGGAAATGACTTGAGGGCACACAAGAGCAATTTGTACAGATGCACTTTTTGAACCAATTACTAGAATTAAACTAGAATTGTAATACAGTTCACCATATCGAGAATAGTGTAACCAGGGGATTTTTCACATTGCACCATAAATGTCAGCATCCTATAGCATCCTGAAATTTTCAGTTTAGGAGGGGTATTTAGAACTCTCAACCATAGAGTTCTAATGCCTCACCAACCAAAAAGTTCTGGGATTCATAAAGAACCAGCCATGGAAGTTCTGGAAGTGGAATCACTAGGCTATATTTATATAGTGTGATAGGACCCCTGGTGATCCATGTGCCTGCTTGATTTACCATCTAGATGCTGGCTGCTGATGGGTAGCTTCAGGTCCCAAGCATTTCCTTTTCACAATTGAATTGCACAGAGACTGCAGCAACTATAGGACCATAGTACTGATCTCCCACACAAGCAAAATCATGCTCAAAATTCTGCAACATAGACTCCAACCATACATGGAAAGAGAGATCCCAGAGGTCCAAGTGGGGTTCAAGAAAGGAAGAGGCACCAGGGATCACATTGCAAACATGTGATGGATAATGGAGTGCAGTGGGGAATTTCAAAAGAAAATCAGCATGTGCTTTATAGACTATAGAAAAGCCTTTGACTGCATAGATCACGAAAGGCTATGGAATGCCCTTAAAGACATGGGAGTGCCAACACATCTGATAGTCCTAATGAAGAATCTGTATTCAGGACAAGAGGCTACTGTCAGAACAGAATATGGAGAAACAGAATGGTTCCCAATTGGCAAAGGGGTCAGACAAGGCTGCATCCTTTCACCCTATCTGTTCAACTTATATGCAGAACATATTATAAGAAAAGCAGGCTTGGACACAGAAGAAGGAGGAGTGAAAATAGGAGGAAGGAATATCAACAATCTAAGATATACAGAAAAGATCCTAAAATGCAAAGATATACAACTCAGCACAAAAGTTAGAATCATACAAGCCATTTTATTTTCTATTATTATGGATGGATGTGAGATCTGGAAAGGTAAGAAAGATGATAGGAAGAAAATCAATGCATTTGAGATGTGGTGCTGAAGAAGAGTGCTGAGGATCCCATGGACAGCCAAAAGGGCAAACAAATGGGTTCTAAAGCAGATCAAGCCAGAAACCTCCCTGGAAGCCAAGATGACCAAACTGAGACTGTCATACTTCAGACACATCATGAGAAGAGAAGAGTCATTAGAAAAGACAATAATACTAGAAAAGATGGAGGAAAGTAGGAAGAGAGGAAGGCCACATGCCAGATGGATGAACTCTATTAAGGACGTCATGGGTATGGGGTTGCAGGAATTAAGTAGAGCAGTGGGGGACAGAGGGTCTTGGAGTTGTCTCATTCATCGGATCACCATGGGTTGAGAATGAATCAAGGGCATGTAAAAACAACAAAAGACTGTGATGGACAAGCCTTACACAGAGTACATTTTGAAATACAGGCCTGGACTCTGAAGATTATGACACAGAGTAACTCAAGTGAACAGGGCTACTATTTGCAGAGGCAATTAAAATCAATGTGCTAGAGACTTCTGCAGTTACAGAAAGCAACTGTAAATGCTGAATCTAATTATTATACTAATAATTCTAAATTTCCTCAGCTCAACAGCACTGATAACTAGGAATATGTATGGAGATAGGGAGGTGAGAGGATCTAAGCTGGGAGAACACTCACTTTCTTTCTTTCTTTCTTTCTTTCTTTCTTTCTTTCTTTCTTTCTGGTAGAAAAATGTGACAATTTCTTGCTTGTAAATTCCTGTCTGCTCTAATGTGTTCAAACCTATACTGATCCCACAGGGAGTTATCAAGACACTTCTAGGAGCTATGCTTTTTAAAATCATTTCATACATATGTCTTTAAAGGTCAAGTCTAAATTCCCTCAAGGAGATACATCAAGTGAAGTGAAAGACTTTAATCAGCAGGGAAAAGTCATCCTCCTTAGTACTGATACCCTAAAATGTTCTCCTCAGAGAGGGTTCCCTGGAACTTTTTTTGTTTCAGTATTAGGTGAAATATTTTTTCTTTAATTTCTTAAAAAACCAAAAAAAAAAAAAAAAACCCTTTACCTGCCACTGAATTATTAGTTTATTGCTATGTCTTAGTAGAATGTTTATATTGTACCTGTTCTATGATGGAAGAAATTTGACAGCTGAATATGCTGTCCAAATTTAAAACATCATTGAAGACCAGTCTCTTCTGGCAGGCTTGTCCAGAGGATTTTAAATTGTGAATTTTAAATAATGAATTTTAAATGCGTATTATCCATTTTATTTGTCCTTTAAAATTGATGGGTGTTTTAACTGATGTTTTTCAATTGATGCTGTTTGTCTGTTAATTGTTGTTCTCTGCCTCAATCCATGAGGAGAGGTGGGTAAGAATAAATGTGATCATTATCATATTATTATGATTCTGGCTATATTTTGTTTAGTATTTATGAGACCATAAGCTGGACCTGAACCAGCATGGAATAGTGATCTGAACATTGGACTACAATTCTGGAGACCAAGGTTGAAATCCTCACTTGGCCATGGAAATCCACAGGGTGATCTTGAGCAAGCTGTCAAGCCTCAGAGGAAGGCAAAGGAAAAACCCCTTGTGAACAAATCATGCCAAGAAAACCCTCTGATAGGCCCACCTTAGGCTTCCATATGTCAGGAACAACTTGACGGCACATGACAACTAGTTGGAACAACAATCTTGTAGCTTTTGTGAGTTATGTTTATGGTTGCTGTTGACCAAACGTGACTCCAAACCCTAACCCTTAAGCCAGGCAGCACCCCTAATGGAGATTTATGGAAATCTACAGATTGGGGTGCTGGGAGATGATGGCTGCACTCTTTTTGTAGTTTTGAGACATGTTGAGAGGGGCAGTTGGGGTAGACCTCCAAGAGGTCTCTTCAGCTGCCCTTCTCCACATATCCCATGACTGGGAGAGCACTGTAGTTGTCATTATCCAGTGCCTGAACTGCAGTGCCTTGGAAAACCTTTGGTAAGATTGCTGTCTGGCTTAAGAGGTTTTGGGGAGTAACATTGGCAAAGTAGCTACAATAATGGAGCTGTGTCATTGAAACTATGCCTGATGGTACAGAATCTCAGCCTCAGTATTTTATATTGACTTTTATTATTTTATGTTGTTATCTAGGCAGAGAATAATGTTGGTTAGTGGACTATAAACATGTTGGAAATATTAGTTAATTCAGAATGGCCATCAATTGTTGCTGGATGGGTAAGCAACACAAACAATCCTTCCTCATTTTCATGAGTGATAAATATTCAGCAAATCATTTTGTAGCCTCACTTGGTGGAAAACTCAGGGTCAAACTGCCAATGCTTTAAGAGTGCATTTGCATTTGTGCATGTGCCTATAAATAGCAATGATCATAGGGCCTGTACAGACTGCCAGAAATAATCCAACTTGAGGCCACTTTAACTGCCATGGCTCAGTGCTAGGTAATCATGGGAAGTATAGTTTATTGTGGCACCAGAGCTCTCTAACAGGGAAGGCTCAATGTCTCAGAAAAAAATTACAATTCCCAGGATTCCCTAGCATTAAGCAAAGACAGTTAAAGTGGTCTCAAGACAGATTATTTCTGGCAGTCTGTACTAGCCCATAATTAAATGGTGTCTCTAGAAGCAAAATATGGGAGCCAGTATGGCCTAGTGGTTTGAGTGTTGGACTAGGACTCTGGAGAGCAGGGTTTCATTCCCTGCTTAGCCATGAAACCCATTGGGTGACCTTGGGCAAGTCACAGCCCTCAAGGGAAAGAAATGGCAAACCACCGGCCTTTGCAGACTGCAAGAAATAGTGCAAATTGAGTCCACTTTAAGGGTTAGGGTTATGGAATCATGGGAACTGTATTTTATTGTGGCACCAGAGCTCTCTGACAGAGAAGGCTCAATGTCTCAGAAAAAAAAAAATTCCCACCATTCCCTAGCACTAACCTTAACCCTTAAAGTGGACTCAATTTGTACTATTTCTGGCAGTCTGCAAAGGTCCCACCTCTTAACAAATATGTTAAGGGTTTGGTGTGCAGCAGATTCACCTACAAACGTTTGAGTACAATATATATATATATATATATATGTTCTGACACAAAGCTTGCAGATGAGTTGCCTCAGTATAGTTTATTAGCGAGCAACAGGTATTATGTTCATACAAGCTACATACAAAGTCCTTTTCAAAACTCCAGTGTGTTTTCAATCATTCCAATTAATCTTGGTTGCTATTCAAAATTAAACAGTCATTGAAACTCAAACTTTCACTATGTCTTCCAGCATACTTCTTTTAGTCTTTACAGCATTATTTGCAAACAAAAATATCAGCATACCTTAATAGCTTCAGCAGTAGATCTCATGCTCAGCCATGAGCTAGCTACAACCCATCTAGTCAGCCATCCAGCTAACATTTGTTTTGGCACACCTGCTTTTATAGTTGTTACAGGACAATTCAGCATTTCTTGCTGCTTAACCCTAATCAGCTATTTACATAACACAGCTTTTTGCTACTTTCAATACTTTATTCAGTGATAAAATACAACTACTTGCAACTACTAACAAAATCTTGCCAAGAAAACCCCATGACTAGGTTCGCCTTAGAGTCGCCATAAGTCAGAAATGACTTGAAGGCATATATTAACAACAAATAAACAAATAGTAACTGGAGGTGTGCAGTTTTCCTTAGGACTGTAGTGTGTTAAAAAAAGGCTGAATTCTCATCACCTGGCCCGTAATCCTCTAATCCCACACTGTATCACAGGGCACTGTGATCAACTTGTCCTTCTCGTAGCAAGTATATCTTGCTTGCACTGTTAGCACTCCCTATTCATTCTAAGATTTTATTTGGTACTTCCAAAACTTAATAAAACCCTAAAGGTTTTATAGTGGAGCTTTGTGTTTGTTTCCCTATTTGGAGAGATAAGATTTCCCCATTTATCACTTGTCCTCCATGTTAATTAGATTATTTCAAATCTCTTTTTCTATGTATTTGAAATAATTATTTTTTGCTTTGTGTTTCAGATGAAGCTACAGCTAATTGCTGGTTCCTCCATAGATTAAGAAGTTTCTTACATGAGCTTTTAAACTGGCAGCAGCCCAACAGGATACAGCCAGGACTCAGGTTGGGGGTGGGAATTATTGCATTGTAATTCACTGCCCAGTCCACTGGGAGACTGAATCCCAGGTCCCAGGTGCGCTCAGCCGGCCAGTTTTCAGAAGTGGGAGCTTTTGTTTTCAAAAAAGGGTCAGCAGAGTGTGGCTAGGATCCAGGCTGCAGTTACCTGGCAGGTTCAGAGGCGAATTACAATGTGATAATTCCTGCCTCCATCCTGGGTCCTGTGCCGTTGGGCTGCTGCTGACTTAAAAGCTCATATAATAAGCTCCTAAGGCAGATCTGTCATAAACTGCTGAAAATTCAGCCCCCTTCTTCCTTTCATCAATTTGCAAGATGCTTATTAGTAAATATGAGTGTATTGTTATCCCTATCTCTCACTTAATCTAATTGGTTGATATTCCTATCTAGCCCCACCTTAAGCAAGTGCTATTTTCAACAATCTGCTTAACAGAGCTGAGAGGATACTTTGTTGTTTCTTAATGTATATCCATTGCTATTTAATGACCTAATTACTGCATTGCCAGCAGTTATTTCACTTAGGTTGTGCATATCGATTTCCTTTATGGGAGTATCTACTGACAAGTATATTTTCCCCAACTCACAGTGAGTATGTGATGGCAGAAGAAAAACCAAAGAGGACATTTTTGAATTGTGGCTGCAGATAAGATGCTTCAAAAATAAATATACACTGGAAATGTCGATATAGATCAAACATTTCATTTGCGACTGCCCATACATTTTTTTTTGCATTGTCAGTTTCCCTTGGCCAAAAAGATCCTCTCTCACACACACAAGTTATTTATGCTCAGATACAGTGGTGTCACTAGCTAGGGTGTCACCCGGTGCTGAGGATGTTACATGGGAAGGGTATGTGTTCACCCCTCCTGCTCCTTCATTGCTGGGTTTCCTACCCAGGGAGGCAACCCAGCAACAGGGCAGCTGGGAAGGGGCACATTCACCCCTCCTGCACTGAAGTGGGAGGAAGGCCCAACCAGGTGTCACCCCTCCTCTGGGGTGCCACCCGGTGCAGTCTGCACCCCTCCCCCAGCTATGCCACTGTTCAGATAGGCATCAAAAGTAGTGGGGTGAAACAAAAGGAACTCTTTACCAAATATTCTATTTTTTCCTCAATTTCATGAGGGACTAATATCCCTACAGAAAGGAGGTGGTGGGATTAGGGTTGCCATGTCCTGATTTTTGATGGGATAGCCCCAGTTTTTAATGGTCTTTGGGATGTCCCACACGGTTTGGGGATCATGTCCCAGCAAGAGCAAGGCCTCCCTGACCTTGCCACAGCCATGCGGGGCCTTGGCCACCTGGCCAAGCAAGCCCCAAAGACATCCAGGGTGAGGCCTCCTGGCATGGGTGTACAGGTCAGCCAAGCAAGCCCCTGGCATGGGTGTACAGGTCAGCCAAGCAAGCCCCATCCCCAAAGACATCCAGGGAGGGGAGGCCTTCCTCCTGCAGCTGCATGGGGCTTCAGTTAGCCAGCTGGGCCCCAGGAAGATCCAGGCTGAACATGCCCAGCTCCTTCAAGCTTTCCTCACAGATTTTGTTCTCCATCCCTCTTACCATCCTCATTGTCCTTCTGTGCCAGGTAAGAAATTTACAAAGCACTTGGCCATGGAGGGTTTGCCATGGCCTTCCATTGAGGAGGCCGAGAGAGTGTGACTTTCCCAAGGTCACACAATAGACAGGGAATTGAACCCTGGTCTCCAGAGTCCTAGTCCAATACACAAAGCTACATCCCAACCTTCTGTCTAGGAAGAATGTAAAAATCCCCTCCATTTTGAGCATGACTGAGAAGCATGAATTTATATTATTATTATTTAAAAAAAATATTAATGTTTTAGGCTTAATGTTTTGGCAAGGATTTAATATCTATGCTCACTTCAGTGCCAAAACTGATGATCAATGAATCAATGAATCTATCTTCATTATGGCCAATGACCAACACAACACTAGGGACATGTAATTGGAAAATGTTTGGACAGAGTCTGAAAAGTAGCTATGAGAGAAAAGCTAGCTTATAACATGAAGACTAATGAAGAAAAGCAATGGCAATGACATCAACAATTTTGTTGCCACTTTGTATCCTTTGTTATGTTTTTTCCCCCAAAGAACTCTTCTCCATATTGACCTCCAGCCCAGCTTTTAAAAAAGGATTTAGATAATTTCTCCTTCTGAGAGAGGCCTAGAAGAAATGATGACCAGCTCTTTGACCAAGCCATTGGAAAATCCTATTTAGTCACTGGGCAAGTTTATGTGATCTGGAGTTGCATACAAACTTGGCAAATGGGACTCTACTGAATTCTAGTATGCCTAGTATTTGTAACCATGTGAAAATCCAAAAGTAGTGTTTTATGCAAAGTTGGCTGGCCTCTGCACTTAAAGAACTGCAGAAGTCTCACCATCTGTGAGTCAAACCCATCCATGCTGATGCATGCTGATGGGTAAGTTCTGTCAAGATCAAAGTAAGGCTAGCAATTAAGCACAGTTGAAAATTCAATGCCATTTAATTCTGCAGTTCAGTTTCTGAATAAAATTGTAGCTCTAGAACAGCTTTCGCATGCTACATACCTTCCTGCATGCTGCAGTGACTATAGAAGTAACATGAATTCATCATATTTGTATTCACTTCACTTCAAGGTAGTCAAATGATTGGTTGTTATGCCTTCTAGTCAAGTATTGCCTAGAATGGTCCTCCAGACCAAGGAGATGTAGAAAACTGAAACTTTCTAGTCAAAACATTCTGAACTTCAACAGGGGCCTACAGAAATTGCCATATTAGTTCAAATTTCCCCCCTCTTTTCCCAGTATTTGATTTAATTTATTTTAAAGGTGTGATATTAATAACAAATAAAGGCAAAGCTTAAGGTAGACTCTAATTACTTTTCTCATGCATTTGTCCCATGACAATAGATATTCTATTCCTTTCAGTGTTAACAATTTGGCACCCGGTTCCATGTTTTCGACAATCACAGTCTTGTAATTTGGATTTTTATTTTAGAATCTAGTTTTGCCCTCTCCTTTGAAAATCAATGAGAAAAGGACATCAAGGACAGGCCTATCATTTCTAGAAGTACTTGTAAACAAGTTAGCAACTATCTGCTGTGCATCACAAAAAAACGCTGCAAATATCTGAGGGACTGCAGTTTCTTTAAATTTTGATTACATAAAAATAAGATACAAATGGGAGTGGGGGGAAAAAACTATTTAAGATAAATTCTTATTTCTGTAATAAATTGTGATATCTATTGCCACCATGTGAGATATTAAACAGAAGGTTATTGCCTTTTTGTGAGTGGAGTAAATCAATAAGTTTTCTCCCACAAAAGCATGAGTGAAAAATATATTGGATGGACCACATAAAAGCTGTGAGCAGCAGATCACAATAAATGCCTCTTTTCTGTCGAATGTTGGATTCTTACATTTTACAATTGGCAAGTTTACAGAAACACTGCAATCCAGGCTGAAATCCATCTGCTAGTCTCAATTAGGGTAGAGCCATTGAACTAATTGTAGGATGTCAAGTCAACACATATGTAAATCCTATTGATTCAGCCAATGTACTCTAGCTGGGGCTAACAATTGTATTTCTGTTTAAATGTGCAGAATGATAAGATAATTCCCCATAATGTAGAGGACCATGCACCTTATTTGATAAAACATTCATACTCACAGAAGTATAGGCCTGTTCTAAAATATGATCAAAAATCTCTACTTATATTGCTTTTTTAAGCAAAATGGGAGATTTCCCCTTTCCCTGCTACATGGCCAGTGTAGCTACAATGCAAAAAGACCCATCTCTGCTCTAATAGGTGACATATTGTGGATATCCATTTCAATTGCTACCTGACTATTGGTTTTGGCATCCTATCTGTAGTTTTCCCTAATATTCTGCCTGATCATTCAGATGGTAAATATAGATTTTTCTTCCCCCAGGAAGAACATTGCTAGCTGGTAGATAATTAATGGAGCAGGTAGTTCTTTGGATTTATCGTTAATGGCTTCCACTTAGCCAATATGCATTGTTTGTTATAATGAGTCAAGTCACAAGAACAGTGTGTTTAAAGTTTAAAGCAAGCACATGAAAGACTTTACATTACACATTTTGGGTTGTTTTTTCCTCTTAGCCTTCTTGTTACTTCTTCCAATTTGCACAGTAAGCAATTGTAGCACTATTTACACAACTATAATTAATTTTGAATTAATTTGTTCACCCAGAATATATCTGTTAAAATGATTATTTCAGAATAGCTCCTTTTTCAGTCACTTTCCCAAAAAGGTACAAAGAAAGGTTGACTTTAGGCCAAGCCATTTTTGATCAAATGAACAGATCCTTTGAATCACACACTTTGATGAATGAAAATATTTCAGAACCAATTATCTTAAACCAGATTAATAGATGTAGCCATTTGCAGAGAAAGAGCATCTACACAGAGTCTAACTTTTCAAAGCTGCTGCTGATGTGCTCTGAGGTCAGAATGAGGTGCCAGGTGTTTCACAAGCAGGAAAAATCTATCTGTAAACATTATTCCATGTGGGGAACTGGCCCAGACATTGGTAAATGGCAGCATCTGCACCTGCTAGGCAGTGATCAGTCCTGGCTCTGAAAGCTGATGGTGGAAAAGCAGTGGCAGTGGAACAGAGCAACATCCACAGGGACAAAGGTAAACAACTACTGTGGAAGAAAGGTTGTTGTTTACTGTGTGGTGGTTTCAGCATGGATGTGGGGCATAACAGATGTGGAGTCCATGCATACTTTCTCCCCGAGAGTAGATACAAACACACTAATCCACTTAACACAACTAATTCACTTCAAATGAATCCTGCTTTACAGCTTTCAGATGGACACTATAGTGGTGTATCATCTCTTTAAACTACCTGCAGCTTTTTAATGGGAGGTGGTGCCCTTTCTTTTATTTTCTTTCCTTCTCTCCTCCTTTCTACAGCTATTCTGAATTGCAGGTTTGGCCCAATAGGGTGGTAAACCTTGAGTTACCAGGAAAGCAGTTGTTCCTAGTTTTGTTCCCCGGTAGAATTCATTAGAAAATATTTTATTTCTACAGCAAACTATGGCCTCAGAATTTCTTCAGTCAAAACTACAGTAATTGCAAAACAGTGGATGATGCAGGTGAGGTTGATATAATCCCTTCCTCCTAGACCAGGACTCAAGGTGCCTTACAAAGGCTGAAAAAAATGCAAAAATTGAAAATATAATTAAAGTAACAATAGATTTAAAAGCAGCTAAAGGCAAGACCATTGAAAAGAAAACAAATAAACAGTACAGTAAAACAGTACAGTACATTATGAAAGGTCCTTTTCTCCCAGTCAATCAGCCTTTAAAGCCTGATCAAAGAATAACCTGCCTATAGAGGATAACAAGGAAACCACTAGTCTAATATCTCTAAGGTTGCATCCACACTGCAGAAATTCTGGGATTTATAGTTTTGGAAGTTAAAGTGGTATCAAACTGGATTATTTCTGCAGTGTGAATGCAGCCTAAAGAAGGAAGTTCTAGAGCCTGGGAGCAGCTACCAAGAAGTCCTTCTCCCATGCAAATCACCTACAGCAGAAACTGGGTGCAACAGAAACAAAAGCAGCCAATGCAGAACACAATTTCAAACTTTATAACACAGAGCAAGAAACAAAATTAGGAAAGTTGGAAGCTTGATCTTACAGGAACAATTTAAGGAAAGTTGGGGTTTGTGAGAGAAGAGAACAGAACACTTCTGTACTTTTGGATACTACACTACTACTTGAAGTGTTAATGTCCCTTAATTATGCTCATGGAACTGAGTGTACAGCAATCCCTGTTGGAAATTGATGTTGATGGGGTGTTAAAAGTAGTCCTTTAGAATCAAACACCAAAACCTGGAACTTCTAGCAAGCTTCTTTAATGTAAAAACAGCAAAAGCAAAAACAAATAATAATAATAATAATAATAATAGCTTCACTTTAGCCAGAAGGCTAAGCAGGAAAAATGCCTAACTGCTACATGATGCAAAATTGGTGAGTAGCATCATCAGGAGAAAAGTTTAATTAGTTCATTACAGTTAAAAAGTTAAAAAGCAAGTGAGTAGCTTTCTAATTCCCAGCTCTCAGCCCCCCAATTCTCCACCCTTCTGGGTGTAGCCTTTACAAGCTGATTGGGTGATAAAACATGACGTGCTTTAGCCCAACCTTTAATTACCATAATAAGTCATATGACTACATTTCTCATAACAATTCCATGTTGACAAAAACCTCAATATAAACAAAATCTCTTTCTCACAGAACTGAAGCTTGTTAGCTCCTTGTTTTGGGCTAAGAACACATCTGGGCTGATAACTGAGTCTGGCTTCAGCAAAAACAACTTTTCACATCAAGAAGAAAAAAATACAGATACACATCTTTTACATTTCAACATTTTAACATTGACTCTATATCCCATTTAAGCCTAACAATCCCATCCCCTCATATTATGACATGCTAACTCCCTAAGGACTCTCATCACTAAATTCCAAAGATTTCATCTCATGGAGGAATGCTTAAAGAACAGGGACATCTGTGCTTATGTTCCCAGATTTTGCTCTCCCCTGCTTACACAAGGATGTAACTGAAGGAACATGAATATTCACGTGTGCAGCATGTTGCTTGAGACCATAGTATAGAATTATACCTTGGCTGCCCAACATTTTTTTTTTTTTTGATTGGCACAATGCTTGCTTTCAGCCTTTTAAGGAAGCTTCATCTGTAGAACACTTGGTACTAAGTAGAACCCAACTGTTGACATAGCCAGCAGAAGTGTGAGATGAGTGTCTGTTTTCATTTCTTGTTGGGTGCTGGTTATCTTTTTGAAACTGATTTTTTTCTTTAAAAATGAAGAAAATGTATTAAAATTATTAATATAAAAAGGGTTGGTCACTTAATTGCATGCACAAACTAGAATAAGAACAAGGAAGTTTTGGACTTCCTCTCTCTTCTTTTTGTATGGAGTGGTTGGGAGAAGTCCTTTGGTGGTGTTTAATGTCAGTTTAACCATGTTGTGTGTGAACTGGAGACACTCATGGTACACTTTGGTAAATTTCACAATAAAGAAACTTGCAGATTTGGAAGCTGGCCTATTAAACTCCCCATCTGATTGTAAACAATAGTATCCAGTTTGCATACAACACCATGTCAAGATTTAGAGAAATGGAAAGAAACATGCAGCACTAACATGTAGCTCTAATGTTCCACTTTAACTGCTATAGCTGCCTAACATAGAATCCTGGGATTTGCAATTTACAGAAGGGCATTTCAAATTCTCAGCCAGAGAACTCCCAGGCCTCACAAATCTACAAAATCCCAGAATTCCACAGGGGGCAGGCCATAGAAGTTAAAATGGAATAATAGCACCATAACAGTTTAGTATGATATTGACCTAAGTCTTTCTTCCAGCCACATGAGATGATGAGTGGAACCAGGGAATATGAAAGTGTGTTTATGTGTTGCTGTACCTCATTTTAGCACATGCACATAGCACTAAAACATGCTGTAGCAGTATATGAAAACTAGGCTATTATTTACTTAGCATGGCAATATATTCAATCAAGTTTTATTATAACAATGATGGAATAAATTTTCAGTAAATTTTGTCTGAGATCCATCAATATTCTGTGGGTTCAGTGGAAGAAACAAGAAGGAATGTAGCTCTACATCCAGATTATACTGAATGGAAAACCACGATGTCCCATTTTAGGGAAACAATTCTTCTTTGAAAGATTAACATTTCATCATCATTAGCCTGGTAAAACACAGATTTAAATATACAAAAGAAAGAAAAAGGCTTCCCAAAAGAATAATACACTTGGGCAGCCTTTCCAAACTTTTTTTCTGGATTAAGATAGGAGGCACACTTCTCAGGGGCGGGGGGGAGAAAGAAAGAGATTACTGACAGCAGATCTCAAACTGGGGGGTTTCACTGGTTAGTGCACCACCTTATCTCCTGTGCCACTAGCACACTCTGCCTCTTCTCTGAAAACCTTGGAAATTGAGGTTTACAGTGCCAGGATATCATCAAGCCTAGAATACCAACTTATGTAAGGAATTGCCAGCTGAGTCCATAGTGTAGTCCTTGCCTATAAAAACATAAAGCTCTAACCACAGCACTTTGTCCTCTGTCTCAAGACATCATTCCTGAGAGTAGCAGTTCAAACTCCTTTTGCCCTGCCTGTGTTGTATTGCACTACAGTACATGCTGCTTTGGACAATGTTTCCATTGTTGAACATGTCTCCTGCTTGACTTCCCATGTTCTCTGTTCTTCTGTGTCCTTGATCAACTATGATTTCCCACTGTGGCTCCTTTCTATCTATCTCTGTTCTAGTCCTGCCTTGTGTTCTAGTCCTAGACCTAGACCTGTGTTAACTTGTTTAGTTTTTCAAAACATTCTTGGAGCTCTTCTTGAAGCACACCATTGGGAATCACTTTACTAGTCCTAGAATAAATACAATATAGGCTTTCACACCACACTGCTAATGTACTTTTATGTTTACTTTGAAGTGGCTTTCTCTTCTGGAAGACTGGTTCAAGTGCCAAATAGGTTAAAAGTGAAGGTTTGCAGTAAGAAAGTGATTATTTTAAAAAGAAACTATCCATGAGACTATGGATAGAAAAGGAGTCCATTAGAAGCAACTGTTGTAACAAAAGTAGCCTTTCCGGACCTCTCAAGCTATGGTTTGATTTTTTAAAAATGCACTAAACTGTAAGAATCTGTAGATTTATAAAGTTTACTCAGTGTTTTGGAGAAGTAAAGTGAGCACAAAACAGTGCCACACAATTTTAAACAGGGATGGCCAAAACTATGTAGAATTGAAAATAATATGAACAGGCATGCTTGTGAATAGCAATAGCAAAAGCAGCTTCATTTATATACCACTTCATACCATGCTATGTAGTCTCTAAATGGTTTACAACTATAAGCTAATTGCCCCCAACAAGCTGGGTACTCATTTTAGCGACCTCGGAATGATGCAAGCCTGAGTCATACCTGAGCCCTGGTTGGCACTGAACTTGTAACTTTGTGTTTTGTGAGTAAGTAGCTGCAGTACTGTGCCACCAGTGAAAAGGAGGAATACAGTGAAAGGGAGGAGTATAAAATAGATAAACTGTACAAATATAGTCACAGATTAGGAACAATCCATTTGAAAATATCTGCATAATTTCATTATGGGGGGAAAAACAATGAGTCTCAGAATCCATTATTTGGGCTTCTGGGGAATTTGGAGTGAGGCAATAAAATTGTCACTGAAACATTTTCCTGTACATAGCTCAGCCCCTTGAAGCTTCAGACAGTAATGTGAAACACATCTACTTGGAGTGAGCCTCACTGAATGAAGTAAGGCCTATTTTTGTGTAAACATGCATAGTATAACACAGCTGCTTCAAGGGGCACTTTCATACTACACAATTGTAGCTCTATGATTCCACTTTAACTGGCATGGCTTTATTCTGTGACATTCTGGGATTTGCAGTTTAAGGAGAGGCATCTAGAATTCCCAGCCACAGAGCTCTACTGCTTAACCAAGTTGCAAATCCCAGTATTCCATGGGATGCAGCCATGACAGTTAGTGGAATCATAAGGCTATAATTGGTTTAGGAACTATCCTTGTTCTTTCTGTCTCTGTTATCAAATTTTCTGTTAAAGAAGTAATGCCCAGGAACACATCTAGTTTATTAAGTGAAGTATATCAGTAGATGCCTACCTCAATTAGCAGTAGAGGCAAGGGAAGGAAAACCATCTCTAAAGAATGGTTGATTTCAGAGACAGCAGATAAATATTTTACAATAAATCACTCTTATGAAGCCTGAATACTGCTAAATGCCATCATCATCATTTACCATCCACCTGAGGCAGCACCAAGTACTAAATTATCAGCTTCATTCTGTGTGCCTCACAGAGAGCAAGGTGGCCTAACAATAAAAGACAAGCAAGTATTGGTGACTTATTTGTACCCAAAAACTTCTCAGTGATTTCAATAATTAATCTCATATTCACATTTTAGAATATGCCCAGAGGCCAGTTACTCCAATCTGTAGATCCCATGTAATACTTGACAGCCCATGTTATTTGATACTTGACATCCATTGTTTCATATTTGACAGCCACTACTATTTAATTTGACCACTCCACGCTCAGATTCTCTGAAGGGACATCAACCATCCATCAGATAAAGGGCCATCAACTGTACGACTGCAGTGTACAATGAAAGATGTATAACTCTTACTCTTCCTTTTTGGAATTCCAACAGAAGATTTTAGCAGACAAGTGAAGGCAATGTTTCAGATGTTCCAACTACCAAGGGCTTTAAACATTAAGACCCACATATTGAATTGAGCACAGTGACATACTGGTTGTCATTATAATTTATACAATATTGAATTGTTTGTTCAGATTTTCTAAGGCCAACCAACATCCACATTTTGCACCAGCTGAATAATAATAAAATAATAATAATAATAATAATAATAAATTTTATTTTTATCCCGCCCCTCTGCTCGGCAACTGGGGCGGCGTACAACAAGTTAAAACAGTCAACAAGTTAAAACAATCCCTCATCCCAATCCCTAACCCTCCCACCCCCTTAAAACTAAATTAAACTGATGTAAGGTTAAAATAACAATTAAGACAAACATAAATACAATAAAATAACCAATTTTTAAACAAAACAAGCATTAGCAGCAAGGGGCGGGTAGCAATCCAATTCCATATGGGCTGGGAAGGCCTGCTGGAAGAGATCCATCTTTACCGCTTTCTTGAAGCTGTCAAGAGTCATGATAACACGGATCTCATCCGGCAGGCCATTCCATAGTCTGGGAGCGGTAGCAAAAAAAGCCCTCTGGGAGGTCTGCAACAGCCTAGCTTTCATAGGTTGCAGCAGATTTCTCCCAGAGGACCAAAGTGCGCGGGGGGGGGGTCATATGGGAAAACGCGGTCCCGGAGATAAGATGGATCCAAGCCATGTAGGGCTTTAAAGGTTAAAACCAACACCTTTTAAAACACCTTGTAGTTTTTAGAACATGCTCTCTGGAGGATTCTTGGAGTTGTGGTTCAAAAAATAACTTCTCCAAACTTAGAAGAGAGTTTTTTTTAGAAAGAAAGAAAATCAGTTCCCATTGTTTTTGCAAAGAATGGGAGTCTCAAGTATGAAAGGCTTCATTGTAGAACACTGAAAAATTTGAAAGTCACTTTAACTGTCAATTCACTGGTCTGTATCATTGTTTTATACGAAGAGCCCTCAGGTTTGACCAGATACTTTCAGCTACTGTTTTGCCTACATTCTCCCCCCCCCCTTTTTTTGTATATTTATTTATTTAGGTAATTTATTTATAAATCTTGAAAAGATGATAAATAGAGAAATTGACATATGAGCAGATATGGGTGAATGAGCCTTGCCTTACAATTGCAAGGTCTTTCTGATATTTTAATAAATTTCAGAAAATGCCTTCAAAGAGGGCTTCCACATGACATAAGGCCTAAGCAGACTGCCAGAAATAGTGCACATTAAATTGAGGCACTGCCCTGGCTCAGTGCTAGGGAGTCATGGGAACTGTATTTTTTTTCTGGGACATTGAGCCTTCTCTGTCAGAGAGCTCTGGTGCCACAATAAATTACAGTTCCCATGATTCCCTAGCACTGAGCCAGGGCAGTGCCTCAATTTAATGTGCACTATTTCTGGCAGTCTGCTTAGGCCCTTAGTCCCACATATTCTGAACCCAGGTGACATCATGGGTTTTCTCTTTTTCTCTTAGTAGTCCTCCCACCCATCATTATTTAGTCTGATCAGGGACTGTGTGGGGAGCAAGGGGTTCTAGGCTAACCATTGTTAGCAAATGTGCTCCATTTTTTCTTCATATTTTAAAGCATGTGGAGTTCCCTATGACCCCAGCCTGACCCTTGAGAGATGGCAGCCATAATCCCCTAAATGTAAGGTCAGGTAGGCACTGTTGAAGTTGCTCAAGACCACTAAAGATTTCCTGGACAGGCAGGTTTGGGAGTTGCCCTTGGGAATATCCCATTATACTGGAAAAAGATACACAATGGTGTTTGTTTGTTTTGGTCTCACAGTTAATGGGACAGTGATCAGATTTGATTGCATCCCTTTCTCTAGCTTCCCTTCCTTGACAGTTTTGAAACCAAATGCATTGTCTAGGCCAGGGGTAGGCAACCTTTCCCCTTTAAGGGCCATGGGACTTCAGCTCCCAGAAGCCTCAGCCATGTTGGCCAATAGTCCCATGTTGGCCAATAGCTCCTGGGATTCTGGGAGCTGAAGTTCCTCGGCCCTTAAAGGGGAAAGGTTGCCTACCCCTGGTCTAGGCTATGCTCATGCTTAGGTAAACAATGGTAAAAGCATCAGGCCTTTGTCCTCCTATTGTTAGGCTCATAGCTAGGAGGCAGAATTCACCCTTAAAAACCCCTGGATTTTGGCAGTCTGTATGCTACCTTGGAAGTGCATGCTGAATCTCTGTCGGTCTGTGCTCTGAGATAGTTCCCATGACCCCCCTCTTGCCGGTCATGCCCTTCCACTGAATCCATCCACATTTACTGCCAGAAGTCCGGAGGAGTCTCTCGGGTGTAAATATATCCCCCTATCCTGGTCCCCCTCTCTGCCTTCCCCCGCTCGCTCTCTCCCTCTTATCCTTCTAGTGTGTGTGTGTGTGTGTGTGCCTTATTTGGAGGTTTGCTTATTGTGTTAATAAATATTTTAGACTTTAATTGGAGGTTGGTTCCTCTCAGCATCATTCCCTGCCCAAACCCTTATGTCTCTGGTATACATTTGGATAGGTCCCTGAAGCGAAGTTGGGCGCTTCACTATCACACATTTGAGCTAATCATAAATTCCCCAAAATTAGGCTTGTTTCCCAACACCATGACCTAAGACCATCCCTTAATTCACACCTAATATATCTGTAAACAGACCATTTCAGCCCCTACCACCAGTGATACTATGCCTAGAGAGTTCTCTGAGGGTGTGATGAAGGCTGGAGCAACTTTACTGGTAGTCCCTTCACTGGTAGGGATACTTTCTCACACCCTGACAAAAGGCAGAGCCAGTGGAGGGAGGATGTACCTTTGATACCCTCCATGAATGAGACCAGGGATTTCAAATATAAGCATGGCCCCAATGGGCCAAGCTTAGGCATGTGACTGGGGGCAAAGCTCAGGTATATTAAACCAAGCAGCCCCCCCCTATCCGGCTTCTTTTCTTTGAGGGCAGCACACCCTCCAGCCCTAAATTGCAGTATGAACCTGGTTGGTCACTCCAGGGCCAGGCAGGAATTTTCTCACCTTTTCCCACAGTTTGTTTTGTTTTGTTTTTTGTCTACCCCATACTGCATGCAGGGACTGGTAATTGGCTTTTGGTGGCTGTTAAATAGGTTGCACTGACCCATATGGAGGGTAAAGAACTATTTGGTGCACACTAGTGGCCCCCCTTTGTGGTGAAAGGTTAGGCTCTGTAACAGCTTAGATAGGTCAAGGGACCTGGAGTTTGTGAGAGAACCTGTCTTTGGAGTGGACATGGGGTTTTTTGCTCAACTTTACAAACTCGAGGGAGTTTAGCGGAGAGTGCCTTATTTTAATCTCCTGAGGACTGGCTGAGGATACAAGTTGAATCATCGGATTTACCTCAGGGTCCGGTGTTTGCGCCCAAAGGGAAAGCTGAAGAGGCATTCTGGAATTGATACCTGGCTTCAGGTGGACCCACACCAGGCTTTCACTTTAGTTGATTTCTCTCAAGAGTGTTGAAGTTTAAGTCTTGAAGTTCAAGAGTTTAGCATTAAATAGGCTATAGATCAAATAAATGGCCCTTTATTCATCCAATTTATATGTCTGGTCTCTTTATTTCTTGATTGGGTATTTACCACATCAGAGAGATGCTTCCTCCCCTTCTATTTTTTTAGGCACTGGTTGTGTGAGTTAGGCTTCCTCTGTAAAAGTCTTTGCATTAGTTAAAATAAGGATTTTGAGCAACAACCATATTCATACATCTAAGTATGTTGTTGTTGTTGTTGTTGCTGTGTGACTTCAAGTCATTTTAATATGGATCTATTTTAATACTGTAATATTTTAATTCTTTTAATTGCCACTTTTGTAAGTTTTCACTTGTACTGTGTTTTTGGACTGTAAGCCACTTTGAGTCCCAGTTTTGGAGAAAAAAGTGGGGTACAAATAAACATCATCATCGTTGTTGTTGTTGTTGTTGTTGTTGTTGTTTCTGACTTGTGGCGATCCTAAGGCAAACCTGTCATCAGATTTTCTTGGCAAGATTTGTTCAGAGGAGGTTTGCCTTCCCTGAAGCTGAGAGCATATGACTTGCCCAACATCACCCAGTGGGTTTCATGGTCAAGTGGGGAATTGAATCTTGGTCTCCAGAGTTGCAGTCCAATACTCAAACTATATTTTCAGTATAAATTTAATAATATATGATTGAAGGGGACTTCAACTTTTCCTGGCCAGAGCCCAGTACAGGAGTTATGTCTTTATAAGTGGATGTAAATCTGTGAAAATTAGAATTGGTCAATTTTGTAATGTCCATATCCTGTAGAGGGCTGCTTTTAGGTTACTCTCCTGCTAGAGAGAAGGAGGAGATGAGCAGTTCCTGGGCAGCCATTTTAAGGGCGTGAGTGTTGAACTTTTAAAAACTCTTGGGAGAGTGTGTTGTTTCTGAGGGGGTGGAGCTTCTGTGAGTCACACTTGTGAGTCACTAGGGGGTGGAGCTAGCAGTCTAGCACTATATAACTCCTTCCAGAGCCTTCTAGACATTTCTAGGAATTTGATCACCAGCAGTGATTGGTGAAAAGTTCAGGTCATCAGGAGCGTTTAACAATGGTGCTTAGTGAGGGATTTTCTTTGAGGAGGGAGGCCATAGTGCTGTTTCAGGGACTAATTAAGACTTCTCAGTATGGACACTGAGGGGACATCTGCCATCACCTGCAACACTTGTGGGATGTTTGTCTTCTTGCCTACAGATGTGGGGAATTTCACATGCCCCAAGTGCAAGTTGGTAGCACTTTTGTAGGAGAAAGTACAGCAGCTGGAGGCATGGGTAGCTATACTTCAGCATATAAGGGAGCGAGAGGTTTTCCTGGACAGAACGGAATGATCAGTCTTGGACAGGGACCACACAGAGGAAGTTGTTGGGGAAGAGAAGGTTACTTCACATACACAGGAGGTAGAAAGCTGGAGGAATGTCACACACAGAAGTAGGGAGACCAGGGATCATTCTGGGAGCTTGCAGCTACAGAATCGATTTGAAGCTCCTTTCCTTATCAAGGAGGACAAGGAAGAGCAGCATGGACAGATTTCAGGGACAAAGCAGGGGACCCTGGGAGTTCCACCACAGGGAACAGTCACTGCTAAGCCTTGGAGGAGGTGTGTGATCATGGTGGGGGACTCCTTGCTGAGCGGTACAGAAGCAGTGATTTGTGGGCCTGACAAGATGTCTTGGGAGGTGTGTTGTCTCTCTGGGCAGAGATTCGAGATGTGACAGAGAGGCTGACAAGACTGGTCAAGCCTGCTGACCAATACCCCTTCCTTTTGGTCCATGTGGGAACGAATGACACAGCAAGAGACAGCCTTCAGAACATCACAAGGGATTACAAGGCTCTGGATAAGAAGTTGAAAGAAATGGATGCACAGATTGTCATCTCATCTCTTCTGCCAGTTGAAGGGCATGGTCCAGGATGAGAGAGGAAAATAGCAGATGTCAACAACTGGCTCCACAGATGGTGTCGCTGAGAACGATTTGAATTCTTAGATCATGGGCTGCAGTTCCTTGAGGGTGGACTTCTGGCAAGGGATGAGCTGCATCTCACACCAGTTGGAAGAAATGTTTTTGCCAACAGTCTCAAGAATTTGATCAGGAGGGCTTTAAACTGAGTTATGTGGGGAAGGGAGACAGTGTTCTGGAAAATAAAAGGATTGGAAAAAATAGTCAAACTGTCATAGAGGGAACAAGGCAAACAGTGCAAGGCCCCAGCAGTGGAAGGCAAAAAAAGTGCACAAGCAGCAAGTAAGGGGGACATATGGTCTTAGATGTCTCTACACTAATGCACAGAGCATGGGAAATAAGCAAGATGAACTTGAATTCCTAGCACAACAAAGCAAATATGATATAATAGGCATCACTGAAACCTGGTGGGATGAGTTTCATGATTGGAATGTAGAAATATAGGGGTATAACCTTTTCAAGAGAAACAGGCCAAACAGGAAAGGAGGAGGAATAGCATTATATGTCAGGGATATTTACACCAGTGAAGAAATCCAGGACATCAATCCTGGAAGACAGGTGGAGAGCATCTCGATAAAAATTAAAGGGGAGGAAAACAACAGGGATGTTAGTGTGGGAGTCTACTACAGACCCCCAACGCAGGTAGAAGAATTGGATGATGCGTTTCTAGAACAGATGACCACACACTCAGAAAGGAGAAATATAATAGTGATGGGTGACTTCAACTATCCTGATATTTGCTAGAATTCAAACTCAGCAAAATCCTCAAGGTCTAGCAAATTCTTCACTTGCCTCGAAGACAACTTTATTGTCCAAAAGGTGGAAGAGGCAACAAGGGAGTCAGCTATTTTGGATTTGATCCTAACTAACAGGGAAGACCTAGTTAATGGGGTGCAAGTGGTTGGATCCTTAGGCGGGAGTGATCATGTCCTCCTGGTGTTTATTATACAGTGGAAAGGAGAAGCCAGACATAGTCAGACACGCATTCTAGACTTTAGGAAAGCTGATTTTACTAAACTTAAAGAAATACTGGGGGTGATCCCATGGACAGGAATACTAAAAGAGAATGTAGTTCAAGACCGATGGGAGTTTCTCAAAAGGGAGATACTGAAGGCACAATTTCAAACCGTGCCAACGAGGAGGAAAAATGGGAGGTGTCTCAAGAAACCAGGATGGATGACTAAGGAACTTGCAACTGAGTTAAGTTTTAAACAGAACATGTATAAGAAATGAAAAATTGGGGAAATCACCAAAGAAGAATTCAAACAAATAGCTAGCACGTGTAGGGGTAAAGTCAGAAAAGCTAAAGTGCAGAATGAACTAAGGCTTGCTAGAGAGGTTTAGAACAATAAAAAGGGCTTTTTTGGGTATGTCAGCAGCAAAAGGAAAAAGAAGTAAATGGTAGGGCCACTGTGTGGAGAAGATGGCAAAAAGTTAACAGGGGACAGAAAAAAGGCAGAATTACTCAACACCTTCTTTGCTTCAGTCTTCTCGGAAAAAGCAAAGGGTGCTGAACCTGAGGATAATAGAGCAGAAGACAGAATAGGAGACTTTCAGCACAGAATATGTAAACAGATAGTACAGAAATATCTGGTTAATCTAAATGAATATAAGTCTCCAGGACCAGATGAATTACATCTAAGGGTATTAAAAGAACTGGCAAACATAATATCGGAACCATTGGCAATAATCTTTGAGAACTGCTGGAAAACAGGAGAAGTCCCAGCGGACTGGAGGAGGACAAATGTTGTCCCCATCTTCAAAAAGGGGGAAAAAGAGGATCCCAACAATTATCGTCCTGTTAGTCTGACATCAATACCCAGAAAGATTCTGGAGCAGATCATTAAACAGAGAGTTTGTGAACATCTGGAAAATAATTTCATAATCACAAAAAGTCAACATGGGTTTCAGAGAAACAGGTCATGCCAGACAAATCTGATCTCTTTTTTTGATAAAATTAGCAGCTTGGTAGATGAAGGGAATGCTGTGGATATAGTATATCCTGATTTCAGTACGACCTTTGACAAGGTTCCCCATGACATTCTTGCAAACAAGCTGGTAAAATGTGGGCTAGACAAAGTAACTGTTACATGGATTTGTAATTGGTTGACTGGGCGAACCCAAAGGTGCTCAACAATGGCTCCTTTTCAACCTGGAAAGAAGTGACCAGTGGGGTGCCACAGGGCTCTGTCCTGGGCCCAGTGCTATTCAATATCTTTATTAATGACTTGGATGATGGTATTGAGGGCATAGTTATCAAATTTGCAGACGACATCAAATTAGGAGGAGTAGCTAATACCCCAGAGGACAGGATCAAAATTCAAAATGACTTGAACAGACTAGAAAGCTGGGCCAAAGCTAACAAAATGAAATTTAACACGGAGAAATGTAAGGTACTGCACTTAGGGTAGAAAAACGAAAAGTACAGATATACTATGAGGGACACCTGGCTGAATGAGACTACGTGTGAAAGGGATCTAGGAGTCCAGGTGGACCATAAGTTGAACATGAATCAACAGTGCGATGCACCAGCTAAAAAGGCCAATGCAATTTTAGGCTGCATCAGTAGAAGTATAGTGTCTAGATCAAGAGAAGTAATAGTGCCACTCTATTCTGCTTTGGTCAGGCCTCACCTGGAATACTGTGTCCAGTTCTGGGCACCACAATTCAAAAAGGATGTGGAGAAACTGGAGCGTGTCCAAAGGAGGGCAACTAAAATGGTGAAGGGTCTGGAAACCAAGCCCTATGAGGAATGACTTAGGGAGCTGGGAATGTTTAGCCTGGAGAAGAGAAGGTTAAGAGGTGATATGATAGCCATGTTTAAATATTTGAAGGGATGTCATATTGAGGAGGGAACAAGCTTGTTTTCTGCTGCTCCAGAGACTAGTACCCAGAACAATGGATGCAATCTCCAGGAAAAGAGATTCCACCTCAACATTAGGAGGAACTTCCTGACAGTAAGGGCTGTTTGACAGTGGAACACACTCCCTTGGAATGTAGTGGAGTGTCCTTCCTTGGAGGTCTTTAAGCAGAGGCTGGATAGCCATCTGTTGGGTATGCTTTGATTAGGAGTTCCTGCATGGCAGGGGTTGGAGTGGATGGCCCTTTTGGTCTCTTCCAACTCTATGATTCTGTGATTCTACTATCTAGCACAACCGTTAAATTACCCAATGAGCTTTGTCCACCAATGCACATTGTCCACCCATGCACATTATGCAGTCCTGATGCACATCTTGCTGGTGTGACAATATGCAATTCACTGACAGAGTTTTTATCAAGCTTCCTCTGCTATTTACTAAATGTATGTAAGGTTATATTAAGTAAAAGATGATCCAGGATCCCGGCACCTGTTTGTACGAATGTTAGCAGTTCATAACAGAGCTCTTCATTGATTTTTATCTTCTAGTAGAAGATATTTTCCACTCAAAAGAAAGTAAGATTTTACACAAATAGACATATGTTGCACTTTGTCTATAAACTCTAAATGTTACTCCTTTGTGCATTCATCTAATTTTATTTAAATCAATGCAAAGGACTAGGAGACAAATATGGAGAAAATCTGATTCAAACAGATTACTTCTAGAAGCAGCACATTGAAGATGTTTGATTCCAGAGATCCAGAGGTCTGGATTATCAATAGTTAATCTAACATAGTCATGTTGAAATACCATTCACAACAAATGGCCTGTTATAGCAATCATTCCTTTAATACTCATTGGTCTCATATGGACAAAAACATTCATCATGCTCTTCTTTCATCTTTGAACTCTTCTAAGTTCTATTTGTTTCTCCATAACAAGTTAGAATAACAGGTATGTGTGAGTGAGTGAGTGATAAATTTGTATTACAAACTTCCCTATATGGTTCATTCTTCCAAATACCAAAGTGTATATAAAATAATAAAACACCAAGTGTATATATGTGAAGTCTTAAATTGATAGTTGGTGTGTGTGTGTGTATGTGTGTGTTGTCTGAATAATCACATAATACAATGTAAGACTGTCATAAGATTTTAATCCGTGCTATCTGCTGTGAAAATGTGTTTAGTGTCCATAGCACAGTTGAAGGCATTAAAATGATTTTCCAAGCAATAAATTAATTTGTCCATTTTCATCCATTAAAAGAAAGCATTACAACTGTTAGCTATCATCTTACTGAGACAGAAAAATGTACAATTATTCAAAATGCTTCTTTGTGGGATTTATAGACTCATAAAGTTGGAAGAGACCACAGGGGCCATCTAGTTCAACCCCTCCTATGATCAAAGCACTCCTAACAGATGGCTATCTGCTTAAAAACCTCCAAAGAAGGAGACTCCACCACCCTCTGAGGCAACATATTCCACTGTCGCTCTTACCATCAGGACATTCTTTCTAATGTTCAGGTGGAATTCCTGTAGTTTGAAGCCACTCTTCTGTATCCTAGTCTCTGGAGCATCAGAAAACAAGTTTACTCCCTGTTCAATGACATCCTTTCAAATATTTAAAGACGCCTATCATATCACCTCTTAACCTTCTCTTCTCCAGACTAAATGTATCCAGATCCTTAAGTCACTTCTTAAAGTTTCCAGACCTTTTATCATTTTGGTTGCTCAAAATTATCAGTACATCAAAGAATCAAGTGAGGGAGGAAGAAATCATACTGTAGCCCCCCAGAACCTGGGCCTAGTGCTAAAGGAAAGAAATTGGGTTTCAACTTATACTGAGACTTCAGATGAGGATAACTGTGCACACAAATAGATTGAAACATGGCATGTGTAATACATTGCATGACTCATACAGACATCAAATTCTCCATGCACTTGATAGAGTCTGTATGTACATAAGAATATACATATTATGAATATAGTTACGTACATTAGAGATGTTGCAGAAAAAAATGTAGACTCCAAAATACAGACCCTCAAGCTTACAATGTTGTTTTGTGTCCTCAAGTCAACTCTGACTTTTGGTGACTCTATTAGAGGATTTTCTTGGCATGATTTATTTAGAGGAGGCTGCCTTCCTCTAAGGCTGAGAGAGTATGAGTTGCCCAAGGTCATGCAGTGGAATTGTAGATTGGTTAGAATTTTGAACAGAGCATAAGAATTATTACCTCCCCACCACCATTTGTCATTTCTTAATATTCTTACCTCTTATCCATTCTTCTCAACTCTCCTTCCCATTCCCATTTTAATGTGTTGCTCCTTCCAGCAACTTCTACACTAGTATGTAATGGATGACTTTAAATAGCCTCTGGAAAATGTATATGACCTCAGTGTGGACTGACATAGCAACAGCCCTTAGGAAAACTACATTTTCCATAGGTTACTGATGGACTGAACAGGGGAAGGAGAACTAACCTTCCTCTCTTTGTTCCTCTTGCTGGCTACCATCACTGTCAGAGCAAAGTTTGGAGAAAAGAAAACTGTGGAAGGTGAGAGAGGAATCTTGAAGGTTCACTGAGTAAAGTAGATTTAAAAAAGGACCAATTACATTCAAATTGGTTTGGAAATAAGTGAACTCATCATACAATTGAAGCCAACCAGAGTTTGTTTACCAATAAATATGCACATGCACACAGATAAGGCTCATAAATGCATATGGAAGTGAAGGGAAAATATTGTCTTTGAATCATGTAGAGAAAGTGCTTAGAGGGCACTCGTCTCAATTTTGCTTTTGCATTTGTTGCTTCAGGAACAATAGCCAGTAATAAAGCATTTGATCCCTATCTTTGGTCATTTTCAAGATGTGCCAGATCTTTATAAGTGTGGATTCCATACCTAACCATTCTATGTCTTTGGGATTAATACATATAACACAGCTCATACATTATTAATCACAGTGGACTAATAACAATTTCATCTAAGACTGGATTACTCTCTTCCATGTCTCTTAGAACCATTTCAACAGTAGAAGCATGCCTTGCTTCTAATGCATATGATTCATGAAAGTGAATCCACTAATTTATTTTAATGTTTTCTATCTAATCTGTATTAGTGTCCAATGATATTGGAACTAACAGTGTGAGCATCAATGCTCCACCAGATAAAGCTTTTAATGTGCTACTGGGGTGGGGTGGGGATTTAGTGTTATTATTTTATTATATTTTAAGTATCTGGCACTGATGAGCAGGGTTTGAATCCTGGCTCAGCAATATAAACCCACTAGGCAACCTTGGGCATGTCCCATTCTCTCAGCCTCAGAAGATGGAAATGGCAAATTCCCTCTGAAGAAACTTGCCAAGAAAACCCCATTATAAGATCACATCAGGGTTACCGTAAGTTGGAAATGATTTGAAGGAACACAACACCATCAACAACAACAGCAAGGAGTCTTTGCTATTTTTAACTTTAAACTTTTTAACTTGCTTTTACTGCTGTTTTCAACAGTTTTTAGCTTTTTTTTTACACAGAAATTCTAACTTTTGTATTAACAGTTTTTAAATATATTATGCTTTTAAAATGTTCTATGTTGTCTTAGATCCTATGTTGGGAGAATGGTGGGATATAAATAAAATATAAATATAAAAATGTAAAATATAAATATAAATAAATATAAATAAATGTGTTTTAGTAGAAGGGCCCAAATGTGAGAACAGTACCCTTTACTTGCAACAATGATTTTATTCTACACTCTGTATTAGTGCAGCTATTAACATCACTCCATCAGCTACATCAGCTTTCTGAGAAGCTGCTTTGTGAGGAATTGTGAGGCAATGAGGAGTAACAAATGGTGTCATCCATCATTCATTTGTACCACCACCACTGCTTCATCTTGTCCAGGAAAATTCGGTCACAGGACCCCAATGGTTTTAAAAAGAACTGAGGCACAGCTTCATGTTTCCTTTTATTGGTAGGATGCCCCTTATGTCAAGGGGACAGTAAATGCACTCCAAGTTTTATAGTGCATTAATGGAGGTCTCAGAGGCACTGGACTTATTTAGGCAATAGAGTTCAGCACCTTGGGCAATTCCATTAAAATCTAGACTAAACCCTAGAATGCATTCATTGTCCCACACCTGCCTCCACTTCATATGATGCTTCCATACTATTTGTTGATGTTGTTAACTGCTTTCAAATCGATCTCGACCCATGGCGACCCTATGGATGAGACCTCTCCAAGACCCTCTGTCCTCCACTGCTCTGCTTAAATCCTGCAACCCCATACCCATAACCTCCTTAATACAGTCCATCCATCTAGTATGTGGCATTCCTTTCTTCCTACTTCCCTCCATCTTCACCAGCATTAATGTTTTTTTTCCAAAGAGTCCTTTCCTTGGAGCTTTAAGCAGAGGCTGGATGGCCATCTGTTGGGGATGCTTTGATTGGGAGTTCCTGCACAGCAGGGGTTGGACTGGATGACCCTTGTGGTCTCTTCCAACTCTATGATTCTATGATTCTATGATTCTTCTCATGATATGTCCAAAGTACGAAAGCCTCAGTTTGGTCATCTTGGCTTCCAGGGAGGTTTTCGGTTTAACATGCTCTAGGACCCACTTGTTCATCCTTTTGGCTGCCCATGGGATCCTTAGCACTCTTCCCCAGCACTACATCTCAAATGAATTGATTTTCTTCTTATCATCTTTCTTAACTGTCCAGCTTTCACATCCATACATGGTAATAGGGAATACAATGGCTTGTATGAGTCTAACTTTTGTGCTGAGTTGTATATCTTTGCATTTTAGAATCTTTTCTAGTTCTTTCATAGCGTCCCTCCCCATTCTGAGGGCCTAAGCAGAAGGGCATCCGTGGGCCACCCTGGGAAGGTGCACCGCAGGACCGAGGCATCCCCATGCCTCGATCCAGCGGCGCACTGTCGGCGCCCCTGGAAAGGAGTGCTAAAATAGCGCTCCTTTCATATGTTGCCGAAAGTGCGCCGCAAAACGTTGCAGTACACTTTCAGCGACCCCTTCCGCTGCAGCGTGCCCGGACGCTGCGGCGGGAGGTCCTCCTCGGAGCGCCGGTCGTGCGGAAGGCCAGCGGCTCCGAGGATGACCTCGGGAAGGGGATGGGGTGCCGAGCGTGCGGCTGCCCCTCCCCTTCCCTGTGCCGAGGATGGCCTATTAAGCCGTCTGCTTAGGCCCTGAGTCTTCTTCTGATTTCCTGACTGCAGTCCCCACTTCTATCATTGTTCGATCCCAGATATTGGAATTCTTTTACTATTTCTATTTCTTCATTGCCTAGGTTGAACTTGTGAAGGTCCTCGTTGTTCATTATTTTTATTTTCTTTATGTTCAGCATTAAGCCTGCCTTTGCAATTTCTTCTTTGATCTTCCTTAGCAGGTGTTCCAGGTCTGTGAGGTTTTCTGCTAATATTATGGTGTCATCTGCATATCTTAGATTGTTGATATTCCTTCCTCCTATGTTCACTCCTCCTTCTTCTGTGTCCAAGCCTGCTTTTCTTACAATATGTTCTGCATACAAGTTGAACAGATAGGGTGAAAGGATGCAGCCTTGTCTGACCCCTTTGCCAATTGGGAACCATTCTGTTTCTCCATGTTCTGTTCTGACAGTAGCCTCTTGTCCTGAATACAGATTCTTCATTAGGACTATCAGATGTGTTGTCACTCCCATGTCTTTAAGGGCATTCCATACCTTTCATGATCTATGCAGTCAAATGTTTTGCTGGAGTCTATAAAGCACATGCTGATTTTTTTTTTTTTTTGGAATTCCCTGCTGTGCTCCATTAGCCATTACATTTTTTCAATGTGGTCTCTGGTGCCTCTTCCTTTCTTGAACCCCACTTGGACCTCTGCGATCTCTCTTTCCTTGTATGGGTTGGAGTCTACGTTGCAGAATTTTTAGCATGATTTTGCTTGCATGGGAGATCTGTGCTATGGTCTTATAGTTACTGCAGTCTCTTGTGTCCCCCTTTTTGTGTATGGGGATGTATATTGGTCACTTCCAATCTGTTGGCCATCGTTTCGTTTTCCATATCCACTAGAGTTCATTCTGTCAATGTAGATTGCAGCAGTTCAATTGGAATATCATCAGTTCCTGGTGATTTATTTTTCACTATTTCTCTTTTTGCAGTTTCCACCTCACTTTTTAGAATTTGGAGTTCATCTTCATATGGCTTTTCATTCCATGTGTTTTTCATGTTATCATCTCTTTTGTATAATTCTTCTGTGCATTGCATCCAATGTCTTTTTATTCCTTCCTGGTCTTGAATTATGTTTTTATTGTCATAGATTGTCCCAGTCCTTGGTTCAAATTTTCCTTTGATTTCTCAGATCTTGTGGAATAGATCTCTTGTTCTTCCCTTTTGTTGTTGTCTTCTATTTCTCTACATTGGTCATTGTAGTATTTTTAAAATCTTTCCGCACAAGCTATTGTACTGTTGTATTCATAATTCTTAGTTTGTTCCTATCTCCTTTTTGTTTTTCTTCTCTTCTTTTCTTTATTGTTTATAGTGTTTTTTCTGTCATCCATGGTTTTTTCTCTTTCTTTTTGTTTATTGAAAGTGTCTGTCTGCATTCTCCTCTTATTACGTCCCTGGCTTCAGACCATAGCTCCTCTGGTTCTCAGTCTATTATGCTTAGTAGTGCGAATCTGTTTCTTATGTTATCAATAAATTCTGTTGCAATATTATTTAAATCATATTGGTATAATCATTGGTTTTGTTTTTTTCTGGAGTCTTACTCTTATTTTGTTATGAGTAATTCATGATCTATGCCACAGTCAGCACCTGGTCTAGTCTTGGCCACCAGTATAGAGTCCTGGCATCCTTTACTTCCGATTATATAATCTATTTTATTTTTGTGTTGACCATCTGGTGATGTCCATTTGTGTAGCCTTCTTTCTTTCTATACTATGCCACCTGTTTGAACTATTCTAGGTTGGAGCACCGTGAGCAATTAGGGTAAAGTAACACGACAGAAAGAGGGAGTTCATGTCAGGGTGGGTCCATAAGAGATCACTATGTTGGAAAATCAGCTGTGGTAGTTGCTGTTATTGTTACGTGTTTTCAAGCCAAGTCTGACTTATGGTGACTGTATTATAGGGTTTTCCCAGGAGGAGTTCTTCAGAGGAGATTTGCTATTTTCTTCCTCTTGGGCTGGGAGAATGTGACTTGTCTAAAGTGGCCCAGTAGATCCCCACAGCTGAGTATGGATTTGAATGCCGGTCTCCTGGAGTCCTAGTCCAATTGTGAAAACACTACATCCTGCTGCCTCATTACAGATGGATAAACTCAATCAAGCGAGTCATGGGCCTGAGTTTGAAGGACTTCAGTAGGGCTGTTGATCACAGGGTGACTTGGAGGTCTCTCATTCATAGTGTTGCCATAAGTCAATGTCAACTCAAATTATATTTAACTAAGTAGCATTTTGTAGCCTGACACACACATACATACACACACACACACACCATAATAACCTATTGGGTGGGCATCAGCCACTGCAAGCTACAGGGGTCTGTTCTGTTGATCAGGAACAGCAGAATAATGTTCTCCTTTCCCATCTATGAGTGTGACAGTCAGAAGCAAGATTCCTATCACAATTCTTCCTTGAATATGAGATGTAAACATCAGTCTGTTGTGTCCCAATTGACAGGAGAACAGACTCTTATTGCTTGCAGGAACGGATGCCTGGTCAATCACTTTTGGAATGTTTTAATAATTCCTGGATATTTCCTATACTACTGAATATTTAAGGGTTGTGAATATGAATATGTAACTGCAGTCATGAATTCCAGTCTGACCACATCCCTCACCCCATTTTTGTAGATTCCTTTTCATTTTATAGCAAACATAGTTTTCAATGTTTACTTTCTAGATTCTGTGACACCAGAAATGTGCATCAGATAAAGCAACCAGCTGAGATTCAAATGATGGTGTGGATTCAGTTTAAATTTTTAGAATGTATTTTTACCCTGATGCTTCCATTCCCCCTTGTTAAATCCTTTTTTAAATAGATGCTATTTATGAGCTTCCCAGATATGTTTGTCTAGGTCAAAATTTTGTCCCAGTATTCAAAAGCCCAGCAAATATTCAATGTCACAAACCCAAATATATTTCAGCATGAAAAGTTTATTGGACTAATTTAATCTCCTTGGTTTCTTCCCAGAATGTCCACAAACATTGACTTTGTCAGATTAATTCATTTGAATGTTGATGTAAATTGTTTATTCTCCGGCTTGATGCTGCACAACATGTGTTGTTTAGTTTCATAAATCACATGGAAACATTTCCAATTTTCTAACAGTAGAATAGAAAATCAGGTCCTTGGGTGATGTTTTTCTGTGAATGTGGACAGATATGAAGACTGTTGCCTCTCATTGAAATAACACTTAAATTCAAATGTAGTTGCTCAGCAAGAATTTAAACATTAATGGCAATTAATAAAATATTATCTCCATGTTTAGTAACACTCATACAGATTATTCTCTCTCTTCCCCCCCCCCCCCCAGTTTCTATAACTGTAATCATAGCATTATTAACTACTAGTGCTGTGAATGATTGTTTGGATCAAGTTTGGTTCCTCACTTATAAAGAAGTTAATGGTTTTAGAAACTCTCCCTCTCATTAAAAAAAAAAAGTTTTTAATGGTCACCAGCATGGTCAATGGATATTGTCCTGATAAATACTTGTATTTGTTGTTAACTGCCATCAAGTCAACTTTGACTTATGGCAACCCTATCAATGAGACCTTCAAGACACCCTGTCATCAGCATCCCTGCTCAGGTCTTGGAGACTCAGGGCTATGGCTTCCTTGATTGAGTCTATCCATCCGGAATGTGGTCTTCCTCCTTTCCTGCTGCTTCTACTTTACCAAGCAGTATTGTATTCTCATGAGTCATGTCTTCTCATGCTATGTCCAAAGTATGACAGTCTCAGTTTAGTTATCTTCACTTCTAGAGTAAATTCAGGCTTAATTTGTTGTAATACCTATTTATTTGTCTTTTTATCACTATGGTATCATACAACTTTTCTCCACCACATTTCAAATACATTTTCTTCCTATCAGATTTCTTCACTGTCCAGCTTTCATTATCATACTTGCAGTATTATCACATGGTGAAGTCTGGTTGGAAGGGGAGTCCATGTTTAAATATTCCATCATATGAGTTTCCTCAGAGTAAACCATTGTATAGGGAGGGAAATATGATAGAATCTGCTCTGTTATGGATTTTTTTCTTAATATGAAAAATGATGCAAAAATGTGTAGCTTTCTCTTAGATCACATGTATATCACACAAGTAAGGCTATAACACGAGCCAGCATGGTGCAGTGGTTTGAATGTTGTAGGACACTGGGAGATCAGGGTTCAAATCCCTGCTAGGCCACAGAAACCCACTGGGTGACCTTGGGCAAATCACACTCTCTCAGCCTTAGAGGAAGTTAATGGCAAACGTCCTCTGAACAAATCTTCCCAAGAAAACCCTGTGACAGGGTTGCCATAAGTCAGAAATGATTTGAATGTACACAACAAGAACAAAAAAAGGCTCTACAACGTTGTCAAACCTGGTCTACACAGAATAAATCCTGCATTCAGTTTGATAGCAGACTTAATAACATACCTGTTGAATAATCCAGCCATTTAGAAAACTACTGCCATTTAAAATCCTCCAGAGCTTAATGGGCATATAACTATGCAAGCACTTTACAATAAGCAGCTTGGTTTGTTGTTCACTCTTTCTTTTAAGAAGAATGAGCAAATGCTTCTTTTTAAGGGGAGGGATAAGTGTGTGACATTAGCATTATTGCTGCTGGATGGTGGAATGGGACTATACAGCACTGATAATAATGGATGATGAAGATTTCCTTGTCAACAGGGCAGTGAATCCAGTCTGGATTTTAGTCCAGACTTTAAAGGTGCTATCCAAAGCATCTGAACCCCAGACTCTCCCAAGTTCAGCACCTTGGATAGATCACTAAAATCAAGCTAAAACCCAACATGGATTTGCTGCACTACTGATATGGAAAACTCTAGCCTCCATTGACTACACTACAGATACCAACATCATGGTTACATCCTTAATGCATATACTTCCCTTATGTATTTTTTAGGATTGCTGTACCTGTGATTAACTGAAATGTAAAGAATCATGAATATACAAGGGCATATGGAACATGAACTATATATATATATATATGACATGAATATTTTTACATAGCTTAAAAAAATGCTTCACATAAAATACATGTCGGCAAAATGCAGATATTACCATCACCACTAATAATGTTTTTTTTTCTCAGTTTCGTATAAGTTACCTGTACTGTCATTGACATATCCCGTCTATATGTTGTTAATTATTGTTAGAATTTACAACTTCTTATTTTAAAGGGCTCTCTATATTGTCTCTAACATCATTTCTACTTTTATAAGTAATTTTTCCCCAAAGTGATCTTTCAATTTATTCAAGTAATCTTAGTACATTAAATTCCCCAGATTTTATCACAGTAGGTAAATAACGAACTCCATTTCTCATTTGTCTCATTGTTTGTTTTCCCTTCTCATAGATTTCCTTTTTTATTCAATTCTGAGATGTCTATCAATCTAAGCAATGACTTATCAATAGTTGGTATTTCATCTGTTTGCCATTTACTAGCAACTAGTAATCTAGCAGTTGTTATCATATACAGAATTAGTTTCCATTCATCTTTCCTTTCTGAGCCTTTTATCCTATGCACCATATTTAATAGATATATTTCAGGTGTGGGTTTAAATGCTAGTTTATTATTTCCATTATTATATTATGTAGATTTTCCCAGAATTTAGCTATAACAGGGCAGGTCCACCACATGTGAATCCATGTGCCATAGTCTTTGTTACACTTCCAGAAAAAATGATTGTTATTTTTGTACATTTTTGCCAATCTCACGGGAGTAAGATGCCACCTGGTTTCCATCTTAAAGAAATTTTCTTGTAATAATTGGTTATTTGTGAATTTACGTGTTGCATTTCTAGCTTTGGTCCAATTTTCTAAAGAAATTTCATTACCAATATCCTTAGCCCAGTGTACCATATGTTCTTTAACTACTTCTTCCTCTAATTTTCTTTGCAATAATACTTTATAAAGGTTAGCTATTTGTTTTGGTTTTTCTACTAGCAAAATATCGTTCATTTTTTACTAGATATATTCCTTGATTTTTTAGATCGTTTATTATCATACTTTGTAGTTGATGGTATTGAAACCATGTCAAATCTGGATCTCTGTTTTGAATGCTATCTAGTTCTATTACTCTTACAGTCCCACTCCTTGGATCTTGTATAGTGATTTCTTCATATTTTAGCCAGTTCATTGTTGTTCTAAATCTACTTAACATGGCTTCTTGTGATGATATCTATCCTGGGATACCCCGATAAAAGTTGGCCTTTATTTTTTCCCATGTTTTTATAAGTGCTTTTCTTATTATATGGTGAGAGAACCTTTGATGGACTTTTGCTTTGTCATACCATAAGTACGCATGCCAACCGTATCTTAAATCATAGCTCTTCAGATCTAAGAGCCTTTTATTTTTTATCTTTATATATTCTTGAATCCATGTTAATACACATACTTGAAAATATACTTCTAAATCTGGTACATCACATCCACTGTTATCTCTATTATCAGTTAAAATTTTCCATTTTACTTGGGGTTTCTTCCCTTCCCAAATAATTTTTTTAGTTCTTTATTCCACATAGAGAATGGCTTGCTGTTGTGGATTATTGGCAAGTTCATAAATAAAAACATAAATTTGGGTAACACAAACATTTTTAAAGCAGCTATTCTCCCATAGAGTGAGAGTTTTAGTCTTGTCCATCTTAAAAGGTCTTTTTTTTTATTTCATTCCATGTTTTCATAAAGTTTAAATCAAATAATTCTGTGTTTCTATTGGAAATATAAACTCCTAAGTATTTTGCCCTTTTGACAATCTTACAAAATGTTTTTTGCTTCAGAGTCTCCTCTTCTTTAGTTGACAATTTTTTGTGATGATTACCGACTTGTCTGTATTTAATTTAAACCCTGTGTGTTTTCTGAATTCTTAAAAAATATACATTAGCTTCTCTATACTAGTTATAGGGTCCTCAAGGAAAACAATTAGATCGTCAGCATATGCCTTTATCTTAAATTCAGATTCTCTTATTTTGGGGCCCTTTATTTCCTTATTCTGATTTATATTATTATTAAATAGCTCTATTATTATCAGAAACAATAATGCTGAATTAGAGCATCCTTGTCTTGCCCCCTGAAAGATGCTAAATTCTTTAATACAATTAAAATGGTGATGGTGGTGATGGGCAAACCAGTAGCAGTGGTGGCTCTGGTGTGGTATCATGGTGGGCATGCATCTGAACACTCACCCATTACCGCACTGGACCAAGTATATGCTGAGGGCAAGAATGGGCTGGATCCACAGGCAGAATACAATGGGGTTGACCTATCATATCCTGCCCATACATGTAGGCCCTACCTGTAATTGGATTAGGTTTATTGTTCTCATTAAATCTTATTTTCCTACACATTCATTTATTGTTTTGTTTCATTATAATTTTCACTAGACATTCTAGTTCCAAAATCAGCTTTCTGGGTAGCTTAAATCACTGACATCAAACCTACCCATGACATCAAACCTATTTAAATTCTGCTCAAATTCAATAGCTCTGTAAAGTAACCTATTTGAAATCTAAAATTGGATTTTAAGATATTTAATTTTGCTTAAGAAAACATCCCTAACACGATCCTCTGAATAAAAGAAGAGGAGCAAATTTTAACTGAACAAATACTGTGAATAGCCATAAGCAAGAATCAATTTATAATCACCAGTCTTATACTGCAATTTCTAATCCATGAGCCAATAGCCCTAATCACACTCAAGTTTGATACATTTACATTCAGTTAGTTTTGACTCATAAGAAATAATTTCCATGGGGTTTCAGAAGTGAATTATGGCTCTAGGGTCTGAAATCTGGGTCATAATCAAAAAGATAACTACACAAAGGACATGACCTTTCTTATTTTGTATCTAGGAGTGATGCATTTCTGATTACATGAATGCTATGATCTGATCTCTCTCCTTCCTAGTAGAAGTGCTAGTTCAATATTAAGCAACACTTTAACTATATGAGGATTTTCCAAGTTGCAGGCTCTGCTACTGTCCATAATGATGCCTATAACTCCTACCTTAGTATCTAATTAAACTCTTTGACACTCCATTACTCTCTGGATGGTATTTGCTGCAGTCGCATGGCAAATCTCTTTCTGGGCTACAAAACCCTCCGATTAGTGAGGGAGGGGGAGAAACAAATTATAGCGCAGCATACCCTGCTGTAAAAATGTAAGATCATTTTCCAGAGAAAATATCAACTCGATCAAGTTTCCATTGAGAGTGACTTACAATGGAGAAGAAAGTGTTTTTGTGACCTTCTCCTGGTACTTCCTAATCAATAACAAAAACATTCTATAAAATCTAGATGATGACTTGTATTGATATAATCCTTAAAGTTCACAATGTATATTTTAAAGTATGTGTGGCCACCACCACCCCTCAAAAAAATGACCCCAAACTAATAGAACTTTTTTTTTACAGATAAGAAGTATATGTACATCATGAACTGTCTACAGCAGGCCTGTACAACATATAGCCCGGGGGCTGCATGTAGCCCACCAAAGGATTTTTGGTGGCTTGCAGGGATGTGGAATAACTTCAAGGCTCCTCTGCTGCTTGGCCTCTTCCTGAGGAGATGATCATGGTGAGGAGGAGGAGGAGGAAGGGCAAATGCTCATCCTGCAAGGCTCCCATGCTACCTGGCTTTCTGCTGAGGAGAAGGCCAGGTGGTGGAGGAACAGGACAGGTGTACACTCACCCGTCAAAGCTCTTCCACATCATGGTGGTGGAGGAGGAGGGGGACAGGCAAATGCTTGCCCCCTCAAGGCTCCTCCATTCCCTTGCTTTCTCTCGAGGAGAAAGCCAAGTGGTGGAGTAGGAGGACAGGCAAATGCTTGCCCTGCAAGGCTCCTCCACCACCCTGGAGAAAGCTGGGCAAAGGAGGAACCGTGCAGGGTGAGTGTTTGCCCATCCTCCCCTACCCACCCATCCTTCTCCTTAGGAGAAAGCCAAGCAGCGGAAGAGCCTTACACTGAGGGTATTCACATGACCTCCTCCACTGACACCACCTGGACTTTTCCTCAGGACAAAGCAGGGCAGTGGAGGAGCCTTAAAGGGCAAGCATTTTCCCATCCTCCTCTTTCACCACCAGGCCATCTCCTTCGGAGAAAACCAGGCAGTGGAGGATCCTTGAGGGGCAGGCATTTGCCTGTCCTCCTCCTCCACCACCACCTGTCTTTCTCCTTGGGAGAAAACCAAGCAGTGGAGGAGCCCAAGGAGAAGTCCTGGAGGTAGTGGAAAATGACAGGAAAGGCTCTCCTGCTGCTCAGCTTTCTCCTGAGGAGAGAGCCAAGGAGAGGAATAGGAGGGAATTATTATTAATTAATATTAATTAATTTTCATTTAAAACCTATCTGCAGCCCAAAGAAATTTATAATAATAATAATAATAATAATAATAATAATAATAATAAATTTTTATTTATATCCTGCCCCTCTGCTAGGCAATCGGGGTGGCATACAGAATTTCAAAACATCAGAACAAATATCAAAAATAAATCAAATTCAAATCTCATCCCCCCTTCCCATACCCTCCCATCCCTCCAAAACAATAAACTAAGCAAGTTGAATGACAATAATTAAAATATACAGTTTAAAAATACATAAATTTTTCAGTTCTATTATGATCTTCCGAGGGCTGCAGGACGCCCAAGACAGTCCTCCATGGCTTGAGAATGCCAGCTGGAGATGGAACCAGGCAAGGGCTTTATGTCCACCGGGGCTCCTCCCCTGCTGCCCACAGGTGCAGCAGCTCAAGCCGCTCAGGTGGTCCTCCGAGGGCTGCAGGATGCCCAAGACAGTCCTCCACGGCTTGAGAATGCCCATTTTAGCCTATTTTAATTTTGGCCCCTAGCTACTGCAAAGTTGTGCAGGCCTGGTCTACAGTCATCTTATGGATATATGGCTAAGTCAGAGGTCAGTTTTCCTGCAATGAAGATTAAGCTACTTCTTAAGGTCATCCCTACCTCTACCACACTGAGACAGGATCCTTCACACATTTAGAATTGGTTGTTCCTGTGTTTTGTTGCTGAGAGCTTTCCTCTAGACAACTCCACCTTTGCATTGTGATTCAAAATTCCACACCATCCTCTTAAAGATAAAGGACAATTGTTTCACATGAGATACTCATGTGCTCTCATATCCAAATATGAATACTCAGGCTTCATTACCTAAAGTCTCCAATTTCTCTGCCTCCTGGAAACATTCATCTGCACATGTAAAGAAAACAATGCCAGATCCTCACTGATATCAAAGCCAGCCAGCCAGCCAAAAACAACCAGCAGTTTAATTTAAAACACACACACACACACACAAAAAAAACAACCCAGGCCCATTGGGACAACAGAACAGACTAGAAATCATTAAATATAAAAAGAGAATTCTCTAAAGACATGAGATCCCATCTGATCTTGGAAGCTAAATAGGGTCAGCTTTGGTAAGTACTTGGATGGGAGACCAGCAATGAATACCAGGTGCTATAGACTATATTTCAGAGAAAGGAACTGACAAAACACATTTGAGTATTCCTTGCTTTAGGAAAATTTATGTATTGCGTTTTCCTTTCCCTCCTTAGATAGACAGGGATTTCCCTCTATCTATATCATTCTATTTAAACATGTGACTCCTGTCACTCACATTTGGAGGCTGTTTAACAGACTTTCTTTGTTGTGTATTTATTTATTAAAGTCATTATTTTTTAAAACTACAAACTGCATATTTGTTGTTTTTGGAGTAAGTCTTTATTCTTTAGGAAGGTAGATTTAGAATAAACAATCTGACCCACACTTTTTCTATTTCGGCTAATGAAAGCTGAACTCTTCATACTTGTATATTTTGTTTCCCCGTAAAAGGGTTAACACCTTTGGAAATTCAAATCTTTCTCTGCTCCTCTGCAATGCCAGGTCAATTAAGAATAAAGCCCATATATTATATGATCTACTTCTACAGGAAGATCCAGACCTGGCTTGCATTACAGAAACCTGGCTGGGGGAGGATGGAAACGTAACCTGGGCTCAAGCTCTCCTAGCTGGATATGCCGTTAGTGAGCAGGTAAGGCGAAGTGGGCAAGGGGAGGGAGTGGCTGTAGTCCATAAGAACAACCGTACCCTGACCAGGATTCCTCTCTGACAATTAGACCACATCGAGGGTATTTACCTTTGCCTGAAGGCTAGGGACAGTCTGGGGATTCTGTTGGTTTACCGACCACTCAGTTGCCTAACAGACTCATTGCCTGAGCTGACTCAACTGGTCTCGGAGCTGGTGCTGGAGACTCCCAGGCTCCTTGTTCTGGGAGACATCAACATCCCCCTTGAGACCAGCTCATCAAAACTCACAGGTGCAGCTCGGGAGTTTTTCCATGGAACAGGAACTTCCGTGGGCAGAAGTGTCTTCCACTTCCACTCTGTTATGGAAGGACCATTTCCTGGTCAAGGTTGGACTGAAGGCCACTACCCTTAACCCCCTCAGGGCTGGTGGACCTATTAGAATGGTCTTCCCTTGGAGGCTGATGCAACCCAAAAAGTTCCAAGAAGCCCTAGAGGGTTCTATGGGTGGCAACGACGGTGATTCTGTCGAAGCCTTGGTGACTACCTAGAACAATGATCTTACCAAGACTATTAACACAATCACTCTCAAGCATCCTTTCCAGCCTGCCCCAAATTGTAATACTTGGTACACAGAAGATCTTAGAAGGATGAAGTGGGCTGGACAACTATTAGAGTGCCACTGGTGAAAAACTCAGCATTTATCTGACAAGACATGTCATAGGACTTTTCTTAATGCCTATTGAGTGGCAATAGCTCCAGCAAAGAAATCTTTCTATTCTGCATCTATTGTGTCTGTGAAGTCTCATCCGCCAGAGCTCTTTAGGGTGGTTAGGAAGTTAACCCAGACTCCTTCCACCCTGAATCCTATTTACAACCTATGAGAGCCTGCTGTGACAGTTTTAATAATCACTTTGCAGATAAAACCTCTCAGATAAGGGCCGACTTAGACGCCAGCATTCGTACAGAAATGATAAGAGAGGTGTCCAGTGGCTCCCTTAATGAGGTTATTTTTGGATCAGTTTCAGTCTATGAGTACCGATGACATAGACAAGCTGCTTGGCAAGGTAAAAAAGACCACTTGCCCCCTTGATCCCTGCCTGTGTTGGCTGGCCACCCAGGAAGGTCAGGCAACTATGAATCTGTTAAAATCTATAATTAATGCCTTCTTCAGGGAAGGCTGCTTTCCAACTAGTTTAAAACTAGCAGTACTAACACCTATATTAAAGAATCCTTCCCTTGACCCTCTGGATATAAATAACTACCGACCAGCATCTCTTCTTCCTTTTTGGGGCAAGGTGATCAAGAGGGCAGTTGCAAACCAACTCCTAGCAGTCTTTGATGATACCGATTATCTTGTTCCATTTAAAACTGGCTTCAGGTCAGGATATGGAGTGGAGACTGCTCTGGTCGCCTTGGTCGATGATCTTCATCTGTGCATCGACAGGGGAAGTGTGGCCCTGTTGGTGCTCTTGGACCTCTCAGCAGCCTTTGATACCATAGACCATGGTATCCGTCTGGAACACCTGAGATAGTTAGGAATTGGGGGCTCTGCCTTGCAATGGCTCCATTCCTACCTCTTGGGCAGATTCCAGATGGTGATGCTGGGGGACAGCTGCTCTTCTAAAAAGAGCTGACATCTGGTGTCCCTGGGGCCACTATCCTGTCCCCCATGCTGTTTAACATTTACATAAAGCCACTGGGTGAGATTATCTGGAGACATTTACTTCTCTATGTCTCAGACTGTTTCAATGACCAAGGAGGGCATCTCCCCTCTGAATGACTGCCTGAGGTCAGTAATGGATTGGATGAGGGAAAATAGACTTAAGCTGAATCCAAACAAAACAGGTAACCCTAACCTCATGAGAGGTAACCCTAACCTGGGTATGAAGATAATTCACCAGTCCTGGACAGGGTCACAATTCCCCAAATGCATGACGTTCATAGTTTGGGGGTGCTCTTGGACTTGTCACTTCAACTGTTACCTCAGATTGATGCGACGACTAAGAGTGCCTGTTATCAGCTTTGGCTGATACGCCAGCTGCATCCCTACCTGGAGTCACGGGACCCATAAACAGTTGTACATGCGCTGGTAACCTCTTTCTCGATTTCTGTAATGTGCTGTACATGGGGCAACCCTTGTGCCACTTTCGGAAGCTTCAACTAGTACAAAACATGGCAACCAGAGTGGTCACAGGAAAATCCAAGTTTGACTGGACAACACCTATTTTGAAATCTTTACACTGGCTGCCTGTTAGTTTCCAGGCACAGTACAAGGTGTTGGTTATTACCTATAAAGCCCTATATGGCTTGGGTCCAGCTTACTTGAAGGAACGCGTCCTCCCATATAATCCTTCCTGCACACTCAGGTCTTCTGGGATTTAGGGCCTTTGCAGACTGCCAGAAATAGTGCAAATTGAGTCCACTTTAACTTCCTTGACTCAGTGCTAGGGAATCATGGGAACTGTAGTTTTTTCTGAGACATTTAGCCGTCTCTGTCAGAGAGCTCTGGTGCCACAATAAACTATAGAGAGGGAAGAGACTTCTCAGAGGACCTTTTCAACTGCCGCTCCTAAAATTTGAAATGACCTGCCAGAGGAGACTCCTCACATTACATCTCGACGTTTTTTAAAAAGCAATAAAAATGATCCTCTTCTGGTGGGCCTTCCCAGACTGACCTCTGCCCTGATCAGAATTAACTGCCCATCTGATCTAGCTCCCCTAGACATTGCCACTGTTATTAATTCTTTTTAATTGTCTTTTAGTTATAGGGATTTTATTGTTGTAATTTTATATAGAAAGGACAGTCAGTTGAAGGGGTGGGGGGTGGGGGATATTTTTTCTTTTGTTATTATTTATGTATTTATTTTAATTTTCGCTGTTACCTGCCTCGATCCTCAACAAAGAGAGGTGGGATACTTATTATTATTATTATTCTTATTATCCTCCAGAGGTCTTGCATCCAGAAGGGACTACACCTGCAGTGCACCACCCTAATGATGAGGAATCAGATGGCATGGAAAAAGCAGAGCCAGATATTCAAATCCAGGTGAGAAGGTTAGAACACTCCAATAAAGATGTACAATCTGACAGATTCTCTTATCATGCCACAGAGGAATTAATTTCAAAACCTTCTGATAGGAAAATGATCAAAGGACTGCCAAAGACAGATTCTGAGAAGTGGGTGCAAGCTGCCAGTTAGGAAATGCAATCTTTATATAAAGACATAGACTTTGTCAGAATTGCCAGAAGGAAAAGGGGCAATTGGCTGTAGATGAGTCTTTACCACAAAGCTAGATGCAGAAATGAATATTCAAAGATACAAAGCAAGACTTCTTGCTAAAGGGTATACTGAAATGTATGGTGAGGACTACAATTCAACTTTTTCTGGGGTAGTCACTCACATGACCATCAGAGCTCTCCCAGCTGTCACAGCTTATAAGAAAATGAATAATCAACATCTGGACATTTGCACAGCTTCTCTTTACAGTGATCTCACTGAACAACTTTATATGGAACAACCTCCAGGATTCCAAATATCTGGTAAGGAACATATTGTATGCAAATTGCAAAAGAGCCTTTATGGTTTAAAACAGGCTGCCAGAGCATGAAGTGAGAAACTGAACCAACTTCTTATCAAAGAGGGGTTCACTCCAGGCACTGTTGACAAATGTGTATACAAGAGATTCAGAAATAATAAATGGATTTACATCGCAAGTTATTTGGATGAACTGATTCTTTGCAGTGAGAACAAAGCAGTAGTGAAGAGATAATCCAAAATCTCAAGAAAAATATTGATATCAAGAATTTGGGAGACATCTCGCACTATCTTGAAGTTCAAATACAAAGAGGCAGTGATGAGAATTTCTTCCTAAATCAAAAACTGAAGATATTGGATCTTTTGGACTGTCTTGATTTGAAAGATGCAAATGCTATGCCAAACTCCAATGGAAGTAGGATTCTTAAAGGCCATTAAGATATCTGAACCTTTTCAAAATGGAGACAAGTATAGGACTGCAGTTGGAAAACTCCTATACCTAGCCAACTTCACCAGACCTGACATAGCAAATGCTGTTGGCATCTTATGCAGAATAGTCAACTCTCCTACTGAAAGAGACTTCATTTCTGTAAAGAGAGTTGCCAAATAATTAAAAGGTACGGCAGATCATAAACCGATGCTGCCAGCCTGTAACCGACCACATCTGATTGCTTATGTGGATGCAGACTGGGATGCAGATCTGGCAGACAGAAAATCACCTACTGGAAACCTGATCTTCTATGGTGAAGGACCTATAAGCTGGACAAGTAAGAAGCAATCAATAATTACTTATTCTTCTACTGGTGCTGAGTGTGTTTCATCAAAAGCACCATGTGATGAAATGAAATGGCTGCACAACCTACTCCTGGACTTTGGGCTTACAGAACCCAAACCAACCAATTTAATGCAAGATAATCAAAGCTGCATCAAGATTTCTCAGAGTGGAAGGGATAGAGGAATAGGAATATGCATGGATAAAAGGAGGTAGGAGAGGTGAGGAGAGGGAAGAGAGAATGGAAGGAAAGGAAAGAATGAGAGTTTGGTGTAGAAGGAATTAGGTAAGGGATTAGTTAAGGGGGGGTAAAGAAAGAGTTTAAAAAAATTAATTAAATAGTTTTTCCAGTTGGCTATGGCTCCCCGTGAGGACGTGCATTAGTAACTCTCCTATGCTCATCCTATGCTGTGGGGATCCTCGGACCCTTTGACATTTGATTTAGGGTCTAGAAATTACTCCCTCGGAATGGGGAGTTCAGAGGGGGCTCGAAGGAGGTCCATTCTGACTTGGAACTGGTTTATCGGGTGAGTTTTGTTTTGCTTTGATCAATCGGCAAGAGTCAGGCGGATACAAGAGCAATCCACGGACCTACAGCAGATCGGCTTCGCTCCAGGGGGGCCGCCAATTTTAATAATGTTTTAAAGGTCTATACTCAAGATGACGATGGTCAATGCAGGGATTGAGAAGGAGACCTAAAAGGTAATTACATCTGGCAATAAAGAGCTGTTTTGGTGCAAGTGTGGTTACAAAATGACATTCAGGAAGAAAGAGAGAGTTTAAAATAAACTCTGAGTGAAAGTGAAAGAAGAGGAAGTATAGCCTCGGAAGCTTAACGCGGCTCCTTTGATGGTGGTTATTGTGACAGATTATGTTAAGACTTTGGAAGTAGAAATAGTTGTGTTTTACAGACCAACAACAACAACAAAAAGTATCTACTATTAATCTACTATTATGGAATACTGAGAACCTGGGAAAAAATTTTTTTTCTTCTTCTCTTCTTTGTCGGTTCTTCCCTTTATTTTTGGACTTTTATGTACTTTTGGACCCTCTTGGAAATTATTTTGGATTTTCTTGGAAATTATTATGATTTTGATATTTCGAGGACATAGAATTAGACATTTTTTTTATTTTTTACTTTTGTCCATTACTATTGCCTCTGTATAAATTACTGATTCATTTGAGCTGCAGAATGGAGACATATTTGGATTGCAGAGACTCTTTTTCTTTGAGCTGTCTTTGAAATAAGGGAGAGCTGAGCTTGTGTCCCTTGCCAAAAGACTGTCCTTGGTAACACCTGCTGCAAATTTGATAACTGAACAAGGTCATAATACAATGATAACCAGATCACAGGCTCAAAAAATGGCTTCACAATCTCAAAGACGATTATCTGTGGAGAAGCCAAATAATATTGACATGAGCCATTTAATTTTAGAAAAAAATAGATATGAAATAGATATGATGTCAAATAAATTTACACTACAACTGACAGACTTTAACAAAGAGGTTCGTCAAGAGATCCGGTCGGACCTTAGGGAAATTAACCAAAAGGTGGATGTTATATTAAGTGAAATGCAAAACATAAAAAAAAGAGTGGAGATATTGGAATATACAAATGAGAGATCAGAACGGCAGATGACTAAAATGGAAAGTAATAGAGAGGCGGACTTAGATGAAATGGCCGTACTTGAACAAAAAATCAGAGAAAAAGCCATTAAAATCTGAGGTTTAACAGAAGAGAGAAAGGAAAACTTATCGGAGAGGTTAGTGACAAGAATGGCAGAATTCATGGGGAAAACTACTCATGATATGCAGTGCGAAATAGACACTACGTTTCGTGTTAACTCGGTGGTGGCTAAACAAAGGGGACTACCAAGGGATGTAGTTGTCAACTTTGTGAGAAGACAAGTTAGAGACTCTTTTCTCTCAAAACACAATCTGTACCCATTTAGTATTGAAGGAGAAAACATAAAAATATTAAAGGACGTTTCGGGTCGTATTTTGAGGAAGCAGCAAAATTATTCCATTATAACCTCCTTTTTGAGGAGAGAAAAAATTCAATACAAATGGGAAATCCCTGAAGGTTTGACTTTTTGGTGGGGGAGAAAGAGAATTAGAATCTCATCACCAGAACAAGCCTCTGATTTTGTGAAGCGGATGATGGACAGGTTAAGGAAAGAAGCAAAAAGCAAGAGAAAAGAGCAGAAACCTGCTGATAAGGATGATGATGAGGACAAGGATGAGAGAACCAGGATTTCTAATGAGGATGCAAATGCGATTGAGGGAGTCAGTGCCCCTCATCGCTGGAATCATGGCTCTCAAGAAGCTATATCTGGATTAAATCATGAGAAGGAATAGAGCAACCAGCAAAGAGGTGAAGAAGACGATAAGGATGAAGATGAAGAAGATGATGAGGATGATGAAGAGGAAGGCTTAAAAGATGCAGCAGGAATTGAAGGTTTTCGAAATGTTGATGATGACCTGAGTAGAAATGAGAAATGTTTGTGCCTATAACCTCTCCAATTGAGCTTGAGGAATACTTTGATGATTGAGGTTTGAGTGGAAGATTTGATTATATTTTGATTATTTTGACTATTATTATATTTTGATTATTTGTATATTTTTAGGATAAGATAGCTAGATTGGGGGTTTAAAGGGACATTAGATATATCTTTGTTTTGTTTGTTTATTGGTTTAAAGTTGACATTTGACATTCAAGTGGACAGCCCAGAGTATGGGGTACTCTAAACAACTCCAAATACTTTCTTTAAATGTACAGGGGTTAAACACTCCGCAAAAACGAAAAAAAAAATTGATTATCTCCAGAAGTTAAAATTAGATATTTGTTGTCTCCAGGAATGCAGAATTAAAAATAAAGATGTAAAATACTTAAGGAATCCGAAGTTAGGTTTGGAATTTACTGCAGCTTGCCCTTTCAAAAAAAAAGAGGTGTTACATTATATATAAATTCAAGTTATGACCCAAAATTGGTTTACAGTGATCCTGAAGGATATTATTTGTTGGTCGAAATTCTGGTGAAAGGCAAGCAATTTTTGCTGATAGGATTATATGGACCCCTTGAAAATAAAAATAAATTTAATAAAAAATTGAAGGAAAAGATTTTAGATCTAAAACATGAAAATATAATAATGCTCGGAGATTTTAACGGGGTTGTTGACCCCGGAATTTATTGAAAATTAACAAAAAGAATTAGGAAGGGACAAGGACATCTGCCAAAAGAGTTCTTTACACCGACTGAAATGTTAATTATGAAAGATGTCTTTAGGGCAAAAAAGGGTAATGAAAAAGATTATACATTTTACTCTAACCGACACCACTCCTATTCTAGATTAGATATGGCCTGGATCTCAAGTCATTTGTTAAATAAAGTAGCCAAATTCAAAATATTGCCAAAAATCTGGTCCGATCATAACCCGATAGTTTTTGAATTGAAATTTGGACAAATAATGTTTCAATGGAAATTAAATACAAATATATTGAAAAATGTTGAAATATGAGAACAAATTAAAAAACAAATAAAATATTACTTTCAAGAGAATTTGAATAAGGACGTGCTGATACATGGGACGCACATAAAGCCGTGATTAGAGGGGTGATTATACAGAAAACATCAGAATGGAGAAAGAAAAGAAGACAACATGAAGAAACGCTTACTAAGGAGTTAGAAAAATTAGAGATAAAATTGAAAGAGGAGCCAAATTCGTCTGAGATACAAGGTAAAATTAAATGTATACAAAAACAGCTGTCTATTTTAACTATGGAACAAATTGAAAAGAAAATTAAATATATTAAACAAAAATATTATGAATCAGGAAATAAACCTGGGAGGTTATTGGCGTATGTGATTAGAAAAGAAAGGGCCAAAAGAGCTATCACGCAAATTAGAAAGGGTAATGAAATAGTCTCAACACAGGCTCATATTAAAAAAGTGTTTGTGGATTTTTTTGGTGATTTATATAAGGCAAATCCAGTACAAGAGACAGAGATTGAGAAGTATTTAAATAAAATAGCTTTTTTTAAAATAACGAAAGAACAACGAGATATGCTTAATCATCCAATTACCCATAAAGAAATGGAGAAGGCAACTGGGTAGGCTAAATCTTCTAAATCTCCAGGACCTGACAGCTTTTCAAACGAGTATTATAAAACATTTGCATCAGAGTTGATTCCACCATTACTTAGTACAATGAATAATATCATAGAAGGATCTATTCCCCAATCATGGAAATCCGCTAATATCTCCTTGATATTAAAACAGGATAAAGATAAATTAGATCCCAATAACTATAGACCAATATCATTATTAAATACTGATTATAAACTTTTGGCATCAATATTGGCAAATCGCCTTAAGAATATATTAGGGAATTGGATGCACTATGACCAAAATGGCTTTCTCCCATCCAGAGGAACAAAACAAAATTTTAGAAACTTATTGAACATAATTGATCTTCACCAAAAAAAAAAAAAAAAAATACAGAGAAAATTGGCTTTGATTTTTCTGGATGAGGAGAAAGTTTTTGATAATGTTAACTGGAATTTCAGGATTGGGGTTATTCAAAAAATAGATGCGGGAGAAATATTTATTAAATGGATTAAGAATATATATATGGAACAAGAAGCGTATATTGTAATTAACGGGGATAAGACATCAAAATTTGCAATACAGAAGGGAGTGCGACAGGGTTGTCCACTTGCGCCATTATTATTTATCCTGGTGTTGGAGGTCTTACTTACCCGAATTAGAAATAGTAAAGAAGTCAAGGGGATAGAAATTGGAAAACAAAATTATAAACTCTGTGCATACGCAGACGATCTGGTCTTAACGATTGCAGATCCACTAAAGTGTATTCAGAAGGTTATGGCGTATCTACATGAGTTTGGTGTGGTGTCTGGATATAGAATAAATAAAAGTAAATCAGTAATGATGACTATGAACATTAGCAAAAATGAGACTGAAAAATTAAAGGAAATAACAGAATTTAAACGTGAAAATAAAACTAAATATTTAGGAATTTGGCTTAGTGTTAAAAATTCAGAGCTTTTCAAAAATAATTATCAAAAATATGGCAAGAAATCAAAGAAAAGATGAGGAAGTGGGATCAATTAAATCTAACTTGGATGGGAAGAATAGCTGTGGTTAAAATGTCAATTCTTCCAAAAATAATGTATTATTTTCAGAATATTCCCATAATTGATAGTGAAAACCCCCTCAAAATATGGAATAAAGATATATTAAACTTTATATGGAAAAATGAAGACATAGAATTAAGGCAATAGATCTACAGGATACGGTAGAGAGGGGGGGCTTAGCTACTCCCAATTGTATGTGGTATTATGAAGCGTGTGTGTTCGAATGGTTGCAGGAATGGTTATTATTAAAAAATCGTAGAATTCTCGAATTGGAAGGGGCAGACTTAACTTACGGATTCCATTCTTATGTTTTTTATGACAAATTTAAGGGTGATGCAAGATTTAAGGATCATCATATACGCAGGTCTTGTTTAAGAATTTGGCTGAAATACAAGGTAAAATGGTGTCAAAAAATACCTTTTTGGGCATCTCCTGTTGAAGCTATTCTGATGAAGTTGGTATATAAAAACGCAAATTGGCTTAAATATGAAGAGTTGATTGAGTTTGACAATTCTAAAATTAGATTTAAATCACAAGAAGAATTAAAGATGTTAGGATGGGATGTTAATTGGTTTACGTATATGCAATTATATGAACAATTTAAATTGGATGATAAATTAGAAAGGATTGGTGCTGCGGATAAAAATTTTGAGAAGGTACTATTTGGAGAAAATCATAAGGTTATTTCAAAATATAATTTAATCAGAAATTGGAAAATGGAAGGGAATACGGTTAAAAACTATATGATTAACTGGGCAAAAGATTTAAAACAAAATGTTGATTTGGATGATTGGATAAAAAGTTGGAAAAAAGTGAAAAAAATGATATTTAATATAGATTAGAGAGAAACTGCTTATAAAGTCATGAGTAGATGGTACCTTACACCTTATAGACTATCCAAAATATATAAAGGATACAACCCGTTATGCTGGAAGTGTGGAGAAGAGACAGGTTTTTATTTTCATGTTCAGTGGAAATGTAGGGTTGTACAAAAATATTGGAGTATAATTAATAAGGAAATTATGATTATGTTAAACATAAATATGGGATTGGATCCAAAAATATATCTGTTAAATATTATGAAGAATGAAATTGAAGAAAAAGGTGGAAGACTACTATATTTACTGATCATCACAGCAAGAACACTGTTTGCAAAATATTGCAGAAGAAGGGAGATTCCAAAAGTGGAAGAATGGAGAATTAAAATGTACGATACATATTAATTAGAAAAATTGACATGGCTAGGTCAAAACAAGTCATTAATGGAATTTCATACAGAGTGGAACCTCTGGTATGAGTATGGGGAAAAAAAGGGTAAGAGATTCTATTCAGTTTATAAGGGATTAGGGAGACATTATAACAGATTCCGTAAAAGAAAGATTTTGGTAATATATGTAACAAAGATAAAGTAAAATGTATGTATATTTGACATAATTATAAGTGGTAAAGTTTAAAATGTTAACAGATTAGTATAAAGAAGAAATTGTTAAATATAATTACATTATTTAGGTTGGTAGTTTAAGGATATTTATATAATATTTATAATGATATTGATATAATACTGATATAACAATTCTGGAGTCCGGTTGTTTGTATTAGTGTTTATAATAATAAGGCTTAAATAAGGATATTTAGAAAGGATGTATGTGAAGAGAATGTTGAGATGGTAAATATTAGGAAATAAGAGATATGCACCGAAAAGAAAATCTAGACCAAGATGTACAGGTATTATTGATTAAGAGGTCCAAGTATAAAGAAAAACAGCTGATCCTTTGCAATGACCATGGAAGATAGATGTTGTTTGTGTTTGTATTTGTATTTGTAATTTGTAATTTGTATTTTGTATTTTTATTTGTATTTGTATTGTGTGTTGTAGTGTGTATTTGTATTTGTTTTAAAGTATTTGTTTGTTGTATGTTTGTTTTAAGTTTCTTTATTTAAAAAATAAAGAAATTAATTAAATACAAGAAAAAGGAAATTAATAATAAGAAAATAAGATATAGAAAGAATGTTGAAATAACATGTATGAGGATATAAAGAGTTGATCTTTCTTTGGTTGAGCCCGTTGCTCATCTCTCTTTCGTTAGTCTGATGCTGATAAATGTATATGGAATTTTTTTTGTTTTTGTATGTGTCAGTATGTATAATTTTAATTAATAAAATTTAAAAAAAAAAAGATTTCTCAAAGTAAAAAGCCACTGAAGAAGAACACTGATATTGCATTTCATAAAGTGCAAGAAATGTGTCAGAATGGACTTATCTAGCTGGAATACTGCAGCACTGAAATAATGATTGCAGACATCCTCACTAAACCTCTGCCAAAAGATCAATTCCAGAGGCTAAATGAAGGAATGAAGATCCTTGATGTCAATCCAAAAGAATGAGAAGGGGATTGTTGGAAAATTTATGTATTGCATTCTCCTTTCCCTCCTTAGATAGCCAGGGACTTCCCTCTATCTATGTCATTCTATCTAAACATGTAAGTCCTGTCACTCATACTTGGAGGCTATTTAACAGACTTTCTCTCAGGATTCTAAACAGTTTCCTCTCAGTAAAGTAACAGTCTGCTGTCATTCTCAGGTTTGAGTAACAGTCTCTTCAAAGTGAGAGTAACAGTCTCTTCCTGCTATATATATTAAAGATGGTGAGATTTCATCTCTATACCCAAACCACCAGTTAGAATAGGATTTAGTTTCTTATGTATGTATTTATTAAGGTTGTTATTATTTGTTTTTAAACTACAAACTGCATGTTTGTCATTTAGGAAGGCATGTTTAGAAGAAATAGTTTGACACATGCTTTTGCTCTTTCTGCTAATGAAAGCTGAACTCTAACAAGTTTAACTTTCATACTTGCATATTTTTGTTTCCCTTTAAAAGGGTTAATACCCTGGGAAACTCAAATTGCACCCACACTTGCATAAGAAAACCCTATGAAATTCATGAGGTCACTATAACTCAACAGTCAACACACACACAAATGGAGAGTGTGGACAGAATCAGTGGAGGAGAAAGAAAAATGAGGAGGGAAGACAGACATTTTGGACCATCTAGTTTATCTTACCAATTGACTCTGTCCAGCAGGTTTTACAAAAAGCTTCACCCAAGGCAGAACTTTAAAGAAATACCTACTGTTAAGAGAAGAGCATTGTAGACACAACATACATTTAGTATTATAAATAGAATACCCAATAAGGTGCACCCCCCAAAAAAACTTAATAGTATATTGATATCTGTTTGCTGTTGTTGTGTGCCTTCAAACCATTTCTGACTTATGGTGACCCTAGGGTGACCCTATCATGGTGTTTTCTAGGGCTGAGAGTGTGCGACTTGCCCACGGTCACCCAGTGGGTTTCTATGACTGAGCAGGGAATCGAACCCAGATCCCCAGAGTTGTAGTCCAATGCTTAAACCAATTATTATTATTATTATTATTATTATTATTATTATTACACAACCGGGATGGCTTACACGATAAAACATACAAACCTGTCTCCCAATAACCACCCCCCCAATACAATTAAACAATGTAATTTAAAACATATTTAAAATAAAAGATAAACAACAAATGACAAATAAATTAAAACAACAGTAACAGAAATCAGGGTCAGGCATAACTTTTTCAATGACCGGTTGTCTACTCAGGAAAGGCCTAATGGAAAAGATCTGTCTTAACAGCTTTTTTAAAGCTGTTTAAGGTGGTAATGTGACAGATCTCATCCAGCAGGCTGTTCCATAATCTGGGAGCGATAACAGAAAAAGTCCTCTGGGCAGTTGTAGACAATCTAGTTTTTATAGGTTGCAATAAGTTCCTCCCAGAGGACCTGAGTGTGCAGGGTGGATTATATGAAAGGAGGTGGTCCCGAAGGTAGGTTGGGCCCAAGCCATTTAGGGCTTTAAAGGTGATAACCAACACCTTGTACTGGGCCTAGAAACTGACAGGCAGCCAGTGGAGCAATCTTAAAATAGGTGTTATATGATCTCTTCTAGTTTTACCTGAGACCAGCCTGGCTGCCCTATTTTGTGCCAATTGAAGTTTCCAAATAAGGCACAAGGGTAGCCCTATGTAGAGTGCATTACAAAAATCGAGATGAGAAGTTATCAGCACATGTACCACGGTTTCAAAGTCCCTGATTTCCAGGAAAGGGCGCAGTTGGTGAATCAGTCAGAGCTGATAACTGGTGCTCCTGACCATCACATTCACCTGATTTGTCATCTGAAGCAATGGATCTAGGAGCACCACCAGACTACGAACACAGTCCTTTGAGGAGAGTGTGACCCCATCTAGGACTGGGGATTGTGTCCCAATACCTGGGTTTGGGGCCGTTACCATTAGTATATCCATTTTGTCTGGATTCAGTTTCAGTCTGTTTTTCCTCATCCAGTCCATTACAGCTTGAAGACATTCATTGAGAGGAGAGATGCCATCTGAGGTCAAAGCTGTAGACCGAGACATGGAGAAATATATCTGGGTGTCATCAGCGTACTGATAACATCCCACCCCATGTCTATGGATGTTCTCTCCCAGCGGCTTCATATATATGTTGAATAGCATCAGGGACAGGATGGTGCCCAGAGGGACACCACAATTAAGCTCCTTTTTAGCTGAGCACCTGTCCCCGAGCACCACCCTCTGGAATATGCCCGAGAGAAAGGAATGGAACCATTGCAGTGCACTATACCATGCTGGCTCTCTTTGCTATGTATACTAAATTCTAAAGGCAAAGGAAATAGTTCACAACAAAGGCTACAGCCTAAAGAATACACTGGATGCAACTGGATTAAACTCTGAGTAAATGTATCTAGGATTGCACTGTAAGAAATATATAACATGCCAAATGTGTTAATTTAAGAGACAGTACTTATTATTTGCATCACAGTCTTGGACTAAATTCCACCAACTAATATTACCATATTCATATGTTGGGGTCATAGTTCAATGGACACATTGTTTCTATGCATAAGCTTCAGGTTCATTCCTTGGCATGGCAACACTAATTAAAGGGATCTCAAGTCGAAGGGAAGAGAATGACAGGTACCAGAAAAAAGCAGAGCAAGAATAGGAATCACATGACTCACCAAATGCTTTTGATATATAGTGCCCAGCATTCCTCACCCTTGCCTGTGTCAATTAGGGGATGTTGGGACTTGCTGTCCAAAACAGCCCAGATGAACTCATGATTCCATTAGCTCAGAATCATGGTACGTGGACCAATGATCTGACATGATAAAACACAGCTTTATAATGTTGGCAGAAATGTTGAAAAATTAGCCCAGTACAGAAACACCAAATCAGAGAAGGGGGCGAATTTGCTTCCAAAACACATCAACATTCAACCCACTGAAGATAACAGGGCTTGTACCCAAATCAGTTCACAGAGGAAAGTGACCTTAGTATGATTGCTACCAAGTAAAAGCCAACAAGAACAGCTGGTCTAAGAATTTGTCAGACTATAGAGCTGGAAGAACTAACTCAATTCATGGGGGAAAACTGTTCTTCTACAAGATAAGATTTATTATAATGTTTACTTCAATTGCTGTGCAATTTGCACCAGGCTCCCACGTATACAGACTGTTCTGTAGTGAAGTCAGTGTGTCAGCACTGGATAATGGTGTTAGGAAAGGGCATCTTCTGCTCACGTAGCAAATGGCTGAGGAAATCCCTGTTGACAGGAAAGCCATAGATAAAGCATCATCTCTATTGCAGTCTTCTTTAGTTCATTTGCAAGCTCATTTTGCCAGATTGTAAGATCATGGTACATAATCTCCCTACAAAATTATTAATATGTAGAAACTTCTTCATTATGGCCATTATTATTATTATTATTATTATTATTATTATTATTATTTTATTCAGCTTTTGTTGATGTGTTTGTTGCATGTAACCATTTACTTTTGTCTAGAGAATAAACAGAATGGTGAGTCAGCATGGTGTAATGGTTTGAGTGCTGGACTCTGGAGACCAGGATTTGATTCTCAGCTAGGCCATGAAATCCACTGGGTGACCTTGGGCAAGTCACATGCTCTCAGCCTCAGGATGGCAATGACAAACCTCCTCTGAGCAGATCTTGCCAAGAAAACTCCATGATAGGTTTACCTTAGGATCACTATAATTCAGAAATGAATTGAAGGCACATAACAACAGCAGAAGCAGTGAATAGATACATTTAGGGGTATACCTCAGTTAACATAGCAGATGTATTTCTGGACACTACATCTTTTACAGCAAATTTGGTACCCAAAGAAGAAATAATGTGGACAAAACAAGGATAAGTTCCTATACTACACACCAAAAATTGGAGCAATTCAACATGTTTTGACAAACTTGTTAGAGAAAACTACAATATTTACATGTGAAATGAAACAACCAAGTCAGATAAGCCTTACATATGTAGACAAAAACAATCTTCTAGAGATTACATGAAAGTTTCTTTGAAAATGCATCCAGAGATATGATTTTTTTTCTTTCAATAGCCTGCACTTTTCTGGTGATTTCCATTTTGGAGACCAAACTTACAGATCTATGCATTTAAATATGCTGGCAGTAGCTGTTGAGACAGGCATATCTGTTTTCCACCTTTCTCTCTGTTTTGCTGTTCTCTCATGGTTAGTAAAGGATTTTGAAGGCAGCTGCTGATTACCTTGTCTGTTTTAGATAGGCACCCATGGTGTAACAGACTTGGCTGGAGGAGAATTCTACTCTTTCCAAGCTCAAGATTTGTTTACTGCACTGTTTGTTGCAGACATGCTGCAGTAACCCAACTTTGAAAGTCTGTGTATCGCTAGCTCTCCTTCACCAGCCTCTCAATTCAAAGCTTTTTATTTTTATTTTTTAAAAGCCTTTCAGTTTGATAGAGGATGAAGGGGAAAGAGGGGCTAGGCCTGTGTTGGCAAACCTATGGCACATGTGCCAGAGATGGCATGTGGAGCCTTTTCTCCTGGCACACAGAGCAGGGAAGGAGGGAAGAGGAGGAAAAGGTGCATGCCTGTTCCTCCTCTTCCCAGGCCTTCACCTACCTCCAGACAAAGCCTGGGAAGGTGCAGGGGGAAGAAATCCCATCCCAGAAGTCCTGCCCCCATAGGGTGGAAGTCCTGCTCCAGAAGTCCCTGTTACAATAATTGATTATATATATATATATCTTTTGTGGGCCCCTGCCATGGCCCTAGACTGGAGAGGCCCAACTGCATGAATCCAAAGTGAGCACCTCATGTAGGCGCCTGAAAGGTCACGGCTGCACTTACAACAATTTACAGATCAAAAGGGCCAGGCCTAGGAGCTGCAAAGCAGGACATTCACACCTAAGAGATTTATCAGTACCAGCCAGGATGTGTCCAGCTGAAGCTGATATAACATTAATATCCCATCTCCTTTCCTTGTGTCTACTTCAAAGAGTAGTAATCTGGAATGCTTTGATATATAATAGCAACTCTTTGCTTCAAGCTAGATTTAATGGTATAAAAGATCCCCAAAATCTCAAGCACACTGGGTCTGGTTAGACTTCATGGTGACACTGCACCACTGTGAACTCTGACTTGGTCCCAACCCTTTCATAATGTTTTTTTTTTTCTGTTGTATAACCCTTTCATAATGGTTGAGTCTATCCATCTTCATTCATCATTGGAGCAGTCTCCTTCATGTAATTATTACCATTAGAAAGCCTTCTGTTTCCTCTCCAAGCTAACTACTTTATTCTTGAGTTCTTGTGTGTATGATTGAATGTTAGAATGTCTTTGTATGTTTGAATCCCCAAATAAATCACAAGTTCATTGGAAAGCTTTGTCTCTATCAGTCTATTCCCTAGCCACTTCCATAAACATAGGATAAAAGATCCCATTGAGGACTTGGACTTTAATAATTCCCCAGGTTCAAGTCCTTCCCCCCGGAAATCCCACCTCTGGCATAGGGTAACACCCAGTGCCAGAAGGCCATTTTAGTTTGGGCACTTTAGTTTAGTTTATGTTAATCTGTGCTAAATGGCAGAAACAGATGAGGATTACAAAATCAAAACAGGCACATGTAATGACTTGCATGTGCTGAAACCACAAATTCAAGGGATCAGTCTCCTGCAACCTGTAAAATCAATATAATCTTCCAAAACATGGGGAAGGGGGAATGAGAGAAGGATTTCTCTATGGCTAAATCTCTTCTTTATTATATTGCTTTGTCAGAAGACCCCATTAAAGGAAATCACTAGTACAGTTCTTAAATAACTGAATACTTCATTTTCAGAACTCAGATGAAATAGGGTAAATAACATTTTCTAAGGTAATCAGTGGTTACGAATTGAATAACTTTTATGTAAACAGAAATGTTACTAAATAATGGATAATGTTTTTTCCCCTGAACCTTGATCATTATGATAGTTTATAGGTAAAAATCACAGAGGAATTTACTACTACTACTACTACTACTACTACTAATAATAATAATAATAATAATTTATTTATATTTATAAAGTATGTGTTGGGATGGGGGGGGGGGGGGAGAATCCCTTCAAAAGGTCTGTTCCAGTCCAGTCTTAAGGGATGCTGGGGGTGGGTAGGGACTCACTGGATTTGATAATCTCAAGCAAAGTAACATTTTCAAACCATACCATATTGTGAAAAAAATCTACAGCTCACCGGGAACACTGGCATGTTTGTGAAGTTCACAGGTCATTTCCATGAAATAGTGCAGACAAAAGCATGTATGCTTCAAAATGCAAACACCACCTGATAAATTATTCAGAAACTCACTTTAGTCAAGTTGTGTAAATTAGGCACATAATACAAATAATTGTTCAAATGGGGTGGGTGGGTGAACGTACTAAAAATTAAATGAATTTCAAATGAAAACACAAAACCTCACACCCTGATACAAATCAAATACAGGAAGAAAAAGCATGTGGTTTTGGAAGCACTCACTGAAAGCAAAGTAGACTGATTATCACATCCCAAGCATCTAATTACCAAACATAGGTGAAGCCTAAAGTCAATATCACGCTACACTGTTAAAGCTCTATCATTCCACTTTAACTGCTACAACAGCCTCCTGTGAAACTCTGGGATTTGTAATTTAGGGCCTTTACAGACTGCCAGAAATAATGCAGTTTGAGGCCACTTTAACTGTCTTGGCTCAGTGCTAAGGAATCATGGGAACTGTAGTTTATTGTGGCACCAGAGCTCTCTAACAGAAAAGGCTCAATGTCCCAGAAAAAAATACAGTTCCCATGATTCCCTATCACTGATCCAGGGCAGTAAAAGTGGCCTCAAGCTGTATTATTTCTGGCAGTTAGTGAGGCCTAAGAGTTCTCTGCGTGAGAATTCTAAATGCCCCTCTCTAAACTGCAAATCCCAGGAACCCACAGGAGGTAATCATAGTAGTTAAAGTGGAATAATAGTGCCATAGCACTATTGATTGATTGAATTTATTACAGCCATTAGGCCAATATAAAAACACACATTTAAAAAATACAATAAAACATCTAAGGGACATAATTGACTTCGTCAAAACATACTGATAGCCATTGACATATATCCATTTAGAAGGAAAAACATAAGAGAGCATCATTTCTTAAACCTAATATCTATAAGAGATTCAACTTGTGATAACTATAGTTTAGTTTAAACAATTTAAATTTAGTTTAAACAATCCTGCAGTAACCAGTATAGCTATCTGCCATATGCTTCATTATGTTTTTTGACAGAAGTATTTTAAAATCTTTTCACATATTATATATCTAACATGTAATACAAAATAAAAGATAGCATACAAAAATAAGATATAAGCTATAATTGCGTTATTAAACCTAATAATGATAATAACACCAATATATATTATTATTAACAACATAGTATAATAAAATAAAACAACAGTGTATAAAAAATACTCTCTACCTAATAAGATATCCAACTATAAGCATTTAAGATAGTTAAAACAACATTAGATCCTTTATAACTGATCATTAAGTTATACAGTTGGTGCGAAAATCCACATTTAAACAATGGGCATTTATCATGTCTATACAGCGGCTAAATCTCATATACCTAGTTCATAGTTGAGGAGATTAGATGCAGTCAAGTCCTCTATCATATTGGTGGATTAACCGTACCTTATTAGATCTAGTCTCCTAATGCCTATTTATAGTTTGGTATTTACACTACGGCTGTACCCCCCTAAAACATCTCTGTTTGCACAACAGAACAGATCAACAAGTTCATTATAACAAAACTTCAGATGGATAAACACAAGTGAAACACAATAGTCATAATGACTCACTAAAATGATCTTTACATCTGTTTTAAAAAAGTTTTGCGGTTTACAATAGCAGCTGCAAAAAATTTGGCGACTTTTCGGGTTGTATCCTTATTGCAATCTGCAAGAAGATAATCACCATAAAATTTCTCATGTCTACCTGGTATCTGTAGTACAATTGGGGTTATATAGAGGGCACGTATTTCTACATACAAGGAGCACTGAAAGAGAACATGATTAATAGTTTCAATTTCTTCCGTACCACAAGGACAATATCTATACTGATAAGGAATCTTTTTATATCTGCCTTAAAGAACTGATGATGGAAGAATATTAAGCCTTGCAAGCATGAAGGCTCTTCTAAACTTCAGAATGTTCAAATGATCAAAATATTTGGCATGTTTGCCAGGTCTACTAGACTCTCTAATGGGATACAAGGTAGACTTACCTAAATGCATTTGAAAATCAATATCCTTTATACGTTGTATAATGGCAGATTTTGCTTTATCGTATCCTAAAGTGATTATAACTGCTGGTGAAAATCCAAGAGAAAAAAGTTTAGAAGTAATAGATTCCTTCCAGGAAGAAGAAAAAGAATCAGTCAAAATTAGTGGCACCAGTCCAACCGGTACAAAAGACATTTTGAGCCATTGATTAAATTTCCTTATCCATATGCGGGCTTCAACAGATAGCAAACCTAATTCTAATCAGAGAGTGGCGTTCGAAACACAATTTGGGATACCTAGAATTGTTCTTAAAAATTTTGTTTGAACTGTCTCAAAAGGAACTACAGACTTGAAAGTACAAACCTCAGTTCCGTATAATAATTGCGCTAGGATCTTAGCAGCAAAGACTTGAAGAGCCGCTAACACGATCTGGCCTCCCTTATTATAATAAAAAGAACATAGGGCCTTAATGTTTCTTTGTGTATTTATAACCGCACTTTTTTGTTGAAGTTTACTGGTCCCTTTATTACAAAACATTATACCCAGATATTTATAGGAAGAAACTTGCTCTATACAGTTATTATCTAGTGTCCACTTATATTGGGTGTAACTTCTGGAAAAGACCATCACCTTAGTTTTATTGTAGTTGATCTTTAGGGCGTCATTTATACAATGGGTTGCCAATGCTTTCAATAGTCTGTTTAATCCTACTTTTGTAATAGACATGAGTACAATGTCATCGGCATATGCAAGTATAGACAGAGGCTTATTTGACAAGGTCGGAGGATGAGCTGGTATTTCTGATAAAGTCAAAATCAATGAATTAATATAGAAATTAAAAAGGGTAGGGGCCAAAACACAACCTTGCCTGACTCCGTTTGGGGTATGAATGGGTCTTGTCGTGTTACCCCTATTATTACATCGTATTACTACACGAGAATTTTCATGCAGTCTACGAATTAGAGTTAGTAAACATTTGTCAATATTAGTATTCTCAAATTTTTTCCATAGTCTATCCCTTGGAACAAGGTCAAATGCAGATTTAAGGTCAACAAAAGCGGTAAACAGCGTCCCTCTAGCTGAGGCGACATATTTTTCAGAGAGATGGTTTAAAACTAGGGCATGATCAATTGCGGATCTATTCTTCCTAAAACCTGCTTGCTCTTCACTAATGATTTGTTCTTCTTCAAGCCAATCTTGCAACTTATCTAACAAATGCAATGCATACATTTTACTTATGATATTGGGAAGGCTAATTGGCCTATAATTCCCAGGGTCACATTTGTCACCTTTTTTATATATTGGGACAATTATTGCAAGGCCCCAGTCTTCAGGGACATATGTTGTGGAATCTATGGCTGTAAATAGAGCTGCTAACACGGGTGTCCACCATTCAATGTTAGATTTGAACGCTTCAGGAGGTATATTATCATTACCAGGAGCTTTTCCTGAGGAAATTCTAGTAATCAATTTGTCTATTTCCTGCACAGAAACTGGTGGCCATTTCGGGAGTTCTTCAATATCAGTAGGAGATTGTTCTAGGCTATGTTGCGATTGGTGGTATAGTTGGCTGTAGAACTGTTCCCAGCAACTAACAGAAATGTAATAGATCGTACTTGAAGGTCTCGGCCAGCCGTTGGATACTATTTTCCATAAGGATGATGAGTCCTTGTTTATAGCAGCAGTTATTAAATTAGACCAGGACTCTTTAAGAGCTATCTCCTTTTTTGTTTTTATCAGCTTCTTGTATTGTTTCTTAATTTCAAACCATTCAGACGGGATCGTTTGTAGACTTTTTTGTCTATATTCTTTATATTGATTTACCAAGATTTGTTTCATATTAATACAATCCTGGTCAAACCAGGTTTTATTTCTTGGCTTCTTGCTAGGTGTTTTAAGAGATGCTGACTGAGATAACAAGTTTCTAAGAATTGTGCTGAGCTGAGAGAGAGGTTCAAATATATTATCTGGGGATTTTTCTGTTAGGATTGAATTTCTTAGAATGAGACATTTTTCAGAATTAAGGATTGTTTTTAGATCATTTTCAACTTTTGGGGACCACTTAATGCCACGAGGTCTCAAATCCATATTACCTTCTGGCGGGACTGTTTCTTCTGCAAAATCTGTTTGCACTGCACAATCTAAAATCAGAGTGATAGGTAAGTGATCACTCTCAACCCGTTGTTCTATTTCACATCTAGGGGATGTACATAGCAACTCATATGATATCAAAAAATAATCAATCGTAGAAGATCCTTGTTTGGAGACAAAAGTAAATTCCCCTTCAATATCGCCTATAGTTGAGCCATTCATAATTACTAGATTTAATTTATGAGATAATTGTGCGAGATGGAGACCAGCCCAATTAAATTTTTTGTCCTTTGATTGTCTTAGGGTGAGAGCTAAACCAGGGTCTATTTCAGGTTGTACATGGTGAAAGTAGGCATACAGATCAGCTTCATTTGAACCAGTTCTTGCATTGAAGTCCCCCGCCATCAACAAAAGTGCTTCAGGATACTGAACTAACAGGTTTACAATATAGGTTTCTAATCTTAGCCATATATTCTTCAATGTTGCCTTGTGCCGCAAAGGAGGCAAATAAACGTTAATAATTAGCAACCAAGTATTTTTAAACTTAACTAATAGAGAAGAAGCCAAATTTGACAAAGATGGGATGGATAGGAAAGGATATTTTATATTAGTAGCAATCATAATGGCTAAACCGCCGCTGGGGCGACCTCCCTTCTGAGAAATGGAAGCCTCAACAGTGTGTGCTGTGAAGCCACTTAAATTTCACTTTTCCTTCAGCCACGTTTCTTGAAGTAATATTATGTCAAATTTAGAAATAAATTCAGCAAACAAAGGATCACAAGTATGTCTTGCCCATCCCATGACATTCCATGACAGTAGGTTCAACTTTCTTATATCAGACTTCTTTTGTTGTCATGAATTTAAACTGGCGTGGGGGGAATTACATAGTCTATTGACAAAACAAGAATTTCTATTTACCTCAATAATGGCCGAATTAAGATTGATATTATCATTGCCTTCTGGGATAGAACAGGCTTTGGCTTTGCTAGGATTTTTTCCATCTGATAGCTCTTCAATAGTTTCCAGGTTTGGATGAACATAGCTCACATTTGACACTATTGGGCCTTGCACTCTCAGTGTATCTCCATGTTGGATGTTATCAATGGACAATAATCCATTTTCCATATTCTCAAGATATCTCATTTCTGTCCATGCTGATGGATTTATCTCTGCTGTAAATGTTATTTTATTTCCTTTCTTTTCACAACCTTCATTCGTGGGGAATTTTTCCTCTACACACATACTTGAGAGGTATAATCTTAGCTTTTCCAGCCTAGTTAATATTTCTGTCTGCGCAATCTGAGGAAGAACTAAAAAAGAGTCAATTAAATCTTTCTCCTCCTCAGTAATTGAGAAATTGGGAAATTGGGGCAATTCGGAACCATTCAGTATTTCAAGGTCCTGTCCACCATTACATCTACTTAGATTTTTTTCTTCATAATCAGCATTTGTTTGGTCTTTATTTTTATGGACTTCATCTAATCGAGACGTTGTTGAAAAAAAAGTAGCCGGTATTAATGGTTGGGGGGGAGCTACATTGGTAAAAAACCTAGATACATAGATGTTATTCCTTCTTAACAAAGATTTATATCTATACAGTAAGGTGGCAAATTTAATTTCTCTGAACATAATTAAGACACGGGCACGACCAGTATTAGAATATAGGTATGCAACTTGTGTAATATCATTAACAGTAATTTTGATTTGAACATATACCATTTAAAATAGTTAATAGATGATATTTTTGTTTGACCTGTGGAAGTACTCCAAATGGCTTTGGAAAATTTGATAATACAACTTGGTTTTGACTCAGAACAAGCTGAAATTTCTTTTTACCTTTCCACTTAGTATGTTTTTTGACTGACTTATTTTGATTTGTATGAGATACCGAGTTTGAAGAAAATTTTGATGCCCTGGAGTCAGGTGGTTCCAACCGGGAAACCGGGAGAGTTTTGTCCTCCAAATACTTGTTTGACACACTCCCATTTTGGCTACTAGATTTAATATTAGGGTCTACAATATTCGATGACATTAATTTTTTTCTATATGTTTGAAGCGAACTTGATTCATTAGACTTAAGTTCGTCACTGAGCATGGATTTCCTGTATTTTCCTTGATTTGTAAATTTTCTTAATTTACAGGGTTTATTTAAAGGTTCAGATAGATCTTCATTTAAATTCTTCCTTTTGAGACCCTTTTTTGAATTGTTTACAGGCCTATTTAGAAAATTCCTATCATTCTTTGGGAGAGGAGATGTCCTCGGAGATAAAGAAATTTGTCCAGATTTCATATATATCTTATCTTCTTTTTGATTAATACAACTAGTTTGAAGATGTAAGTCTACCAGTGTGGTAAGGAGATTATTACTTTCAGAAAGAAATTTTTTAACTGTTGCCAAGTCATGTAGAAGAGTATATACCCACTCAGGGTTTTCTGATTCTTTTGCTATTATCTTATTAAGTTCAGGTGTTCTGAGGTCTTCATTATGCCCTGTAACTTTTTGTAATTTGGTAATTTCACTACGGCCATACCTCCCTAAAACATCTTCGTGTCTTTGATCTTTTACTGATTTTGTTTCAGATATTTCTTTTATTACAGTGTGTTTAGGTGACAGCTTCCCCTCAGCAAGAGCTATCTCCTGAGCCAAATTTGGTATGGAGGGACTCTGGTCTAAAGATTTCAAAGAAGCTATTTTATCTAAAGACCATTCAAATACAGGCATCGTTAACAGGGAAGTTGTTTCTTTGGCTTCAATAGAATTTGTCTCTATATTAGGTTCCAACTGTCTGTGTAATAACTCATTTCTACTATTTGAAAAGAACTGTGTTATTTTAGATTGAACATTTTTCCTTTTTGAAAGTTGTATTGAAGATGGAAGATATTCTAAAGTATCATTACCCTCCTTAATCATATTTTAAACTTATAATGTCTATTTAGTACTAAGATGTATAAGGTTCAGACTGCTATTTCCCCCTACAGACAAGTAAGAATAATTTTGCAACCTACAACCTTAAAGAATTACCTCTATTTAACCCTTATAATGACAGCCAGATAAAACAAAATGTTGACAGTTAAAAGGTAGACAGATTCTTTTTCCTTCAGATAAAAGAATATTAATTTTACAACCTGCAACACCTTAAAAATACCAGGGATTATAACCACAAATTGCAACTGCTTGCCGCTGAATCAGAAGATGGTGGGGGAGCTTGCAAAGGCCCTAAAAGGCACAAGCAGACCTGTCTTCGGCTCCTACTACTACCACCCCCCTGCTGTTTGCCGGAGAAGAAAGAGTGCTGGTAGGGCGTTAGGGCGCGGCCTCCTTCTCGCCGCTGCCGCCGTCGCCGCCGCCGCCCGATAGGGCTTGTTGGGGCCTTTTTATAGGCCCGGAGCTTCTTCCGGCCGCTTGGCCGCCTGCCGGGGGAGGGAGGGTGCTGGTGGGGCCCTAGAGCGCGGCCTCCTTCTCGCCGTCGCCGCCGTCGCCGCCACCCATAGCACTATTGATATTGAGATTTATCTAAATATACAGATATATTATTAATTCATCTATTAGGACCTTATCACATGCTGGCCACGAAGCGAAAAGTAACCGAAATAAGAATAAATTCAGTTCTATACCGAAATGAACTGAAAGAGCTCCCGCAATATGTAAATGCCTACCACACGCAATTACCGCCATAGTGCAGAATTTCTGAGTTAGGGCCTTTACAAACTGCCAGAAATAATGCAGCTTGAGACCACTTTAATTGCCCTGGCTCAGTGCTAGGGAATCATGGGAATTGTAGTTTATTGTGGCACCAGAGCTCCTTGACATAGAAGGCTCAATGTCTCAGAAAAAAACTACAATTCCCATGATTCCCTAGCATTGGGCCAGGGCAGTTAAAGTGGTCTCAAGCTGCATTATTTCTGGCAGTCTGTAAAGGCCCTTACTGAATTTATTTTGGTAGCAGGGTCAACAATTCGGATAGCTCCTTTGAAAATCCAACTCAACCTCAAACTATATGCACTGCCCCACTTGCATGGAAGCCACTGGTCACCAATGAACATGAACAATGGAAGGAATGTTGCTGTGGTCATGTAATCTGAAGCAGCAAAGCAGCAAACTAGGAAGAGAGATAATCACTTGTTGTTCTCCATGTCATCTCCCCCCTGAAGGTTCAGTATGTAAGAGGCTTTGAAATTAAGTGGTATTGGAGAGGGGGGTCACCAGTTTTACAAAAAACTAGTCTCCTCTTCATTTCAACCTGTAACCAACATCTCATCACATGAAAAATGATTCCCAAATCAAAGGCTATTCTATCGAAGCACTCTTTAGTTCTATCCTCTTTCACTGAAGCACAATTTCAAAGAAAGTAGAAGAAACAATTTCATTTCTCACTAGGACATGTGTGATTTCTCTCTCTCCTTCCAGGAGTTCCTAGGACATCTGTCTAGCCCTTTCATTTTGCAAAAAATATCTCTAAGGTGGCCTGAGACTGCATGATCCAGTTGCTGTTCTTGTTGTTATTTTGTTGTTTGCCTTCAAGTCTTCTTCAACTTATGTTGACCCTATAAATGGCAGATCCCCAAGTTTCCCAGTCACCAGATCCAGCTACATTCCCTAATATAATCAAGTTTGGATACGGTTATTGCCTGGAATGCTAATTGCACATGAATCCACCATCTACAGCTGTGAGTTCTATACAAGAAGAGCAATACTATATACATGTGATAAGTAAATAAATTGTAATGGTGACAACTCGGCAACATTTTTTTTTATTTGACAAACAGTTCCAATTTGGTTCATTTATACTGATCATATGAAACATTTTGGAGTGTTTTTTTCTGGCACTAGTTAAATTCATACTTTATCCAGTTATAATGATGGGAAAGGATATATAATGGTGTAAAACAGGAGCAACATAGAAATTTATGGTGTAAAACAGAAGCAACATAGAATCCTGGGCTGACCAAACACATTTATTCCACATTAACCAGAATAAAACCTAAGCCACTTATAATCACCTGGTTTGTAAAGCTGAGAAATATGTACTAATTAAGTTAATGCCAACCATTTAATATTTATTGTTTTTCATTCTTTTGTGCTATCAGACATTACTCATGTATGCTTCCTGAAATAAAGTTTACAACCTTTAGTTTGCATTTTAATAGGTATAAAATTTTCTTTCTCATTCATAATTTTTGCAAAGGGAAACAGCAGGCAAGGAAGTAAATGTGTTAACATTTATGCTAGCATACACTAGTGAATTCAACTGTGCATTTTCCATTAGTAGTGCTTATAATCCAACATCCAAATAATTTATATTAATTGGAAACTGGCTTTAAGCAACAAAGCTAGAAGAATGCTGTTGGCAAGAGGCATAAAATGTACTGTGGCATCAAAGTATATTGTGAAAAGCCTAATCATCTAGAGCAAGGTGTATGATTATACTTCATGAGACTTAAAAATTAAAACAGAACTTGACAGGCTGCATTTCTTTAGAATGGGGTAGGTACTCTCCAATTCCCTTCACAGAAGTCAGGACCACTTGCCTTTCTAGAACAATGCAATGGAAAACAATAGTGAATTCTTTCAACCCAGAACATTATTTAAAAGAAATTGCTCCAGAGTTGAAGGACAGCCCTACTTTTAGATAGAAGTAAGGCAACTGTTTCAGGCCACTGGTTTGGGATGTCATCAAAAAGGTCAGCAAAGTCCTAGTTATTCCATTTATTGTGATTTATTTTTTACTGCCAGGGAATGGGAGAGAAGACATTTGAGATTTTCTGTTTCAGAGGCGAAAAGAAATTGGCTTGCTCAGAGTACCATGCATCTTAAATTCAGTGAACAGTGGGTGCATTTCCTGTTTTGCTTCAAACAGCAAAATGATTTGGAACAATCTGGATAATAGCTAAGGAAGTGTAAGTCAGTTCCAGCTAATACACAATGAAATCTGCATTGTTTTCACCCCCAGCTCTGAGCTGCTGAAAAGGAGAAGCCAGAAAAGGGAGAACAAATGGAACAAAAAGCAAGACTCTCAAGACCCTCCCCATTTCTAACACAGTCCCCACAGCAACAGTGGAAACATCACAGGCAGGACACACCTTCCACTCCTGTCTTGGCTCCCAGCCACACAGTCAGGAATTGGCTCCAGCAGAGGAAAAAGGCACATTTATTAGCACCAACTTTCAGGACAAGCAACAAGGGGACTGTGTGATGTCCAGCCTGGACTGTTTAAATTCTCCCCTGTATTTTCCTTCATTTCAGTTTAGTATGTTTGAGCATTGGAATGTTCCATTGTATTAGTTTGTGGGAGGAGCTGTAGGAATCCCCTGCATTTTTCTAGTTTTTGGTTTGCCCCTTCCCAGCAAGTTCTGCTTCAGCTTGGGATTTTTAGTTTTTTCTTAGGCAGGCTTGGCTTTATCTGTTTGGTGGCAAACAGGCACAGACAGAGGGAAAGGGCATTTCTTACACCATTTAGCCAATTTACTTACCATTTAGCCAATTTAGTTACCAGAAGCAGTTAATTCTATTAAATATCAACAATAAAGAAGTCAAGAGCACCAGAAGCTGAAAGACCCTGCACCAGCTTCATTGAGAAGATCAAACCAAGATCAAACCCAGAGAGATAACAACACTGAAGATTGCTGAAACCTAAACTGTAAAGTACCTTTTATTTTAAGCCTGTTAGAGCTAGGGAGGAGAAACCCTTTTCTTTTGTTCTTTAAAATAAATTTCCTCTTTTTGGACTTTACATTCAGCTTTGGAGCCTTTTTGGGTAAAAGAGTTTGATCTCACCAGGGTACTGGCGTTGCACACCTTTATTTGCCACCACCTTTAGTTGGGTGTGTCTTCACAGACTCAGTTTCCTCTTTTGCCAATAAGCTTCTAACACTGAGATACATGACTGGTAGGAAGGAGAGTGCAATACAAACTTTGGGGCTGAAGAATGAAAGATAAGATCCCTTGACCCCTTTTTACCAATGCAAAAGTACCACCTCTGAAGCTCATCTCTGATGTATAGAGGGTAATAGACCAGCTTTCCAGGAGTTTGTCTACCATCCTAAAACTAGCTAATCCAGGGTAATTGAATAGTGAAAATCCATTCCAGTGAGAAGAAACTATATTAAGGCAATTTTCCCACTATAAATACTATGGTCTCCTGTGTGTGTACGCGCCTTCAGGTCAGACAAATAATATTCAGATGTGATCTTGCTAGTTCCTTCCTCTGGAATATAGCCTAGAGCTCCTGGTATTCATTAGTGATCTCACATCCAAATGCTAACCAAAGCTGACCTGCTTAGCTTCCAAGGTCAGACATGATCTGATGCCTTTATGGTATTTAGGCTGCCTATAGCATTCTCAATAAATACTAAAGTCATACATGGTGGCTTCCTCTAACCACATGGAAAGCCTGTCAGTTACAGTAATCAGCCATCGAATACATATTACTGGATCATCTCATCCATATTTAATCTCTGTCTGTGCTATGCAATGATTTCTACAGGGTTATAGGCTGATAAAATGCTTCATAGTTAAAAAAAAAACAGCAACAACCACCACCTTTGCACTGGCACAAAGGACACGAGACGCCTCTTTTTGGGTTTAAACAGGTGACAACTTTTATTTCTGCTGTACAAGGTCTATAATACAAGATTTATAATTAAACTCCCAACATTTTGTCACATATGTGTGTGAAGGTGTAACCCACCCAGATGGGTGGTCCTTATTTACATGTGACAAAGTATGTAAACAAATAACAACAACAACAAATTTACAAACCACTCCGCCAGAAATGATGTCATATTATGTCATATGACATCATTAGTTAATGACATCATGCATTTAACTGTATACGTCAATTCCTTTATTTTAACCTTTGCCAAATTACCCCAATTAAATTTAATTAGCCAGATTAATTTTCCTGTGGGGTGGGGGTCATTACCCACCACAAGAGGAGGCCAAGGCACCCCCTCTCCCCCCCACAAACTGCTTTTTTGATATGTTCGAAGAGAGCCTGACATAAATCTCCGAACCTTCAGGAGAGAGGTGCACCCCGTCCCCCCTGTACAGCTGAGGCCTATGCAACTTAATTCTTGAATATTCAATTATGAAAATGCCAAGCCTTGATAACTGCTTGGCCACATGGCAATTTAGCCACCATCGAGCACTGTTAATGGCGGCATCTTTGCAAGCTCCAGGTCAACTACACCTTGGCAGCAGCTTAGTCCATAGTAGTATAGCTCCAGGCACAATTTTTCTAATTTCCTGCAGGTCTTTCACCATCTGCTTCGCCAACTGAAGGCAAGGGACTTTTACTAAGTCATTCTCCCCCAGGTGTATGATTAAAACCCAGGGTTGTGGGTAAGGCCTTGACAGCTGGATGATCTAAGGAAGCAGTGTTTCCCACGTCATACCCCTGCAGCCAAACCATTGAGTAGTGCCAATGTTTGCCAGTCCCAAATTAGTATCACCCCGGTGCTCAAGGAGGTGGCGTTTTGCCCAGAAGACTAGACTGTGGCCCATGATCCAAATCTTGCCATGAAAAAAGCCAGCTGAAATGCAAGTAAAGTAAATTAGTATAGTTGATCAGGACTCTTGATTCCAGAAGGCCGAACATAGGACTTAAATGCCCTGGAATGCCACCGGTCAATTCGGCAAATATCGGCTTCACTTAGACCGTGAGTGGCTGCAGCTGTCACTGCGCCGATGCAGAAGGAGTGAGATGAAAAATAGGCCTGAGGCAGCTTAGCTCGCCTTAGTGTCTCTTTCAACACTGCCCTAAATTGAAATTGAATTAAGGGCATGTCTGATAGATGGAGAAACAGATAACCTGCCACTTGTGGCCTAACCTTGAGGTAACTGGTCATTGCTAACACTGGGCAAATTTGCCCACTAGGTGCTTTGGCTAAGGAGATGGACTGACCTTTTGACAACTGCTCAGTTTTAGAGTGCCTAATACAAATTTGAATCCCTTGTTCTGTTAAAATAACATCCGAAATTAAAAGTGCCCTGCCAGACTGATCATTGTGAGATCCGGGCACAATCTCGCTAATTCGTAAAGCTGCAAAGAAAGCAATGGCAAATACTGCCTTGAATAAAGCCACCTCCTCAGGTGAATAACATGTATCAGCTAGTTGATTCCACAATTTAGCCAGAACTGAGCCTGTTATTGGCCATCTTGAGTCCTTTACTACCGGGGGTTCTCTAGATCAACCTTCCACAGCTCTTTTAACCTTAAAGTCTGTGGTAGGATCAAAATAACCCCTTGCCCTTGAGTGAAAAGCCAGGGCAGCCAGCCTATCCCTAATAGTAACAGGTGACAGACCTGCATGCCTGAGGTGTACTATGAAACATAGTACCAGATCAACCCTAATAGACCAGTCTTCTACCTCCCCAATTTCCAATAAAAATTGGTTAAATGCATTGAAAGCTATCTGGTAGGACTTGCGTGTAGATGGGGTGATGGAATGTAGGATCACCCTGTGAATTTCTAGTCTCCAAGGCTCCATAGCAAAGCCAGTACCTCCATCGGGTGTGGCGACGCCTCGGGAGCCAGCTGCCAGAACCTAGAGAACTGAAAATGAGAAAGGGTGTGTGCCAAAAGATTAAGCACATCGGGAACATGCTGAGCATGGAATAAAACATTAGATTTCAAACACTGCAAGACCATCGCCCTTACCAGACACATTATTCTGGGGGACTTGGAAGACTGAGAATTCACTACCTGAACAACCGCCTGGTTGTCACACCAAAACCAGATGGTCTTGTTAGCAAATTGGCTTGCCCAGAGGTGCACAGCCACTACAATAGGAAATAGTTCCAAAATGTCAAGTCTCTAGTCAGACCACGTTCAATCCATGCAGAAGGCCACGCCTCTGCAGCCCAGTGGCCATTTCAATAAACACCAAAGCCATGGGCACCAGCAGCATCAGAGTGTACCTGAAAGTCTGCCCTCAGCAGCATCTCTGATCTCCAAAATGAAGTCCCATTGAATTGCTCAAAGAAGGACTCCCAAACCTTCAAGTCCTCATGAATCCCCCTTGTGATCCTAATATGATGGTGTGGTGCAAACAGCCCTATAGTAGCCCTATATAATCTTGCGCAGAATACTTGTCCCGGAACTATTACCTTGCAGGTGAAGTTTAGTATTCCTGTAAGAGATTGAAATTCAAGAACTGTAGCTTTATGCTTCCTGAGCATCACCCTAACCTGCTGCCTAATAACCACCAGTTGTCATTTGGTAATCGAGAAATACCGGCTACGGTGTCTATCTCGATGCCCAAAAAGGTAAGCCGTGTGTCGGGCCCTTCAGTTTTTTCCTCAGCTAGAGGAACTCCCAACTCAGACATCAAATCCTAAAAATCAGCTAAAGTGTCCCTACATTGTGAGGAATTGGGACTTCCAGCAATCAAGAAGTCATCTAGGTAGTGGGTTATATCCCTATTACCTGAGCGTTTTACTGCACACCAATGAAGAAAGGTGCTGAAATTCTCGAAGGCTGAACAAGAAATCGAACACCCCACTGGCATGGCTTTATCAAAGTAATACTTTCCTTCAAACTGAAAACCAAGTAAGTCAAAATCATCAGGGTGCACAGGGAGTAGCCTGAAGGCCGATTTTGATGTACCCTGGAACCTGTGTAAGGGATGCGAAAACCCAAGGAAAACCATGAAATAAATAAGATGCAGCCTCCTTGTTTGGGTACGGCCTCAGCCATGCCACCATTGCATCTAACTTAATTGGTGACGGAGCCTTTACCTCCTGGTGATACTGGCTAGGGGGCACCTCCCACTCCTGGCCACTTACCTCTGCTACAGGAAGCACCAGGGTGACCACCCCTGCAGGTGTTACACTTGTGATCAAACCTCTTGCACTTACCTGTGTAGAAATCCCAGCATATAACAAATTGCTTTCTTTCTCCCATGCCAGGCCTCACATTCCGCCCATTTGGCTGAGTAACCATAGTAACAAACCCATTGTCACATCTGCTGGAAGGGGAGGCCCCCACCAATACATCTGCCCATAATTCAGACTGCACATGTCTCCAAGACAGGGAGCAATCTTGTGCAGCTCTCATTCTAAACTGCTCATTGTATTGCAGCCAGGTTGCACCCCTAGCGTTATGATGGCAGTTAGTGTAAGCTTTTATCATGATCTCCTGGTATTTAGAAAAGTCAGGAGACCTAAGGGGCTCTTTTTCCTCTTTAACTCCCCTGTAAATAGTAAAACCCATATTCCAATTCACAAAATTACGCTCCAGCTTAGGGCGTTTGAGTGCCTGAAATTCTTTGCAAAGGCTGAAGACAATCCCATCTTTTACCATGATCTTTGGTTCAGGATCCCTGAAAGTAAGCGAAAATAAATCTATATATTCCCCCTTCCATATCCTTTCTTTAGTGGAAAGAGGAAGGTGTGAGCCAAGGGGAGTAGACATTCCAGCGTAGGGAATGGAATCAGAATGCACAGTTACTCCTGATAATACAGGAGCATCCAAAGGACACACCACAGGGGTGTCGCTAGCTAAAGCAATTGGCTGACCAACCTGTACCCTTGTGTCAGGAACCTGTGTAACCGCAGGTGCCTGCACAGGCACGCCCAAAGCTGCCAGGATGGGGCATTCCAGACCTACATCCTGGTTAATCTGACCACCTGGAGCCCATACCGAGGTGGGCCAATTTGCCAGTGAAGGATTACTAGGAGACAAACCTGAAACTGAAGCTTGCTGGAAAGCATCATCAGTCGACTGCACATGTCTCCCGAAGTGTGGCCCCGCAACAGCTCAGGTGTTGGGCAGAGAAGAAGAAGCAACTTTCTGATCTCTCCTCTGTGCATCACGGGTTGGCTCCACTGTGGTAGGAGCCACTCCTCACAAGAGGTTATAAAGATTTCCCACCATGGGCTGCTCAGGAACAGGGAAGAACCACTCCTCACAAGAGGTTATAACACTTGAAAGAACCAGTCCTCACAAGAGGTTATAAAGATCTGCCACCGTGGGCTGCTCAGGAACAGGAGCAGCCACACCCTGAATCCCCACACCTGGAACCCTTTTCAAGAGTTCTCACACATCGGCTATAGTGGGCTGCCCTGCCTCTATAGCCGAAACCACCAATGGACCTGGTGTAGCAGCAAGTACATGAGAGTTAGGTACAGAAGGAGGTAGCAGCACTTCTGTGTCCAGATTACCAGAAGTGCTGGTTATAAGGCTGGCAGCAGTAGCCTGTAGCCCCTTCTGGGCAAACTGGTTACAGACCACCACACAGGCCTGTACAGTCTTGCCCAGTTGTGCTAGCTGAACAGCAATCTCATCATCTCTGCTGGTAGACTGAGAAGGCCTCTTTGAAGCAGAGTGACTAGAGCCAGGCACAGCCGAAGCTGCACACCTCTTAGATTGGGCCTTACTGCGAGGCATGACTTCCCCCAGTGAGTGTAACATGGGACCTAAACACAGTCACCCGACCTTGGATGACTGCCACCAGGCCAAAGACCACCCTTCCCCAAGTCTCACAAGAGACGCAAATAGCCAGGAAGTGTCACTGGCAACAACCACAGGGGGGAAAGTATCCACCAAGGGTCCTATTAGGCACCCTGCAGCACCAGGCCAAAGGCCGCCCTTCCCCAAGTCTCAACAAAAGACACAAATAGTCAGGAAGCGTCACTGGCAACAGCCACGGGGGGGGGGGGGGAGTGTCCACCAAGGGTCCTATTAGACACCCTGCAGCACCAGGCCAAAGGCCGCCCTTCCCCAAGTCTCAACAAGAGACACAAATAGCCAGGAAGTGTCACTGGCAACAACCAAGCAGGGGGGAAAGGTGTCCACCAAGGGTCCTATTAGGCACCCTACCCGAAGACAATTATTGCCTTCCCACTCACCCTGGGGAGAAGTGTAAAAAACCCTCCCAAACCAGCGATGGGGTCCTGACCTTACCAGACAGGGATAGCCGGGGCACTGCTGGGCCTGAGATCAAGCACCGGGTCTATGCACCCGGCAGAGAGGATGCCTGCCACAGCACCCGCCTTGGTAGAGTACCCCTCCAAGTGTTGGAGATGTGGAGGCCCTTTCAGGCTCGAGGGGACCGGCCCGAAGGCCTCACTCGGCCTAATCCACCACAAATAGTGTGACTCGAATTAAGAACTCCCTCTGTGAAGCGATGAAATAAATAATCAGTAAGAGCCGATTACAGCAAAGCCAAGACAATTCGCTAGGCCAAAGCCAAGCAAGTAGCCAGAGCATGGAGCAAAGCAATGTGACTCGCTCAGTTCAAGCTCTAAAATAGTTGCCACCACGTGGCAGGGCAGAGCTATAAAGAACAAACTCTCATTGGAAGTCTCGCGAGAGTACAATCACTGCGAGACTTCCTTAACTCCAATAAGCACCGTGATTGGGCCAAGTGTGCAGTTACCCAGAGGCCCCTGCGCGCTTGACCAATCAGGCCTCTCATGTCCTTTTATGGTCAGCCCAACAAGCAACCCCTCCCGACTCGTCGGGGGGGGGGGTCTTTCTGTCTGGAACTCAAACATTTTAATGAAAGAGGGACCATAAATGAGGGATGGGCTAGGATGAATATGACTGTCTATCTGTATCTATACATTGGTTTCTTTCATGTAGTAAAAAAAGGATATTGCCCCCTAAAGCCAATGTACATACAGAAGACTAGTCATAACTATCAACTGGAAGTTCTGGAAGCCAAGACATATCCCAGTGCATATACAGGACTCATAGCAATATGTGTATGCCCAGACCTGCACACAAGACTTCAAGCAATGCAGATTTATTTATGTTGATATTAAACAATCCTTACCTGCTTGGAATTTGGTTTTGGATCATTCAAAGCTGTTTTTTTCTAATTTTCCAAAGCCAAGAGGCTTGCTATCTCAGTACCAATGTAAAGCCCATTTTGTGCATATCTCCATCCATTAATATAGACAATATCCTTAATATTGATTACCTTTTTTTTTTTTTATAACTATCACTGTGCTCATGCAGTTATGACTTTCAAGAGCAAAGCAATTACTTGTGGTATTTGCAGACATGAGGCTAAATTTGTGGAAATTGGCATTGAAGTTAGTGGATATTTTAAGAACATGTCTATTATGCCTCTTTTACATAGCACAGCACAATCAGCCCAACAATACAAAACTGATATTTTGATAAATCTTGAGAACAGTCAAATAAAGGATCCCAATTTTCGGGGGAGGGGGTCACGGAAGAGGAAAGAAGATTGATAAATTCCTTCTCGACCCTCCCTACATTCTCAAGGAGAAATTCTTGACAGACTGAATACTTTACAAGACACTCTTACTGCTTTACAATGCCCAGAGGAATTTAGTTCCAGCTCAGAGGTAGTGAGAAGTATATCATTTATAAGTGACAGAGCTGGAAATGGACAACAGGAAGGTGGAGAAAATTTAACAAATACAGCCAACCCAAACTATGAAGTGCATTCCTCCTCCTCTGATTTTAATTTTGTGCCTTCAGCTAAGCCTACTATGTTCTTAGTGGAGTGTACACAAAGAAGATCTATTATTCCGGAGGAGCTTGGACAGCAAGCTACTACCTTTGATCATCAGTCCACATACATCAACAGAAAACCCTCAAATCCTTTGCCACAATGTGGGTGTGTATACCATGATTTAGATGGCAAGCTTAATCAAATTAAAGAGCTGGATTGACTTACTGAGCAGGATAGGGATATTACCTTATCCTCCCCACATTCCTATTCTATATACCAGTTAGATATACATCCCAATATTAATGCTTTATTTAATGTTTTATCATGGAATGTGGTGGGATGATCCTCCAAGCTAGATGACAAAAATTTCAAAGACTTTTGTGCTAATTTTGAGATCATTTGTATTCAAGAAACCTGGGTTTCCTCCATGGATTTTCCTTCCCTACCTCATTTTGTAGCTTACTCACTCCCTGATTATAAAACAAAGCACAAAGGGCATCCCATGGTGGTTTGGCAACCATGATTGGTGTTGATTCTAATCCAAAAATCCTTCAAATGGACATTGGGGCTTGTGACAATATTCTTATTCTTCAATTTGATTGGCTTGGTGGAGTGAAACTTTTTTTGATTAATATATATTGCCCTTCCCAGAACTCAATATATGAGCATGCATTCAGATGGACCAACTTAGAACTGATCCTTACATTCTTATATGATTCATATGCACATCCTCTAATTTTGATGGTCGGTGATATGAATGCTAGATTAGATCTAAATAATTATAAAATAGCTGAGAAACTTGGCTTAAGCCACGAAGATTTGTCTTACATACCCATTAGGAATTCTAAGGATGTGTGGATTAATGAGGCTGGTAAATCCCTTTTCTCTATCATTTTTAAATTCCATCTTTTCCTATGTAACGGGAATGATAGAGATTTTTTTAAATTAATCTTTATTGATATCCTTAATATAAAAAACATATACAATTAAACAAATTAAACAAATAAAACTTAAAAATAATAAACAAATTACACAACATAACACTTTAACAAAAACTAAACAACAACAATAATAACCACAAAGATAACTACAACAAACTAAAATGACTTCTTTGTCTTGTGGATCTTTTCCAATAATATCCCTTTGATTTTACGTACAAATACTTTGTTAATTAATTTATCATGTTATATTAGACACTTTACACACCTTATTTGTCCTTTGTAAATCAACAAAATCTCCAAATGCATCATTTTAGTCCAATCATATAGCTAGGATTCTTGTGTTCTTTCAAATACCTTATTAGGGGATCCCATATTTAACGAAATAATTCTACATTTTTCCCCTTTAATAAATTAGTTAACTTGTCCATTTCCATATATTCATATAGTTTAAACAACCAATCTTTTAAGTCTGGACAGTTCTCATTTTTCCAATTTGATACAAGTAATAATCTAGCTGCCGAAATCATATACAATAGCAAGATTTTACTCTTTAATTCTTTGTTTATTATCATATTTACCAAATACAATTTGGGGTCCACTGAAAATTTAATTTTTAGTATCTTCTGTATCTCTAGATGGATTTGTCTTCAATATTCTCCAACTTTACCACAACTCCACCAGACATGGAAAAAATATCCAACTTCCTTATTACATTTCCAGCATAGTTCACTTTTGTTCTTACACATTCTGGCTAATTTGTAAGGTGTGAGATAACAGTGAAACTGCATCTTGTACCAGTTTTCCCTCAGATTGTAACTTGAGTAAATTTTGAGCCTCTCTTCCAAGCATATTCCCACCATTCCATTTGTATTGGGTGCCCTATATCCTGGGCCCATTTAATCATGCAGTGTTTAACATTCTCCATTTCTTGATCATATCTGAGTAACATTTTGTAAAATTTAGAAATGTGATGGTTTCCTTCTGCTCGTATAATATTTGTCAGCTCCATATCCCATTTCTTGAAACCATTAAGTTTGTATTCTGTTTTGAATCTTTCTCTAATTTGACGGTATAAGAACCAACTACAACTACAACCTGCTTTTTCCAATTCCTCTTGTTCTTTTAATTTTATGTCATTATGGTCTCTGACCACAATTTCATTGTAAGTTACCCGTTGTTCATTACTCAGTGATTCTTGTCTTTAAAAAAGCCTCATTCACCAAGGTCCATCCCAGAATCAAATCTTTCCATCTTTTCTTAATCACCTTCCATACTCTCAACAAGGAACGCTTAATTAAATGATTGTTGAAATCTTTATGGACTAAGTCTTTTTTATATATCAGAGAGCCATGCCAGCCAAATCTATTTTCAAATCCCTCCAGTTGTAACAAAGCTTTCTTTTTTAATTTTATCCAGTCCAATAACCAATACAGACTACAGGCATAATAATAAAGTTTTAGGTTTGGCAATGAAAAACCTCCTCTATTTGTTTCATCCTGGAGGAGTTTCATTTTCACATGTGGTTTTTTTCCCCGACCAAAGAAATTGTGAGGTATCTCTTTCCCAAGTCTTAAATGGTGCATTATTAATAATTATTTGCACATTTTGAAACAAAACAAAAAATTTGGGGGAGTACATTCATCTTAATAACCAAAACTTTACCCATCCATGACAAACCTAAATTCCCCCATCTTTTCATCTCTATCCGTATATCTCTCCAGACTTTCTCATAGTTATTTTTAAACAGTTTATTATTGTCTGTAGTACATTCTATACCAAGATACCTTACCTTCCTTTGAATTGAAAAAATTGATTTTTTTTACAAATTCTTTTTCTTCCATCTTTGTCAAATTCATAGTTAATACTTTTGTTTTAGATTTATTAATGACTACCCTGTTACTTTACTATATTCTGTTATAGTCTTTAACAGTTTCCTAATATTCTGGTGGGGGTCAGATAATGTAATCATTATGTCATCTGCATATGCCTTAATCTTATACTTGTATTCCTGTAGCTTAATTCCTTCAATTAAATTATTTTCTCTGATTGTCAGTAGCAGAATCTCCAGGGAAATAATTAAACAAAGGTGAAAAGGGACAACCCTGTCTTGTCGCCCTGAAAACATTACAAGATTTCATTGACTCTCCATTAATCATGATATAGGCTACTTCCTTATATATTGCTTCCATCCACCTTTGGAAATTGGTCTCTACTCTGTAATATCCTCTGTAATATAGTAAAAAAAAAAAAGACCAATTGACATTATCAAATGCCTTTTCTGCATCTAAAAAAATAAAGGCAACTTTGTTATTGATTTTTTTTCTGATGGAATCTACCAAATTGATCAAATGTCTTATATTGTCCTTTATTCTTCTTCCCAGGAGAAACCCTGATTGATCTTCATGCATCCAGTCCACAAGGATTTTCTCAGTCTATCAGCTATAATGGAGATAAAGATCTTATAATCACAGTTAAGAAGTGAGATTGGCCAAGTCTCATTTACTTCTTTAGGGATTAATGTGATATCAGCTTGGGTCCAAGAAGTTGGGACCTTCCTTTGAAGAATCACATTGATTGTCCATGTTAATGGTATAACACTCTGCTATAATTCCATCCGAGCCGGGAGCTTTACCTGTTTTAACTCTCTGAATGGCCTCTAATACTTCTTGCTGAGTAATCTTTTTGTTTAAAACCTCTCTATGTTGTTCAGTAAATTTAGGAATGTTATATTTATCCAAGTAGTCTTTTATCTCTTGATAATCTATATGTTTTTTCTGATATAGGTTTGTGTAATAATTATGGAAAAATTGTTTTATTTGTCTTTGAGAAGTATGAATCACTTCCCCTTCTTTAATCTTTGTTATCATTCTTCTTTCTTTTTCTTTTAGTACTTTATATGCTAGTAATCTTCCCAGTTTATTAGCTGATTCAAATAATCTTTGGTTAACATAATTTATTTTTTTCTATATTTCCTCTACATAAATTAAGTTGAGTTGCTTCTGTAAACATTTTAACTCTTCTTCTAATTTTTTGGGTAAGTTTTAAGTTGATTTTCCTTTTCTTTTATTTCATTCATTAGTTTATTTGTTAATTCTCTCCTTGTTTTCCTAGCTTCTGATGCTATATATATATATATATATATATATATATAAGCCCCACATGAAGGCTTTAAAATTGTCCCATACCACATCTATGGCCACACCTTTATCTAGGTCAGGGGTAGGCAACCTTTCTGAGCCGGGGGCCAGGTTGCTATCCCTCAGACAATTGGGGGGCCAAAGCACAATAAATAAATAAATAAATAAATAAATAAATATTTTTTTCAAAAACTTTATTATTAAAACAAAACAGAAAAGAGAAAAAAACTTATACATACAGGAATTGTAGACATTTCGTTAGTTTCATTATACCAATAGACATATCAAAGATTTTCTGTCTACAAAGCATATCATTGTATAGTTAGTAACGGTAACACAACAAAACAACATTTATAGTACTTTAAAAAATAATTAAAAAACAGCTTCCATATTTGGTGTGACTTGCCTTTTAGCCTGATTCTAATAACTCCTAAAGCATTACTTAATTCTATCAAAGCCGATCAGTTTGATACATTTCCTATAACATAGTAGCTTTATAAGTATCTCTATTTTATGATATTGGACTACCTTAAAACTATCATACCTATTCCAACACTAAATAACTATATACCATGAAAAGAAACAGAAAGATTTTCTCTTACAGTGAGAATGGTTGACCTGTCTTGGTTATCAACAAAACATTATATTAGCCTTGTATCTTCATTCCTATTTGTTTAAAATACTTAATCATTACTTCCCAGTTTTCCATGAACTTATTGTGACATGAGCCATGGATAAGACCTGTTTTCTGTCCATTTCCAAATATTCCAGCATTTTTAGATTCCAGTCATGCAGTTGTGGTATATCCTTTGTTTTCCATTTTGAAACGTAAAGTATCCTGGCAGCTGAGAGAGAGTAGAACATTATTTTCCCATATTTTCTTTCAAGATCATCTGTTATCATCCCCAACAAGAAGGTTTGGGGGTCTAATGGTAACTCAATTCCAAGAATACCTTTTAAAACAAGATGTATTTTTGACCAAAATTTCTTCAGTTTTTCACACTGCCACCAAAGGTGGATAAATGAACCCACCTTCTTCTCACATTTCCAACATAAGTTGGAATAAGACCTATTCATTTTTGCTAAACGGGCATGGGTCAATGGAATAGCATCTTATAAAAGTTTTCTTTTATATTATAATTAAGGGTATATTTAATTCTTTTCATCCAGCACTTTTCCCATTGACTTAGTTCAATAGTATGACCAAGATCCTGAGCCCACTTAATCATTGCCGGTTTGATTACTTCCGATTCGTGTTCTATTGATTGTAACATTCCATATAATTTTGCTATTTTATGTTTATCTTGTGACCCTATAATGTCTTCGAATTCTTTATCCATAACCCCTATAGATCTTGTTCTCTTATCCATTAAATAATGTTCTTTAATTTGCCTATAAGAAAACTAATTGCAATTATATACCTCTAAGTTCAGTTGTTCTTGCGTTTTAATATCCATATTTTCTTCCTCATATATAATCACATTGTTATATGTAAGCCATTTTTCTTTGCCAAATTTATTTTCTTTGGATACCACCTCACCAATTTCTGTCCATTTGGGGATAGTTTCTGACCAATTCTGTTTTACTTTATACCATATTCTCAATAGAGATTGTCTAATATAATATAATATATCCTAACTTTTCATATCCTTTTTTACTTCTATCCATTTTTTGTCATAGTTATTTCTAAACAAGTCACCATTTTTAGTTGTGAAATTAATCCCTACGTATTTCACCATTTTATTTTCTGAGAAATTTGATTTTTCTTTAACTTCTTTTCTTTCCTCTTGAGTTAAGTTCATCATTAGCATTGCAGTTTTTTCATTATTAATTTTCAAACCGGTTACTTTCCCAAACTTTTTCAAAACCTTCAGGAGGGGGTCTATATCCTGGCAGGGATTAGAAAGAGAAACAATGAGGTCATCCACAAAAGCTTTGGCTTTATATTCTTCTCCTTTTAATTTAATGCCTTGTATATTTAAATCCGTTCGAATTTTATTCATTAAGATTTCAAAGTTTAGTATAAATAAAAGGGGTGACAAAGGGCATCCCTGCCTAACTCCTCTTTGGATTTTGAAAGGCATTATCAATTCACCGTTTACCAAAACTCTTGCTTCTTGATCTTGGTAAACCGATTTTATACAACTTATCAAGTTTTCCCCCAGGTCTAATTTCTCTATTAGTTCTATCATGAACTTCCAATTCAAGCTGTCAAAAACTTTTTCTATGTCGAAAAATATTAAAGCCAATTTTTTTATCAATCCTTTTGTTGTGAAACTCTATTAAGTTGATTAAATGTTGGGTATTATTTTTTAGAGAACGGCCTGGGAGAAAGCCCGCTTGGTCCTCATGGATCCAATAAGATAGCCATTTTTAAAATCTATTTGCTATAATCATTGCAAAAATCTTATAATCATTATTTAACAGAGAGATTGGTCTGTAGTTTCTAAGTTCAGTTTTATCTTTATTTTCCTTAGAGATAAGTGTGATATTTGCCTGTAACCAGGATTTAGGGATAGATACTTCTAAAATTCCATTCATTGTATTCAATAAGGGGACCGCTATTTGGTCACAGCATTTTTAATAATGATTTATGGTAAAACCGTCAGGGCCCAGCGATTTCCCCAATTTCAAGCTTTTTATAGTATCTAGAAGTTCTTGAAATTCAATTTTTTTTTTGTTTAATTCTCTTTTATACTCCTCTGAAATCTTGGTTAGACTTTGATCCTTAAGGTATACTTTAATGTCACTGAGGTTTCCATTTGATTCTTTGTATAGATTTGAAAAATAGGTTGATAAAATTCACTTAATTTGAACTTGTGAAGAGAAGGAACATTTCCCTTCTTTTAGTTCAACTATGTTCCTATTCTCTTGTTTCTTTCTTAACAGGGCCACCAAGATTTTCCCCAGTTTATTTGCAGATTCAAAATATTTTTTCTGAGCGAATTTTAGTTTCTTTTGTATTTCTTCCATCGATACTGTGGATATCTGGTTTCTAATTCTTTGAATGTTTTCCTTTATTTTTTTCTGGTTTGGACATACTTTTGAAATAAAAAAAATATGCATGCACACTCTCTCAGCCCCAGAAAAGCCATGGCAAAACCCCTGTGGAGATTTTGCCAAGAAAACCCCAAGAACAAGTAAAAACAACAATAATCAATATCATCATAGTGGGTGGCGGCAGTGGCAGGACGGCCTGGGGCCAGTCCAAAGGCCTCGGGGGGCGCATCTGGGCCCCAAGCCTTAGGTTGCCTACCCCTGATGTAGGTTCTCTTCCAAGAAGTATCTTGCTTGTTCTTTAAATTTAAACTCATTGGAAGTGGGTTATGATAGGACCAGATTTTTGCCATGGATTGTATTTTAGAGATCTTACTTTTTAATGTCACAGAGACTAGGAACATGTTTAGTCTTGCCCAAGATCTATGTACTGATGAATAAAAAATATAGTCCTTTGATGAATCGTATTTTATATACCAAGCATCAGACAGGGCTAGATTATCCATCATCTGGAAAAAAAAAAACCTTGGGCAAATGTTTCTGTTTTTTTTAAATCCAATTTTCTATCTATGCTAGGATTAATCATCCCATTCCAATCACCACATAATATCATTGTCTCATAATTCATATCTTGTGATAAATCATTCAATTTATTATAAAAATTACTTCTCCAATGGTCCATAAACACCAACCAATAAAAATTTACCCTCATTTATTATTACTTCAACTATTATCCAATTACCGTTTAAATCAGCTTTAATTAACTTGGATTCCCACAGAGATTAAACATAGATCACAACCCTTTCTTTTTAGTTTTTGCCATAGCACCATATTCTTGACCCATTTTTTAAAGGTATTTCTCATCTTTCTTTCTAATACATTTCTCTTGCAAACAAATTATATCCTGATTTGATCTTTGTAAGAAGTGAAATACTTTCTTCCTTTTTTCAGGTGTATTCAGCCCTTTAACATTCCAAGTTAACACCTTTAAAGAGTTAGACATCTTTATGCCTTTATATACAGCAAATTCAATTGTCTAATCTGTGTTGATTTCTTATATAGCCCTTTCTTCTGTTCTTTCTGATATTACTATTGCCCTTTCTCCCTTTGTCTTATCTATGGGCCTTCCCAGACTGCCAGAAATAGTGCAAATTGAGTCCACTTTAAGAGATAGGGTTAGGGTTAGGGAATGATGGGAACTGTATTTTATTGTGGCACCAGAGCTCTCTGACAGAGAAGGCTCAATGTCTCAGGAAAAAAAAAACAATTCCCATGATTCCCTAGCACTAACCCTAACCCTTAAAGTGGACTCAATTTGCACTCTTTCTGGCAGTCTGCAAAGGCCCTATATTAATCTTGTTTTAGTTTTCCTCTTCTCTTGTTTCCTGTATTATTCTAAACTCCTCTACTTCCATATCATTGGTCTCACTCTCTTCTTCTTGAATTCTTTCAATGCCTTTCTCTTTTCCACTAATAATCTCATCACTGGAGAAATCTTTTCCATTCATGTTCAGAAATTTCTTTGTAACTGTTACAGAATTTATATCCACCCTTCTCTTTTTATACCAAAAAAAAAAAAAAAAAATCCTTCTGGCAAATTCCATCTATACGGAATATTATTTCTCCTGAGTTGTAAAGTTAAGAATGAATAATCCTTCCTTTTCCTCAAAATTCTGGTGGGGATATCTTTCAAAATTTTTAAGTCTTCATTATGTAATCTTAGGAACTGGTCTCTGACTTGCTTCCTGACAAAATAAACAACAATATCACAAGGAAGATTGTTCTTTCTGGCCACATAGGAGTTCAAATGGAACATGTTATCAATCTTCAGGCACATTTGGTTCTCATCAAACTCGAGAAATTTAGCCATGTTAGGTATAATAATCGATGCCAGATCCTCTTCCCTATCCTCCACACCTCTAATTTTTATGCATTTATCTCTCCTTTTAGCCTCCCAAGCCGCCTTCTCATCTAATTCTTTCTTTTTCCACCTCTTGATATTTGCTATTTCTTTCTACAATCATATTCTTTTTCCCCCCAATTTTTCAACTCTTTGTTTTGTTTCTAAAATTTCATTTGTTAATTTTTCTACTGTTTGATTAATTTCCTGTAATTCATCTCTAATTTATCTCCTAATATCTGCCTTTAAATCAGACATCTCATGTCTAATCATTTTCCTAATTTCTTCTAGCAAGTTTTGATTTGTATCTACCATCTTAGGCTGCTCAATTGAAGGTCTTCTCTTCCATTGTGCCTGATGTTTAGTGATCTGGCTTCTTGTCTCCACCGTGCTTCAATTAGATTAATTATTTATCTACTCTCTACCAATATTACAGTTATAGAAATTTAATTTGCTTCTTGTCTTGCCCCTCAGATTACCAATATGATTCCCAACAATCCTTACTGAATTATCAAATATCTGCTATATAGACAATTTTCCAAAATTTATATTCAAACTATTAGTTCTTCCAAGTCAAAGTTCAAATCATACATCAGATTTTCAGTCTGTTTAACAATCCACAAACATATATATATATATGCATAAACACACACACACGCATCCATCCATACATATATCCTTACACACACACACACACACACACACACACATATATATCTAGTAAATGGATAATTTTCTAACAAGCTTACAACTGAGTTTTCTTCATAACCCTATCTGTTAGATGATTCAGATGATTGTCTCTGATCTCTGCACTAGATGTTCATCTCCAAAACCAGGATTAAATAAATGCTACTGACAATAAAGTAATTAAATGTGCTCAATGACAGAAAATCAAGGTTCAGAATGTCAGTGTAGTGGTTGAGAACTAGGGGAAAAGGTGATCTCTCAGACCAAGATCAGGCTGAATGTGAAGTTGACCTTTGGACCAAGTTGTAAGCGAGTTCTGATTGGTTTCCAGGATAGTGCTGGCGTTTAAAGCATCTGATGGTTTCCAGACCCAAATTGTGTCACTCTAGAACTGGCCTTCCCCAGTACTTCCTCTTAAGGAAAAGCACAGCTGTAGAAACAACAATACCCACAAGAAAGAGTGTTGAATCTGTGGGCCAAGTGGCAGCAAAACCTGCTCCCTGCTGCTCTTTACTTCTTTTTCTAGCCACACAGCAGGTCTTTCTCTTCCTACAACTCCTAGAAGGCTTTGCGATTCCTCTCCTGGAAGTTTGGGGGTACAATTTCCTCTTTCCTCGCATAGTGTAATTCACTGCAATAGAGATACTCTGTTTTGATCTCCTTCACTAATGTCCGCCCCTCTCATCAACTTACAAAAGGTAAAAAAGAAATAATATATCTCTTGCCCCAGCTGTTCCTTCTTAATAGTAAACTTCAACCATCATTTAAGTAAAGGGAAAAAACAAACAATTCTTGTCTTATAATCTCATGAGTATCTAGATTAAAGTCACAAGAGTCAGTTGGTTTCCATTCTATTAGGCTGATAAACAGCAGTTAATATTTTCTCAAAGATATCAAAAGCTAAATTCCGGAAAGTTCTCCACAAAACTAAAAAAATTAAAATAAAATAAAATATAGCCCCAACTGAGCTCCCTACCCTCCTCTTGAAAATGGAGGTGAATAAGGAGAACAGAAAAGGATTTATATTGTGGTCAAATGTTGCTCCTGACCCAAATTGCTTTGGGAAGTTCGTCCTGGCCACAGAAAGTCTTTGGTCCACAAGCTCTTCCTCTACTAAAGTGTTTTCCTTTGAACACTTTAGACTATCCAAGGACCCAATGCTGACCCCTCTGAAGCCCTGTGTACCCAGGAGGTCTCCTACTGACCGAATTGCTATTTATTTAGTCAATTAAACCACAACGAAAAAGACAAACTCTTCACCTACTTGCAAAGAGACATCTTACCAGAACTCCATTGCCACGGGAAGCCCTGTGAATGATAAGATATTTTGCGTCTGATCTATATACATACATAGGATCGAGAGGCAAAAGTGTGATTGACTATTTCATTCTCTCACAATCAGCAACCTTATGATTTGTAAATTTTAAAGTTTTGTCCAGGCCTGAGAGTCATCACATGCCAATTCAGTTACGTATGGTGCCTCCGTGCTCATCAATTGCTATTAGAAATAAAATCCTAGGCTCCCTTGAAAACATGACTCCCCAAGGAGAAAAAAGGATTAAGTGGAATGAGAAGGTACATGAAAATGTAAATTCCTTTCTAATGTCCCCAAGCATCCTTAAGTTAAGAGATTATCTCCTGATGAATCAAGATCCATTGGAATTCTTAGATAAATTAGTCCACGAAATTCAGCCACTTCTGATCAGTACAAATCATACACATCCTATTAGTAAAGTTAATCATGGTTGGTTTGACAGGCAACGTGCCTTTCAGAAGCTTGTTTTATCAAGAACCATAAGGAAACTAAGAAGGGAAGATTCAGAGAATCGTTCCCCATCAGAGGGAGTATACAAATTTTCTCAGGGAAAAAAGAACAGAATACATACATCAGACTTGGATGGATTTAGGCCAGAACCTTGTGGAAAGAACTCCTCCAGATTTTGGTCCATAGTGAATAAAGGTACTAGAAGGGGCTATTACCAACCAAATTACCTGCTCACAATGGCAAGATCATTTTTCTGGCCTTTTCTCCCTGCCCTATCCTGGTACAACACAGAATCCCTGGTCTGCAATGGACATATCTTTATTTTCTTGTTGCCCCCCCCCCCCCCAGGACCCAGTATCTATTGATGAAGTTAACACTCTGATTAGCTCCTTGTCTAATAATAAAACACCTGGAGAAGACATGCTTCCTGGTGAATTATTTAGATCCAATCCAGATTGGTGGGCACCACACTTTGCCTCTTTATAGTTACATCAGCCAGCATGGAAAAAAAATCTACAGAGGTGGGCTGTGAGTATAGTAATCCCTATTCATATAAAAGGCTCCTTGTCTGATTTTAAAAATTTTAGACCCATTAGTCTGCTGAATATCATCTCTAAGTTTTATGCAAAATACCTTTTGGGTATATTGGAGGTATGGGCTACGGAAAATGATATCTTTACAGAAGAACAAGCTGGATTTAGGAACGGCAAATCCACAATAGATCAATGTTTTGATCTATTCACCATATGATCCAAAAATAATCTCAAAAAGTATAACCTAATAGACCGAGATTGCCTTTGCCTAAATTTACCTGCAGCAAACATAGAATGAAGATTGCTTCTTTTAATTCAAATGTTGCATCATAATACTTCTATTAGGGGCAAATGGAGTTTTATCTGATAATATTCCTACAGACAGAGGAGTGCACCAGGGCTGCCTCCTTGCCCCTTTCTTATTTATTTTTTACATAAATGATGTTATCCAGAATTTAAAATGATCAAAATTCTTTCCAGCATCTATCCAAGATGTTAAACTTTTCAGTTTTGTTGTATGCAGATATTGCTTTGATTTCAGTCACTTTAATTGGGATGAGAAGACTTTTAAAGAAGCTAAATGAATTCTGTGCAAATGAAATGTTAACAGTTAATCATTCCAAAACCAAAGTAGTGGTTTTTGGTTTAAGGAAAAAGCTTCATCACTGGTGCCTAGAGGCAAAACCCATAGATCAACAATCTTATTTCAATTATTTGGGTTTAAGATTTCAATCCAACTTGTCCTAGAAAACACATTTCTCTGCAACCAAGTTAAAATCTATCGATCCTCTGGGAGGAATTCGGTCCTCTGGGAGGAATTTGCTGCAGTCTCAAAAATCGAGGTTTGCGGCTACCTCACAGAGGGCTTTCTCAGCTGTTGCCCCCAGACTCTGGAACGACCTGCCGGATGAGATCCGTCAGTTAACATCGTTAGCTTTAAAAAGGCTGTCAAGACGGACCTCTTCCAGCAGGCCTTTCCAGATTAATTATCCCGGCCTCGGGCATCCCCACCCGCAATGTTCTCTGCATGGCCCCATCTACGGATGGAGGAAGAACATTGCCGTAGGCCAACATGTTATTTTTGTAGTATGTTTTAACTGTTTTAACTTTTAACTGTTTAATTTTTGTAATTTTAACTGTTATCTGATTTAATACTGTTTTAAGGGGGGGAGGGATTGTTTTTGGGATATCTCATGTGACTTTATTGTTGTAAGCCGCCCAGATTGGGTCCCCAAAGGGCAGGATATAAATAAATTTTATTGTTAATATTATTATTATTCATTCATTCATTCATTCATTCTATAAACTCCCTTTTAAAATTTCATAGACTTCAAAGAGGATATTTGGTAGCCCCTGCCATTGAGGTTTATCAAAAGAAGATCTGGGGGTATAACAGTGCTTCCTATTTAGAAACCGTTAGAATACTTTCTTGAGATCCCTGCTGGCTGTTCGTAAAAGTACCCCTGTTCCACTTTTCAAAGCAGAAACAGGTTAAATTTCCCTTTAAGCTAATACACACATTGCTCTTGCTTCATACTGGCTGGAGCTGATAAACATGAGTGATACCAGACTACCAAAAAATTCTTTTCAGAACAATTACTTTCCTCCTCTCTAAGCTCTTGGGCACATACAGTTAGAAAGATACTTCAAAGTTATGAGATTAATGTTGACTCATTACCATGTTTTGCCACTGGCAGAGTTAAGCAACTGATTAAAGGAAAAATTAATCTTTTCTCTAAACAGGCTGATTTACTTACACTCTCAAACTCTACATTCTCTTTTTGGTACCCATTATATAAAACATATTTTGGATTAGAGCATTATTTCACTAATCTCACTCTGGCACTTATTAGAAAAGTATTTACAGCCTTACAGTTCCAATGCATGTCTTCGGCCTATTTGTTGGGCAGATATAATAATACCCCTGTTCAATTAAGAATGTGTATATATAAAACAGGGGCAGTGGAGGATATTGAACATTATCTTTTACAATGCCCCCTTTATACAGCCCTCAGGCAAAGGTTCCTTGATCATATTGTATATCCTCTTTCTGACCAATCTTGTACCCAGCAAATCTGTATTTTTTTTGGCTGGTACGTTACATTACCTCCATGGTAGCAAAATTTGGTTTAGCTGCTAGCAAGATTAGGCTTAGTTATCAAGCTGGGGGTAAGAATTAGAAGTCTCACTTGCCATATGTTTTTTATCATTATTATTGTATCTTATTCATGGTTCCTTTATAAAGTCTTATAAATTTTGTGCCCTATTTTCATATATTGTTTTTGTATTCATTGATTTGATCTGTACCAAATTGTGACGCTTTTAGCTATTAACAATATTACATATCCCTGTTTGCAACAAAAAGATGTATCTCTGCTGATCTCTGTTGAGTAGCTGTCCATGAGGAAAAGCAAAAGGAACCAAGGGGGAAAGCAGACTGGCAGTAAGAGCCAGCCTGGGGGTGGTGTGGAGGCATTGGGATCCCCACACCACACACCCTGACTCCACCCCCAAGATGGAGTCACGCTGCCCACCTGACCAGACAGTGGGCAGTGTGGAATGCTCCTGCAGCACATTGATTAGACACCGCATGATGCAGGAGTGGAGAAGAGTCAGGGCAGCATTGAAAGGGGTACCTTTTTCCAGCGCAAAAAGCAGCAGCTTTTTGCCACTTCTTTTTGTGCTGCAAAAACACCAGATCAGGGCAATTCCCATGGTCCCAATCCAGTGCTCAAAGGTACAGCATCAAGCCACCCTTTTACAGCCATCTGTTTAGCCCCCAAGTTGGTAGTTACGGCACCATGGAAAATATCAAGAGAACAACTTGCTTGAATAAAATCTTGAGGTAGACTTGAGTAGCTAAATGCTTGTGTGTGCTTACTGAGCTTTTATGATGAGCTTCTATGATTGCTGTTCAGGGGTCAGACTGGATAACTACATGAGACCTTATAAGAATAATAAGTTTTTTGTTGTCTATCTCTCCTGAGACCCATATGATGTTCCACACTAGACACAACGTTCACTCTGATAAGACTTTCTGTTCTGTAATCATCTCCTCTGTTCTATAAACATTTTTTTGTTCTGTAAACAATCTTTGCCCAAGTGAGAAATGCTGAATATTGTGAAACTAGTTATCCAAGGAGGGAGGGGGAGAAATGCTCTTTGTATATGTGTGATTGTATAAAAAGGTCCTCAGTTGCTCAGTTCGAAGCTCAGCACCTCTGGAAAGTTATTTCCTGCTGGGCCTGCTGGTGTTACTTTTTCAATAAAACAAGCTCACTTTCTTTACTCCAGTCCCATTTTTCTGCTACAGACTGAAGTTTTGTAAGTCTATGCTTCTTAAGGTCCACACTCTTCATGAATTTTTCCAACATGAACCCAAAACACTGATTTTCCAACAAAGACCATAGTAAGATTATTGCTTGGAAATTGTGGGGATCCAACATGTCTAGGAACTTTCGTGGTGGAAAAGGCTGTCTCAAAGCAGGGGATCTCAACTTACAATGTTTTTATTCAGCTTGTCACTCATCTAAGGGATTGTTCACACTATGTTTTAAACCCATTTGCAAACTAGTTTAAATTGGGTTTGTTCACACTTGTGCCAGTGCAAATCCCCCTTAATCTGGGTTTTTCAGAAATGGGGATTTCAGCAGTTCTTTTGAAAAGAACTAGTCTTTTTCTACCAGCTGCATATGGGAACTTGCTGTTGATTCAATTCAGAGCCGAGGACAGGTTAATGCACAGGTGATGGGTCATGCCCACCCCTTTGCCCTCTCCCTGCCAGCCAAAGCCAAAGCCAGGAAGGAGGTTCTCCCAGGAACATCATTAGTGTACTTTTTTCAAATAAAGTAAAATAAAATAAAATTTGGCAGCTTATGCACACTTTGCTATTGCATGGCCACAGTAGACAGTACCTTTAAATACTCACATTGTCAATATGACAAAGGTGTGCATGATATATTTGACATTTTTTTAAAAAAAACTATCGGGGAGGGGGTTAGGGGTCATTTTCCCCTCTTTCCTCTGAGACTGACAACTGCTCTCCCCCCCCCATTGTTTTGGGTGGAGGGATTTATGTCCATCAGGTCATTCTTGTCCAGGAGCCTCCTGGCAGTGGCTGTTTTTTCTGAGGCTGTCTGGGGCCTCTGGGCAAGAGTGGGATGGGCTGAAGAAAGCCACTTTTCTCAGGATGCAGGAGGAAGGACAGGTTGGGAGAAAAGGGGGTTTATTTTTGTCTTTATTCCCTGCTGAAACAGATGGAAAAGAGGGATGTTTCTCAGGAAGCGAGGAAACATGTAGCAGCACCCACTGCCTTGTGGCTCCCTAGCAAAGCTTCTTCACCCACTCCCCTCTTTCTCTTTCTCTCTCTCCCACGTGCCTTTTTTTGCAAAGCAAGGAGCACCCAAAGGGAGAGTGGATCCCCTTTCAGGTTGGCCAAATATCCTCACTGCCAAGGAGGACCAGGCACCGCAAAATGGAGGGCATTCCAGAAGAAGAAGATAGCAGAATAGAGTTGGAAGAGACCCCAAGGTGCATCCAGTTCAACCCTATCCTGCCATGCAGGAACTCACAATCAAAGCACCCCTGAGAAATGGCCATCCAGCCTCTGTTTAAAAACCTCCAAAGAAGAAGTTCCCCCCTCAGGCTGCCCAGGAGTTCTGCAGGAGATGTCAGGTTCTCCCTGGAGGCAGATCCTGAGCTGAACCCTCTGGCCCAGTGTCTCCCAGTACCCCAGTAGTGTGTCCTGAGTGAACAGTCATCCCTTCTCTCCTTCTCTTCATCGGTGGGCTGGGGCTCCAGGCATAGGGACAGTAACTGCTTGTCCTCACCAACACCTGCCTTATTTCACCTTGCCCTGCCTGGCCTCTCCTCACCTGCTCTGTGGAGACCTTCACTTCCTTCACTGTTGGGGCACCATTGGTTGGGCAGAAGATTGGCAGCTGCTCCGCCATGGACCTGAAGGTGCATGGACTGGCCCTCCTGGCCGCCAGCTGGTGAGGATACAGAGGGGAGACTTCCCTTTGGTGAACGAGACTGACCTCAGGCAAAAGAGGTGGGGGGAGGGAGTTCAGAAGGGAGGAGCGAGGGGTGCCCCAAAAGCTGCCCAGCCCAGGACAGAGTCATTCTCTGGAGGATCTTCCAGGTGGTTACAGGCAGCCTTTGGGGATAGTGAGATCATAAAGCCACCACGAGCCAAGGCATGTGGCAGGGAGGTGGGGGCATCATTAGACTGTCCTTTAAAAAAAAATTGACAGCTTATACACACTTTTGCAATTGCAACTCAGGTGCGTATGATTTCTATCAATGGGGGTGGGGGTTAGGGAGTGTTTTTCCTTTTTTCTCAGAAATAAAACCCCAGGGTTTCTTGGCAATGTTTCTTCAGAGGGGCTTGCCATCACCATACTCCTTTGGATTCCTCCAAACAGTGTGACATAGGTACGCATCATTTGATTGGCAAATAAAAAAAACCCTGAGAATGATCAAAATGGTGGCTCCATTTTAAATTAATGCCAATGGCAATGTGAACTCCAACAAGGATAAATTATGCTGGAGATATTTGATTGGGGTAAACATAGTAGGAACTTCAGTTCGGCACTACGTCACTGAATCTCCCCGGATCTCCTCAGCACAAAAACACAAGTGTGAATGGGGCCTACATCTTATGTTCCTTTCCACTCCCATCAATATGTGCTTTTCACTCACTCCTCAAGTGCATTTGAAGTAGTCAACTGCCTGTAGGTGAAAATTGTATTTTAAAATGACTGTCCGTGATTGCCTATGATTCAGGGTCAGACTAGATAATCAACTGGGACTCTGAATGAGACTCAGAAAATTTTCTTGCCTAACTGAGTGTTTCTTTTAGCTAAGCTCTGTGCTCTGAATTGTAGTCAATATTGCGTTGATAACACTGTAGACTTCATGTATTGTAAACATTTCCTATGTCCCACACAAGATTCTCATGTTCTGAAAACAATGTCTGCTTAGCAAAAAATGCTGAATATTGTGAAACTAACTGAACTGGAGAGGGAGGGGGAAGTGGTTTCCTATATGCTTTAAGTTCACTATAAAAGATTCTCATTTTGCTTAATTCAGGGCTCAGCACCTTTGGAAAGTTATTTCCTGTTGAGCCCACTAGCGTAATTTTGTGGGGTTTTTTAGAATAAAACTCTTTCCTTCAGTCTGAGGATCTCTGGTCCCCTTTTTTTCTGCTACACATTGTTCATTAAAATTTAATATTAGTGAGTGGAGCAAGCCTATCCTGTTTAGACTTAATTGTAATCAAGATTTACTTCTGAGTAGATTTTTTTTTAAAAAAATGAACACATAAAAAGGGTGAGTAGAACATTAATTCTGATCATTTTACTTTTCTTTTTTTTCTAACCTCCAACTTTACCATACCTCTTAAAATGTATGAGCATAACTATTGAAGAAGAAAAAGAAAACTAAAAAGAATAGGAAAGGTGCCGAAGCCAAGAAAGTGAAATGGGAGACAGTTTTGAGGAAAACCTTTTACTTCATTACTAACAGCCTAGTACTATGTGAGTAACACACAAAGGAATAGCAAAGGGGTTGATTGCAGTTCACCCAACATAATATTATACAATAACTGTATATGGAAATCAATTAAGAAAATAATCAATAGAAGAGGAAAAGTTACTGAAGAGAATCACATTGTGTCCCCACTGCCCAGAAAAACTCCAAACATCTTCCCTCCATAAAGACCCATGGGAGGAAACATAAATCTTTGAATCCTAAAAGGCCTGAAATTCTTAAAGGGCCCTTGCTTCCTGAAGGACATAGCCATTTGATAACCAAACAAATCACTCCCTCACACCTGTTCCATTCCAAGATACATTTTCTCCATTTTTAATATTTCTTCTCCTGAGATAATCTTCCTGCTTTCCTGAATGGGATAGAGGAAGAGCCACCCATGCTAATTAATTCTAAAAGCCCATTTTTTAACTTCAGGATTAGAAATTAGACTGGAAAGTTAGGTGAAAACACTAGCAAAATCTAAGAAATTAACAGCTTAACAAGTTAAACAGTTACTTCCAAACTTTGGTGTTATCATGAATGCATTTCTCTGAATTTTAGTTGTGTGTGTGATCCCCACATGACCCCAGCTGGATCCTGCCATGCAGTCCAACATAATCTCCAAGGCAAGAGGTCACGTCCACACTACCCCGGGATAGCCTAACAGATGGGTTTGGGAGTTGCAAATGGGAGACATTATCATGTCCATAGTCAAAGAAATGGGCATTTAGCCACACCTGATAAATCTGATAAGGCTTAATCACCCCCCACTCATGCCTTGACTGTTGCCAGATCATATTACATCACCCCATACAATTCAATATATATTCCTTTGCCTGACAGCTATTTTTAGCCTATAAAAACTCCCAAAGACTCTCTGTGTGCTAGATGGTATCCACAGGGGCACTTTGTCGCTGTGAATCTAACTAACTCTGGCACTTCCGTTCACCCAACGTTCACTAGAACAGCTGTGTCCCACACCACTTCAACCATTTGTAATCCAGAAAGAAGCCTCATCTTGTGTAAGTATCACCCATAGTACTGGTTCAAACTATCCCAAGCTAACCCCTGATTTCCTGAGCTTTGAATGAATGAGTGAGAAATAGTGAATTGCTGTGTGATTTTACCCTTAATAAAAATATACTTTAATTCAAGAACTCTGCCTCTCAACACAATCTCTTTGGACCCCCTTTCTCTTGGTATACAGGTGGGAAATGATCTCGAGAGTCCTTGTAGCTGACCCCCCCTTAGTATTCAGCTAATTAAAATTCCTCTAACTAGACTTTTGGCTACATTGGTTTATCCCTTCCTGTAGATGGCATAAATACACACCACACACTTCACACACAGAGATTGCAAATTTTCAGTAATTTTGTTCATGAATACAGTCTCCCCCCCCCCCCCCATTTTCATGGAGGATCTGTTCCAGACACACACGCAAAAATGACTTTAAGAGCCTTGCTCCTGCAGGGGGGGACATATTCTTTACCCATTGAAGAACAAGATTATCATCTCTTTCTAGTAGAGACCCTATGCCTTTTAACAGCTGAAAGTCAGGTGGAAATTTAAAATGTTAAAGGCACAGTTTTTCCTTGCAAAGGTATATAGGTATGGGAATCTTTTGAATTTCTGTTTTGTTAATCATTAATAATTAACAGTTCTGCCAGGAAAAGGTGTGGTGCCAATGAAAGGAAGAATTCAAATGTCCCATATACAACCCATATGTCCAGGCAACTATGCCTCACCCCTATAAATTTCCATTGTTGTTATGTGCCATCAAGTTGTTTCCATTTATAGTGACCCTTAAGGCAAAACTATCATGAAGTTTTATTAGCAAGTTTTATTCAGATAGGGTTTGGCTTTGCTTTCCTTTGAGGCTGAGAGAATGTGACTTTCCCAAGATAACCCAGTGGGTTTCCATGGTCGAGCAGGGATTTGGACCCTGGTCTCCTGAGTCGTAATCCAATGTTCAAACCACTACACTATGCTGGCTCCTACAGTTGGACAAATGCAATCAAGATGGGTAACAGAGGGCCTTTGCAGACTGCCAGAAATAGTGCACATTAAATTGAGGCAGTGCCCTGGCTCAGTGCTAGGGAATCATGGGAACTGTAATTTATTGTGGCACCAGAGCTCTCTGACAGAGAAGGCTCAATGTCCCAGAAAAAAAAATACAATTCCCATGACTCCCTAGCACTGAGCCAGGGCAGTGCCTCAATTTAATGTGCACTATTTCTGGCAGTCTGCAAAGGCTAAGAGTTACTGTTATTCCACAACAATGACCACTTGTAGGGCCCACCAGTTCAAAGAGCTTTCTCATTAGGTACTTTCTACTCCATGCTATTCTGATTGCACAGAGAGTAATCTGAGATGCCTGCCTCTCTAGCACTTTGCTGCTCTCTGCTCCTTTACTCAATAGATTCTCATACCAAGGTGGGGTATTATATCTCCTATGTGCCCAAAGGGAAACTGTCCAGCGAATCTCTGTGTGATTCATTGTCCTATTGTTGACTCTTCTGAGAGTAATTCTTCATGACAGTGCCTGGAATGTGACTAGATTATTTAATTCTTTGCAATAAAGAAATATAAGAGAATTACATGCCCTCAGAAGAGAAGGTCAGTGTTTTTATCTTTGCATGACCCATCATTCTGGACATACTTTCAGGCTTCTTGCTAGGCTTGGAGGGGAGCCAATGCAATATGCCTTCTAGTGGTCCACCATTGCTTCCCTCCAAAACTTTCCTCTCCCATCAGCCATCAGCCTCCTCTACTCTTGTAAACATTGGTTTACTATTTTCCCCTTGTCTGTCAGTACCTACTTCCAGTCAACACACACACACAGAGTCAGATTACCAGTTGGGTTTGTTTGTAGTTACAGTCAGCCCTCCATATCCACGGATTCTTTATCCACAGATTCAACTATCCATTGTTTGAAAATGTTCCAAAAATATATAAATTCCAAAAAGCGAGCCTTGCTTTTGTTATTTTATATAAGGGGCACCATTTTCCTTTGCCATTGTATTTAATGGGACTTAAGCACCCCCAGATTTTGGTATCCACAGGGAGTCCTGGAACCAAACCCCAGAGGATAGCAAGTGCCCACTGCATAATATTTACTTTTCTTTCAGATATTTACAGCAGGGCAAGATGGAACTGTGTGGTCTTTCAGTTTTGGACTGTATACCCCCAGCATTCCTCACTACTGATTTAGGGAAAATGCCCATCTTTGATTTCCAGTCACCATTGGGCAGCACAACATAGTGTTCAGTGGCTTGCAGGCTGTGGGTACTGGACCTCTCTGGAGTTGATGTGGAATAGCAGTCAGCTGATTTATACGGGTCCCAGTTTGCTCCCATTTATCAGCTGTTTTGGTTAATACAGTAGAATTGACAAGGACACCATCAGGCCTTAGTGCTCTTTTATCCAAAATAAATATAGGTCCTTTACAGACTGCCAGAAATAATGAAGCTTGAGGTCAGTTTAACTGTCCTGGCTCAGTGCTAAGGAATCATGGGAACTGTAGTTTATTGTGGCACCAGAGCTCTCTAACAGAGAAGGCTCAATGTCCCAGAACAAATTACAATTCCCATGATTCCCTAGCACTGAGCCAGGAAAGTTAAAGTGGCCTCAAGCTGCATTATTTCTGGCAGTCTGTAAAGGCCTATAGTGAACTGGAACTTGTCATTGCTGGTGGAAGTAGGGAGGCACACAGCAGTATAGATTGAGTCTCCCTTATCCAAAGTGCTTGAGACTAGAAGTATGTTTGGGTTTCAGATTTTTTGGACTTTGGAATATTTGCATACACATAATGAGATATCTTGGAGCATTATCACATGAGAAAGGAAAGCTGAAATGGAGCAGGAGAGTAGTGACTTTCTCCATACCTCTAAGCATGCCATTGTAGCACTTCTGTTCTCTTCCTCAGGGAGATGGTTGTAAAATCATATCTTTTGTCACACACTGGAAATATCAATACAACAAAAAACAGATTTTTATGACCACCTCCTTTGGGAAGAAATCAGAAGTGCTGTAATGTCATGCAGAAAGCTGCTACTCTCCCACTCTGTTTTGGCTTTCTTTTCTCATGCAATAAAGCTCTTGGAGAAGAGACCCAAGTCTAAACGTGAAATTCATTTATGTTTTGTATACCTTATACACACAACCTGAAGATATTTTTATAGACAATTCTTAACAATTTTGTGCATAAAACAAATTTTGTAGACACTGAACCACCAGAAAGCAAAGATGTCACTATCATAGCCAGGAAAAATGTTGGATTTTGGAGTATTTCAGATTTCAGAATTCCAGACAAGGGAGACTCAACTTGTATTTTTAAAATATATAATCACACTAATATATAATAACAATACAACAATAAACACCTAAATAGTCCCTCATATCAATGCAGAAGCACTACCATTCCCCACTCAGGAGAAAAAGGAAGGAGAAGAACGAAGCATAATTGATAAGCAGTGGTGTTGATGGTGATGAGTTGTTGACAGGCAACAATGGCACTCTCTATAGTATCCCACATACACTGTCACAAGAAGAAGAGAAGGTGGCCACACACACTGCATGGTCTCCACCAGAAGCTGGTTCATATATGGATGACTAGATGTAACTTCAACCAGTGTTTGGATTTGCAGAGACATCAGAGCTAAGGAATCAGGGGAGAGGTGACCAGAAAAATCAGCCTATCTGTGACACATCTGATCATTCCTTCCATAGTGCTTTGGCTTCTTGAAGTCAGGAACTGGAAAAATAGCAACTTCCTGGAGTAGCATAGCCCTCCTGGAGTGGGAATAGGTGGCAAGCCTTCTGCCTCCAGAAGTACCATCTGTGATAATTGCCTTACCCACCTCCATGATAGAACTTTATAAAAACTGTATAAAAATTATAAACACTTTTCAAATTGGGTTGAACCACAAATGCTTTATCCTGATTTTCAAACCATGTGTCTTTGCAACTATAGTACCAAACTGTTTAAAACTATAAATATGGATATACAGAAGGGGAAATTGATATATTCCATCAACACCAGTTATCAGTGGCAGCTTTGATTAGAAATAAAATGTTACTTTCCAAATAATAAGAAAACAGGTGACAGCTTAGAAGAAATAAAACAAAATGACAACCTAGTTTCATTATCAACTGGATTAATTTTAGGAATAAATCTAGCCTCCCCAGACAAGGCATCTAATTTTTCTGACTTAATGCACACAACATTAAGTCACTTTGGTCTGTTAAGGAGATAAGCAAACAGGCATTTTTTATTAATATTATTCATAGAAATGTACTGCATGGCAAAGGTATAAATAGCCACCAAACCACTCCCAGCAAAGGCCAGCACAGTTTTAAGGAGGTGAAGAAACAAAATGGAGAAAGCAAGATTAGCACCCTGGAACCATTTACTACAAGAGAGACCAAAAACTCAAAATGATGGAACCGCCCCAGTGATCACTTACAGTCCCTGGCTGAGACCACTCAAATGCATCATCAATGAGCTACAACTAATTCTAGAGAGTAAAACAATCTTCTCACAAGTTCTGGGAGGGAGTTTCAAATCTTAAACAACTACTCACAATAGGATACATAACATGGATGGTAATACAGGAAAATGACCCTGCCGTAAACCCAGATGTCAACTCTGTCCCTACATCTACTTTGGGAGCAATATTATAGGAGCCAATAACATCCCTCATAATGTCAGAGACATTTACTTGCTCTACCTCCAATGTGATATATACCATCCTATGCTGACAATACAGTGTGGTGTAGTGGTTTGAGTGTTAGACTATGACTCTGGAGATCAGGGTTCAAATCCTAGCTCAGCTCAGCCATGGAAACCCACTGGGTGACTTTGAGCAAGTCATACTCTCCCAGCCTCAGAGGATGGCAGTGTCAACCCCCTCCCCATTTGAAGAAACCTGCCAAGGAAACCCTAAGGATCACCTTAGGGTTGCCATAAGTCAGAAATGACTTGAATGTACAAAACAACAATACCAGCCTTGCCCCCTACACTCTACATTGGACAAAAAGAGCAGTCCCTATGCAAGAGAATAAATGGACACATCTGACACAAGAAATGGCAATACCCCAAAACCAGTTGCAGAACATTTCAACCTTCCAGAACACACATTAAGGGATTTAAAGGTTGTGGCCTTTGAATAAGGAACTTCATGTGGATAATGCCTTTTGAATCCCCCAATTTTCCCCCATGTGATAGTCCTTTATTTATGCTATCTTAAGAAATGCTGTGCTTAATGGGATGCCAGAGCTTGAAAATTTACTTTAGCAAGTAACGTGTCTCTACACTAATGCACAGAGCATGGGAAATAAACAAGATGAACCTGAACCCTAGCAAATACAATATAATAGGCATCACTGAAACCTGGTGGGATGAGTCACATGATTGGGATGTAGGAATAGAGAGGTATAACCTTTTTAAGCGAAATAGGCCAAACAGGACATGAGGAGGAATAGCATTATATGTCAGGGATGTTTACACCTGTGAAGAGACCCAAGACTTAAATCCTGGAAATCAGGTGGAGAGCATCTGGATAAAAAATAAAGGGGAAGGAAACAACAGGGATGTTATAGTGGGAGTCTACTACAGACCCCTAAATCAGACTAAGGAATTAGATGATGCCTTTCAAGAACAGATAACCACACACTCAGAAAGGAGAGATGTAGTAGGGATGGGTGACTTCAACTATCCTGATATTTGCTGGAAGTCAAACTCAGCCAATATTTCAAGGTCTAGCAAATTCCTCATGTGCCTCAAAGACAATTTCTTTATCTAAAAGGTGGAAGAGGCTACAAGGGGATCAGCTATTTTAGATCTGATCCTAATCAACAGGGATGACCTGGTAAATGGGGTGGATGTGATGGGATCCTTAGGTGGGAGTGATCATGTTCTCCTGGAGTTTCTTATACAGTGGAAAGGGGAAGCTAGGCATAGTCAAACACTCATTCCAGACTTTAGGAGAGCTGATTTCCACAAACGAGTGATCCCATGGTCAGAAATTATAAAAGAGAAGGGAGTTCAGGATGGATGAGAGTTTCTCAAAACAGAGATACTGAAGGCACAATCTCAAACTGTTCCAATGAGAAGGGAAAATGGGAGCTGTAGCAAGAAACTGGGTTGGATGACAAAAGAACTTTCAACTGAACTAAGTTTTAAATGGGAGATGTATGAGAAATGGAAAAAGGGCAAAGTTACTAAAGAGGAATTCAAACAAATAGCTAGCACATGTAGGGGTAAAGTCAGAAAAGCCAAAGAGTAGAATGAGCTCAGGCTTGCTAGAGGGGTTAAGAACAATAAAAAGGGCTTTTTTGGGGTATATCTGTAGCAAAAGGTAGAAGAAGGAAATGATAGGGCCACTGCACAGAGAAGATGGAGAAATTTTAACAGTGAACAGAGAAAAGGCAGAACTACTCAACACCTTCTTTGCCTCAGTCTTCTCACAAAAGGAAAAGGGTGTTCAGCTTGAAGAAAATGGAGCAGAGGACACAATAGGGGAAATGCAGCACAGAATAAGTAGAGGAAGTACAGGAATACCTGGTTAACCTAAATGAATTTAAGTCTCCAGGACCAGATGAACTACATCCAAGGACATTAAAAGAACTGGCAAATGTAATCTCAGAGTCACTGTCAATAATCTTTGAGAACTCCTGGAGAACAGGAGAAGTCCCAGCAGACTGGAGGAGGGCAACCATTGTCCCCACCTTGAAAAAGGGGGAAAAAGAGGATCCCAACAACTATCACCCAGTTAGTCTGATATCAATACCATGAAAGATTCTACAACAGTTCATTAAACAGAGAGTCTGTGAACATTTAGAAGGGAATACTATAATCACTAAGAGTCAACATGGGTTTCTCAAAAACAAATCATGCCAGACTAATCTGATCTTTTTATTTATTTATTTATTTTATTTGATAAAATTACCAGCTTGGTAGAGGAAGGGATGCAGTAGACATAGCATACCTTGATTTCAGTAAGGCTTTTGACAAGGTCCCCCATGATATTCTTGCAAACAAGCTAGTAAAATGTGAGCTACACAATACAACCCTTAGGTGGATTAGTAATTGGTTGACTGATCAAACCCAAAGGGTGCTCAGCAATGGCTCCTCTTCATCCGGGAGAGAAGTGACCAGTGGGGTGCCACAGGGTTCTGTCCTGGGCCCAGTGCTATTCAACATCTTTATTAATGACTTGCATAAAAGAATAAGGAGAATGCTTACCATTTTTTTAAGTTCTTTATTACTATAAGTTATAATTGACATAGACAAACAACAACAATAAAAATAATAAAAACAAATTAATAACAAATTGATACTAAACAAATAAACAGTCAAACCTACCTTCTCTTCTAGTAGACAAACATCTGATATTTAAACAAAACCTATTATAGCTATTTCTTCTTTCTTTCTTATCTTTCCAATTCCCTTTGTTCAAACCTTTCTATCCTACCTTTAACTTTCTTACATTGTTCCTTCCCAATCCTTCCTCATTCCATTCCTTCCTTTATTACTTATATCTGATCTTCTCCTCCTACTTACTCTAACCTTCTACTACTTACCATCACCAACTGTCCTCCAGGCTCTGTGCCTGGAGAGGACTTGGGGCAGAGGCCGTTGCCGCCCCCATCACCAACTGTCCTCCAGGCTCCGTGACGGAAGAGGACTTGGGACAGAGGCTGTTGCTGCCCTCATCACCAACTGTCCTCCAAGCTCCATGCCTGGAGAGGACTTGGGGCAGAAGCCATTGCTGCCCTCATCACCAACTGTCCTCCAGGCTCTGTGCCTGGAGAGGACTTGGGGCAGAGGCCATTGCCACCCCATCATCAACTGTCCTCCAGGCTCCATGATTGGAGAGGACTTGGGACAGAGGCTGTTGCTGCCCCCATCACCAACTGTCCTCCAGGCTCCGTTCCTGGAGAGGACTTGGGACAGAGGCCTTTGTCACCCCCATCACCAACTGTCCTCCAGGCTCCATGACTGGAGAGGACTTGGGGCAGAGGTTGTTGCTGCCCCCATCACCACCTGTCCTCTAGGCTCCACACCAGAGGATGACTCAGGGGGAAAACCATTGCTGCCTCCATCACCACCTGTCCTCCAGGCTCCATGCCTGGAGAGGATTTGGGACAAAGGCTATTGCCCCCCCCATCACCAACTGTCTTTCAGGCTCCGTTCCAGAGGAGGACTCAAAGCAGAGGCTGTTGCCACCCCCATCACCACCTTGGCTCCACCAGCTCTCCACCAGGGACCAGTGAGAGGTTTCTTCAGCTTGCTCAACCCTCTGGAGACACCATCATCCACTCATCTCTGCCAGCTGCTGAGCTGAAGTCTCAATCCAACATTAAACTAGCCACACCATGCCCGCCAGCACTAAGAGAGGAATAGGGGGATGCCGGTGAAAGTGGCACCTTATGAAAACTCTGTGTGTTGGGTTGTTGAGACTATTGTATTTATTGGCACTGGTAATGAGAGGGAAAGGGCCTTTGCAGACTGCCAGAATTAGTGCAAATTGAGTCCACTTTAAGGGTTAGGTTAGTGCTAGGGAATCATGGAAATTGGGTTTTTTTCTGAGACATTGAGCCTTCTCTGTCAGAGAGCTCTGGTGCCACAATAAAATACAGTTCCCATGATTCCGTAACCCTAACCCTTAAAGTGGACTCAATTTGCACTATTTCTGGCAGTCTGCAAAGGCCCAAAAAGAGGGAGGATCTGGTGGGAGCAGTACTTCTGGAGGCGATTACAGGCACTCACACCTGGAGGAGAAAAGAGGGAGTGTTGATGAAAAATGGCACCTTCTAAAAGCCGGGCTTCAATTGAGCCGTGGGCAGTGGTTACGATAATCAACTGTGCTTATAACACCTATGCGGGGAAGGAAGGCAGGGAGGTGTTGGTGAGGATGTTAATAGCCTGTTAAAAGCTACCAACACCTATTAATTATTTTATTTTACTTATTTACTATTTATTTATTATTTATTATTTGACACCTGTTAATAGCCAATCTGTCTGGGAGGGAGACCACTGATTCAGATGGCGGCCATGGCAAGTCAATTGAAGTAGTGTGGGGCAAGGGGAGATACAGCGTTAACAGGGGATGAAATACAAGGGAAGACATGATCGATATTTGAAATCTATCCTGTCTTCCTCCCACCCTGTTAGCCCAAAAGAATTGAGGTTCGTCCCAACCATACCACAAACCCTTACCTCGCTCCTCTGCAATGCCAGGTTGGTCAACAACAAATCTCATATAATCCATAATTTGTTAGAAGAAGATGCCAACCTGGCTTGTTTTACAGAAACTTGGCTTGGAGAGGATAGCAGTGTGACCTGGGTTAAGGCCCTCCCAGCCGGTTATACTGTCTAGGAGCAGGTTAGGGAAAGTGGGCGAGGGGGGGGGAGTTGCCTTGGTCCTTAAAAATACTGTCACCTTGACCAGGAGACCTATTCAGAAAATGTCTCACATTGAGTGTATTTACTTGACCCTGAAGGCTAAGGACAGTTTGGGGATTCTGTTGGTTTATTGTCCACCCCGTTGCTTAACAGACTCCCTGGCTGAGCTGACACAGCTGGTCTCAGAGTTGGTGTTGGAGTCTCCCAGACTTCTTGTTCTGGGGGACCTCAACATCCCCTTCGAGTCAGGCTCATTAGATCTAAAAGGTACAGCTCGGGAGTTCATGACTTCCATGACAGTCATGGGCCTGTCCCAATTAGTCATGGGTCCAACACATTGTGCTGGTAATACACTTGATGTGGTCTTTAGTACGGATCAGGAATATCGGTGGGCTGAGGTAATCCAGACTTCCGCCCTGTCACGGATGGATCATTTCCTGGTCAAAGTAGGACTGAAGGCTACTACCCAAATTCCTCTCGGGGGTGGAAGACCTATTAAAATGGTCTGCCTCGAAGACTGATGAAACCCAAAAGGTTCCAGGAAACCTTGGTAGGTTTTATGGTTGGGAACAACAGCGATTCTGTTGATGCCTTGGTTGATACTTGGAATAACGACCTTACCAGGGCTATAGACATTATCGCTCCCGAGCGTCCTTTTCAACCCCCTTCAAATAAAAAACCTTGGTACACAGAAAATCTTCGCCAAATGAAATGGGCTATACAATGACTAGAGCGCTGCTGGCGGAAACATTGACGTTTATCTGATAAGACACGCCATAGGATTATGTTAGATTCCTATTGAGTGGTATAGATGCAGCAAAGAATTCTTTCTATGCTGCACATATTGCATCTGCAAAGTCTCGTCCAGCAGAACTGTTCAGGGTGATTAAAGAATTAACTCAATTACCTCCCACCCTGAACCCATTATTGGAACCAACTAAAGCCTGTTGTGATGCTTTTAATGACTTTTTTGTAGATAAAATCTCTCAGATAAGAGCTGATCTGGATGCGGCAATTATAACAGAACCAATAAGAGAGATGTCCAGAGGCTCTGTAGACTGTGTTACACTGGAACATTTCGAGTTTGTTAATACCAATGAAGTGGACAAGCTTCTTGGAAGTGTAAGGAGGACAACATGCCCTCTCAATCCTTGCCCATCTTGGCTGACCATCCAGGGAGATGATGCAGTAAAAATATTACTGCAACTCATCATTAATGCATCCCTCAGAGAAGGGAAATTTCCATCTAGTTTGAAACTAGCGGTGGTTAAACCACTCTTGAAAAAACCCTCCCTTGATCCCCTGATGAAAAATAATTATAGATCAGTCTCCCTTCTACCATTCTTGGGTAAGATGATCGAGAGGGCAGTTACCTTCCAGCTCCAAACTGTCTTGGAAGAAACTGATTATCTGGATCCATTTCAAACTGGCTTCAGGGTGGGATTTGGAGTTGAGACTGCCATGGTCGCCTTAGTCAATGATCTCCATCTGGGCATCGACGGGGGAAGTGTGACCCTGTTGGTGCTCTTGGACATCTCAGTGGCATTCGATACAATAGACCATGGTATCCTTCTGAGATGCCTGAGGGAGTTAGGTATTGGGGGCACTGCTCTTCAGTGGTTCCGGTCCTACCTCTCGGGCAGATTTCAGATGGTGATGCTGGGGAATAGTAGCTCTTCAAAAAGAGAGCTGACATCTGGCATCCCTCAGGGCACCATTCTATCCCTCATGCTGTTTAACATTTACATGAAGCCACTGGGTGAGGTCATCCAGAGAAATGGGGCGCAGTGTTATCAGTATGCTGATGACACCCAACTCTACTTCTCTATGTCTCTGACTGATGCAGTGACTGAGGATGGCATCGCTCCTCTTGATGCCTGTCTTGAATCAGTAATGGGCTGGATGAGGGGAAACAAACTCAAGCTGAATCCAGAGAAAACAGAGGTACTCGCGATAGGTACCCCAAGTCTGAGAAAGGAGCTTTGCCATTCAGTTCTGGATGGGGTCACACTGCCCCTAAAGGAATAATAATAATAATAATAATAATAATAATAATAATAATAATAATAATAATAATTTATATTTTCCCGCCTCTCCCTACAGATCGAGGCGGGAGCACAAAGATAAAATGTACAACACTGTACAATAATACAATATGTAAAACATGATAATAAAAACGACAACAGTAAAAAGCAATAAAAACAATAATAAAACAGCAAATAATCAGTATAAAGACTGTGAGGAGGACAAAGTACACAGTTTGGGAGTACTCCTAGATTCATCTTTGCAGATGCCATCTCAAGTGAATGCGATGGCCAGGAGTTCTTGGTACCAACTTCGGTTGATACGCCAACTGCGTCCCTACTTGGACTGAAAGGACCTTGAAACAGTAGTACTTGCCCTGGTAATCTCTCCTTTGGATTTCTGTAATGCGCTCCACATGGGGCTACCTCTGTACCAAGTTTGGAAGCTTCAATTGGTTCAAAATGAGGCAGCCAGATTGGTCACTGGAACATCTAGAACATATAACACCTATATTAAAATCTCTTCATTGGCTGCCGATTAGCTTCTGGGGGCAGTACAAAGTGTTGGTTATTACCTTCAAAGCCCTACATGGCTTGGGCCCGAGTTACTTGAAGGAACGCCTCTCCCCACACAATCCGCCCCACACTCTCAGAACATCTGGGAAGAACTTATTAGAACATCATAGAACCAAATTTAACACGACTTCCCAAAGATCGTACATGGCCACAGCTTCCATGTTATGGAATGGCCTACCAGAAGAGATTTGTCTTATTACTACGCTAGATGCCTTTAATAAGGCACTTAAGACAGAACTCTTCCGGCAGGCCTATCCATCTGATCTTCTAGATTTCTAGATTCTGACGATGATTGGCTATTATATTATATTATATTATATGCTCTTATAATTTATTATTGTTGTTTGATTTCACTATTTTATTGTTTGTATTTTGCATATTGTATTTATTTAATTGTGTAATCCCACCTTGGTCCATAGGGAGAGGCAGGAAATATAAATAAAAATTATTATTATTATTATTATTATTATTATTATTATTATTATTATATCCTCTTACACCAGTATTCATTCATATCTTGACTGTTAATTAAAATTATAAACAATACTGTATTAACAACTAAAACAACACACAAGACATTTCATTTAACTTCCTTGCTACCACTTCTATTTTCTAAACATATGTGTTGACTTCTTAGAAAGTCTTTTTTATCAACCCCTAGAATAGAATAGGGTGAATGCTTACCAAATTTTCAGATGACACCAAATTAGGAGGAATAGCTAATACTCCAGAAGATAAGATGAACATTCAAAATTTCCTGAATAGATTAGGAAGCTGGGCCAAAGCTAACAAAATGAATTTCAACACAGAAATGTAAGGTACTGCACTTAGGACAAAAAAAATGAAATATATAGATATAAGATGGGGGACACCTGGTTTAATGAGACTACATGAGAAAGGAATCTAGGAGTCCTAGTAGACAAGTTGAGCATGAGTCAACAGTGTGATACAGCAGCTAAAAAGGCCAATGCAATTTTAAGGGCTGTTTGACAATGGAGCACACTCCCTCGGAGTGTGGTGGAGTCTCCTTCCTTGGAGGTCTTTATGCAGAGGCTGGATGGCTATCTGTCTGGAATGCTTTAATTGGGAGTTCCTGCATGGCAAGGGGTTGGATTGGATGGCCCTTGTGATCTCTTCCAACTCTATAATTCTATGATTCTATGAGTTCAATGGGATTTTCTCCCTGTTAAATGTGTTTTAATTTATTTCTTTATTTATGTATTTATTTATCATTCTCTCCACATTTTCCCTCAATTTGGGACTCAAGACTTAACTTATCAAACTTAAAACAGGTCAGGCAAAAAGTTTTACAGATACAACTAGAAAAACTTTGAGAGCTTCCTTGGCCTATCATGTGATATTTTCATATCAGGTGTAGATCCTTTCTATCTAACATTTAGGCATAGTTATTTCAGCATTGGACTAGGACTTTGGAGACCACGGTTCAAATCCTCGCTTATCCATGTAAACCCACTGGGTGGCCCTGGGCAAATCACAGTCTCTTATCCTCAGAGGATAGCAATGGTAAATCCCTTCTGAAGAAACTTGCCAAGAAATCCTCATGATATGTTGTCCTTAAGGTCATCAGAAAATGGAAACTACTTGAAGGCACACAAGAATAATAATGTAGGGGATTAGCACATGGGCTTTCATTCCTGCACTAGGCATGGGATGTAAATACATGGGGAAGGATACTATGGCACAGCTCCATCTCTGGGCATTCCTCATCCCGTATATGACCCAGGCTTCTTCCGGACCTTTTAAAGAATGAGATTTTCCCAGGTCACATACGGGATGAGGACTGCCTGGGTATGGAGCTGTGCGATAATATCTGTTCCCATGTGTTTATATCCCACACCTAGCATGGGAATGAAAATCCATGCACTAATCTCCATAGCTTTTTTTTATTCTTACTATTTGTAGTTGTTTGGTTTTAAGGAAAAAATGTTACTGCTTTTTAGATCTTGCACTGCTGCTGATTTTTAAACTTTGGTATTATCTTTTTTAAAAAATCTTTTTCTAATTTTTACATTACATTTTATTGCATTGTTATATAATTTTAAGCTTTATTTTGTGAACTTCTCAGAGAGCTCTGGCTATTGGGCTGCATAGAGATAACTAAATAAATAACAGGAAACAGTCCCTTTCTAGCCAAGTACTGAAGAAAGCAATTTGCCTAAGTCATCCTTATTTTTGTTACTTTCCAAGATTTCCTTTGTCTGACTCTTCTCTTTAATAGGATGATTTTTATTTTTGAAAAGCTTTGTCTATGAGGGAAATCTGCTTTAAAGCTACACTTTATGAAAGAGTATTTCTTGATTTCAAATTGCATGCTTTCTTTCGAAGGGTCTTATGCGCACATTAGCAAAAGGAGATTCTTGGCTCAGAAACATGTGTTGTCCCACATCTTATATTATTTCTTCTTTATGACTTGTGTTTATTTTGTGTTGTCCTTAAGGAGGGAAAGAAATGTTGTTGGACATGACAGTTCCAGTGAAGGAAGCTGTACTGTACTTCGTGAGATTTTTTGCAAGAAAATATGCTGTTTGACTTGAGCATTTGCCCATTTGTGAGGCTGATAGGGAACTTCTGAGAAATAAAGTGTACACATTTTGAAATGCAAACACAAATGTATATGATTGGGTGGGGAGAAGGTGGAAACATGCTTTATTCAATGGAGAAGAGTTGCTTAAATTAGGTAAACTGTGTGGAAAAATGCAGAGATTAGGGGGAATGTGAAAAAAAATGTGTGAATTTCAGTGTGATGAAAGAAAAAGACATGGTTTTGCAACCTGGCATGAAACAAAAACAGGAAAATATGCAGGTGAAATTTAGAGAAGTTTAACAACATGGAGTTTCCCTTCCCCTAAAAAGCCTTTGGTGGTGACATTTATATGGAACAAGGCTGGGAAATGTATAGCCCTCCAGTTGATGTTTGGTTGTACAGTTTGACTCCTTTTATACAGATATAGGTACCATAGGTACCAATTACAGTAAAACATGGCGGTATATTTCAACCTTCTAAAAGGAATATTTCTGTTCAGGCTTCTGGTAGCTAGCCATGCTCTCCTCTAGGTTTGTTGTTGTTGTTGTTGTGTGCCTTCCACCATGGCTTATGGCAACCCCATTTTAGTATTTTCCTGGCAAGATTTATTCAGAAGTTGTTTGCATTTGTCTTCTGTTTAGTCTAGGAGAGTGCAACTTGCCCAAGGTCAACCAGTGGGTTTTCATGGCTGAGCCAATTCCTAGTTTCAAACTTCTTTTTCCAAGTGACATTCATTATGTTGTCTCTACTGAGTATGCTAGGGTGTTTTGGGGGATTAATTTGTTTGTTTACCCTTTCTTTTTCAAATATGTTTTGTAATCCTGTAGACCTCAAGGGTTTCCTGCTCATAAAATATTGTTATTGTGTGCCTTCAAGTCATTTCCAATTTATGGTGACCTTAAGGTGAACCTATCACATGGTTTTCTTAGTAGGTTTCTTCAGAAGGGAGTTGGCATTGCCATCCTCAAAGTATATGTAACAACTTATATTGCTAAATGAGACAGGCCAAGTGTTTTGTGTGTGTGTGTGTGAACATTAATGGTCCACAAATTGGCAATGATCAATAGAGTTACCCTTCCCAAGAAAGGAATTGCAGTAATTGTTGTATTTATCTCCCACTGGATCATTGTATTAATCTCCCATGCAAGCAAAGTGATGTTCACAGTTTTAGAACAAAAATTTCTACCCAATATAGAATGAGAAATGCCAGAGGTCCAAGCTGAGTTTAGAAAAGGAAGAGGCACTAGGGATCATATTGTAAACATATGTTGGATAATGGCGCACACAAAAGAATTTCAGATCTGTGCTTCATAAATGATAGAAAAGCCTTTCAGACAGTGTTTGAAGTTTGTACAGCAGAATTTTGATTTCTGACAAACAGGGTTGGTAGTTGATCTTGAAAGCATGTTGAGCTGACATGGACAGGGTTTTGAGCTAATAGAGTTTTGAATTTGAACAAGGAGGGAGAACTGTGGTACTGTGGAACTTAAAGAATAGAATATTAGAGTTTGTTATATTCTTATACCATGTTTAATAAATCTATTTCTCTTACTGCTTTAAACCTGTCTATGTCTGTCTGTCAACTTTGAATTGGAGTCAAGCCATGCATACCAAACTAAAGAACTCACACAATAACACAACCACAAGTCCATATTCACATGGGTCACCCTGAGGCCAGGTAACCCAATCCAGCAAGGAAAGAATCGAGGGAACAAGGACAGGGTGATTGTCAGGATTCCTAGGGTTTGGAGTAGATCATGATAAAATATAGATTGCTCTAAGAGAAATGATTATGCAAAAACATTTGATTGTCCCCATTGATAGCCTATACTCAGGACAAGAGATCATTGTCAGGACAGAAATATGGAAAAACAGAATGGTTTCCAATTGGCAAGTGGGTAGTGAATGGCTGCATTTCACCAACCTATCTGTTTCTGTGACAAACATATCATACAAAAAGTGGGATTAACTCAGAGCTCATCTACCCTAGTTGCTTAATCTGGGGCCAGTCCAGAGCATTATGGATAGACCATAATGGCAGCCACATGCACTGGGCCAGATCCAGTGTGATAGTGCATTACTGTCCACATGGGCCAGCCATGCTGCAACCAAATTGGCTCTACTGGATGGGATGCTTTTGGAGCCACTGTCACCACTTCGTCATTGGCAGGTGCTTCATGGAAATCCTGCCTGACATCCCACCACCTCTGCGGAGGTCAGAATGGAGCAGACATGTGTTTAATGAGAAAGTGTAATTCTCCTCTTAGATCACATTGTTAAATGTTTCCATGAGGTGTCCAGCCATGTGAGCTTGCCCTCCCTCCTAGATTGTATGGCTGGATGCCTCCTGGAGATGTCACAGATGATTTACACAACTTTATATGAATGATGAAAACATTGAAATAGTTAAGATATTCACTACCTTGACTCAATCATAAATCAAACCAGAGACTGTAATCAAAAGATCAGAAGACCAGGATTTGGAAGCAAGTAGCTATGAAGGAACTAGTTGAGATCTTTAAGCATAAAGATATATAATTGAATGCCAAAGTCAGGATTGTCCATGCCAGCATATTTCTAATTTCCATATATGATTATGAAAATGGAATGCTGAAAAAAGCTGACAGGAAGAGAATCAACTCCTTCAAAATATGGTGCTGTAGGAGAGTTCTGTGGATACCATGGACTGCCCAAAGGGGGGAAAAAAGAAATAAATGGGCCTGAGAGGAACTCAAGCCTGGACTTTCCCTGAAAGCCAAAATAACTAAATGAGGATTTGTATTTTGGAGCATATCAGACCAAGCAGAGATGGTGGAACGAAAACGGATCATGAGATGACATGATTTATTGGAAAAGATGGTAATGCTTGGCAAGAAGGAAGGCAGTAGGAAAAAGGAGAAGATAGACAGGTAGACATAGGACTTCTGCAGACTGGCCCAAAGGGCCGGCCTGGAAGCAGAGGTGGGGAGGGGCAGCCACTCACCAGCCACCCCAACCCCAGCCTGATGATGCCCTGACACCATGCCATTATGCAAGGCATGCAGTGTCAGGGACATCCTCCCAGCACAGCGTCCTGATGCGCTTCGCTGGAAGGGGGGCTAAAGAGCCATGCACCAGCTCTTAGGGCACCCTTTTGCCGCCCCTGAAAGGAGCAGCATTTTCCAGAGCCACCCGTCTGCAGCCCCCCTCAGTCAAAGATGGCCCCGAGTTTGCAAGTCCTTAGCTGGACTGTTAATACAAGGGTGTTTGGGAAGTCTCTCATTAATAGGGTCAACATCAAAACCCAGGCTTCTGTGTGTAGTGGTGGTGTCCCTTCAAGTTGTTTCTGACTAAGGGGCTGTACAAATAGGAAAAAAGAGGTTCTTTCAGGCTGACTTGGAGGTGGCATTTAGATGACACATGCCTAAAAGCCGGCAGGAAAGTCCCCTTTAGGCACTGCATGCCTGGAAAAGCCACTCCAAAAAGGAGCAGCTTTTTTCCACTTCTTCCAGAAAGATGCATACTTTCGCATGTGTGAATGTATGCAGTGACATGAGTGCATCAGAAAAAGGGTGCCAGAGATTTAAAATGGCCATATAAATGCACCGCCACATGTGCGGCAGAAATTGAGTTGGCAATCCGGAGCATGTGCCCTATGGTACAAGTTTTAATTTAAAGCACCCTATGCTTCCAGGTGTGGATGCACCACCAAGTGTGTGCTTGAATATTAAAACCTTAACCCTAATTGTAACCTGAACCCTAACCCTAATTGTAACCTTACACATGCACCCTAGCAATTGCTCTCTATTATGACAATAAATGCATTCCATCGTATGTACACTTGCTGTCAGCATGCACAGTAGTTTGCATGAAAGAGGCTTTTGTGACCTCTTCTGTGCAGGTGTGCATAAGACCTGCACACCACTTCCTGGCATGATTGGGGGGCAGCTCCTGGAGTAACATTTATCTGTGTGTCTTGTTGACCATGTCCCTTGCACCAGCTGCATGTATCCAATCTGTCCACACAAACCTCTGTTGCATGAACCTCTCCCCTCCCCCCTGATCTGTGTAAGACATGTTTTGTGGAGGACAACAGAGTAGGTGTCTTTTCGGTTGACAAACTTATTCCTCCATCCCAAGGGTGGCACAATCAGAGAGTGACACCTGTCTATGGCACCTGCTACTTGGGGAATTCGAGGTCAGCAAATCCTTGCATGATCTGTAGGTGTATGACAGGTCCTGAACAGGTGCACAGGGACACTGAACATCAGCCACCTTTGTACAGACAAAATGACAGACTGTATGGCACCCTATGATGTGTTCTGTGCAGGTGTGCAGGGACTTGTTCCTGTGCAGGTGTGCATGCGTCTGAGAGAATGAAAAAAAAAATTAAAGCAGCTACTGCCAGTCTGTGCGGTTACACTGTCTTCCTTTGTGGCATCCTCGGGGCCAGTGGTGCGGTTGGTGAAGCTTCAATATGGACTCAGAAAAGCCGCGTTGACTACCCCCCCCCCCCCAGTGTGGTTTCTCTGTCCTCATTTAGGGCATCCTCAGGGCAGGTAATGCAGTTGCTGCAGCTTAGGGAGAAGGCAGCTTCATGTCATCTTTTCCTGCCCATCTGTACAGCCCCTTAGTGACCCTAAGGCAAACCTGTAATGGGGTTTTCTTTGCAAGATTTCTACACAGAAGGTTTCCTCCTTCCTTCTCCTCAGGCTAAGAGAGTGTGATTTGTCCTAGATTACCCAGTGGGTTTCCTTTTCTGATTGGTAATATGAATCTTGATCTCCAGAGTCCTAGTCCAACACCTCAACCACTATGCTATACCAGCTCTCTTCTGTGTGCATTCAGATCTAATATAACATAATCAAATAAGTGACTTTTATTTTAAATTGTTCAGAAATCTTATGATATAGTGTGCTAGAAAAATGCTTTGAAATTAATAAATACAGTTTTAAAACAAGGGGTGCAAGTACTTTTCCCACAGATCATTTTATGGTTTTATTTTCCTCCCACATTTGCCCTCTCTGGCTTTTGCTGAAAAACCATTTGAGACCTGAGAGAAAGTTTGGAAATGCCTGCTTACTTAGCAGTATTTTTACATCCATGAATAAGTTCAACTTCCATAAATTGCTTCAACTTAAATTCAAGTGACTTGGCTTTCTGAATCTATAGCTCTTGTATATGGGTAGTTCATCATCCTATCATCAGATTATAGTGGACCACTATATTTTATTATATAGTGGTTTGATGCATGATTATTTGTTGGAATTGTTTACAATTCAAACAGCAATATTTTGCCAGTTTCTATTAGGTTCTACAGTCACCCCTCCATTTTCTCAGACTTGGAGTCTGCATTTCTCACCCATAAATGGGCAGCAAATGGAGGGGAACAAAATGCAGCGTGTGCCTGGGTGCCTGTGAGCGTGCGCTGCCATTCAAGCCAATGGTGCATGAATATTGGTGATGTTCCATTTTCACGGGGGGGGGGGGAGCTAGAACTGATCCCCCACAAAAACAGTGCTTCCTAGCTCTGTAAGGTCAAGTAGTTGACACCGTTTAAAAATAATAAAATGAAATTAACAGGCAAGGGTCACTATAGTTGCTTTTTGAGCATCCATAGTGAAAAATGATCTTGCATTCTTGTTATTATTATTATTACTGTGTTTGAAACATTGGAGGTTTGTAAAATGATTATCTAGAAACATAAAAGAAGTTCATATAAATGAGGAAGGTGGCTAGTGCTTCATTTTTGCCAGAATTGTTTTGATTCACTTTTTCCCTCTGAATATGTACATCAACTAGTATAAAAGACATGGCTGAAGCATGGAGAGTTTTCATAGGTTATTGTTGAAAGTACCAAGGACAGAGGAATACTTTTATATCTATATATAATGTCTTGCTTCTGGAAAACTATTTTAACCAAAGGCCACCTACACTAAGAAATAGAAAGAGAGAGAGAGAGAGAAGCTATAGTTTTATCTAGTTGTGATTTTGCCTTCCCAAAAAAATATAGAGTTAAGAAATATGAAATTAAAATGTATTAAAAATTAATCAAAGGTTAATTAAAGATTAATCAAGGAGACAGGCCCCAGGAAACATTCTCATTTTCTTCCTCACTATATATAATGAGTGCCTAAAGGAAGAATGAGGAACCATAAAATGGATGAATTAAAATCTGTTGACTAGAACTATATTTTATACTTCTGGTGATGGAATTCAGCATTTTACCTTGTGGATCAAGAAAGGCTCATGTGATGGATAATTTATTTAGTAAGTATCTTAACAGGAAAGTAATGCTCTTTGGTGATTGATATGTTGATTCATCATCATCCAGACTTTGATTTATTATGATTGTTTTGCAGAGTATATTTCTATATTTCAGCATAATTAAAATATTTACTATTCTTGTATTATATTCTCATTTCAGTGACAAGGTTTTGGAATGTTTCCACCTATCTGTTAGTATCCATATGTACACAAATACCAGATGACTTAGCATCAGGGTGGAGTGGGGGTGTGGCAACCATTTCTGCATGTCACACCATTTCTGCAGTGCAGCATTTAGACAAGTTGCGCTGAAGAAATGGTGAAAAGCCACAGCTGATGTGGTAAAGGTGGCTTTTTGCCATTCTAAAAAGGACCGTCATTTGCCTCTCCTTTTTGGGCTGTCAAATCACTGGATCAGGGCCGTGATGTGTGGTTGCTGGCACTGAAAGGGGTGGCAGGAAGCCGCTCCTTTCGAGCCATCTGTTGAGCTCCTTCGTTTCTGTAGTAGTTCACTATTCATAAAGGGGAAATAAAAAAGATGAACTTCAACTCTTAACACAACAAAGCAAATGTGATATAATAGGCATCACTGAAACCTAGTGAGGTAAGTTTCATGACTGGATTGTAGTAATAGAGGGCTATATTTCAGAAAAATAGATCAAACGGGAATGGAGGAGGAGTAGCATTATATGTCAAGGATGTTTACATATATGAAGAGATCTATTACTTAAATACCAGAAGCCAGATTGGGAGCATCTGAGTAAAAATTAAGGAAGAGAGAAACAACAGGGATATCACTGTGGAAGTCTACCATAGACCTCCAAACCAAACTGAGCACTTGGATGATGCCTTCTTGGAAAAGGAAGCCAAGCATAGTCAAACACGCATTCTAGACTTTAAGAAGCCTGATTTCAGTAAATGTAGGGGGAAAACATGGTCAGGAATACTAAGGAGAAGGGAGTTCATGATGCATGGGAGGAAGATATTACAGGCAAACTTTCAAAAAGTTCCAGTGAGAAGGAAAAATGGGAGATGTCCAAAGAAACCAGGATGGATTTCCAAAGAACTTTCAAGTGAGATAAGATTTAAGAAGCACATTTTACAAGAAATGAAAAAAGGGGGAAATCAAAGAGGAATTCAAATGAATGGCCAGAACATTTGGGGAGAAAGTCAGAAAAGCTAAATGAGCTCAGGCTTGCTTGAGAGGTTATAAATGATAAAAAAAATGGTTGGGTTTTTGTTGTTGTTAGCTCCGTAGCTAAAAGAAGAACAAAGAAATGATAGGCCCACTGCATAGTGAAGATGGTGAAATGCTAACCAGACAGAAAAGGCAGAACTACTCAACACCTTCTTTGCCTCAGTCTTCTTGCAAAAAGAAAACAGTGCTCAATCTGGGGGAAAGAGAACAGACGGTGCAGTGTCCTGTTAGTAATCCAAACTAGAGTAGATCCATTAAATCAGTGATCCTTAAATGTTGAATTATCTTTCAGCAATTGAATCAGTTGCTCTACCCATGTTGTGATTAGCAACTGGATTTAGACCCAGGTAGTCAACAGATAATGCTGCCATCTCGATGATTACTAGGCTGGCAGTTAATAAATCACATGCAAAATCCACTGTAAATCAGCAAACTTATTCCTGATCTATTTTTACTAATATTGGTAAAGTCAGTGTGTGTGTGCTCTTAGAGATCAGAGCAGAAAACTAGCTTGGATACATCACAGGGAATGGTGATAGCAGAGGGTTTTTTGTAATGTTTTGCACCTGAGTCCTTTTTTCCCCTCTTCTGCAAAATGTTGGTGGTTTTACCTAAGGAGAGGTCAAAGAATATCTCTCAGTCCTATCTAGGTTTTATGTGGCTCTGCTGTAGGATATGCATATAAATTTCATGTAAAATTGCACACAGCCTATAGAGAGACAGGTTTTTTTGTATGAGCAGTGACACTTTTGTTTAGTAGTGATTCCCATAGTCATTAATCATTGATTACCTTTAAAGCCCTACATGCCCTGGGTCCAACCTATCTAAGGGATTGCCTTCTTCTGTACAATCTGCCCCACACCCTCAGGTCCTCTGGGAGGAATCTACTGCAACCGATAAAAACTAGATTAGTGGTAACCTCCCAGAGGACTTTCTCCGCCGCTGCACCCAGATTGTGGAAAGCCTTGCCGGAGGAGATCTGTCAAATAACCAACCCAACACCTTTAAAAAGGCTGTCGAGATGGATCTCTTCTAGCAGGCCTTCCCAGAATAGATCCTGTGCTCCTCACCTGTTATTTACTCTCCACCATATACACCTATTGATGTCCCAGAATGTGTGCTGTTTTATTTTATGTGTTTATTTTAATATTGTTCTTAGTCTTTTAAGGGGGGGGGGGTATTGTATTATTGTTTTATTGTAATGTGTGTTTTAATCTGTAAGATTGCCTGGGCAAAAGGCGGGATATTAGAAATAAATTATTATTATTATTATTATTATTATTATTATTATTTAATAGCTTGTTTATATTTCAAGTTTTTCACTATTGTTTCACAAATACATCTTCTACCTAGAAGTAGAGCTCTCTAGTCATCTTCCTCTTAAGCATAACATAGAATGGTTGTCACTGGACCAGCTGCTTTGTTAGGAATGTTCTGCTGCGGCCATGCATGTGCATGGCCATTGGTAGCAGTGGGGCCTGCTGTAATGGATGCTTAAATCTGCAGATAGTAAGCCCATGGTTAGGGAGGGCAGATTGTAACTCTGAACACTTAAGTGAGAATTTTCCAAGCTCTTGCATTCCCCGTTGCCATGGATGGAAGTGAGAGCTGGATAGTGAAGAAAACTGATAGAAGGAAAACCAATTCATTTGAGATGTGGTGCTGGAGAAGAGTGCTGAGAATACCGTGAACAGTCAAGAAAACAAACAAATGGATTTTAGACCAGATTAATCCCAAACTCTCCCTGAAAGACAGGATGACTAAATTGAGGTTGTACTTTGGGAGCATCAGGAGAAGGCATGAATCATTAGAAAAAACAATGCTGGGAAAGGTAAAAGTAGAAAGAGTAGAAAGAGAGGAAGACCACATACTAGATGGTTGTACTTAACCAGAGAGGCTATGAGCAGGACTTGAGCAAAGCAGATTGCAGGACTTGAGCAAAGCAGTAGAGGACATGGGGTCTTAGAAACGTCTTATCCACAGGATCACCGTGAGTTGAGATCAACTTGAGGGCAGTTAACAAACAACAAAATATATATGTATATATAATGTCAAGCAATTCTATCTTTATTTTAATTACTTTATTGTCTCCCTGTATACTTGCATGCACTGCGTTCCTAATTTTTATTGAATTACCTCTGAGGCAGACATTTCAGGAATCATATTTTTCAAATCCATCCTCCTTATCACCAAAGATTACTCAGACCTTATGAGGCTTAACTTTGTTCCACTGAAATCAATAGACACAATCTAGCAAAAATTATGTTTTAAGTCCCATCAATTTCAATGGAAGAGATTAAAGGCCAGTACAGACTGGCACAATGAGCTGGCTTCCTGATGGCATGGTGGTGTATTATACTATTCTATATGTTGAGGAGGTGTATGAGTGGAACTTAGGTTCCTTGTCATGGGGATTTCTCACCCGAGATGAGAAGGAGGTCTGGGACTGTCCTTCATCCTAATTATTGTGTTTTCATCTCTGGTTTTAACACCTATGACTTCACCTGAGGCCGGGAATGTGACGGGGGCGACCATCGGAGTTGCGTTGGGGAATGGGAGGTATGGTGGGACCAGGAGGAACATATGTTACAAAAGAAGATGGGATCACTGTTTAGCAGCTATCCCGCCTTCAGTTCCTTCTGTTTCTCAGAATGGCTTGGAGAGCAGACCTACCATTCCACAGAACCTCACTCTGCTCCTCTGCAATGCCAGGTCGGTTAAAAATAAGACTCATATCATCCAGGATCTTCTTCTGGATGAGGATGCCGACCTGGCTTGCTTCACAGAGACCTGGCTGGGAGAGGATAGCGCTGCTATCTGGGTGCAGGCCCTCCCAGCTGAGTACTCTGTCAGTGAGCAGGTGAGGGGAAGTGGGCGGGGGGGAGTGGCTTTAGTTCACAAGAACTTTCTGACCTTGACCAGGATACCTGTCCAGAACACGGTCCATTTCGAGTGTATGTACCTTAGCCTGAAGACCAGGAATAGATTGGGGATTCTGCTAGTCTACCGACCACCCCGTTGTCTAGCAGACTCCCTGTCCGAGCTGACGCAACTGGTCTCTGAGCTGTTGTTGGAGACTCCCAGACTTTTATTCTTGGGGAACTTCAACATCCCGCTCGAGACCAGCTTAACAGGCACGGTTCAGGAGTTCATGGAGACCATGACAAACATGGGCCTATCCCAAATGGTCAACTGGCCCACACATTGTGCAGGTCATACACTCGATGCGGTCTTTAGTACGGAACAGGAATATCTGTGGGTGGAGGTGGTAAGTACCTCCGCATTGTCATGGATGGATCATTTCCTGGTCAAGATGGAACTTAAAGCCAATATTTGTCCCACCGGGGATGGTGGACCTATTAGAATGGTCCGCCCTCGAAGGCTAATGGAGCCAATTGGATTCCAGAGAGCCTTAGAGGGTTTAATGGTGGGGAATGCCGGTGACTCTCTCGACGCTCTGGTTAACACCTGGAACATCAATCTTACCAGGGCTATCGACACAATTGCTCCCAAGCGTCCTTGCCATCCCGCTTCAAATCGAAAGCCTTGGTATATGCCGGAGCTTAGGAGAATGAAGTGGCCAACGACTGGAGCACAGGTGACGGAAGACTCAGCTCTTATCTGACAGAACTCGCCATAGGAACTTTCTTTGTTCCTATTGGGAGGCAATACTTGCAGCGAAGAGAGTCTTCTTCTCTGCACGTATTGCGTCTGCAGAGTCCCGTCCAACAGAGCTGTTTAAGGTGGTAGGGGAGATGACGCAGGTGCCCCCTGCACCAAATCCCTTGCTTAACCCGACGACGGCCTGCTGTGATGCATTTAACGACTTCTTTGCAGACAAAATCTCTCAGATAAGAGCCGACTTAGATGCCACTCTTAAAACAGAGTCTATAGGTGAGGTGTCCAGCAACTCCGCCGATGTAGTTATACTGGATCAGCTCCAATCTGTGAGTACAGAGGACGTGGACAAGCTGCTTGGTAAGGTGAGGAAGACAACCTGCCCTCTCGACCCTTGCCCATCATGGCTGGCTGTCCAGGGAGGGGATGCATTGATGAGACTCCTCACGGATATCGTCAATGAATCCTTCAGGGAAGGATATGTTCCATCTTGTTTAAAGGAAGCGGCTGTTAGGCCGCTTCTGAAAAAACCTTCCCTGGATACCCTGGATATGAATAATTACAGGCCTGTTTCTTTGCTGCCATTCTTGAGCAAGGTAATCGAGAGGGCAGTTGCTCTCCAGCTCCAAGCCATCTTGGATGAAACTGATTATCTAGACCCATTTCAAATCTTCTTCAGGACAGGCTTTGGGGTTGAGACTGCCATGGTTGCCTTGACCGACGATCTGCGTCTGAGCATCGACAGAGGTAGTGTGACCCTGTTGGTGCTCCTAGACCTCTCAGCAGCTTTTGATACAATAGACCACGGCATCTTCTTGGAACACCTGAAGGGGTTAGGTATTGGGGCACTGCTTTGCAGTGGTTCTGGTCCTTCCTCTCGGGTAGGTCCCAGAGGGTGCTGCTCAGGGACTGTAGTTCCAGTAAGAGGGAACTCACTTGTGGGGTCCCTTAGTGCTTAGTGCTAAGTGCTAAGGAATCATGGGAACTTAGTGCTCAATGCTAAGGAATCATGGGAACTGTAGTTTATTGTGGCACCAGAGCTCTCTGGCAGAGAAGGCTCTGTTAGAATATGGATGGGTTATACAGTCAAAGGTGAAATGTAGAGATGTGTGTATGTGGAATTTTCCTCATGAGAACAGACATAAACATATACTTTCCCAAAGGGAAAACTCATGGACACAGACTTTGTTATGGGTAACAAGAGATATCAAAAAGGTAAATAATTGTTAGGCTTGAGAAAATAGTCACGTGGTGGATGATAGACAGCAAGAGGTTGGGTCAACATACATCATACAGGCATTATCCATTCAACATAAGGTTAACACCTAGAAGGTGGAGTATGGGAAGGGCCTAGAGAATATTGTGATTAAGAATGTTTATGTTTCAAGATGTGAGTGCGTGAGCCTGCCTGGCGGCAGTGGTTTTAACTGCAACAAGTTGAGATCTTAAGGTTTTGGGATTGTTAAAGATGTAATCTTGCATGGCTGAACTGGATTAGTTCATCACAATGGATTTTACTTAGGGGGGTTGCAGACTGCCAGAAATAGTGTGAATTCAGTCCACTTTTAGGGTTAGGGTTAGTGCTAGGGAATCATGGGAACTGTTATTTTTCTGAGACATTGAGCCTTCTCTGTCAGACAACTCTGATGCCACAATAAAATACAGTTCCCATGGTTCCCTAACTCTAACCCTAACCCTAAAAGTGGACTGAATTCACACTATTTCTGGCAGTCTGCAACCCCCCTTAGTTATCTTATTTTTACTTTTATATGCATTAATAAAGCTATGCTTTTGGACTTTACAATGTGTCTTCTTGACTGAGGAAGACAGGATCCTGAAGAAGGGAAGCTGAGCCAGTTGATGGTAATAGATACAAAGTTGCTGTGGATCACAGCAGCCAGCTTGTCCTGCAGATTCTGCTAGGTGTCAAAGAGCATCACTGCAACACCCATCATCCACACACTGACAGGCTCAATGTCCCAGAAGAAAAAATACAGTTCCCATGATTTCCTAGCACTGAGCCAGGACAATTAGTGGCCTCAATTTGCAGTAATGTGTTCAAGATGGGATAAGTAACTCCTAAATAGCTATGCAGTATCAGAATATTTCAATAGTGGATTACAGTTATATATTTTTTTCACTATATACAGTAAAAAAAATATGCAGCACATAGAATGTTGTGTTGCTTTACTTTAAAAAGTACAAAAAGGAAATTCTCAAGTATTTCATTCTTGCAAGTGATGACAAATATAGTTTTCTCACTGTTGTGAGAGAAATGCAGTATTCCCCTGAAACATTCTAACACATATTAGAAAGTGAATTTCTAATTAAGTTATAGAATGTAACTGAGAACATTTAAAGGCTGAGCTAAGACTTCTTTAGCAACAATTGCAAAATCTAATTTTATAATGGATGAGTGAGAAATGTTTTTTGACTGATGGGAAAAAAGAGACATATGGGAGTTCAAGGATTAGCCATCAAAGTGAAAACAAGTAGTAAGCAACCAAAGGCTACACTGTAGGCATATGTAATACCCCATCCCACCCCATGGCTGTCTTTTCAAAATGTTGTGGGGAATGGCCAACTTGCTATTGAGAAAGGGCAGAGGAAAGGGAGCCGTTAACCCTTCCACTAGCAATCATATTCTCCCCGAAATGTTCCACCACTCCTTTGATCCTATGGGATTCCAGGTCTGTATTCATTTGGTAAATACAAATTTAACACATCAGCAGTCCAAATATAGTGTCTGGAAGTAATGTGCTACAAGTATTGATGTTACATGTAATGTATTACCTTTTGGCAGGGATGAGCTTGCCAACATTCCCTTTCAAAGTAGATAACTTTTGCAGTGCAGTTTGTGTCTCTGTGTCACCTCTCCACCTATGGCAACCCGATGAATTTCCTAAGGTCTCCTTAGACAAGGAATCCTGAGAGGTGGTTTTGCCAGTTTCCTCCTCTGAAATATAGCCTTCAGCATCTGAGATTTGTGGGTAGTCTTCCATCCATGTACTAACCAGGTCTGACCCTGTTGAGCTTCCAAGATCAGAGGGTAACTGGTGTCTTAACAATATTTAGGCCCTCCTCACTGCAATAAATAACATTAAGTAGTTACACCTAAAATATTGTTGAGTAGGGAGTCATTTGAGGGGATTTGGAGGCAAAATCAATATGATACTTCAAATAATAAACAAAAGAGAAAGTAATGAGTTACTTTAATCAGTTACACAAGTGGTAAGCAAAAGCAAAGTGGAGGGGTATGTTTTAGAGGAAAAGTCTGACTCTGATGAAGTAGACTTAAAGGGGATGCAGACGAGCTAATAGGGTTGTTTTGGGGTTGACCTGAGGGCATAGTCTTTACATGACGCACACCGAAAAAGCGCCCGCTACTTGACCTTTCCAGTGAAAGTGCGCTTTAAAAAGGAGCTGCTTTTTTCCGCTCCTTCCCGAAACATGCGCACTTTCAATGGGAGGTCGGGATGCAGCGACGGAGGTTCGGCCAAATAAAAGCACCCGTCGCCAGTGTGAATGCACGTGTACAGGTGTGCCGCATTTAGAGCTGTCCTTCGGGAGCATGCGCTCATTGAAAAAAGCCTCAAATTAAAGTGTCTTCAAGGGTTCAGGTGTGGGCGATCCGCCGCAGGTGCATCTGTTTCAGAACCCTACCGGTAACCCTAATTTTCACTGTGCGCATGCGCCAGAGCGGGAAGGTGAAATTGTTGCTACCGGATGTTTACATTGTGTTAAAGAGATAAAGGGGAAAGTTTCACTTTTAAGCTGGACCCTCGCACACATTCCAGCGCCATTTTCCCAAGGGAACTTTCACCAGCTGGAGACCTCCACAGCTCTTCACTTCGGGGATGCCTTTGTCCAAAACGGGGACAATGACACAGCCATCCACAAGCGGAGAGCCAAGAAAAGGGAGAGGGACCTTGTGGACCCACGCGGAGATGGCCGACCTCATAGCTCTGTGGTCGCAGCCACACATTTTAGACAAATTGAGAAGTTCCTTCTTGAATTGAGAAACATTTAAGGAGTTGGCAGCAGCCATGAGGGCCAAGGGCCACCAACGGACCTGGGAGGAGTGTCGTCGGAAGACCAAAAACCTCAGGTCCGATTACAAAAATTTAGGGACCACAAGGACAAAACTGGATGGGGGTGCTCCTCCATGCCCTTCTACAAGGTACTTCATGCCTTCCTCGGCAGGGACGGAAGCATACGGCCCAGCCGAATAGGCACCAACAGCGATGCCATGAGGGTCCCAGTTGGCCAGACAGCCAGAGCACAAGCCATGGAGGACATCTCCCAGGGAGCCCAGGAGCTTGTGCCCCCTCAAGGTAAGATGTGACAGGGACCCTGGGAAGGGGTGCAGGGGACAGCACTAGGGTGGCCACAAGGCAGAGATGGCCCCATCCTTTGTCACTTTTAGGTGACCAGGAGGAACACCCCAACTCAGATGAGACATCCTGCAGTCAGAGGGCTATGGACATCTCTGCCACAAGACCACCATCCCGCACCTCCACATCATCCACCAGCAGGCCAGGATCTAGTACTTTACATTAGAGGACTACATCTTCCAGGAGCAATACCCACCGGGATCGCTCCCCTGTCCCAAGGACAAGTACAGCACTGAGTGACAACGACAGTGAGGGAGAGGAGAGGGCAGGCCCTGGGCCATTCACCCAGCTGATCAACCAGGTCCAGGCTGCACATGGTAAATTCCCTGTTATGACAAAAAATACACGCCGTCGCATGTACGCCTGCACCCCCCAAAAAATGCAAAGCAATTTGTATGGCTTTTGTGATGTTTTTTACATCGGTTTGCCAGTTTGCAGAATTCCCCCTACCCCGCACACCGCTTTCGCACCCTAGCATATGGAGGGGGGGAGAAACGGTAAGCCATGTGTCCCATTCACTATCTCCCTTGCATGACCACCACCTGCATGCATCCAGTGTGCACACACATACCTCCCTGGCATGTACCTCTCCCCTCCCCCTCAAATGTACGGGAGATGTGTGTGAAAACGGTGCCCTCTGACATATGATGTGTCCCAAGAATGAGAAGTAGCAGAACAGGGACAGGAGCAGGAGGATGAAACTGCTAATCCCCAAGCTGCAATGCCACCAGCAGCCCGCCTGGCCGAGATCAGAGGGAAGAAGACACATCACTCAGCAGCTGCACCAAATACAAGTGTCCAGCAGGAGTACATGGAATGGAGCATGGAACTCATGGAAAAAGCCACAGAGCAGGATAAAGAAATCGCTGAACGTTTCTATCAGCAGAGTCAGGCCGAGATTGAGGATCGGAGGCTGCATGATCAACGAATGGCCCACGAACAGTGGCGTTTAGCTGATTCCCTACAATCGCTAACTGGCCTGATGGGCTGAATGGTGGATGTCATGGAGAGGACCCAGAGGACCATGGCTATCAGTGGGGAGGTTGTACAGGAGGGTGGAAGAGGGAGGGCTATCCTCCAGGGCCAGCAAGAGATGGCTGTGGGGGTCGGCAGAGGGAGGAGGGGTCACTTTCCACCTGTGGATGTTGAGCCTGCTATGGGGAGAGGGAGGAGGGAGAGGGGTCCACCTGTGCAGGAGCAGCTGGTATGGAAATGGAGATCACTGGGCCACAGCCCTTACAAGAGTCTAGCACCCTTCTCAGCAGTGATGTGGTAGCCCCAACACCCACTGCCCGCCCACAGAGGCAGAGAGCAAGAAGAGGGGGTGGAGATGCTGCGACGAGCAGCACTAAGTACCGAGGCAGCCATTGCCTACTAGTCCCCACCTATGGCCACCTCGCTGCTTGCCACCGCTGCCGCACACCATCCCCACTTCACTGATCGCCACCACTACCACCGCTGCTGCACACCATGTCCACTTCACCACCGCTGCTCACTGGGAGCCTGTAGGGATCCTCCGACAGACCTATACACCTTTGCATAAAATGCCAGATGCTGTTTAAAAATAGAAAGTTTATTCATAAGAACCGGTTATTGTCGCACCTGTGTCCATGCACAGATTACGTCATAATTTTTTAAAAAATAAATGCTTCTTTTAATACACAAAAAAACTATTTACAAGCATATACAAATGGGGGAAGGGGAGGGGAGAATGGACAAAGGGGAGGGGAAGTTCCAACGGGGGATGCAGGGGAGGGAGGAGGGCGGGAGCAAGTAGCAAAGGAAGGGGGAGGTAAAGGTCCTTCAAGGATGGGGAGGGGGGGTTGGATCGGGGGTTGGGGAAGGCCGAGGTGCTGCAGGATGACTGCCAAGGAGTTCAGCACAGTTTGCATTTGTTCCTCCATGGCAGCCATCCTTTGTTCCAGTCATTGATCTGAAAAGGAAAAGAGAAGAGAAACATGTGGTTAGAAGCTTTCTCTGCACCCCATCACCCTAAGCTGCAGCCAGGGTCTCTGGGGGGTTCCCCCAACCCCCTCCCTCTGTGTCCCTGCCATACTTACCCCGCTCAGAGTCCCGGGAGAGACTGGATGACTGCCAGGCAGGCAACACCAATGGGACCCTGGTGTCCTTCGCCTGGCGGCCGGTGACTCAGCCCGGGCAGCTCCTCTTCAACAGGTCCACCTGTGAAAGGAAAAAAGACACTGTTTAGGAAGCCAGCTTGGGAAGTGATGGGGAGGGGAGGGACAGGAATGCCATGGAGGCCGCAGTTATGCAGCCAGTACCCCTCCCCTCAGGGGCCTACCTTCAGCCATGGGAGTCTGCTGTGCCTGCAGAGGGATGGCAGGGGGTCCCTCTGCATGGGCCTCCCTGGCTGGCCTGGCTTCTCCATCTGAGGAGGAAGAGGAGGAGGAGAGGGAACTGGCAGGGTCCCCCCTCCGTCCCTGTCACCACCTCCGCCACATGCCTGCATTGGGAGAGAAGGGAAACACCATTACCCTCCATGGGATAGGGACAAGAGGGAGGAAGGGAGCGATAGGGAAGAGTGAGGGGAAGTGAGGGCATGAGGGACCAAGCTAGGGGCCCAACACTTACCAGGGGGGCGGCGATCCTGCCATTGAGGGCGGCCGGCCCTGATCCACAGGTCCCGGAGCTGCTGGTAGAAGGGTGGCCTTCAGCGAACCGTGGGATGCTCCCCATAGTCCTCCAGGGCCTCGAGGAAGACCCCCTTCAGTGCCTTATATTTCGTCCGGCACTGTTGGGGGCTCCTGGTGAAGCCCTGGTTACAGAGGGCCCGGGAGGCCTGGGAGAAGTACCCCCGGTTTGGCCTGTTGGAGCTGGCCATGACCCTCCTAGCAGCCGGCTCCGGGCTCAGGGCTTGGAGGAGAATGCCCACCTCCTCATTAGTCTAGTAAGCGATGCGGATGGGCACTCTCCTCCTGGCCACCATCTTCATCCTGAGAATGGCCGGAGGTCCGCAGGAGCATTTATGAGCAAATGTTGTGGGGGCAGATGGCCTTACCTGGGCCCTGACCAATGGAGACCCTCATGTGGGAAGTTTGAATGTGATCCCCAATGGTTGCCCTCTGGGCTACCAATTGATACAATCGAATGGGGCATTAGGAAAGCTGACTGTTGGGGATTTGGCAACATTGTCAGAGGTTTCAGTTGGTGGTTTGTGCACTGTATCCTTCTACTGCCAGGAAATCTGGCTCCAGATGACCCCTCCATGCCCTTTTGTGTGTGTGTCTGTGTGTGCCTCCCTTAGGCTCATGTTTAAGGATAACTACATGAAAGCAGGATTGCCATCCATATGCAGAGTGGGGATCATAGGATCTCATTATGGCATGGTGCAGTGATATCCCACAGAAATGCAAGCCATACACAAGGTGGGGATACCAGTGCATGTTTATTGAGGTGCTTAGGCTCATGGCACACAACAGTGGTGTCCTACATGAATGCAAGCCACAGACAGGGTGAGGATACTAGGCAAGGGTGTGTTGAGGTGCTTTTAGGATCATGGCAGAGTGCAGTGGTGTCCTACATGAATGCAGGCCACAGACAAGGTGGGGATACTAGGCAAGGGGGTGTTGAGGTGCTTTTAGGCTCATGGCAGAGTGCAGTGGTGTCCTACATGAATGCAGGCCACAGACAGGGTGGAGATACTAGGCAAGGGGGTGTTGAGGTGCTTTTAGGCTCATGGCAGAGTGCAGTGCTGACCTTGGGTTACAGTTGGAGAAGAGGGGATGATTTTAGATCCTCCTGGTGTCAAAGAACTCTGCCAGGGCCTCCCTCACAGCCTCCCCTTCTCTCTGTTTCACAAGGTCATTGTCCTCCATGGGTGCCCCCAGGGTGGGCAGCACAAAGCGCCACCTGCAGTGCCTTCCCTCATCCAGGACCCTTCCCTTGATCTCGCAGATGTTGTGGAGGATGACACAGGAGGCGATGATGGGGACGACATTTTCCTCTGCCACAAGGAGTGGGGCGGTGAGGCACCTCCACCGAGCCTTCAGCCACCCGAAGGCCCTTTCCACCACATTCCTGGTGTGATTCAGCCTCCTGTTGAATCCATTCTGCCTGGCATTGGTGGTGCCCTGGTAGGGCTTCATCAGCCACTTCTGAATGGGGTAGGTGCTGTCGGCGAGCAGTAGGGGGCTGATCTGCTGGCCCCTCAGGGTGACGGTGGGGTTCCCTGGCACGTAGATGCCAGCCTCCATGGCCTGAAAGATGATGGAATTCCTCGACTTCCTTGCGTCGTGAGTCGATCCAGGCCAGCCCACTTCCACATCCACAAAGCATCCTCGATGATCCATGGTCCCTTGGAGGACGACAGAGTAGGTGTCCTTTCGGTTGATGAACTCGTTCCTCCTCCCCAAGGGTGGCACGATCAGACAGTGGCACCCGTCTATGACACCCACTACTTGAGGGAAGCCAAGCTCACCGAACCCTTGCATGATCTGTGGGTGACAAGATGGGGGAGAAGGGGAGGATTAATGATAAGCAGCCATGGCATTTGCCAAACTGATGACATGTTCCCCGTCCTTGTGCAGGTTCATCGGCCCTTGCTCCCGAATAGACAGGAGGACTCTGTATGCACAGTCATGAGCCATTAGGCATCCCTGCGCAGGTTCATCGGCCCGTGCTCCCGAGTAGACAGGAGGACTTTCACTGTATGCACAGTTATGAGCCACTAGGCATCCCTGCGCAGGTTCATCGGCCCTTGCTCCTGAGTAGACAGGACAACTTTCACTGTATGCGGAGTCATGAGCCACTAGGCATCCCTGCGCAGGTTCATCAGCACAAGCTGCCAAGTGTACAGTTGCTATTTAAGTTTTAGGCATCCCTGCACAGGTTCATTAGCTTAAACAGCTGACTCTGATCAGTGACAGCCACACTGTATGCCATGTCATGACATTTTCTGCGCAAGAGGGGAAAGTGACAGGTGTGTGTGAGTGTCCTTACCTGATTGGGGTTCCCCAGATACACTGTGTGTGACAGGAGCAGCTTCTCCATGGTGAGGGTGAACTCCACAAACACTTCCCCCACAGTGGTTTGGCCGCCCCCGAACTGCTCTGATGCCTGCTTGTAGCTGGCTCTGTGGGCGAGCACCCAGATGGCAATGGCAACCCTCTTCTCTACCGGGATGGCCTTCCTCATCACGGTGTCTTCCTGCTGCATTTCTGGACACAGTACTTCTACTACCCTGTGGAAGAGGGCACGGGGCATTCGGAAGAACATCCTCTATTGCTCATCCGACCAGATGTATGTGACAAACCCGTCCCACCAGTCGGTGCTTCTGGGGAACATCCACCAGTGGCGCGGGGCTCTCTCGGGGGGCATCAGAGCGGAGGCGGCCATGGTGGTGAACCATGGGACTCATCTTGCGGCGCCCGGTCTCATGGCTGTCACTTGTCAGAGAGTAAAGTTGTCACTGTTGTCTTCCCTGAGTGTATCTGCAGCATGGACCATGGCGGAGGCTGCTGTGGCTGTGCATTGCAGGCTGAGTAGCAGCGCGGAGCACTCGGTTGCCGAGGCAGCCATGATTTCTCTGCAGCACATAGTGAGCAGGTCCTGAGCACTGCCAACATTTCTGTTAAAGGGGCCGTGTTGTCTCTGCGCACGTGCGCATGCGCTGCAGAAAAAAAAATTAAAGCCGCCGCTGCCACCTGTGCAGTGACTGCATTCTTATTTGGGGCAACCTCGGGGCCAGCAGTGCGGTTGCTGAGGCTTTAATAGAGCCTTGGAAAAGCTCCATTAACTGGCCCCAATGCCGTTACTACATCCCCACTTAGTGCACCCTCAGGGCACGCAATGCGGTTGATGCGGTTTCGGGAAAAGGCAAATTCAGGTCGCCCTTTCTTTCCCGTCTGCTTAGGCCCTTAATTCTATAAAAGCTTGTCCTACCAACTTCTTTCTCTCATTAGTCTCAAAGGTGCTAGAAAATCCCTTTGTTTGAAGGTGCTTGAAAGAAAACTGTTCTAATGTCTTTTGGGACAATTTCTTTCTAATGCTAAGTATCTTAAATTAATATGTGCATGCTTATAAATGTACTGCAAGTATACAATGCTCTAATCCAAGTAGAACAGGAGGAATTTAGGAGCAAGGTGCATCATTTTCCAAAGCATTTATTCAAATGCAAAGAAAAATAATCCAGAGTCATGCTGACTCTGAAATAAAGCTTTTATGGGCCTTGGCAGACGGCTTATTGAGCCGTCTCCGAGGCAAGGAAGAGGAGGGGCAGCCGCACACACGGCGTCCCTTCCTCCTCCCGAGGTCGTCCTTGGAGCTGCCAGCCCTCCGCACATCCGGCGCTCCAGGGACAACCTCCCGCCGCAGCGACCGCACGCGCTGCGGTGGAAAAGTCAGTGAAAGTGCGCCCGGCTTTCACTGACTATTTTGTACTCCTTTCAGAGGCGCCGATGGTGCGCTGTGGTGCGACTGCTCCAGTCCCATGGCGCACCGTCGCAGGGCATCTTGGACGCCCTCGTCTGCTTCCCCCCTACCATGGATATTTTAACACACTTCCATTGATGAGTACCCTTTAAGCCTAATCCTGAGCTGACAGAATCTTTATTCTTTGAATAAATATGAGTGCTTGTTTCATTTCAACTATTAATTTTTTGGACATTTTATTCCAAGCTTTACATTGCCATGACTTACATGAATTGTTATGGTCTATCATGGAATGCTAAACAAAGCAAAACAAAAATGCCATAGATTTAAATAATTTTTCTCATATTTTTTCTCATAATTAATATTTATCCAATAATCTAAAACTGTATCTAACAACTGATTCAGATAATGTAGAATAAAAATGTAGAACTGATATTGCTTATTTTTTCTCCAGTGTATCCTGAAATATTTTTTTTTTTAAAAAAAAACCCTCATGGGAATAAAGTGCAGCTATTGGTACTGGTAATTGGCACTGAATGCAACCCAGGATAACAAAAATGGCAATTGGCTGTTTTGAAAAAACTCTGAGAATGACAGTAATAAATACAACAGACAAAACCATTATGTACTTTGCTTGGAGACCATCAGTCCCAGATTTAGAACTTTTCATAGATTCAAGTGTTGAGAATTTAACAAATAACCAAAGTAGTAGGAATCTGCTTACTCCTCTTTGGCACCAAAGGCTGCCATGATGTCTGAAATGATAATTTCTCAATATAAAGCTATAGTCTATAATTGTCAGACTTGAGCAAATTCAGAAACTTTGTGTATCAAAGAGTACAGTGCACTGAAACAACAAAGACTTTATTGAGAACACATAGTCAGAAATTCACCAGTCAGTGTTTAAACCAGAACTAGCCCCTCAAAGTCAAATGATATCTTAAAAACCCCAAACCTTTAAACGCCTTCCAACACCCTTGGTGCCTGTCAGATTTGAGCAAATTCAGGAATTATGTCCAGTGAGTTGAACCAACAAAAAGTCTATTGAGAACACAGTAAGAAATTCACCAGTCAGCATTTAAGCCAGAACTGTCCCCTCCGAGCCAAACAATATCTTAAAATCCTCAAACCATTAAACTCCACCCAACAGTCTTGGTGCCAAAACTAACACATACCTCCAATTCCCATAGTCTTTTTCCCCAATCAAGCCAGCCAGCCACCACCACCACCACCACCACCACCACCACCCCGCTTTTCCAAACCTTCTCACCAGCACTATCTTATGTCACCACAGGGATTCCATCCAACACTCCTCCTTTCAGTTACATCCAGACACCAACTCTCCAGATCCCACAACTTACAATTCCAAAGGTCTAACTTTTCTCAAAACAATCCTAGCCCGATACCATTAGTCCCAACCCCCCACACCAATTAACCTATTTGCTATGACTACTAACATAACCACAATCCCTTATCAACTACATCCAATATAATAACTAAAACATTTAACCCAACAGCAATAAAAACCTGACAGAATCCATGCACGCAGGCATGATTCTGACAGTGCCAAACCTATCACCCACCTCTAATTCCCATAGTTTATTTCCCTCATCAAGCCAGACTCCCCTTTCCAAACCTTCTCACCAGCCCTATCTCTCTCAAACTCAGGCATTTCCACCCTTTACCCCTCCTTTCAGTTACTGCCAGATACTAGCTGTCTATATCCCACACCTCACACATTCCAAACTCTATGATTCTCCAAACTATCCTAGCCAGCTGCAACTATTCCCACCCCACCCCCCATACTAACTAACCTATTTGCCATTGCTCTTAGCTTACCCACAATCCCCTATCATCTTCAGCCTGTATATTTTTACTACAACATTCAAATAAACAACCACACAGGCATGGTTCTGACAATAATAGGAGAAAGCTGCCCTTTTCCTACAAAAGATCTCTCTCTTCATTTGTCTTGTTTTCTGTCTGTCTGTCTATCAAAAGCCTACTTTTGAGCATCTCTCTCTCTCTTTCTCATCAGCTTACCTTAGGACACAATTATCCATATCTTCACAGTACTTCAGACTTACAGCTGTGCTATTTTGGTCTTGCTAGACATATTTTCTACATAATTTCTCCTGTTCTGAAGATTTCTGCCAAGATACCTTGGACAGCAATAGAGAATGTATTGCTAAGTGCCCCCCTTACCCTGACTCACAGGGCACTTGTGTGTGGTTGATTTTAGCTTTTGAAAATCTTCACAAGTGCTTTTTATCGAACAGTCACAAAAATTCTTCTGTGTGGAGTGTATGTGTGTACAATAATAAACTACTGAGAAGAATTTGAGGAGATAATGCCAGCTGAGAATATCTTTGAAAGTCAATATAGGGTGGATACCTAATGGAATGTTCTGCCGATGAATGTTTCTTCTAAGTTCTTCCAGAACAGAAAGCTGGTCTCCAAATCCTTGGAGAGATGGCATGTTTAACCCTAAAATAAGTGAATCTGAAAGACAAATCTGGCATCTAAAGGTTTGGTGGAAAGTACTTAATGAGAAAGAGTGCTAATCATCTGGACATATATATGACAGACAGCCACTCAAACTAATAATCGTGTTTCCCTTTCGATCCAGCTTGGTTTGTTGGGTAGTATGGATGAGTCTTAATCACTAAAGTATGTATGATCCTCCACCATGCTTGCTTTTGTAATGATCATCCACTGTTCAATTAACCACACGTTAGACTGCAAGCCTTTACTGTCTTCACTGTTGCATCTATATTTGCAGAACCTGCTATTGCCACTGCATGAGCCAGTGAAAGTTAAAACATGGAGCTCATTTAACTGTGGGAAAGTAATATAACTGATATGGTCAGAAAGACACTTACACAGAGCAGACTTTTTATTCTGTTTGTTTTAAAGTCTCTGTGCTATCTTTCCATTTGAAGTGGTACTTAGAGGGGTTGAAACACAAGCAGAAATCAATTAAGCCAGAATGTAACCAAAACAAATAACACAAGTATATAACATGGCAGCTGTAAAGTTTTAAAACCTACTTGGCTGTTCATACAGGAGCCTAGGGCCACAATCTAAAAAATGGAGCTGAAATGGGGGTGGGAGGAACAACTGTATCTGTTGCCAAGCATGTAAACTCAAATATATGAGTTCTGTGAAGACTGAAACAGCTACCTTGATTCCAGTTCTTTGGATAAAGAGAGGATACAAATAAAGTGTTTGATCTATTCATTAAAACATATACCCCAGTGTTGCGGTCCATGATTCTCTTTCTCTCTCATGTATACACCATATATCATCGTCATCATGCCATCTTTTTCCCAAGCTGGGACTCAAGGTGGCTTTAAGCCATATCTTTAACAATTATGTGAAATACAAAAGTTTAAAAATATATTAAACTATCCATAAAATTACAACCAGTTAAAATATAACTTCTGTATTAAAAACAGCAAACACATTGTTGGGTTTTTAACTAAATTGGATGAGAATTATTCACTCCCTTTCCTACTAATATTCTACACCTCCTCCCACCTGGTCAATACCTCCTCTTTAATCCCATTAGAAAAGACACTCACAGTAACAATCCAGAAGGAAGAGATATATTGGTGTGGTAGAGCTGGCCAGAAAGTCTTGCTCTAGGCCTAGGAAATATAGCTCATGTCATATTTCATTGTGTGGAATCTGAGGAATCAAATGCAGAGGAATCAGATTGAGAGGCCTTTGGGTCCAGATAACAGAATCTGGACAGCTAGTGGGAGATGCAGCTAAAGAAGACATTCAGCAAGATGGACTCCCACCTCAATCAAAACTGATAGAAATGGAGGACACACCTTCATTACTTGCAATGTGATGACAGCAAAAGCAGCAGGAATGAAAGAGTCCATGCCTCTTGCATCAAAAAACTGAGAAATGCTGAGCAATCGATTATTTGGCATCTCAGAGCCAAGCACCTATAAATCTCCCAGCAACTGCTGGACATTCTTGTAGAAAACAAGTCCTTCCACCTGGTTCACAGTGCTCCTAGTGCTCATGGGTTCATTTAAATGCTTGACTTCTGGACTAGCTTAAGTTGTAACATCTTTTTGACTTTCTTGTTGCCTTTGGTTATTGTGACTGCTAGCATCTCATACTGGAACCTCTGAGAACCTCCACTACCCTTCATCTTTAGTGAACTCCCTAGATGAACTGTGTATCACCTGGACCAGCCTGCTTTACCTGTAACTGCTTCCCCCTCCTATAACTATGTTTCCTGACATATGTTATCTCTACTTATATTGCAGTTGCTAGGAAGAAGGGTTATTCACTACATTTCTCTTTTAAGATTTCATGACCTGGCACATTACTATGTAATTCAGTAGCCAAGAGATGGAAGGGGAGAATCTTTACCCTTCCACCACTGGACTGTTGTTTCTGTCACCAGGAAACAGAGTTCAATAGGAAAGTTTTAGGGGGATGAAGAGGTGGGTAGGAGGAAAGGAGATAAATCAATGAATGAATGGGAAAAAAGCTCCTTGGGGTACATGAGGGGTGTGTGCTTCTTTCTCAAATTCAATATGACTCAGAATTAAGCTACACAGTTTCCTGGTTTGGAGAGGGTTAGATCACATTATTTCAAGTTTATACACAAATAGGTATGGAGAGAAGGAAGTCACCTATATCTATCTTCAACCTGGCCTCTGTAATCTCAAGATGTTTCCGATTAATGGACCTCTTAAGACAGGAGAAGGCAATATAGTATTGAAGTTGGAGCTGGAGATAGGTCAGGCAGAGATTCAGCTTGATGTCAACTATAACATTAAACTCTTTACAGAGGAGGGCACTACTCAGTATTGAGATCTATGAAGAAGCATTTTGAAAGATGCTATTCAAAGCAATATATGTGAAAAAGTCTGTTTGTTATAGACATTTCCACAACAGGCTTCTATTTCATTTGTACAACAAAGGAAACCACAAATCTCATCTGCCTTAGCACTCTCAGATGTACATTTCTCCCAAATTTTATCTATTCTTTCCAAGTTGGCAAAAGCTGCTACTGGCAAATTTGGGAGTGAAGTTGAAAATGATGGTGCCAAATACTGCAAATATTCTGCTCCAGGAAGTTATCAAATAAATCTTTCATGGAGCAGGACCTGGAGCAGATTTTTATTTCTACTGCAAGAAGATCCAGCATAGTGTACTGGTTTAAGTGTTGGGCTATGACTTTGGAGACCAGGGTTTGAATCTCTGCTCAGCCACAGAAACCCATTGGGTGATGTTGGGCAAGTCATATTCTCCCAGCCTCAGAGGATAGCAAAAAAACTTCAAGATAGGTACACTTTAGGGTCACCCTAAGAAATGACTTGAAGGCACACAACAAGAGAAACAACAACAACTGCAAAGCAAATCTATACAAGAAAGAAAATTCCTCAACATACCCTAAGTTATCTAGGAATTTAGGGTATTACAGGTCATACTAGCACCTTAAAACATGCTTCAAAGTTAACTAAGGTCTAGAATAAATATAATGCACTTCACATGTCCTGAACAAAACAGATGGCTTAGCTGACAATATCATTCTTAACAAGCTACAGTTTCCATTCTAGCTTCAAGGATTTTTCTCATGTGAAACCATATCACAATTATTAGTTTAGGTTACAATGATGTGAATGATGGTGGCAATTTTATTCTCTGCTACAATACTGTATGTAAGTAGGTCAGAGGTCCCTAATGGAAAGTGCCCTTGGTCAGTCTGAAACTAGTTTATTTTTATTCTGTTTAGATATGTTATGAGGCATACTACAAAAGTTCGCATATGTTGTTAACATGTATGAGTCCACACCATAAGGTCTTCTATCTTGCCTACACTGTAGAATCTAACTCTGGAATTATAGCAAAGTGATAGTACTATATATGTGGCTGGAGATGTCATTTGTACATATTTATCATGTTTTTGATGGTTTTCCATAGCTCCATAGGACCCTCAATGTGTTATAGCTAGCAGGAGTATATAATAAATCCCTCCCACTCTACCAGAATGCCTTCAGTTGCTATAGTTTACTGGATGAAGAAGATTTTAAAAAACTTCCCCTGTTATAATAGATGTATGGACAAAACCATAAAGCAATTTGGTGCTCCAACTACTTCTTACTTTTTACTGAGAGCACAAACTTCATAAAGGCAGCCAGAAAAAAAAAACTAGTTCTGGCTCAATAAGATTTTTAAAAAAATATCAAGGACACAGGTAAGCACATGATGATTCACCACTAAGACTTTAACATGTAGTGGTACTCATAAGCATAGAGAGTAACATAATAACTTATCTACACACTCATCTCCTGCTATCCCAAGGAATAAAGTAAAGAAATACTGCAAGCTTATAACTAAACTGTCCTTAATTCCTTTGCAATGTAGGATGGATACATCTAACTTTTAGGGCATTCAAATTCTGTCTGTTTATAATAAAAAGAAATGACTTTGGAATTTTCTAATGCAACTTTTAATTCAAAAAGTTAATTACTCTTTATGGCAAGTAATACTTTCAAATGAAATCAATGGAACCCCTCCAATATATAGTCCACATTTCATTTAAAAATGAAGCCCAACACTATCTATTCTGAAAAGGGGCTGCAGAACATAATACATATCATAATGCTCTTTGGCTGGACATTTGTGTGGCAAAGTTGTGAAAAGCAATCATATGGGTGCTTGTGCTGGCATGACACACACGCTTCATATTTGTAGGGGCACTGTAAATCCTATTCCACCCCTTTTTGAGGAAGGGTGAGGAAGACGACGTGCCCCCTTGGTCCATGTCCATCTTGGCTGGTCGTCCGGGGGGGGGGGGATGCATTGAGGGTATTCCTAAGGGATACAATCAATGCGTCCTTCAGGGAGGGTATGGTACCATCTTGCTTGAAGGAGGCAGCAGTTAAGCCACTTCTGAAAAAACCCTCCCTGGACCCTCTGGACAGAAACAACTCTAGACCACTCTCCTTACTACCTTTCTAAGCAAGGTGATTGAGAGGGCAGTTGCTTCCCAACTCCAAGCTGTCTTGGATGAAACTGATCATCTTGATCCATTTCAAACTGGCTTCAGGATGGGATTTGGAGTGGAGACTGCCATGGTTGCTCTGACCGATGACCTTCACTTGGGCATCGACAGGGGTAGTGTGACCCTGTTGGTGCTCTTGGATCTTACTGCACCTTTTGATACAATAGATCATTCCATCCTCTTGGATCGCCTGAGAGAGTAAGGAATCAGAGGCACTGCTTTGCAGTGGTTCCGTTCCTTCCTCTTGGGCAGATCCCAGAGGGTGAGGCTCGGGGACAGTTGCTCTTCCAAAATTGAGCTTAATTGTGGCGTTCCTCAGGGTGCAATCCTGTCCCCGTTGCTGTTTAACATTTATATGAAGCCGCTGGGTGAGATCATTTGGAGGCATGGAGCGCAGTGTCTTCAGTACGCTGATGACACCCAGATATACTTCTCCATTACCAGATCATCGGTTCAGATCTCAGATGGCATCTCTCCTCTCAATGACTGTCTAAGAGTGATTTGAATGAGGAAAAACAGGTTGAAACTAAATCCGGACAAAATGGAGGTACTGACAGTTACGGCCCCGAAACCAGATCTGGGAATACAGTCTCCAGTCCTGGATGGAGTCACACTCTCCTCTAAGGACTGTGTTCGCAGCTTGGGGGTGCTTCTAGACTCGTCGCTTCACATGACTAGTCAGGTGAATGCGGCGGTCAGGAGTGCCTGTTATCAGCTTCGGCTGATACACCAACTGCACCCTTATCTGGACATGAGGGATCTGGAAACTGTGGTATATACTCTGGTAACCTCAAGGCTGGATTACTGTAATGCACTCTACATGGGGCTACCCTTGTGCCTAACCCGGAAACTTCAACTGGTACAAAATATGGCAGCCAGGTTGATTACTGGAACATCTAGGAGGGAGCATATAACACCTGTGCTTAAATCCCTCCACTGGCTGCCGATTAGTTTCTGGGCACAGTACAAGGTGTTGGTTTTAACCTTTAAAGCCCTACATCGCTTGGGTCCATCTTATCTCAGGGACCACCTCTTCCCGTATAATCCCCCCCCCCCCCCCCGCACACTTCGGTCCTCTGGGAGGAATCTGCTGCAACCAATAAAGAGCAGGCTCTCACAGATCTCCCAGAGGCCCTTCTCTGCAACCGCTCCCAAATTGTGGAATGGCCTGCCGGACAAGATCCGTCTTATCACCACTCTTGCTGTCTTTAAAAAGGCAGTAAAGACGGATCTCTTCCAGCAGGCCTTCCCAGAATAACCGCCCATCGAATGGGATGTGATTTCCCACTTACCCTTCCTGCCACCACAGCACATTTGCTGGAACTGATTTTATGAGATTTTAAGTGTGTTAATTTGATTTTAATTCTACTGTAGTTTAGTTTTGAGGGGTGGGAGGTCTAGGGTTTGGGTTTAAAGAATGTTTTAACTGTTGTCTTTTTAATTGGTTGTACGCCGCCCTGATTGCCGAGCAGAGGGGCGGGTTATAAATAAAATTAATTATTATTATTATTATTATTATTATTATTATTGGAAGAAATGATACAGTAGAGGTGGATCTGTCAGAAACATCAGCAAAAGATCCAAGCTCCATTGCTGAAGCACCACCTAGTGATGATACTTGCCAATAAACATGAGGCCACAGGGATCCTGGGCCTTTTGGACCATGTAGATAACTCAAGAGTCAGAAAATCAACATATTTGAAGTGTAGTGCTGGAAAAGAGTTCTACAGATACTATAGACTGCTAAAGAAAAAAAAAATGAAATAAATTAGTCCTAGAGCAAATCAAGCCTGAAGTATCCCTAGAAGCCAAGATGACTGAGACTGTCATTCTTTGGACATATCATGAGAAGACATGACTCACTAGAAAAGACAATGATGCCTGGCATGGTAGAAGACAGTAGAAAAAGAGGAAGACTGCAATGTAGATGGATAAAAATAATCAGGGAGGCCACAACCTTGAATCTGCAGGACTTGAGCAGAACTGTTCATGATAGGGTGCCTTTGAGGTTTCTCATTCATAGGGCTGCCATAAGTTGAAGTCAATACAATGGCAGTTAATATCAATAATGGAACAAAATTGAGACTGAGTCATTTTTACTGCCCAGACATTTCTTGTCCTTTGAAATTCAAAGATAGCCAGGGAATGGCTTGAGGGGGGACTGGGCCACTGTTTGAAGTCCGACACCACCCTTTAAAAGAAAATGCTGTATGCCTCCTTTATAGTCAGTCAATCTCAGTATGCTTTATTTTTTAACTCAGAAGCACTGTAGGCAAGGAAACTCTTTCCCACAAAAATAAAAACTATATGGGTGCACTCCTCCTTAAGCTCGACCCATCCACTTTATTAGTCGACTACTCATTGGCCAAGAATCATCTCAGCTATGTCTTTTTCTGCCCACATATCAGGGCCCAGCAGCCATTTTTTTGTTTGTTTTTTTGTTTGGTACAGGTGTGGGAATTGTATTATCCTGCCCCAGATCTTGTTGGACAGCAACTTCCACCAGCCTTTGCCAGCATAGCCAATAGTAAGGAATTCTGGGAAGTGCAGTCCAATAATATCTGGAAGTAAATCCATTTCTCATTCTTGTTTTAATAAGAAAGGAAAAAAGAAGAGAATAACACAGACCTGTGAGGAAATAATAATAATAACTTTTCAAAAAATATTGTAGCTGTTTTTAATGTATTTTGGGTTACTGAATTTTTTTAAAAAACCACAACATAATATTTCACCATACACACTTCTCTCACAAATTTGATATTTTTTATCAATTCAGTTGTTACTCAGCTTTAAGTACAGACACTAATGTTCCAGTGTGATTTCTTTCAGTGCCTTTGAATGGATTTTTGTGTTTTGTATTAGCAAATTAAAGTGTTTTGAAAATCTATTGAAGACTCTCACCTCTTTCTGTCTCTTTGCAGGATAACGTTTGCAGGATAATTTTATTCACTTACAAATTACAACATAGAAACCTCAAAGCAAGTTGGGGAAAATTGATGGAGTAAATCAGAGGCCTTTTTTTTTTTTTTTTAGTATGCCAAATTCCTATAAAAACAGCATACACTTTTTAAAAAGTTTTTAGGACCTTCAATTTTACAGTTCTGTGTAATTTCATAGGTACTTTTTCACAATGTAATGTCAGTAGAGTGATGAAATTATTGTTTTATGTCCTTTACACCCTTACATCTTGTTAGTATGTGAGAGTAGAGTGTTTTAGAGAAGAGGTCAAGTGACCAGATTTCTCTCTATCTTTTGTCGATTTGCTCTTGCTCTTTACTGTCTCAACATTTGTACCTATTTGATATACTATTAGTGAGACATTAGCTATGTTTAAAATTAGATAAAGAGCCTTCCAAAAATTAGGAATGTCCCATAGCATGGATAGTCAGCATGTTGTAGTGGTCTAACCATTGGACTAGGTCTCTGGAGATAGGGTTTGATAATGGAAGGCCATTACATGATCTTGAGCAAGTCACAGTCTCTCAGCTCAGAGGATGGCCAAGAAATCTGTCAAGAAAACCCCATGATAGGTTCACCTTAGGGTTGCATAAGTCAGAAATGCCTTGAAGGCACACAAAAGCAGCAGCAACAACAACAAATGGACAGTCAATTACAATGTGCTGTGTTAGGTTTCAAATAATGAAGAAAACAAATAAAGCATATACAATTATTTCAGGTAAATGTTTCTGAAAAAGGTGAAATAAGACTGGTTGAAGCATCTGCTTCTCCTGACATCTGCATAACCTAGATTTTCCTTTCAACTTTCTTTTTAGATAATAAAGTTGAACTGACTGAAAATGAAGTCTAGTCATGTTCCAGATAATTTTTGTTTTGACATAAATGGATTATTTGTATGTATAATTAATGCTTATGCCTTTGGAAAGCACATTAAACGTTGTTTTATTTTCAGTGAAATACTTTGTCAACCTGTCCATTATCATTTAAAAAATGTAAACATGGAAATTCTGTAAGGTCATTTTGAAGCAGCTGAAGTGGCTAAAAATGAAAAAAGCCAAAAGCAAATTAGACAGCTTCTGTCAATGTGATTTGGGGGTGCCAAAGGACAAGCATGGTTATGTTTAAATAAGTTAGGAAATCAAGATTGAGGCATGCCATGGACCACACATTCTCTCTTCCCAGTTGTTATTCAGATGTATAAATTCAGAGAAATCAACAGGATAAATTGCTTCATCTCCCTCCATTGTCAGTATCTGACTGATGGCCAAGCCTGAGAAACCAAAGTTGTGCATGCATAAGGTGCATTGAAAATATCAGAATATAAATATTGTGGATTCATATAGGTGTTCAGTTGTAGTTGGTTACAAGCTGGCAGCATCAGTCTGTGATTTGCAGTTCCTTTTAAGTATTTTTCGACTCTCTTCACTGCAATGAAATATCTTTCAGTAGGAGAAATGAAATATCAGTGTTCTTCTTGAGTGGCCTTTGACTGAGAAATCTTGATGCAGCTTTGATTATCTTGCATTAAAGTGGTTGGTTTGGGTTCTGTAAACCCAAAGTCCAGGAGTAAGTTGTGCAGCCATTTCTTTTTGTCACATGGTGCTTTTGCTGAAACACACTCAGCACCAGTAGAAGAATCAGTAATTGTTGATTGCTTCTTATTTGTCCAGCTTACAGCTCCTTCACCATAGAAGATCAGGTTTCCAGTGGGTGATTTTCTGTCTGCCAGATCTGCATCCCAGTCTGCATCCACATAAACTGGTGGGAGTATTCTTCTTATGCAAATAAATCTAGATAGACATCTTGATATTGATTAGATTTGGGCTGTGGTCTTTCATCAATATAAACAGTACTTTTTAATTTTATTGTGTGTCCACCTGGATTAGAATTCTGTAGTCATTTCAAGCATAACCAACAAAAATTCCCTCTTCACTTCTGCAGTCAACTTTACATCTTTGCTTCCAAAAACTTTCAAATGGTTTAATATTGGCTTAACTCCATGCCATAATTGGAATGGGGTTACATCCTTAGATTTGGTTGGCAATCTGTTGCACAGGTATGTTGCAATCACGATGGATTCAGACCAATAGCATTTAGGCATATTAGCTTCCAAAAGCATAGTGACTGCCATCTCCTTGAGAGTTCTGTTCATTCTCTCTACCACACCACTTTGTTCCAGAAAATAAGCCTGTGTAGTCTGACACATAATGCTATGTTCCTTTAAAAATTCATCAAATTCAGCATTGACAAATTCATTGCTGTTGTCTGTGTGCAGGCTCTTCTAGCCAAATTTGTTAGAGACTCTATTAAACGTCTGGATTATTGCAACGCGCTCTACATGGGGCTACCCTTGTGCCTAACCCGGAAACTTCAATTAGTGCAAAATATGGCAGCCAGGTTAATTACTGGGACATCTAGGAGGGAGCACATAACACCAGTGCTTAAATCCCTCCACTGGCTGCCAATTAGTTTCCGGGCACAGTACAAGGTGTTGTTTTTAACCTTTAAAGCCCTACATGGCTTGAGTCCATCTTATCTTAGGGACCGCCTCTCCCCGAATGATACCCCCCATGCCCTTCGGTCCTCTGGGAGGAACCTGTTACAGCCAATAAAAAGTAGGCTGTCTCAGACCTCCCAGAGGACCTTTTCCGCCACTGCCCCCAGGCTATGGAATGGCCTGCCGGACGAGATCCATCTTATTACCATGCTCACTGCCTTCAAGAAGGCAGTGAAGACGGATCTCTTCCAGCAGGCCTTCCCAGAATAATACCCCCTGGAATATATCTGCCCTGGGAGATGAGTTAGTCTGTTAATCAATTGGCTCACCACACGTGTTTGCTCAGTGTGGAGTTTTATTGTTTTATTTTTATTGTCTAATGGCTTTTAACTTTTCTTGTTTAATTCTGTTTTAAGGGGTTGGGAGGTTGGGATTTGGGGACTGGGGTTGTTTTACACTGTCTTGTTTTAACACTGTAACCCACCTCGATTGTTGGGCAGAGAGGTGGGCTATAAATAAATATTATTATTATTATTATTATTATTAAAGTATTGTTTGAATTTTTGTAGCTTAAAAATAATCCAATAACGTTTGAAGGCCAAGATCTATATCTCTTCAAAGATTACCCTCCAGAAATCATTAGAAAAAGAAGGGAATATAATTTTTTAACATCATTACTTAGAGAAAAACAAATTCAGTATAGATGGAGGTTACCGGAAGGTTTAACCTTATGGTATCAGAAGAAAAGAATAGAAATAGAAAGGATTAGAAGGACAACTACAGAAGCCAGAGATTTTTGGAGACTTTTAAGGAAAGACAATGGGAAAAATACTCCATCACCAGAGAGAGAAAGAGATAGTACAAAAGAGAACCCCAAAGATGGGGAGAAAATAAATGACGACCAACCTAATAAGACTAGAAAAAAGAATAAAAATTTGGAAGAAAGGATTGATAATAAAGATATTGATAAAGGAGAAATAAGGAAAAGAAAAACACAGATAGTAGAGGATAAAATATTGCAAACAGGAGAAAAAGACTTTAAGCCCTCACAGGAGGAAAGCGATTTAAACTCAGACAGTGAGGAAGAAGAAGGGAAACCAGAAGGATTAGAAGGACAATCCAATTTATCGAATAGTGAAGAGGAAATAGAAGAGGTTTAAACAAAGAAAGAGTAAGAGTTAAGAAGATGGATAATCTTACAATAACCTCATAGAATGTGAAAGGGCTGAATGGGAAAGAGAAACGGGGTAAAATATTTCATTACATTAGAAAATTAAATTGTGAAATAATATGTCTTCAGGAAATAAGAATACAAAAGAGAGATAGGAAATTTTTAGATAACCCCAGATTGGGGCGGGCATTTGTTTCACTGGCAGAAAAAAAAAAAAGAAGGGTGTAATTCTATATATTAGTTCCAAATATGAGGCGATAGAAGTGATAAATGATTCTAGGGGTCATTATGTTGGTGTAATGATATATTTGAATGGGGAAAAGATTCTGTTGGTTGGGGTTTATGGACCTTCAGAAAAGAAAGGATTTTTTTTTTAAAGCTTTGTTAAATAAAATAGAAAATTTAGCGTATGACACATGTGTCTTGATGGGAGATTGGAATGCGGTTCTAAACCCAGAATTAGATAGATATTCTGGGGGAAAAATCAAATCAAACCAAGGCAAACTGCCCAGGGAATTTTTTGAATTGATGGAGAGAATAAATGTAAAAGATATTTGGAGAGAAAAGAATGGTGATAGAAGAGAATATACATTTTTCTCTGATAGACATAAATCCTGGGCAAGAATTGATATGATATTGACATCAATACATATTATTCCCAGGATCTCTGAAATTATAATTAAACCTAGAATCCTATCAGATCATAACCCATTGGTAATGAAGATGACAATAAGACCAAAGGAATTTAGCTGGAAACTTAAAATGGATTTATTGGATAATGAAATAATAAGTAAAGAAGTCTCAGACTGGATAGATAATTACTTTAAGGAGAATATATATAAAGGCACGCAAATGAATATAGTTTGGGATGCCGCTAAGGCAGTATTCAGAGGGTATTTTATGGAAAAAAGCCACTGGATAAAAAAAAGCAAGGAAACAGAAACTTTCAGAACTGCAGGCTGAGCTAGTTGCAGCAGAAAACAACTTTAAACAGTCCCCAAGTGATAAAAACTTGGATTTAAAGGTTAAGCTGATACAACAACAGATTTCCACACACTTAATGGAAGAATGGCAAAAAGAGATAAAATATATGAAACAAAAGAATTTTGAGGGAGCCAACAGACCGGGTAAATGGTTGGCTTATAGAATGAAAAAAGATAAGGAAAATAAATATATAACTTCGTTAGTGAAAGAAGAACAAAAAGTTACCAATCAGCACAAAATAAAAGATATAATCCATGATTTTTATAAACAATTGTATAGGGCTGATGACATACAGGAAGGGGAAATTAAGGAATATTTGGAGAAAAGTGATTTAGAATCGTTAAGGGAAGATCAGAGAGAACTATTAAATAAGGAGATCAAAATGCAAGAGATAATGGATGCTATAAAAAAATGAAGTCAGGAAAGGCTGCGGGTCCAGATGGATTCCCAGCCGAATTCTATAAAAAATATGCCCACCAATTAGTTAAGCCACTCAAGGAATTGATAAATGAATTTAAAAACTTTGGAACTCCTTACTCATGGAACCAAGCTAATATAGTTTTGATTCCGAAGGAGAGTAAAGATAGAAATTATGTGGGAAACTACAGACCAATATCATTGTTAAACAGTGATTATAAAATATTTGCTGTAGTTTTAGTGGAGAGATTAAAGACTGTCTTAAAAGAATGGATCGGAAGAGACCAAAATGGTTTTCTACCTGCAAGGAAGATAAAAGATAATATGAGATTTGTGTTAGACCTTATCGAACTCCATGAACAAAGACCAGATAAGAAATTGGCTATGATATTTTGTGACTTTGAGAAAGCTTTCGATAAGGTAAATTGGCAATTTATGTTTCAGGTCCTGGAAAAGATTAAGGTAGGATCAAATTTTATTAATTGGGTTAAATTAATTTATAAAAAACAAGAAGCCAGAATAGTAGTAAATAGTGAAAGAACTGAAAATATTGAAATTCAAAATGGAACTAGACAAGGGTGCCCTTTGTCACCCTTATTATTTTTAATTGTAATGGAAGTATTAATGGATAATATAAGGAGAAATAAGGACATAAGAGGTGTAAAACATAAAAATTATGAACCCAAATTGAGAGCATATGTGGATGACCTTTTGGTCATACTATCAGATGTAGAGGATAGTCTGAGACAATTTGTAAGTGTATTAGAAGAATTCTGTAAAATTTCCGGACTAAAAATAAATAAAGATAAGACTGTGGTATTAATAAAGAATCTCTTAGATAAGGATAAACAAAACATAAAAGAAATTGCAGGTTATCGAATAGTTAAAAAGGTTAGATATTTAGGGATTGAACTCACCAACAAAAATGTTGATCTATTTAAAAATAATTATGAAAGAGTAGGAAATGATATTAAGAAAGATCTAGGGAGGTGGAGCAAGCTAAACCTTTCTTGGTTGGGAAAAATATCGGCTATAAAGATGTCTATCCTACCGAAGTTTCAATTTTTATTTCAAAATATCCCAATTATAACGAATAACGCACCCTTTAAAACATGGAATAAAATATTATCTAGATTCATTTGGAGTGGCAGAAGACCCAGAGTGAGATTTAAAGATTTGCAAGATAAGAAAATAAGAGGTGGTCTATCGCTACCAAATTTGCAAACATATTTTGAGGCAAGTTGTCTTGATTGGTTAAGTGAATGGCTACTATTAAAGGATAACGAATTACTGAGTTTGGAAGGAATGGGTCAGAGATTTGGCCTACATGCATACCTTTTTTATGAAAAACAAAAGGTCCATAGGGACTTTACCAACCATTTTGTGAGGAAATCTCTTATGCGAGTATGGAGGAAATACAAAACAAGAATATGTCCGGATATTCCAATTTGGGCTTCAATACATGAGGCCCTCCACAGTAGGGAAACATTGTTAAAAGAGAAATGGGTCACCTATGAAGATTTACTAACAGCCATACCAAATAGTACTAAACTAGAATTTAAAACTCTGCAACAATTACAAGAAGAAGGATATAGTCTAGGCTGGCTTTTACATAGGCAGCTAAGAAAAAGATTTTTGGTAGATTGTAAAACTAGTACTATAAGAATGAAAAAGAGCAAGTTTGAAGAACATATGTTTTCAGACAATAGAAATAAGATATCCCTCTTTTACAAATGTCTATTAGATTTTGAGATGGAAGAGGAGATAGTTAAAGAGTACATGGTCAAATGGGCCCAGGACATCAAAGAAAACATTGCATTAGATCAATGGGAGAGAGCATGGGATAGAACAATTAGACATACAGTATGTTTTGACCTAAGGGAAAATGTATATAAAATGCATTTTAGATGGTACACAACACCAATCCAACTTGCAAAAATATATGAAGGTTTATCTAATAAGTGCTGGAAGTGTAAGCATGAAGTAGGTACACTAATCCATGTATGGTGGCAATGTAAGAAAGCCAGGAAATATTGGTCAAGTGTACATAAATGTATTGAAGAAATATTACAAACTGGAGTGGAAAAAGATCCTAAACTATATATGTTGAATATATGTGATGATAAGCAGTTAGAATCAAAACATGGCAAACTTCTCTTTTATATGATTGTAAGTGCTAGAATTACTTATGCTAGTAAATGGAAAAGTGAGACCATTCCAAATAAGCAAGAATGGCTATCTAAATTAATTAGTACTGTAGAATTAGACAGATTTACAGTTTTTTTAAGAGGACAAGACTGGGAGGCATGTGAAAAAAATATGGAATCCTATATTTAAATATGTTAACGAGAAGTAATTGAATATAGATAAGGAAAGCAGTCCGTAGATAGATGAGTAAAGACAAATAAGCAGTTTAATTTGGGATTATTAAGAAGAAAGACTTGGTATGTCTTTCTCAGTTAAGGAAAAAGAAGAGAGGTAGTTATGTTTAAGTTGGAAACTAGGGTTTGGTTTAGGGTTTAGGAAGTCATTGTATGTATGATTGAGAGTAAATAGTATTGGTTTGTTAATTTTGTTTAGTTTTTGTTTTTGTTAATGTACGTGATATGTAATGTTGAATGTTAGGTCATGTAAGTATGTTTATGTATTTTAAAGTATTCATAATAAAATTTTTAAAAAAAGAATTTTTGAAGCTTGACTCTTCTCTCTGAGAAGATAAGTATATGTGTATCTGCTGAAACCATTAATAATAGTCATAAAGTAAGAATTACTTCCTGATGACTTTTTATTCATTGGTCCAGAAAGGTCAGCATATAAAAGATCCAATGCCTTGTTGAATTGTCTCTCAATAACTGGAGGATGTGAAACTCTTGTAGCCTTTACTTTTAAACATTCTACACATTTTTTATTGTTGGAGCATGCTTTGAATTTAAAGTTTCTTGCAAGCTCTTGATTGGCCAGTCTTTTAATATTTTCAACACTTCAGTCAGTAAATCTGTGATTCCAGAAAGTTGAACAATCTCTGTGATTACATCTGGTCACACTGTTCACAGATGAGTGTAAAATCTGCATCTGATAACATCCATGAGATCCTAGGTCTGCTCTAAAAATCATTTTTTTACCATGAAAACCAAAGCAGGATTGCTTTTTTAAACTGACACAATTGCCTCTTGATATTGTGGTTTGCACACTGTAAAAGGGGGGTTGCAAATCTGGCACATAGTAAGCATCAGGGATTTGTAAGGTTCCTGTTTTGTCAGGACCAAGTTTTGTTTGAAAAATAACAGTCCCATTTCCTTGTGCAAAAACGTCTTGACCATTAGCAAGATAAACAGGTAAAGCTACATTTGCATCAAAGTCAGTAAATCATTCTTTCCTACTGAAGTAATATGCGCTTGCTACACTGTCAATAAAAACTTGATTTTTTATATTTATCTCCAGCGATTAGAAGTAATTGTTCATGAATTAAACCTATATCAAAATGACTTGAAGATTTCCATTTTGAGTTAAAAGCTTCTTTCTTATTGTTGCTTTTGTTTAGTATTCAATCCCTGACTTTGCAACTTTTGCAGCTCAGCTCTAGACTTTGACTTTTTAACATTGTTTCTATTTGATTTAGGAGAAAAGGAGGTCTTTTTCAAATCCTCTGCAGTAAATTCTCTGTCTGTTGTTTTTTTAATTATATTTGTCTTCCATCAAGTTCTTCTATTTTGAAATTCAACAATTTAAGCTATAGCATATTGTAAAGAAACATCTCCATTAACTTGTATAACATTAATTATTGGAGAGTAATAGTTTGGAATACTTGCCAAAAACAATCCAAGTTTTGCATGTTCTGGAAAAGATTCTCCGGCTGCTGTAATTCTAGACAAAGGGCCTAAGCAGACTGCCAGAAATAGTGCACATTAAATTGAGGCACTGCCCTGGCTCAGTGCTAGGGAATCATGGGAACTGTAATTTATTGTGGCACCAGAGCTCTCTGACAGAGAAGGCTCAATGTCTTAGAAAAAAATACAATTCCCATGATTCACTAGCACTGAGCCAGGGCAGTGCCTCAATTTAATGTGCACTATTTCTGGCAGTCTGCTTAGGCCTAAAGTTGTCATAAAGCCATTAATATGCTGAATTAAAAATTGAAGATAATGCAATTTAGTGTTAACAAGTTTGATCACAAGAGCTGCTTGATTAGAAGTACTTGGAGAATTAAATACTTTCTGTAGTTTGTTCCATATTTATTTTGTATCAATTAAACCTTGAATATGATAAGCAATGCTGGCATCTACAGATAAGCAAATATAAACTGTTGCTTTCTCTGCATTTTCATCAAACTGTCGTTGATATTTTCCTGCTTTTGTGGGTCTCTGCCCATTTAATGTTTTAAATAGTCCCATTGTAGTCAGGTACATTTTAATTTTACATGATCACATTTTATAATTTGTTCCAGTTAAAATTTCAGTAATCATTGTTGTATTAGGATTAGCAGAAGCCATTCTGTATTGTTTGAGTAGAAAAAAAATCTTTCTTGTAGTCAGTATCTTCAGGAGAAGCAGTTTAAAAATAATCTTGAACCTCTTCTGAATCTTCACTGGGTCTAGACTGGAACCCCTTCTGGGCTCATAACCCCAAAAATGTGGGGTGCAATTTTAATTGCCCAGGGTGTTAACCCTTTTAAAGGAAACAAAATATGTGCAAGTATGAAAGTTGAACTTGTTAGAGTCCAGCTTTCGTTAGCAGAAACAATGAAAGTGGGGACAAGGCTATTTGTTCTAAATCTGCCTTCCTAAAGAATAAAGACTATCTTAAAAATGACAAACATGTTGCAGTTTGTGGTTTAAAAACAAGCAATAATGGCTTTAATAAATATTTACATAAAATAACTAAAACCTAATCTAACTGGAGATGGTTTGAATAAAGAGAGATGAAATCTCACCATCTTTTAAAATAGCAGAAAGGAAGTACAACATACTGCTTACTGACTGCTGACTGAAGTTACTTACAAATTCAAACAAAAATCTACCAAACAGTGATACCTTTGTTGGCTAACCAAAATGCACAATTTACTTCTTCCTAGCAGTTTAGAATCTTCAGAGAGAGCTGTTAAACTGTCTCCAAGATTCAGTGACCAAAGTCAAATGACAGTTAGAATGAGAGAGCAGGGAGGGAGGAAGTCCCTATATAACTGAGAAGGGACTGTAGAATGCAAATATATTCCAACAGTTTCTTGGCAAAATTAGTTCAGAAGGGGGGTTGCCTTTGTCTTCATCTGAGGATGAGAAATGTAATTTGCCCAGGTTGCCCTGCTTCACATTACAGTACAATACCATCTTTAAAACATCTACTCAGAAGTAAGGCAAAGTCCAGAGGCTTTATTCTGCATAGACTAACATTCAGCCAGGTCTTTGTAATGTTTACTTACAACTAATTTCCACGGTGAGGTTTACACTGGAGTAAACTGGACGATTATTTACATATCCTTTCCATTCAGGGCTTTCCAATGAGCCCAAAGAGAACTAAAATGGGGAGGGGAGGCATTGCATTGTAAAGATAAGCGCACTTCTGGTGGCAGTTGGTCAATAGAGACAGAGTTCATCCTAACAATTGCCTAAATTGGATAATAAGGAGTGAAATCCTTATTAATCTCTTCCCGGGGAAAGAAAGAGATAAGGGGGCTTGAAGGGGGCTCTGACTCAACCTGGTAAGGTCTTTGCGGACACATTGGGGAAGCACAGACTAAGGTGGCAGAGACAAGCCATAGAGCAGCCCGTCCCGTTATGACAGCCAATTTGGCACTGAGCCCAGCCAGCTGTTTTTACTTTTTAGTTTAGTGATTATTATCAAAGAAAGTGTGTGTTGGAAGGGGGATGGAGAGGAGACGACAGTGAGATATTTAGTTTGGATCTCTTCTTGTGGTCATCTATAGCTGTTTTGGACTATTTTTAGAGTCACAAAGAACAAATGTAACAGCTATAAGACACTGTGCAACTTTTTCTTTCTTTTTGAAGTGTAGCTGCCCAAGTCTTCACCTCCTCCAAGAAGGGAAGGAGGAGGGGGCAGAAAAGAAACAAAGTTAAAATATAAAGAAAGTCAGTTATGAGCAGAAGTGTGTGGCAGACGTTACAAATAAAAAATTAAGAAGATAAGGGAAAAATAAACTTATAAGGAAAAGTTAGGAAGGTGAGAGATTAAATGTGAGGTTTGAGAGAAAGTGGAAAAGCAATGACAAGGGACAAAGGACAAAGGATAATGGCAGCTTGAAGCATGGTGGTTAAAGCAGCCTTTCCAAAACAACCTGAAAAAGATATAAAGAAGGAGGAGGGTGATAAAGGATTTGATTAGCTAGAGCTTTACAACACACAAAACAAGATAAAATTAATTGAATTGAATTAAGTAGCAAAGTCAAAGGGCTGGTAAACAAGTAAAAGAAAGGCACTCAAGAAAAGGAGGACTGAGGAGGCAACGACAGTGTGAAGGATCGAATGATGGTCAAAGTGAAACCAGAAAAATAGAGAAAGATTGTGTCAGAAGGAGGACAGGAGAGGAGACAGAAGACTAAAAGATTAAGCATATTGAGTGAAAAATAATTATTATCAAAGAAAGTGTGTGTCAGAAGGGGAACAGGGGAGGAGATGACAGTGAGATAGACTAGCAAGAAAGAAAGTGATGGAAGGAGGACAGGGACAAGACAGTGACATGACAATGATTAATAGTCAAGCAAGTCTTCTTGGTCAAACTTGCTCAGAGGAGGCTTGCCATTGAGGCTGAGAGAGCCAAACAATAAGAGAATCAGTGCTCATCTATACTGTTTTGTTTTGTTTTTTTTGTATAAGAATATAAATAGATATAAATGGTTTGGGTAATATATAAGGAAAAAACAGGAATTACTTGGACAACATACTACGTTGATATAGAGTTATTATCATCTATAATTAATTTTAAAGCAGAATTGAGAATTTATATAATATAATTAAGTGTTATAATTAAAAGAATTGATCTAAGAACTGTAGGATCAAAACATTGATTCAGAAATTATTAGAAATTAGAAATTATAATATTATTGACTAAATTATATAAGTTTAATCAAGCAAATTTGGCATAAAATATATAAGAAATTAATTGTGAAATTTAAGTTTACAAGTAGAAGGATCATATTAAATAACAAGAATCATAGTAAGAAAATGGTGACTGAAGCCAAGAGGACAGCATCAACCCCAACAACAACACAAAGGTGTGACTCAATAGAGTCACCTAAAGACCCCACTGCAATTTTTTGGAGGAATTTAAAAAAAATTAAGGATGAGATGCAAAGAGAGATGAAACAAGAACTGAAGGCCTCTAGAAAGAAGCCAAAGATGACATGAAAAAAGAATTAGGGGCATTCAGGAAAAAACTTGATAAGATTACAAAAGATATTGAAGATTTACAGAAGGACACTAAGGAATTAAAAGAAAAGACAGAAGAATTAAAGGATACGATGAAAGAAGTCCAAGGGATACAGATAAGAGATAGCAACAGGATTCTGTTGCAAGAGATCAGATACAGGGAAACATGCCTGAAGATCGGGGCTTGGAGGAAGAGGCTAAAGAAGATTTACCGAAGAAGATTATTTTGGAACTCGTGGGATTTGTAGAAATGTCTGGAGAAGAGGCAGAGATTGAAGTAGATAAAACTTTCAGAGTGAGCTCAGGAATTGCGAGAGAAAAAAGATTTCCATGAGATATTGTGATAATATTTACAAGATCAATGCTGAGAGAGTTAATTCTACATAAAAGCTATCAAGAAGATCTAACAACTGATGGAAATATTGTTATAATATTGAAGGACATACCAACAGAGATGCTCAGAAGAAGACAGATTTATAAGTTCCTAACTCAAGAATTGATCAAAAGTAAAATAACATACTCGTGGGAAAGGATTGAAGGAGTATACTTTATATATAAACAAAGAAGGTATAGAATTTATACAAAAAAATGAAAGATTTCTTAAGGAAACTGAGAGCAGATAAAGAAAAGGACATGCAAGAAGGGGAGAGAATGAAAACAAGAGCCAAAAGGAAGAAATAAGAAATGGACAAAGAGCAAGAAGGAGGAGGAGGAGGAGGAGGAGGAGGAGAGGAAGAAGGTGAATAAGTAGGAGCAGTCAGATATTAATCAATTAATTTAAAATTTTATTTTTTAAAATCTTTATTACATAAACACAAATATACAAATACATATGGAAACACTTAAATACACATACATATTACATATAACTACTTAACACATAACTAAACAAAAACACATTAAAAAAGATTTAAATTCGATCTTAACTTACTCTTGATGTTTCTTCCAAATAAATGAGTTGTTGCCTTTGAATCACGTCTATCTCTATCACTATCCCCAAATACAGTGTGTACATAGTTTTATCTGCATCTTCATACTTAAATCACCAACAAGAAAAATTAATTTTGTCTTCTTCATCTAAATCTCTTAGTCATAAATTCTTTATTTCCCATATTTTATCTAGTTATATTTTATCCAATCCCATTCTAAATCACTTCAATTCTAATCCCATCTCTATCTCTTACAATTAAATTCCTAACAATCTTTACTTATAACCTCCCAATACTTCTTTTTCTATCATATCAATACAATACTAATCCAATCTTTTTTAATTTTGTCTTCATCTCAATCATTTAATAAACCAGTCAAAATATCAGGATCCATAGCTTCCCGTATTTTATTTCTCCATTCATTCACATTTGGGACTGTTGGTTTCTTCCAAAAACTAGCATACAATACTCTAGCCACGGTCACCATATAAAGTAACACCGTCTGTTTTCTTTTTCAAAGGTCTTTTCAAGTGCACCAGTTATATTGAATAAGAAAAACCTAGGGTCTGTAGGTATATCTCTTTTGTATATTTCCATTATTATATTTCTTATTTGACTCCAATAATGCTGGGCTTGCGCACAACCCCACCACATATGATAGAACGTGGCCTTGGGTCTGCCACTTTTCCAGCATTGGTCCTTATCCATTTTGTACATCTTATTCAATCTATCTGGGGACAAATACCATTGAAAAGACATTTTGATAAAATTCTCTTTATAGTTTTGACATCTAGTAAACTTATTAGTATCATACCAGGCCTTTTCCCACATTTCTAGATCTATAGGCTTCCCAATATCCTGGGCCCATTTTATCATAATGTATTTTATTCTTTCCTTTTCTAAAATCCTTTCCTGTAATATTCTATAATATCTAGAAATGTGCCCTTTATTCTTATCACTAAAGATTTCATCCAGTTCATTATTTCTATTTGTAATGCCTATATTTTTCTTAACAATTCTAAATCTTTCTTTCAATTGACCATATAGAAACCAATTTTCCCTGATTTCTTCACTCAATTGTACCCGTTCTTTCACTGATTCACCTGTTCCTTATTTATAAGTTGCCCATGGTACCTCTGGGTTCTTACACCTACCAAAAAAAAGCCTCCTGTGGGGAGGTTCAACTAGGTATTTGCCTATAGAAAACCTCTTTTACTTTTAACCATGATTTCAGCAATGCATTTCTTAAAAAATGATAGGAGAAGTCCTTATTGTTTTTCAACTTATCATACAACATGTAGGCATGAAAACCATATTTCAAACCTGATCTTTCCAGTTCTAAAACTCTATCGTTCTTTAAAGTGACCCAATCCTCCAGCCAATTTAAAGAAGCAGCTCTGTAGTATGTTTTAAGATTTGGAAGGCCACATGCACCTTTTAATTTCTCCTCTGTTAAGAATGTCCACCCTATCCTCGCTTTTTTCGCCTCCCATACAAATTTTAAAAGTTCTCGTTGCCAACTATCTATATATTTTTCATCATTTATAATTGGTAAGTTTTGGAACAGGTACATTACTCTCGGCAGTACATTCATCTTTATAGCTTCGATCCTTCCTAAAAAGGAGAGCTGTTTTGATGACCAACCAATCATATCATTCTTGATGTTTTCCCAACACTTAATGTAATTATTTCTAAACAAGTCTATATTCCTTTTTGTGATGTATATCCCTAAATATTTGACTTTCTTTTCGATTTTAAACCCAGAAATTTGTTGTAATTCCTCTTCTTCTTTTACCATCATGTTTTTAGTTAATATTACTGTTTTATCTTTATTTATAGAAAATCCTGCTAAATCACCAAATTCTTCTATAGTTTTTATTAACCTCATTAGACTTTTCTTTGGATCATCTAGAACATAGATTACATCGTCTGCAAATGCTTGCAGCTTAAATGTAAATTGTTTAACCTTAACCCCTTTTATTTCTTGGTCCTCTCTTATCTTATTATTTAGTAGTTCGAGTACTATTGTAAATAACAAAGGTGAAAGGGGGCAACCCTGCCTTGTACCTCCTTCAATCTTTATCCTCTCAGTCTTTTCCTGATTCACTATTACATAAGCATATTGCTCTTTATATATTCCCTCAATCCATTGACAAAAGGTTGTTTCCATGCCCATGTGTCTCATCAATTTCTTCATAAAACACCAATTTACCCTGTCGAAAGCCTTTTCCGCATCAAGCAGAACCATTGCCAGCTTCTTATCATTATGAATTTCAAAATATTCCAGAATATTTAATACAATTCTCATGTTGCTTCTTATTTGCCTTTTTGGTATAAACCCGTTCTGATCTTTATGAATTATCACATCTAAGATAAATTTCATTCTGTTAGCTATAATAGACATAAAAATTTTATAATCTGTATTAGTTAGCGAAATTGGTCTATAGTTTTTCATTTCTAATATATTCTTTTCATCTTTAGGAATTAGGGAGATCTATGCTTCTTTCCAGCTTTTGGGTATACCTTGAACTTCTATATCATTAAATACATTCTTTAAGGGTTCAACTAGGGTGTCCATTAATTTCTTATAGTACATCGCTGAAATTCCATCTGGGCCCAGAGCTTTCCTCAACCTCATTCTTCTAATAGCATCAATAATTTCATCAGAAGTTATTGGCTGATTCAGTTTTTTAATGTATTTATCATTTATCTTATTGATTTTTTGTTCTCTCAAATATTTCTCAACTTTCTCCTCCTCATCTCTTATCTGCATCTTCTCGTATAGACTTTGGTAATATTCCTTAAATCGTGTTTTTATCTCTTCCTGTTCTGTAATTCTTTTCCCCTCGTAAATAACGTCTGTTATAACTTTTCTTTCTTTCTCTTTCCTAAGTTTACTTGCCAAAACTCTACCTGCTTTATTCCCTAATTCAATTTTTTTTGTCTTACATATCTCAATTTATTTTCTATTTCCTTAATTGCCATTTCTTTCAATTGACGACGTAAGTCCTCTAATTCATTTTTCAATACCTTATCCCCAGATTCATTCCACATCTTCTCTTTTATCTCCAACTCTTCTTTTATTTCTTGTTCTTTTTTCTTCTCTTTCTTCCATACTTCCACTTGTATTTTGATAAATTCACCCCTTACAACCACTTTACTGGCATCCCATACTATTATACTCCTCATATTCTCCGTTATATTTTCTTTAAAGTAGTATTTCAGAGTTTGCTTTATTCTATTTATGTTTTCTTCCTTCCTCAATAAATCATCATTTAATCTCCATGTGTAGTCTTTCAACTTTGTCTTAATACTTATTTCTATAGGGTTATGGTCAGAAATATATCTGACCAATCCATCCATTTTTGTTCCCATAGGAGTTAAGTTTTTAGAAATTAAACAGAGGTCAATCCTAGAAAGAGACTTATGTACCTCCGAAGCAAATGTAAAACCTGTTGATTCTTTATACTTATGTTGCCATATATCCACTAACTTAAATTCATCTATCAATTCAAAGAAGGATGGTGGAAGTTTACCTTGATTAGGTCTAATTTTTTCCCCATTTATTGCTTTTCTATCTATTTTTGGTTCTACTACCGCGTTGAAGTCTCCCAGCATTATTATAGAACTATAATTCTTCTTTTTCAACTTCTCCGATATTTCTGAGTAGAACTGATCCCTCTTTTCATTGGGAGCATATATTCCAACAAGCAAAGTGGTAAGATCTTCTATCTTAACTTCAACTGCAGCATATCTTCCATCCTCATCATTAAATATTTGTTTAGAACAATACTTTTTATTAACATACATCACTATCCCTCTTTTTTTCCTGTTTGTAACTGATATATATGCTATACCAAGTTTCAGTTTTCTAACATATTTTACCTAATTTTGTTTTATTTTCTTTTCTTGAATACATAAGATATAATTGGTGGAACACAATACTTCTCTTATATTTTGAATTAATTCCCTTCACATTCCATGATATTATCTTCACCATGATTTTGTCTTGTTGTCACAAATGTTGTCACAAATGTTGTTGTTAATTTTTTTGTGCCACAAAAAAGGAAGAGGAAAAAACCAAATTAGAGGAGGAAGAAGAAAAGAAAAAGGAGGAAGAGGAAGGAGAGGGAGGAGAGGGAGGAGAAGGAAAAGAAGTCTCAAATTAAATTAAAGGAAAAGGTAGAAAAAGAAGGAAAAAGGGGAGACGAAGAAAAGGAAAAGAAAGAGAAGAAGGATAAGAACTGATACACTTTCTTTTTAAATAAATAAATAAATAAATTAAGGGGCGGAAGGGGTGGCACAAAAAATTAATTTAAAATTTTATACATAATAGGGATATAATACAATTAAAAGAAAATAGAAATGGAGTTGAAATTTGGATCTTGGAATTTAAAAGGACTAAATTCAAAATATGAGAGGACTAAAAATTTTCATTATTTGAAATAATTTGAATTTTATTCATTATTTGAATAAAAAGAATCTAGACATAGTATCCCTACAAGAGGTGAAAATAAAGAAAAAGACTCAAAATATTTAATCAATCCAAAATTAGGCCAATTTTTTGCAGCATTGAATGCCAAAAGGAAAAGAGGAGTGGTACTTTATGTACAGAACAAATATGCAGCAACTGAAGTTTGTAAGAATGAAGATGGCCACTATATAGGCATCAAAGTTAAAATTAAAGATTTGAAATACTTGACTGTAGGAATATATGCACCACAGGAAAGTAAGCATTTTTTTATGAGAATCAATGAGGAACTATGAAAGTTGGACTATGAGAAAATCATTATTCTAGGAGATACGTGTTGAAAAAATTGTATGGATGGGTGGTGGCTGCCTGGTGAATGACTCAACCTCCATCTGGAACTTAGTCACATTCACCAAAGAAAATCCATTATAGGCATCTGGAACTTCCTGCAAAGCTTCTTTATTTAAGACAGCAAAAAAGACCAAAAAAACAATAATAGTAAAAATGGCTTAGCCTTAGAAGGCTAACTGGAACAGGTTAACCAACTATATAGTTGTAAAGTTAAATGCAACTACCAGAGATCTTTACATCTCAGAAAACAGACAAAGAAGCAAAGAGACTAAAAAATGGCTGCAAGATCCACATGTTTCAGCCCACCTTGCTCCACCTTTGTGGGCGTAGTCTCTTCAGACTGATTGGTCAAACATGTATGATGTGTCTCTAGTCCAACCCTTAAATTATCATAATAGAACATGTGACTATAATTCCCAAAACAATGAATGTTGATTTTTCCTTAACATAAACATTAGCTCATTCTCATGAAGCTTAACCTTGCTGGCTTCACATGTTTGGACTAGATTCACACCTGGTACTGATAACATGTGGCTCTGGCCTTGTAGAAAATAACATCTTTTACACAGCATGTAAAAATACAGACACACATCATTGCATTTCAACATTTTAAAATCATTGACTCTATATCCCATTAATATCCTAACAATCCCCTCTTGAAATGTATGATGTGTGTATGGTGTACACTAAACTAAGCTGAAACAAAAACTATCTTGGTTCACTGACCAGGCCTAAACTTAAGACATGCCAAGTAGACGTGACAACTGTTCGTGTCTATCAATGGTCAATGCCTTTGTCAAGATGTCTGCTTGATTTTGACTAGTCTCTATATACTGTAGACTCACAATTCCATTTTGCACCATCTCTCTGACATTCTGATACCTCACACCAATGTATTTTGTTCTGCACTTTAGGTTCTCAGCTTCAGCCATGGCAATGCAAGTCTGAGAATCCTCATGAATCACCACTGGTTCACAACAATCTTCATTCAGATCTGTCAACAACTGCCTAATCCACTCTATCTCGTTGACTATCTCTGATAAGGCTCCAAATTCTGCTTCTCCCGTACTTAACGCTACGTATCTCTGTTTTCTGCTTCTCCACACAATTGAACTCCCTCCAAACTTGATCAACAATCCTGTCACTGACTTCCTGTCGTGTAGCTCAGAAGCAAACGAACTGTCAACAAAACACTCAAGACCAGCTTGACTGTTCTGTAACTTCAATTTCCTATCTAAGCTACCTTTCAGGTACCTCAACAAATGCTTCACTGCTGTCCAATCCTCCACTGTAGGACAACTTGTCTTCCTTTCCAACATGGCTACTGAAAAACAGATGTCAGGCCTAGAATTTGCTGCAATGAACAAAAGACTCCCTATATAGCTCCTATATATCTCCACATCTTCAAACTCCCTAGTGCCTTCACAATTCACATAACCCACTGACATTGGGCTTTTCACTGTTTTTGCATCTTGCAATCCACATTTCTCAATCAAACTCTGGATTTTCCTCTTCTGACTCAGACAACAACTCCCATCTTCACACCACTCAACATCTATGCCTAGATAAGACCTCAAAACTCCAAGATCTTTCACATTGAATTTTTGTGACAACTCCTTTTTCACTGTCTGAATTTCTTGCTTTGAACTAGCTACTACACACACATCATCCACATAAATCACCAGGATCACATCTCCCTTTGTGTAAACACACGCATCAGCTACACTGCGTTTGTAACCTAGCTTCACCAACTCCTCATGAATGCAAAGATTCCAGCTTCTAGCACTTTGCTTCAAACCATACAATGCCTTCTTCAATTTGTACACCTTTCTGTCACCATCCTTCTGAAAACCTAAAGGTTGCTCCATGAAAACAGTTTCCTCAAGATCTGCATTCAAGTATGCAGTCTCAAAATCAAAATGATGTACCAACTGGCCCCTCCTTGCAGCTAAAGCCAAAACTAATCTCAAGCTCTCAGGCTTTGTTGTTGGAGAAAATGTCTTGCGTCTGCACAAAAGGACACCAACACAATTAGTTTGGATGAAAGCATTGGCCACAACTTTTATTTGTACAGGGTTTGACATATTTAAATTTCAATATAAACAACTAATTCTTATCATCAATTTACTTATCTCTTAAACAATCATCTATTCTGACGCATGCCCACCAGTGTCAAGGGCAGGCGCTATTGAATATCTATCTTTTACCGGGCATGCGTCAGATTCTTTAACTTAGATAAGTTCATACCCAAATATTAAAACCCCTCCCCAACCGGATATGACGTCACATCTACATGACGTAACCATAATATGACATCATTAACTTTAAATATGACGTCATCAAAAATTTTATTTAATCTCATAACATATACCCGGTTTGTTAATTATTCTTTGCCAATTAATAAAACCAATTAAACTACAAAATTCCCTAAAGGGGGGAGGGTCCCTGCCCGCCAACCATTCAAAATTCCGGAGCAATAAATTTAACAAACCCAAAAGCCCAAGTTGTGACAAACTATAACATCTTAATTCTAAATTACCAATATTTAATCCAACCTTTAGTCATAAATCCCTCCCAAAATTTTTTTCCCCCAACAAAGACAATAATCAACCACATGACATATAACTTGGTTGGTAATGTTGTTTCCCCAGGAAGGGCGAAAAACCCAGTCAAAACTGGGAAAATTCCCTCCCGGCCCCTTAAAAGGCGACCAGCCGTAGCCTGGGTGTCCACAACATGTTAACCAACAATTAATGGGTGGGAGGGATGGGTTGCTCAGCACAAATAAAATGGCTGCCAACACGTGGCAGCTATGGGCTTTATAGCCCTCCAAATCTCGCAACCAAATCCCGCGAGACTTAAAATCTCGCGAGACCTGGTGCGAGATTCCCTTCCCATTGGCCAGGACGACCGACAAGGCGGGCCTTCCGATCCTCCTGGCCAATCACGTGCTAATGCCCTTCTTTGGGCAGACGCAACAAGGCCCCCTCCCAATTCGTCGGGGGGGTCCTTGCGTCTGCACAAAAGGACACCAACACAATTAGTTTGGATGAAAGCATTGGCCACAACTTTTATTTGTACAGGGTTTGACATATTTAAATTTCAATATAAACAACTAATTCTTATCATCAATTTACTTATCTCTTAAACAATCATCTATTCTGACGCATGCCCACCAGTGTCAAGGGCAGGCGCTATTGAATATCTATCTTTTACCAGGCATGCGTCAGATTCTTTAACTTAGATAAGTTCATACCCAAATATTAAAACCCCTCCCCAACCGGATATGACGTCACATCTGCATGACGTAACCATAATATGACATCATTAACTTTAAATATGACGTCATCAAAAATTTTATTTAATCTCATAACATATACCCGGTTTGTTAATTATTCTTTGCCAATTAATAAAACCAATTAAACTACAAAATTCCTTAAAGGGGGGAGGGTCCCTGCCCGCCACAAGAGGGGGTCAGCCTAGCTTGGCAACCCCTCTCCCCCCCCCATTGAAGCCTTCAAACAAGACTCCAATGTTAACAAGTATATGTCGTTTCCCTGAGGGGAGAGGTGCACACCGTCACCCCTGTACAAATGTGGCATCCCAAACTGAATTCCCTGGTGATCCACAATAACCACCCCCATCTTTTTTAACGTCTTCGCCACAAATCTATTTAACCAACGCCGTGCTCCATCAATGGCGACGTCACTTCTGGCCCCCTGCCATACTCTTCTAGGAAGAAACTTCGTCCACATGAGGAGTGTATTCGGCAACATATGCTGAATCTCCCTCATGTCTTTAATAATTCTCCTAGCCAATTGTAACGAAGTCAATTTCGGAAGGTCGTTTTCTCCAAGATGAATCAATAATATTTTAGGCTGTTCCAATGTAGCCAACAGTTCGATTAGTCTAGGCAGTATGGCTCCCCATAGCATGCCTCTTCGCCCAAACCATCTAACAGTTCCCGCCAATCCAAGTCCAACAGCTAAATCCAACCGCTGCTCAATGCTATGTCTTTCAGCCCAGAATATCAGACTGTGTCCGAGTATCCAGACGTCCCCTGAAATCGATTCTGCCAAGTAAAACCAAAACAAGAAGAATGTAAGTACCACAACTTTTTTAAGTGCGAACATATGATTTAAACGCTCTAGAGCGCCAACGACCAATCCTACTAATAGTGGATTCACTCAGACCCTGTGTTGCTGCAGCTGTTGCTGCTCCAATCCTAAATGAATGAGAGGAAAATTGATCCGCTGGTAAACCGGCATGACTTAAAACCCCTCGTAATACTGCTCTGAATTGATACTGTGTTAATGGTAAACCCGATAAATGTAAAAACAAATATCCGGCAGTACCCGGCCGTATTCGTAAGTAATTATCCAAAGCTAGAACTGGGCAAATATGGCCTTGAGGAGCCTTGGCTAACATTATGGCCTGTCCCTTTCCTAACTGATCTGTTTTAGAGCACCGAATTGTCAGCTGCATGCCATGTTCAGAAAATCGAACATCTGATAGCAATAGAGCCCTACCCGAAGTGTCTGTACGTGAACAAGGAACAATTTCACTTATTCTTAAGGCACCAAAAAACACTACAGAGAACGCTGCCTTAAACAAAATCACCTCTTCGGGTGCAGAGCATGTAACTGGGAGGCATTGCCATATTTTCAACAAAATTGACCCAGTTATAGGCAAGCGACTGTCCTGAGAAATAGAAGACTGTCTAGCCCATCCTTCCAAAGTCCTACGTACTCTAAAATCAATTGTAGGGTCTTTGAAACCTCCTACTCTAGAATAAAATGAAAGAGCCGCTAATCTTCCCCTAATAGTAACTATTGATAAACCCCTTTGTCTAAGATAGACTGTAAAACGAAGAATAATATCTATGCTTAATGGCCAAACCTCAACCTCCCCAATAGACAATAGAAAGGATCTGAATGCTCGCAATGCGAGCTCATAGGACTTGCGTGACGACGAGGCGACGGAGAGAAAAATCGCCTTCTCAATTTCTACTCTCCAAGGCTCCAAAGCTGGTGGGGTACCTCCAAGGGATGAGCTGCTGCCTCTGGCGCCAACTGTCGGAATCTGGAAAACTGAAAACGCGAAAGGGCGTCCGCCAAGGGATTTAATAAACCACAAACATGTTGAGCATGGAAGACAATATTATATTGTAAACATTGAACCACCATTTTTCTAACCAATGACATTACCCTGCCAGATTTAGAAGACAATGAATTCACTATAAATACCACAGCCTGATTATCGCACCAAAAGCGCACTGTTTTGTTCGCAAATTGATCTGGCCATAAATGAACCGCTACTATAATAGGAAATAATTCCAAAAAGGTGAGGTCCCTAGTCCAACCCTTTTCAACCCATGCTACTGGCCATTTCTCCGCCGCCCACTGGCCATTAAAATAAACCCCAAAACCACAAGCCCCAGAAGCGTCTGAATGAACCTGAAAATCTGCCCTAAGAAGCATTTCAGATCTCCAGAATGATTCCCCATTAAATTGCTCCAAGAATGACTCCCAAATTTCCAAATCCTTTCTTAACTCAGAATTTATTCTAATATGATGATGTGGGGCCTTTACACCCTTGGTGGCCTTATATAAACGCGAACAAAACGCCCTGCCAGGAGCTATGACCTTACAAGCAAAATTTAACAAACCTGCTAATGATTGAAATTCCCTGAGCGTGGCTTTTGACTTACTTTTCATCATCCTTACCTGCAGCCTCATAGCTGTTAGCTTGTCAGGCGGGAGACGAGAAATACCCTCCTCAGTATCTAATTCAATCCCCAAAAAAGTTAGGCGTGTATCAGGGCCCTCCGTTTTTTCCTCAGCCAGAGGCACTCCCATTTCATTCATTAAATGCTGAAAGGCCAACAGCATATCTACACAATCATTTGTCCCCGGGGCACCCGCAAAGAGAAAGTCATCCAAATAATGAGTAATAGCTTGACTACCTAATCTTTTAGAAGCACACCAATGTAAAAATGTGCTAAATGTTTCGAATGCTGAACAAGAAATGGAGCATCCCATTGGCATAGCCTTATCAAAATAATACTTCCCCTCAAATTGAAAACCCAAAAGATTGAAATCGTCTGGGTGAACAGGGAGTAACCTAAAAGCGGATTTAATATCGCACTTTGCCAATAATGCCCCTTTGCCCAAAGCCCTAACCATTTTAACTGCCGAATCAAAGGAAGAATACTTCACAGATGTCAGTTGAGGATCTATGGCATCATTTACCGAATCACCCCTTGGATAAGAAAGATTATGTATAAGCCTATACTCACCAGGGGCCTTCTTAGGTACTACACCTAGTGGAGATAATCTCAAATTTGCCAAAGGCAATTCTTCATGCGGGCCTGAAATCCTGCCCGCTGCTATTTCTTTGGCCAATTTGTCCCTTACTATTCCTGGCAACTCCCTAACAGAACGTGTGTTGGGTGCATAACGATGTACCCTTAAACCAACATATGGAATACGAAAACCAAGAGAAAAACCCTCAAACAAATACTGAGCGGCCTCCCTTTTTGGGTAGATCCGCAACCAAGAGGCCATGGCCTCTAAATTAATTGGTGTTGGAGCCCTTTCCCGTATTCCCTGGTTGGTGAAAAGAGGGCCCCCCAGTTCCTGACTTTTTACTTTTAAAACATGCTGATCCTGGGTGATTACCTTTACAGAGATTGCATTTGTGCTCGAACCTGCAGGGCTGCCTTTTGCACTTACCTGCATTAAAGTCCCAGCAAAACCCAAATTGTTTCTTTTCACCCGTGCCAGGCCTCGCATTTTGCCCTCTCGGCTGGGTGACCATAGGTACGAACCCATTATCACACCGGCTCGAGGGGGAGGCCCCCACCATAACGTCAGCCCATAATTCAGACTGTACGTGGCGCCAAGATAAAGAATGGTCAAGCGCCGCTCTCATACGAAATTGCTCGTCATATTGAAGCCAGGCTGAACCTCGAGCATTAACATGGCAATTAGTATAGGCTTTAATCATAATCTCCTGATATTTGGAGAAGTCAATGGATCTTGCAGGGTCTTTTTCTTCCATAATACCCCTATAAATGGTAAAACCCATGATCCAATTAACGAAATTTCTTTCTAATTTGGGGCGTTTATACGATTGAAATTCTTTTGGTAGGGTAAATACTACCCCATCCTTCACCATTATCCTAGGCTCAGGGTCCCTAAATGTCAATGAAAACAGATCTATGTATTCACCCTTCCAAATTCTCTCTTTTGTAGACATGGGAAGGTGTGACCCCAAAGGCATAGACATACCTGAGTAAGGATTACATTCAAAAGACCTATCGGCCCCTGAAATGCCTAATGCACCCACTACAGGTGTTTCCTTTGTGTGGCCCACTGTGTTGCTCTCTTGGGAATTACACTGCAACCCCAAATTGAAACCCTGTGTCAAGGTAGAGCGCTCTAAAGGTGCAGTTACAGGTTCCAGGCTAGGGCGATCGATTGGCGATGCCAACCCTGTCTGCCCACCCGTAGCCCAAACCGCTGCAGGCCATGTCGCCTGTGAATTAATGTTGCCAAACAAACCTGAGCCCGTTGAATGAGAAGAAGTACTTGAAGATGGTTGCTGGTCCCCCCTTATGGGTGTCAGTGACGCAGCTCCAGAGTTTTGCTGTCTGCCATGAGTGCCTGGTACATTGCCACTGCCATCTGCAGATGTCTCAGGTGTAGATGCATTACTCTGGCCTGTAACAACCACACTTTGAAGAAATTGAAACAAGTCAGACAGAGTAGGTTGACTAGAAGTACATGCCATGGCACCATGGTGCCCCACACCAGGAACTTTCTTTAAAAGTTCCATTACATCAGCTACGGTTGGTTGCCCAACCTCCATAGCCGAAGAACCCGGGTAACTACATGCAGTGTCAGATGGAGTGTTTGAGTTATCCATAACCTGATGTGCAGAGGCTTGTCCAACATTTGCATGCACCACTGGAAAGGTAGTTGCTTGCACCCCTTTCTGTAAGTGATGTTGAGCCAACTGCTCACATACCGCAGCACAAGCCTGCATAGTACGACCTATCTGTGCCAGATGTGTGGTAATGTCATCATCTTTGTTTGCCGCATTAGCCGTTCGCTTAGGGGCTGGCTGGCCATCTTGTTGAACAGATGAGGTCACACGCCGCTTAGATTGAGATTTACTCCGCGGCATAATGACAGAATAATCAAATAACAGGTTCTACAACTGATTAATGCAGGATATAGAACAACCACTATACCTGCGCATTTAAATTATAGTGTAAACTGCATGTAATCCCGTTGTAAGATTGCCAATAGTGTAGGCTACAATCACAAATTCAGAAATAGGCCTTCGTTCACACTCACTCCCCTTATATTATTATTATTATTGTTATTATTAATTTATTGTGGCCAGGCCAAGCTATTAAATTTATCCTCTGCAAGGCCTGAACAAAATGGTGGCTAGGGGGGGGAGGGTGGTGGTGGGGGGGCTGACCTATAAGCCTGGGCCGTCAGCCCAACCCAATGGCCTGTCCTTTCTATTTCGACTTTTTTTTTTTTTTACTTGCCGCGCCACCTGTCCTCCAATGTCCGGAGGACCGTCAAGCCGTCAGCCCCAATGCCTGGCTTGATCGCTAGGGCTGGCGACAGACAATCTGGTGGCCGCCGCGCCCGGCCGGCCACCCCTCCAAGCGCGAGCCCACCACGCTGTCTCCAAGGCCCACCGCCTGCTAGATCGCTGGGGCGATCGAGGCGAAGTAAAGGCCGGAGCGCCCGCTTTCCAAAAAGCGTGAGTGCGCTAACAAGCGCCCAAAGGCCTTGCCCACTAGGCCTTCCTACTGTAACAGGGCCGGCGAGGCGTACAAAAACGGCAGCCGCTGCGCCCGTCCGACCCAGCCAGGCCTCCACCAACCGCCTGATGTAAGGCGAAACGGGCCCGCCTTGCTAATAAGGCTAAAAAAAGGCCCGGAGCCAGTGCCGCAAGAGCAAGGTGCTCCTTGCTCGGCACAAATAAAATGGCTGCCAACACGTGGCAGCTATGGGCTTTATAGCCCTCCAAATCTCGCAACCAAATCCCGCGAGACTTAAAATCTCGCGAGACCTGGTGCGAGATTCCCTTCCCATTGGCCAGGACGACCGACAAGGCGGGCCTTCCGATCCTCCTGGCCAATCACGTGCTAATGCCCTTCTTTGGGCAGACGCAACAAGGCCCCCTCCCAATTCGTCGGGGGGGTCCTTGTCAAAGTTCTCAAACCTTTGTTGTGCAAATCCCTTAGCTACCAACCTAGCCTTGTATTTCTGACTACCATCCGGCATCAGCTTTCTCTTGTAAACCCATTTGCAACCAATCACTTTGTGATCTGCTGGCCTGTCTACAATTTCAAACACTTTCTTGTTTACTAACGCCTTGTACTCCTGTTCCATTGCTGATTCCCATTTCTCTCTCTCCTCATCACAACACTCTAGTACTTCCTGATAAGTCTCTGGCTCTTCCACCACGACAACACAAGCCCTAGCTTCCTGCACTTTAAAGCGATCTGGAGGCTTCCTAACTCTTGTAGTTCTCCTAAGTACAATTGTCTTTGTCCTTCCCTCTTCATCCTCTGTGTCTGTGCTTGAATGTGCCTCTCTCTCTGAGTGTCTCTTTTTTTCTGACATTCTAGGTGTAGTGGGGCGAGGGCTTTTCTTCTTCCCTGAAGTGCTTGGCCCTTCATCTCCTGAATCTGATTCCTGTTTCATTGCCCCTCCATTTCTAACAGGTGGTTGTGTTTGTGTTTGTGTTTCTGACTGTCCCAGTCTGTAAAACACCTCTTTGTTTGAGTGAATGTGCTCCCAGCCTGAATGTTTCTCAAAGTTTGCGCTTCTTGAAAAAAGAACCTGATCACCCCCAAGGTGAAATCTGTAACTGTTACCTGTGTAACCCACAAACATCAGGCGTCTCCATTTGGGCTGACCTTTCCTCCTGAAAGCTGCAGGAATGTACACATTTGCATATTGCCCAAACACTCTGAGGTATTTTAAATTTGGTGGCGTTTTGAAAAGCATGTGGTAAGGAGTAGTCCTCACAGCTGAATTCCAAGTGCGGTTTGATAGGAAATTGGCTGTGAGAATTGCTTCACCCCAAAGCCTTTCAGGAGCCTTTGCATCAAGCATCAAACAATCTTTCATCTGCTTAAGCCAGCGTATTTTAATCTCGGCTAAACCGTCTTCAGAAGCGCAACTTGGGTTAGTTTTATGATGCCTGATTCCCTTTCTTCTTAACCAATGGGTCAAGTGAGAAGCCAGGAACTCCCCCCCCCCTGTCGGTGACCAGAGTTCCCACTTTGAAATCAAATTGCCTTTCAATCATGTTCACCCATTCTTTGAATCTATCCCCTGCTTCACTTTTCTCTTTCAACAAAATGACATAAGAAAATCTTGTGAAACGATCAACAATCACCATGAAATATTTACAGCCACCCTCAGTCAAAATACTAGAAGGCCCTGCTAGATCTGCATGGATTTGCTCAAATGGTCTTGAGACCTTTAACTTAGGGCCTTTGCAGACTGCCAGAAATAGTGCACATTAAATTGAGGCACTGCCCTGGCTCAGTGCTAGGGAATCATGGGAACTGTAATTTATTGTGGCACCAGAGCTCTCTGACAGAGAAGGCTCAATGTCCCAGAAAAAAATACAATTCCCATGACTCCCTAGCACTGAGCCAGGGCAGTGCCTCAATTTAATGTGCACTATTTCTGGCAGTCTGCAAAGGCCCTTAGTTCGTTTTACCACAGGATAAGCCGTCAGCTTAATCTTGCTGCAAACTGAACATTCCAGATGGTTTGTGCATGGAGACATTTTAAGTTCAGGACAAACTTTCTGCAATCTCATAAGATTTTTAAAACCCACATGTCCCATCACCCTGTGGTAATAATGAATGCAATCTGCATGCAAAGGTTGGTTTTGTGCAAGCGCACACCCCTCTTTTTCTACCAGGTAATACAGTTTGTCCCTCTTAACTGCTTTTGCACACATCTGCCCATCTTTAGAAATTAAACATTCATCCCCTTCAAAATTGACTTTGTACCCATCTGTTGTCAAAGCAGACACACTAACTAAACAGTTTTGTAAATTAGGTACATACAATACATTTTCAAAATTTTTACCAAACCCAGGAATGCAAACAGTCCCCATTTCCTTGATCTTCTGGGCTGCCCCATCTGCTAGAGCTACAGTAGAAACACCTGCTGGTTTCTTACTCTGGAACAGTTCCTCTTTATTGCACATATTGCATGTTGCTCCGGAATCAATTAACCACGTGGTTTTAGATTGAACAAGAGTCACAGAGTCACAGCTTCTTTGCACTGTAGTCGCTGCAAATCCCTGGTGAGCGCTATCCTGCCTTTTGTCACCAGATGGCGCTGTCGGCCGCCTTTTCTTGCAGTCAGCAGCAAACTTTCTACAGTCTTTTTTAATATGTCCTTTTTTCTTGCAATAATAACAAATTTTAGCCAAAGCGGCTTTATCAACTTGAGAGTCTTTAAAATTGCCATCAGAACTTTGGGCTGGCTTAGCGGTAACGGCACTCTGTCCTTTCTTTTGCTCAGCCTCAAATCTCCTCCGTTCCTCTTCCTCCAAAACTCTACTACAAATCATTTCCATGGTGATTTGAACTCCAGGCGTTTGCAGTCCCAACATTATGTTATCAAAGCTCTCATTCAAAGATCCTAATAGTATATAAACTTTGAGGTTTTCATCTAACACGACACCTCTGGCTTCTACCTGGCCAAACAAGTCTCTCATTCTGTCTAAATGAGAAATTGCAGACTGCTTTTCAGCCATTTTGCAAGCAAAAAGACGCTTCGCCCAAATCATTTTCGAAAGATCTGAAGTGGACTGGTGTATTCTCAAAAGAGTTTCCCATATTTGTTTTGCTGAGGTAATATTTTTCACATAATTTAGCTGGCCCTCAGACAGTAATAAATGTAAGGTGGCGATTGCCCTGTTATTTTGCCGTTCCTCCTCCTGAGTAGGGGCCTGAGGAATCCCATTCTCTACCACGCTCCAAAGGTTTTCTCTCACCAACAACGCCTTTGCATAAACACTCCAAGTCCCATAATTTTCGGCATTTAATTTGTCAAATTTCTGGTGCTCCATTTCTTAATTAATATGCTTTTTTAAACAGTCCAGTTCCTTGTCTGGAACTTGGTCTTCTCCCCCTCCCTTCTTAGGCTTTCCCTCCAGGACACAGTCTCTTTAGAAATGCAGCTTTCACAGCCTAATCAAGCTAAATGGCTGCTTTTCAAGAACAAGGCAGACTGCCCTTTAGGAACTTTGCCTTTTAATCAGGGGGTTTTATTTACTTACTCCACCAGCTTGCAGGAGATTCTTCCTACTTCCATCCGCTGATCCCAGCTGGAAGGGAAAATACTTCTCCAGGCTTTTCAGAGGTCGATAGATCGAAACCATCCTCTGCTACCACTTGTTGAAAAAATTGTATGGATGGGTGGTGGCTGCCTGGTGAATGACTCAACCTCCATCTGGAACTTAGTCACATTCACCAAAGAAAATCCATTACAGGCATCTGGAACTTCCTGCAAAGCTTCTTTATTTAAGACAGCAAAAAAGACCAAAAAAACAATAAGAGTAAAAATGGCTTAGCCTTAGAAGGCTAACTGGAACAGGTTAACCAATTATATAGTTGTAAAGTTAAATGCAACTACCAGAGATCTTTACATCTCAGAAAACAGAAAAAGAAGCAAAGAGACTAAAAAATGGCTGCAAGATCCACATGTTTCAGCCCACCTTGCTCCACCTTCGTGGGCGTAGTCTCTTCAGACTGATTGGTCAAACATGTATGATGTGTCTCTAGTCCAACCCTTAAATTATCATAATAGAACATGTGACTATAATTCCCAAAACAATGAATGTTGATTTTTCCTTAACATAAACATTAGCTCATTCTCATGAAGCTTAACCTTGCTGGCTTCACATGTTTGGACTAGATTCACACCTGGTACTGATAACATGTGGCTCTGGCCTTGTAGAAAAGAACATCTTTTACACAGCATGTAAAAATACAGACACACATCATTGCATTTCAACATTTTAAAATCATTGACTCTATATCCCATTAATATCCTAACAATACGAACAGGTCGTTGGCCCCAACAGAGATAGAATGTCAAAAACAAAAACAAAAACAAAAACAAAAAAACCTAAGAAGAATCAGGGGAAACTTCCAAAGTCTTTTTTTGAATAAAAAGAAGAAATGAACCTGATTTATGTGTGGTGAAGATTACACCCAGAGGAGAAAGGACACACTTTTTTCCAGAGTGTCACAATTCTACATCAAGAATAGACATGTATCTCCTTTCTATTACACCTATATAAAAAACAAAGAAAATGAAGACTTTACCTAAATTGATTTTTGATCACAACTTTATTCTTCTCACAATGGAACTAGGGCAAAAACAATTCAATCAGAGATTAATGAATCTCTACTAAATGATGAAAAATTTCTTGAACAAGCCAAAAGTAAACTGAAAGATTTTTTAAAGATAATATATACATATTATATATATATATTAGATAATATATACATACAAAATACATCAATATGAAATCAGTTTGGGATGCAAGTAAGGCTTATATGAGAGGGGTGTTGATACAAAAAGAAACAGAATTAAAACACAAATATAAAAGGGATTTGGAGAATCTGGAAAAAGAAATTATGAAAGCAGAGATGGATTTAGGTCAAGACCCCACAAAAGTTGGAAAGAAAATAAACATTTGAAGTGGCTTAAGCAGCAATTAACTAAGATGTTGACAATAGAAATTGAAAGGAAAATGAAGAATATAAAACAATGACATTTTGAAAATGCAAATAAATCAGGGAAGTGGTTGGTGAATAGGTCACGCAAAGAAAAAGAAAAAAGATTAATGACAAGTATCAAAGAAGGTAATTTGTTAATTAAACAGGAAGAGATCGAACAGGCTTTGTTTGAAGTTTTACACAAATTTATATAGTAAGGAAGATACAGATCTGCAAGTAATAAGAGATTATTTGGATAAACAAAAGATTCAGCATATAAAAGAGCAACATTAACATCTGGACATATTGGAACATTCTGAAAGAAATAATGATAAAAAGTTGGGACTAATTTGTCTTGACACCAAAAAGGCCTTTGACAATTTGAGCTGGAGTTGCATGATAGAAATAATGACAAGGATGGAAATGGGGGCAAATTTTGTATCCTAGATAAAAAAAATATATATGAAAAACAAATGGCTCAATTAATTGTAAATGGAAATAGAACTAGTACATTTGACATAAAAAAAGGAACCAGACAAGGATGCCTGCTATCTCCTTTACTGTTCATTTTAGTCCTAGAAATATTGGGGAACAGAATAAGAGATGAAGAGAACATAAAAGGACTAAAATGTAAAGGAATAGAATATAAACATCAGGCATTCACTGGTGATTTGGTTATTATTTTGGATGAGCCTAAACATCAAATGGAAAAACATTTCAGTGTAAAAGAGTAATTTGGCAAGATCTCTGGTTTTAAGATCAATAGGAAAAAGACATAAATTATAAATAAAAATTTAACTAAAGAAGAAGACCAAAGGATAGAAATTGGTTCAAATTGTAAAAACAAGACAAAGATAAACACCTTGGAATTTGGATAACACAGAAGAACGTGGGTATTTTTGACAATAATTATATAGTGTTATGGAAAGACATTAAAAAGGACTTGGAAAAATGGCAAAAATTACAACTAACTGTATCAGGAAGGATAGAAGCAATAAAAATGATAATCTTGTCAAAAATAAACTTTCTATTTCAAAGCATTCCTATATTAACTAGCGACAAACCAATTCAAGAATGGCACACAGATCTAAGGAAATTTATTTGGAATAATAAGAAACCAAGGATAATTTGGAAAACTATGACAAGACAAAAAGGAGGAGGTGTCCCTGATTATCAGGCAAGTGTACTAAATTGGATTAAGGTATATTAGATAACACCAGATTACTGAATTTGGAAGGATTTAACAATCGTTTTGGTTGGCATGCATATATTTGGTATGGGAAAGCATCTATCCATAAGGAATTTCAACATCACATTAAAAAAGTTTTATTAAGAGTCTGGGAGAATTTTAAGAAGAAAACTTGCAGAAGAAAACCTCTTTGGGTGTCACCACAAGAAGCATTCATTGGAAGATGGGAAAAGGTTGATAAATGGCTTACAAATAAAGATATATTGAATAAAGTCCATCTGAATAAGTATGAAATGAGAAAAATAAATGAATTGCATAGGCTTGATTCTGAAATGCATTGGTTCTTATATTTACAATTAAAAGAAAGATTCCTGATGGATAAAAAAATAGAAGAATTTGAATATGAAACTTTGGAAATAGATAAAATTCTGTTTGATCCAAGAAAAAGAGCATTGAATTTATATAAATATTTAAGGAAAAAAGAACAGGAAGATGATTTGATATCAGATGAGATGATAAAATGGGCATCAGATTGTGACCAGGTCATTGGATTAGAGAGCTGGAGTTACACCAGAAATATATATATATAAAAAAAAAAAAAATAGAAGAGCACAGGACTTGAGGAAGAATTATTTCAAAATGGAGCATAGGTGGTACTTGACACCAAGTAAGATTGCCAAGATATATAAGACAAATGCTAATGAATGTTGGAAATGCCAAGAAAAGGGAGGTACATGGATCCATATGTGGTGGCAATGCCCAAAACTAAAGGTCTTTTGGGAAAAGATTCACATAATGATTGAAAAGATATTCAAAATGAACTATGAACTGAGACCAGAAATGTATTTAATATGTTAAATAAGATCTCATCTCATGTAGAAAGGAAACACTGGAGAGTTTTAATCTATATGATAATGGCGGCAAGACTTTTGGTTGTATAAAAATGAAAAAATAACGAACTTCCTACATTAGATGATTGGCTGCTAAAATTATTAGAAATGATGGAAATTGATATTTTGATGGCTAGTCTGAATCAGAAGGATATGAACGTAATTGAGAAAGAGTGACTTCCAGTAAATAAATTTTGTAAGAACAGATGGAATTAAACTATAGGTAGAGTAATAGGATGACAGGGAAATAATATGAACTGGGAGGGGAAAGAAAAATCCCTTGCATCACACGAATATAAAACTTTGTGACTACTGTAGATATATGGGTATATATCATAAAAGAACAAAAGAGCAATAAATACAAATAGATATGGTTGGGAAGAAAGGATGACCCCACAAGAGACATTGAGGAAGTAGTGTTTTGGGGTAGTGCTTTATGTTATTAAGTAAATTCTAATGTACATTACTAGAAATATATGTATATGTTTGAAGAAAAAATAAAGTGTGTGTGTGTGTGTGTGTGTGTATTACTATTGTTGAGATAATACCAAAGGGGAGGCAAGCATGAGTCAAGCCTGTTCAAGGTTGTTTCTCTGAAAAGAATCTAGCTGCAACAACAAAGGAAGGAAGGAGAGGGACAAGTGCGTTTATTAATTGTAATGAATGAGAATTAAGCCCATGTGGTGTAGTGGTTTGAGTGCTGGACTATAACTTTGGAGGTTAGGGTTTGAATCCCCACTTGGCCATGGAAACTCCTTGAGAGACTTCTCAGCTTTGGAGGCTGGCAATATCAACCTCCCTCTGAAGTTTTATCTACTGAAGCCTGAGTATTTGAACATGGTGTCCTGCTGAAGTTGACACCAGCAGAGACAATGATGTTAAGGCCAGTCCTACACTAAAGACTCTTCTGAGGGTGAAGATTTAAGAGGCTGGAACAACCAAAAAATATTCAGTCTTCCCCAGTTCTCTGATAGAAGCATTCCTATTTTAGCATTTTTGCTGTATCTTAGGGTTGCTTTCAGAGTCAAAGGAAAGATAGCTGTTCTTGTTCTTGATGTTTTAAATTGGTTTCAAGAATACAAAATGGCCTTAACAAAACATGTTCTGGGCCAATCTGTTCTCACAGAGTGGGGAGAACGGGAGCCCATGTAGCCACATTCAAGGAGGATGAGCCAACCTAAACTTGGCTCCCATGCTTCTTTGCTCTGGGAGGGTCACACCGATAACCATTTGCAGCTGTTTGCATTCCTATTTCCAATCTCAATGTAAGCATTGTCAATTAGTGTGCAAACTGCCTAGACTTTGGGCTAAGCCAGACAGCTTCCTTAGAAAGATGCATCCAGAGTTTGTAAAATGTTTTGATTTCCTCTTCTTCTCCAGTGCAGCAGAATTGCAAGTCAACCACTTGAAATATATAGAAATGGGGTGGAAACACATAAACAAAATCTGACTCAGAGTCAAAGCTATGCAACTCATGCTCCATCAAGTCAAATAAGCACTCTGCATGTAACTAAGCTCCTCTGCCAGGGTGCTTAACAGTCCTGTAAGCAAAAAAAAAAAAAAAAGGACAGAAAACTCCTGATAAATTGCTATTCATGCCTAGTGCACTGTATTTGGTTTGACTGGATAGACATTGTACAGACCTGCTGAAACTAAATGTTCTGTCATCTTCCTTGACCACTGTGGGCACATGCTGACAAGGGGATTCTGGGAACTGTAATCCAAATATCTAATTTTCTAAGTTTTGTTTTTAAATAAACCACACAATAAAATGGATAATATATCTGAGTAAAATTGTAAAAATACTTGTGGTTAAAAATCAAATAAATTTATGTGCCTCATTCTGTGTTACATTTATATTATGCTTGTCTTCCAAAGAGCTAAAGGCAACACTTAGGCCCTACCTGCATGGGCCAAATAAAACATCCTCACCCCCTCTTTCTCATAGTGACAAGTCCAGACAATGCATGGCCCAAACCCCAGTTCTGGTGTGAACAGTCCAAACCCACTCTGTCCCACCCTTATAACATTTTTGAAAAATTCACCTTTTGCTCTGGATCTTCTCAGAAGAGCTGGAGCCCTCCATTGTGATGCCAGGCAGCTATTTACAATGCATCCCACTGTGTCCCCTTTGTGTGTGCCACTCACTCCGAGATCAGAATGAGGCACCCAGCCATGTGATCAATGCTGGGCACCTTGTTTGACCTTAGAGAAAACAACCTGCACCAGTGGTGGCAAGCAGGCAGCACAGTGGGACACACATGGTGTCACACTGGAGGACCCCAGGTACTGGTGGGATGTTGGGAAAGCTCCGGGGCCAGAATAAGCCAGGCTGCTCCCAGAATAAATTGGCCTGTGCATACTGAGCCTAGCTAGCTAGTTCTTCCTCTCTACCTACTTCCCTCCACCTTTCCCAGAATTATTGTTTTTTCCAATGAGTCCTCCCTTCTCATGATGTGTCCAAAGTACGGCAGCCTCAGTTTGGTCATTTTGGCTTCCAGGAAGGTTTCCGGCTTGATATTCCTGGGGAGAATATATTTATATATGGAGACAGGGGAGGAGATGAAACTTTTCTTCCTATGCATGGAGCAAAGGGTGGGTTAAGACAGCTGAGTATTTTACTCCTTTAAACCAGGAAAGTGTTTGGAAGAAAAGAGGCTGCCCGACTCACTGGAACCAGCTTGGTTGCTATGGGGAGAGGGGCACTGTGTCAGGAGGGCTCTCCTGCCCCAGCTATCCCCCAGCAGGATGTGGCGTGGGCTGCTGAGGCCCAGATTGACTGTTGGGAGTGAATGTGAGTGGCACTTACGGTCTGGGACAAGACTACAACTCCTAGCATGCACTGGGAGCAGAAGTGCCATGTGATTAGCTGGTGCCAGGGCAGCAAGCCATGGGATTGGTTAGGGAGGCTGGAAGGAGTAGGACTTACTGGCCTCCCAGGTGCTGATTGAGTAGTTGGCCTATAAAAGGCCACGTGGCATCTTTGACTGGCGCCATTCTCATTCGGCTCTCCCCACCTCCCTCCAGGGTTGGAGATGCAACTTTACAGGGGTGGTAGCATAGGTTTCGGATCTGGTGGGCCTGGTTTCTGGTGCTGCAGAGTGCTGGATTAAGAGTCCACCTGTGGGTGCTGAGAGCATTGCAGTGTCACCAATGTGGGGGCAACACCAGATCAGCATCCCCCGGTGACAAGGGATAGAGATATGCACATGCACTCAACCGACTTCCTGAGATGCAAACATATGATCAGTCAGTTACCCCTCTGTCTAAGCTTGGCTGTGACCAGGCAATTCAGTTCAGTGACTAACAAGGGTTGGTTGATGACAGAGCCAGACCTTATGGTTTTGGGCCAACCCTTCCTATCTGCTGTAATCAATAAAGTTGTGGCCTTTTCATTGCCAATTGGGTGTTCTTGTGGTCTTTCTTGTGATGCTTACCCTGCCACAGCAAAAGGCTTTAAAGTTTAATCCAAACTTGTCTTGTCCACAGCACCCCAAGTATTAAGTGCTCAGTTTAATAGCCTGTCCAAATGACTGCTACCTGTTGAGAAGCACTGCTAAGTAGAGTACGTAAGCAATAAAAATCAAATTTTAACATATTGATCCATTTATAATAAGCTCTATTCTAGAGCAAATGAATTCCTCTGAGGTCAGCTGGGCAGATGGGACATTTTAATCCCCAGAGGCATTTTTTGTTACAGAAGTCACAGAAAACTAGGCTTACAAGGTTGGCATTTACTGAAAAATGCTTGAAGATGGTAAACAATGGCCCCCAAGTTTCAGCCATCTATCATGTACAGATGGGAAAAATTTAAACTGCCCCAACAAATTTATTGTATTTGCAAATAAGGAGGAATGACAGCAGTATAAAATAAATGTTTCACCTCACCTGAATATATATTTTGTAGTTTAGCGTATGTGGGTTTTGTGGAATTCCACTGATTCATATATTTTTGCTTTATAATAATCTTAAGAATATTAATACTGCACAATCAGCCTTGATAATCATATATTACCTTTCAGTAAGCTTGAAAAAATAGCCACCTTTGAGCTTAGTGTGATTTATCTCCAGCCAAGTACATCTCAGACTGAAGGCTACATATGCTATATTAGGTCCAAAGTGGAGAAAGTGTAACCTACAGACCACATGTTGCTCCTAAGGTCATTTTGTGTTCTCCAGGGTCCTCCAGCTCCCCCTCCATTAAAAAAAATACTCACAATAGCCCTCCCTCATTTTTCTGTATTTTGGTCCCCACAAGTTCATTTAGGCCCAGGAAAGCAGGCCCAAAACAGCCTAGGGAGTCAAATATGTAGTGAACCTTCCTTCAGTTCTTCCTCTTCCCCCCATCTTTTATTTTGTTTTACTTCTTTAATTCTGAATATAGGAGTATGGTGGTGGGAAATTTATTCTGCTCAACATCCTTCAACATCCCCCTCCCAGCTCTGTCAGTTGCTCAACCTGTCCTATGACAATTGGACAAACACTTGTTTGAACTCCCTCTTTTGAGATTGTAAAGTAGTGAAAGGTTGCTGCAATATTATTCCTGCTTCTTAATTTCTGAGCTATACATACCCAGTTCCTGCAGCCTCTCTCTCCAAGAATCACCCCATTAGTCCTGTGAGCTGCCTTTGGTAACTCCTTTGAATCCACTCCAGCCTCATCATAACAAAGCCTGTGATTACCTCTGAATGTTTCTGGATGTCATCCAGCACATAAAACACAATTTCAGATTAGGACTCCTATATGGAGTGTGATCAGCACAAATATGAAGTCTCAGTGAAACATGAGAAAACCTCCATTTTCATTCAATTACACAGAATATAAAAATGTCATCACTGTGGGGTTCCTATTCATAGGGTTAATGGCAGCATAAATCAGCAAGTAGAAATTAGTAGACTGCAGAGAAAAGAATTCAGAGACATAGAGAGAAGTCTTACAACAACAGGCTTGAGTGCAAGGCAGCAGTCTGCACTGAAAGAGTGTGGGATTGTTTTGAATCTGACATGCAGGCTTCTAATGGCCTTTCTAGATAATATCCTTTTTTGTGCCAAGAGTACCTTGGCACCAGTGTACCTTTTCTCTTATAATGAAAGCCAATCTATGTGAAGTTGTAGGCTTTCATGGCCGGCATCCCTAGTTTTTTTTTTGGGGGGGGGGGTTTCGGGCTGTGTGGCCATAGCCAATCTATGTCTGGCCCTCTTTTTCTGGATTGTTCATAAAACAACAAATCAGAGCTAACTAAAGCATGCTGGTGATAGATTAGTTGCTAAACTAAATGGTCTTGGGACCCCCAGAAATAAGGTCCACAAGCAGAGTTGGTATAATTAAAGAGCTGCAGTCAGCCAAGGAAACTCACACACCATATTGGATGTTATTTGTTTTGATACCATTTAGAATGGTGGCACAGAATCAGCTTCACTAGCACTATTAATTTTCTGGTTCCTAAGGGTCAGATGTGTAATCATGGATAATAAAGCACTCTTTACTGGCAGATGTCACTACTTCAGCAGTGTACATTTTTATAATGAACTGTTGTTCCTTTTCCATTAGGCCTGGGAAGAGTTTTTCGAAGTCTCTTCCCCAGTACTTTTAAATAAGAGAGAATTTCAGCAAGAAAGATAGACAGACAGAATCACTGACATGCATTAGCAAATCTGACCAGTTTGAAACATGGTTGTGAGTCTGTTAGAGTGATAAAGTCAAAGGGGAAATTGGAAAGATTTCCACATTCTTTTGAGGTAACATTAATTCTGAATGAATGAAATTTTGGAATGAAAAGAAGTATACAGAAGGATTGCTGCTGAAAGACATCAATTTAAGAAGAGCCGTGCTGCGTTAGATCAAAGATTTATCTGCTCCAGCATTCTGTTCACACAGTGGTCAACAAGTTGCCTATGGGAAATCCACAAAATGAGACACGAGTGCACGAATGCTCCCCAACAACCAATACACAAAGGAATATAGCTTCTGATACTGGAGATTATATAAAACAATATATAACCATCCTGACCAGAAGCCACTGTCAGCCCCGTCATCTAAATTTATACAGTCCTTTTCAAGCTAAGTTGGCAAATGTCACTATTTCTTTTAGGCAGTAAATGCCACAAACACAACTGTGTACTGTATGAAAAAGTAATTAGCTTTTGTGGAACACAGAAGATTCTAGAAACTTTGTGGAAGGTTTAGCTGGAGAAGGAGAAAAGCTTTTCTGTAGCCACTCTCTCCACAAGTGTGATCACATAACAGAGATATATAATGGTAATGACAGTTTTATCTTCAGTCCCCTTTTCTAATTATGCCTAGCATGGATTTTGCCTTTTTCATCAGAGCCATTTTTTCAACATTTTCATGGAAAAGTCTGTGGAAGATCCCATTCTTGGTCAGTTGTTGGATGTTCAGATGCCAGCAGGTTATATGTAAAAGCAAATTTTGTTGTGGGGGTTGGAGTTGCCCCAATATGCATTACTTTACACTTGCTTACAGTGAATTTCATTTCCCATTGTAATGGTTGTTCTTCCAGTTTTGAGAGATTCCTTAAGAACTCTTTGCAATCTGGTTTTATTTAGGTTTTAACTACCCTAAATAATTAGGTAAAAGCAAATATGGTGTAGTAATTTGAGGGTTGGACTAGGACTCCAGGTGACCAGGGTTTCATAGCCATGGAAACCCATTGGCTGACTTGGATGAGTCACTTTCTCTCAGAGGAAAGCAATGGCAAACTCAACAAATATTGTCAAGGAAACCCCATGAACGATTTGCTTGAGGGTCACCATGCATTGGAAATTACTTGAAGACATGCAACAAAATAATTTGGTGTGGTCAGCACACTTGACCACCTCACTGCTCAGTCCTAACTGCAGGTCATTTATGAATAACTTTAAAGCAAATTCAGGACACTAATCAACAATTCAGAAGAAAGTATTGCTTGGGTGCATGCCACTAGAAGAGACTGGACTGCTAAGATAAACTAAGTTGGGGTGCAGACAGGTGGCGCTGGACCTCCACAAGAAGTGGCGGATCAGGGCCATGGCTACCCCACGCCGTGGCCCTGATCCTCCCTTTTGCCATCCAGAAAAAAAGCAGCAAAATGCCACTCCTTTCAGAGGTGGCAAAAGGGTGCTCTAAGAGCCGGCGCACGGCTCTTCTTCGATCCTTCCAGTGCAGTGCATCAGAAAGCTGCACCAGGAGGGCATCCCGATGCCATGTACCATGCATAACGGTGCACGGCATCAGGACAGCATCAGCATGGGGTTGGGGTAGCCGGTGTGCAGCTGCCCTGCCCCATCTCTGCCTCCAGGCCGACCCTTTGGGCAGAAGCCCTAAGATGCCTATCAAAGAGGCTCAAAGTCAACTCCTAGATACTTTATGTAATATCAGATCATTATTGTCACAAATGATGTGTCGTAAGGCCATAGACCAGTACTCTGACTTTTTCTAAGTTATGTCATGACTTTGTTCACCTTTTAACGTACTGACCTGAACTGTGTACTCTCGTTCTCTCCTCCTTTTTTAATCCCACCACCATCAAAGTGACACTCTATCTCAGTTGAAATCTTGATACATCTCACTTTGTTTATATTAGCTTCAAATCACTTATTGACTTCCAAATCTGAGGAAGAGAGGGAAAAGAAGATGAGACACCACTAGGATTATCACATAACCCAAGAACAATAAGCACTGATAAAACTATTCTTTGCAAGACTACACACATTCTGGATAATGCATCACCTCCTGTTGGTACTACATCCTCTCTCAATGTGGCTGTGTAGCTTCTATGAGGCATAGGGTGACTGAGAAAGGAGGTATACTGAAATAATATGACTAGCTCTGAACACTGGGGTCTTCCACATCCTGAAATCTTTATTCCACACTGCAACCCAAGCATCTGAAAATTTTATTGCACACATACAACCCCCACCATCCAAACAGGGGAAAAAAAAACAAGTGCATCAGATATTGTTATGGAATGAGATTTAAAGAACAACCAAACAGCTTACCCTCATTTTTAAAAGAAAGGAGCATGTAAGCCTTTAGATAAGTACTCCTTCCCAAATTTATCAACACAGCTCTCCATTAAAGTCATTTGAGGAGATGACATATAACGTTATTCCTAATCCAGTCAGCTTTCTGTCAGTAGAGCCATATTTCATATATTAGATTAGCTATAAAAACAGTGGCTGCTCATTCTGATTAGTGGCAAGAGAAGCTGAAGAGCCTTTGGCACAGACAGGAGATGGTCCCTAAATAAATTCCCCTTGGCAGATAATTTAGGAGAGGGCTCACATCTGCCCATACTTTCTGCAAATTTGTCCATACTGTTTTATGGGGAAGTGCCAGGGCAACAGGGTGAGGTTTGAGTATCTGAGCATAGATTGCAAGATTAATTAAGGGGCCTTTATAATAAGTAGCACTCAGTGGTGACCTTATGTTTTCCAAGCAAACAGACTGCTGAGGTTCCAGTTACTGTTTATCTCCATATCCATCTACCACATCTATTCTTTAACTCCTAATTTAATTGCTATGATTATATATTGTCTCAGCGTGTGTACCAGTTGATCACATGCCTTGAATTTTTAACTACAGGTTAAGTTGCCCTTGTACGAAATGCTTGGGACCCAGAAGTGTTTTTGTATATACATAATGAGACATTTTGGAGATGGGATCCAAGTCTAAACATGAAATTCATTGATGTTTCATATACACCTTATACACATAGCCTTAAGATACTTTTATATGCAATAGTTTAATAATATTGTGCATGAAACAAAGTTTGTGTACATTAAGCCATCAGAAAACAAAGATGTTGCTATCTCTGCCTCCCATGTGGCCAGTTTTGAATTTTGGAATATTTTGGATTTCAGAATTCTGGATACAACCTGTATTGCGGAAATATATACTCAAAGTGCACCCTGAGGTTTGTACCAGATCCAGTAACCCAGGTCCCAAACAAACCTAACCCAAGCTTTATTGATTTTATTCATGTCTTACCTTCCTCTCAGTATGGAACCCATAGCAGCTTTATGAGCCCCTTGCCGACCAGAGCATTAGCTTTTAGAAACAAATCAGTATAAATCACTCTGATACAATGGGATAATGAGATCCATGACAATAGGAGGAAAGTGAGAGTCAGGATGGTATAGTACGTTAAGTGTTGGTCTAGTACACTGAGAGACCATGGTTTGAATCCCCGCTCAGCCATGGAAGCCCACTGGGTGACCTTGGGCAAATCACACTCTCTCAGGCTCAGAGGGCAACAAAGGCAAACCCACTCTGAGAAATCTTGTCAAGTAACCCCATGATAGGTTTACCTTCAGGTTGCCATAAGTCAGACATGACTTAGGGGTTGCAGACTGCCAGAAATAGTGCAAATTGAGTCCACTTTTAGGGTTAGGGTTAGTGCTAGGGAATCATGGGAATTGTTGTTGTTTTTTCTGAGACATTGAGCCTTCTATGTCAGAGAGCTCTGATGCCACAATAAAATACAGTTCCCATGATTCCCTAACTGTAACCCTAACCCTAAAAGTGGACTCAATTTGCACTATTTCTGGCAGTCTGCAACCCCCTTGAGACACATATCAGCAACAACAAATGACACTGGATGCATTTTATTGAGCGGTTATGTCACTGTGAACCTATTTAAATGCATATGATGTTGAATTGTACCATTGTGCAAAGTCTATATTCTCAAGAGGGATGGAGAAGATGTAGCTACACCATAGGGACCTTTGCACAAGCAGAGTCAGCAGCATGGCTGTTGCACAATAGTCCTGATGCACAACATGTCCCAATGCACAATTATCACAATGCACAATGTGTCCTGATGTACAACATTCCCCATTATATATTACATAATAGCACATCGTGTGAGATTCCCAGTTGTATCCCACTGCAATTCGCAGCTTGGCATGTCAACACTGTAGCTCCACAGTTGTATAGTTACACATCATGGCCTCTTATGTAGGATCTCAGCCAATACATCTAATGATTATATGAAATTATTATAAATGAAATGAATTTTTAAAATTGCACTACATACTAAGATGTTGGCAGGGAGTAGCTGGTCATGTTAACACTAATCCAGTGTCTTCACTCATCCAGTGCATATTAAGAGTTCTAATGTACACTCTTGGAGCCCATTTTTGGCCAGATATTTATGGGGTTCATCCCGCCCCCACCCCCCATAACAAAGACAATGCAATTGATAGTGCTCCCAGAAGGATAGACTCCAATGAATTGTTCTTACTAAGTTTTCCAAAAATATGAGAATGTCAGCCAGTCTCCTCACTGTTTGCTTGGGAGTCTACCATGATGAGATTTTTCTTTTTTCTTTTTCATCTGACAAATGTTGGATGTCATGCTGTTCTATATAGCCTCACATTATAAACAAAATTTGGGCTGCATTAAGAAACATGAGGCTGCTGGCTTCTGGGTTTTCTAACAATACAATATGTGTAATCTGCAAATGGCCACCATACAAATTGCATTACCTTAAAGAAAAGAGACTGAGGGCCTTTGCAGACTGCTAAGTGCAAACTGAGTCCACTTTAACTGTCCTGGCTCAGTGCTAGGGAATCATGGGAATTGTATTTTTTCCTGAGACATTGAGCCTTCTCTGTCAGAGAGCTCTGGTGCCACAATAAACTACAGTTCCCATGATTCCCTAGCACTGAGTCAGGGCAGTTAAAGTGAACTCAATTTGCACTATTTCTGGCAGTCTGCAAAGGCCCTGAATTGACAAGACTGTTGAATGAGATGGAAGTTTCCTGGGAAGAAAGCACAATTGAAAAAAGCACAGTCTTCCTAATATTATGCCTGTTAATGTTGTTGGCATCAGGTTTGTCTCAAGAGAGTCCATAAAACTAACCAGAATGCAATTCTTCACTAATTTTCTCAAAGGAAGCAACAAGCAATTTTAATGAGTTACTTCTTTCTGTGAGAAAAACAAAAATTGCTAAAATCTTCAATTTCTGGCTTATTTTGCATAAAATTTACAATTTTTGGCAGAAAACAGCATTTCCTCTGTAGAAAATGCTGTTTTTCTGTGCAGAACTACCATGTGTGATTTTTCATAGAACAAATCCCAAAGTACAAATAAAAATTATAAACAATATCAGTCCAGATTTTTTTTTTCTATTCAGGGTTTTTGGACATTTAAGCAACATGTTTTTGACCATATTTCATTTTTTTTAAAGTACTTTCCCCAACCCTATTTAGAGAAGAGGGTAAAACAGTATGCCTTCTCCATCAGCTCTGAAAATGGGTTAAAACCTGATTGTTGCTAGTGTAGCTACCCTGATCCCATGATATTCACTAAAATGGTACTATCAGTGTAACCTTCTCACAAAAAATATATTGTACAGATACATTGGCTTAATATATAATATAGGCTCCATGGAAATGCAAAGTAATAAGATGGATGGATATATCTAATAAGTATCTGTAAATCAGGGGTAGGCAACCTTTCCCCTTTAAGGGCCGAGGGACTTCAGCTCCCAGAATCCCAGGAGCTATTGGCCAACATGGCTGAGGCTTCTGGGAGCTGAAGTCCCTCGGCCCTTAAAGTGGAAAGGTTGCCTACCCCTGCTGTAAATGTTCTGGGAAGAATGAAACCACTGTTGTCAAGAGAATGAGGGAAAGAAGGCTGGGGCAGGGATCATTTTTACTATCATTCCTGATTCAGAGAGAAAGATCTGGCATCACTACTTATTCCATATAGACAGTAGTTGGTTAGTATATACCACGCTCTATTACAGCTCCTGGCAACTTTCAGTGGTAGTGGGGTGGTTACTAGGCATAACCAGAGACTGATTTTTTCCATTCTGAAAGGCATGTACTAGAAGTCCTGTCTCTGTGCCTTTGCACTTCTTAACAAAACAAGATTAGCAACAGGAACAACTAGATTCAAAAGAATATGTTTAATTTTATTATGGCATCCTAAATTTAATATTTATTATGGACAATTTTTTTCTCTAATCTCATTCTCAGTGGAAGCAATAAGTAATTTTAGTAATATTCTTCATGCTTCAAGAAATGTTTAAAAACTGCAGCTTTTGTATAGAGTTTGAGCAACAGAGAGAGATTAAAGAATATAAAATGAAATCTAAAGAACAGCTAGAGGGAGAAGGGAAAATTAATAACTGGTATATATATATATATATATATATATATATATATACAAATGAGGAATAGATTTAATATTGATGCAAAAAAAGAAGGATTTGAGATGGTGAAGATGGAGCTGGATAGAATAATTGAAGATAAGAAAGGTCACCACGTATCAAAGTACTATAAACTGTTCAGAGATAGAAATTTAGAGAAGGAAATGGTAAAACATGCAATGGTACAATGGGCTAGAGATCTGAGAGAAGAAATACAAATGGAGCATTGGGAAAAAATGTGGAATCTAACCAATAAGTTTACCCTTTGCCAAGATCTAAAAGAAAACTTTATGAAAATGATGCACCAATGGTATTTATATCCTACTAAATTAAAGAAAATATATAGATCAGAAAAATCTTGGTGTTGAAAATGTAAAAGAATGGAGGGAACATTCCTGCATATGTGGTGGGAGTGTAAGTTAGCAAAGAAATATTGGAGATTAATTCAGGAGAAGATGAGCGAAATATTACAGGTACAGATTCCATGGTGTCCCAAATTCTATCTTTTGAACATGACTTATATGGTTGAGAAATCAGTGGAAAAGAAGTATGGGAAAATCTTGTTATATATGGTGACACTGGCAAGAATAACTTACGCGAAATATTGGAAAATACAGAAGACCCACGAATTGAAGAATGGCTTATGCAATTAAGAGAGATGATGAATTTGGATTTACTGACAGCAATAATTCAAAACAAACTTGTAGGTAGGAGAGAAAAGCAATGGGAAGTGGTTAAAAACTTTTTGATAAGAAATTAATTAAAAATAAGGAGATCTGATTAGGCGATTTACTTGGTTATCTATGTGTTAGATCAGGGACTGGCAACCTACGGCCCGGGGCCAGTTAAGGCACCAGGCCCCGGACTTACCAGCCCAGGCCGTAGGCTGCCGCCGCCGCCCGCCGCCGTCGGGGCGTGTTTTTGGCCGCGCTTGCTGCAGCCACCATTTTGGAAGTTGAAATGGCGGTCGCGATGCATTTGCGCATGCACAGTACTCTTTCACATGCGCAAACACATCGCGACCACCATTTTGACTTCCAAAATGGTGGCCACAGCATGCGTGGCCGAAAACGTGCCCCAACGGCGGTGTGCGGCGGCAGGATGCGTGGGGGGGGTCGGGCGCGGAGGAGGAGGGTGTGCACACGCACGTGAGTGTGCACACCACCATTGGCCCAGCCGAGACCTGGGCGACGGGAGACCGGCCCAGGTGTCAAAAAGGTTGCCTGTCCCTGTGTTAGATAAATAAGGAAAGTGGTAAAGATCTAATTTGATAGCTGGTAAACAAAAAAAAAAAAAAAGAGAGAGAGAAGGTAAATAGTAAGGATATGATACTAATGTAAGATATCAAAGTCCTGTTACAATTTATATATTTTGAGAAAGAAAACATTTAATTTGGATAAGGATAAGAAGAAGTTAACTCGGGAACAGAAATCAAAGATTGATTAGTAAATTAGTAATCATATTTTTGTGATTATGTGTATATGTCTGTTTTGCTGCTTGATTGTTTGTCTGGTGCGTTATGTGTTTGTTTAAAGTAGTATTTATGTTGTTGTTGTGTTTTAAGTGTTTTGTATAAATTAAATTAATAAAAATTTAAATTAAAAAAAAACCTGCAGCTTTTGAAGCCTATACAGAGTTTGGGACTCATCCTATACAAAATCTGAATGTGGCTTTTTGAGGACAGGAAAGAGCATTTTCAGAAATATTATATTCTACACAGAAACTACTGTTTTCTTCAGAGGAAATGCCATTTTCTATACAAACACACAGAGAGAGAGAGAGAGAGAGAGAGAGAGATTACAATTTTGTATAAAATAATTCCTGAAATGCAGAATCTTTTTAATCAAGGGTTCTCCTCCTTAGGGTTTCCCAACACTCAAGAAATATGTTTTATAATCATTATTTGAATATTTTTTAGTATTTTCCCCTCTGTAGTACTTATACTGGTCTGACCCCCGAGACAAATGAATTCTAATGGTTTCCAAAAGGCAACTTTCTGGTTGGTGTGAGTTGTTCTCCAGTCATTCTGTGGAACACATGTTGATCCAAGAAACTGACATAAACATGTGAGTGCTTAGTGGGGGCAAAACAATACAATTATGTAAGGGAGAGAGGGGGAGATCTGCACTGCAGAAATAATCCAGTTTGACACCACTTTAACTGCAATAGCTCAAGAATATGGGATTCCGGGGTCTGTAGTGGCACCCAAACTCTCTGACAGAGGAGACTAAGAGTCTCACCAAACTACAATTCCCAGGATTCCATAGCATTAAGCCATGGCAATTAAAGAGGTATCAGACTGGATTGCAGTGTGGATGCAGTCTCTGTGTCTTTTTACTCAGCATCGTTAGAAACTATGGGCACTATTGTTCCTACCTGGGCAACTGTTTGCAATAGGTTGTGATAGGGGATTGCCTTTTTGTTTTACTGAAATTATGTCATGGCTTCTTCAGGGGTCATGTTTATTCCCTGTGCATGAAACCATTTAGGGGGTTATCTGGGGATGTGGGCTGAAGTGTCATCAATACACAGATGGCATCTTCTACCTCAAAGTTTTGTCTAATCCAGGTAATATTCTGAATCAGTATCTCAGCAGTGCAATAGTCTGAATAAAGGCCAACAAAATGTAAATCAATCCAAATGAGACAGAGGTACTGTTACCTTAATCTGCCCAGCTGAGTTGTGTTGAATGTATTGTAAGAAAGAATGCATTTAAAAAATTCATCAGTTTAGGCTGTAGTTTCAGTTGCAATCATATCTGAATAGAAATAGTATAGAGCAAATGCTTTCCATGTTTTGTTGTTCAATTTCTGAAATATACATAGAGTTACTTTTGAAGAAAAATCAGAAATATCCATTTAAGGAGTGGATTAATTTTTATTTGCTTCAAAAAATTTTGACAAGAACTTACCCAAATTCACAAACAGGGTTGAACAAATTTGAGATTTTTTAAAAAAAATGAATGTGAGAAAAAACATATGTGACAATTTCATGCATCTATATTTCAGTTAATCCAAAATAAATATACTTAGGCTGGTTACTGGGGCTGGTTCATGACCTTGCCATGCCCATGCTCCATTAGCTACAGTTGCTTCAGATCTATTTCTAGGCCCAGTTCAAAGTGTTTCTGTGGACCATTAAAGCCCTTAAGGACTTGGGGCCAGAGCACTGCATCTGCATGCTCCCTCCTATTTGATTAAGTTTGTGATTCAGAATGATTCAATCTATTATGTTCATTACCTACATGCATTGCGCATCTAATGAACTCTATCAATTTCCTCTCTGAATGAAACATTACATTGACTCCTGTATAATCAATAACTCTTTAGCTCCTCAGTGCATATCAAAACCACATTGGACCCTTAGCACAAAAACTAAAAACTGATGCTGAAGTACAAAGAGGAGGAAAACCAGAATCTAATCTATGGGTGGGAAAATGTCATTCTATGAAAATTTGATAATATGGGACACTAGCCAATGAAATTGATTAACAGATTTTACACATAGTACAGTGAGTACAGCTGGTAGCTGGATATTAAAGTTTTTGCCTCCTATACATATGCACTAAGTAAGAGATCTTTTTTGATAAGTCTAGGAAAGGGTAAGTATGCCAACAGATAATACTTGGGATTTTTATTTATTTGTTTGTTTGTTTGTTTTCAATTATACTGGGTATTCCCAAAGCAACTTTAGGCAATTAACCTGTTCTTTCCTGTCCACACTATAAATTTAAAAGGTATGAATGGCTATTTTCCCCATTTACAATTAACAGAAAAGATCTGCTATGCCAAGATACATAGTACATATGCAACAAGTTTCAGCTTCATGAACATATTTATAGCAGAGCTTTAGACTCTCAAAAATATCATTTTATTGGGGGAATGCTGACACAACAGTTAAGTGCAATGGTGTGAGCCATACTATAATTTCTGATACAATCTTATTGATGCAGCTAGTAGAGAGACTAAATATAGCACCAATCAGTTTACAGATGTGTGTGCATGTGTGTGTGCATTTGCATGTGTGTAATTTTACTGTGTTCTTTGGGAAATACAATCCTCAAGATGTTATCACCCCTCCCCCACTATTATTTCATGCAAGGCTAAGAAATTCTATGTGAAATGAACACATGCACACACACACACATCATTGCTTTTAGTATTTTCCTGACAAAGGAAAACAAAAAAGTAATATATTTTGTCTTAAAAGCAAGAAAGAACAAGTGACAAAATCCTTATTTCTTTCAAATACACCTTAAGTACATCCTGGGATTAAATTGGGTGTGAATTTATTAGAATTTAAATATGGTCTCTGGACTGTGAGCTCTTATTTATTTTTATATTCATGAAAAAAGATAAGTGTGAATGAAATAAATATACTTAAATTATCCAGAAAGGTTATTTTGTTTTGTTGTTTTGTTTTGTTTTGGCACATGTCATGTGTCAGCAAGGTGTGATCTGGATTAGGCAATCTTGACATGAAGCTGCAGAACTAGCCTGGATCTTGAAATGTGACTCACACTTCTTTTCTCCAGGCAAAAGCAGAAAATTGTCTCTAACCTGTATTGAGCAGCAGCAGTAATGGCAAATGATATTGATGAATGATCTCTCAGAAACAGTGGTAGCAGTAACATAGCTAACACTTGTTAGTATTGCATAGAAGAAGGCATGGTAAACCCCCTTTTTAATGTCTTTTACCATGGAAATCCTATGATGGGATAATCCAAAATGAAAAAAGAGACAGTGCCAGAAGATAAGACTCCTAGGTCACAAGCCACTTAGCAAGCTATTGGAGTACAGTAGAGGACAACTAAAAGTAGCGCTGTGGCTATTGATGCAACTGGACCTAAGCCAAAAACAGCCAGTCAGTGGTTGATGTGCTCAGAGGTGAAAAGAAAGTCCAAAGTTACACAGTACATATTGTAGGAACATGGAATCTGGGAAGCATGAATCAGGGGAAGCTATGCATAGTAAAACAAGAAATGGATTGTATAAACATTACAGTACTTGAGATCAGCAAGCTAAAATGGACAGGAATGCAACATTTTGACTGAGGTAAATATACAGTGTTTTACTCAAGGAATGTCAACAATAGCAGAAGGCTTCTTTGATATCAATTTCTATATTACCGTACTTTATCCAAATAGCTTAATTCAATCAGTTGTTATGTTGTATAATTATATCATCTAATTATAATACTGATTCAAATAGGAATTTGAAATTTCAGTGAAAGCCTTATCATCAACCCTGTTAATTATTTTTTTCCAGTTCAAAAGCAATCAGATCAGACTTATTATACTCAAATCATTAATTATACAGATTTACTATACTTGAATGCAATTGATACCTCTCTATTATCCAATTATCTGAATAGTTCAAACTTCAAATCTTCCTCTATTATCTATTGGTGGACATTATAACCTCCTTGCTCTTAAAGTTGTATAATCTAGAAGTCCTTCAATCAATTATTACTTTTATAATAAATTTCACAAATATCTATAAGGAATCTATAAAGGTATTGACAACCAGCTATTCTCTTGATGTGATTACATCAGTTATTCACTGATATTTCAAACTGATTATCAATTTAGCACTCAATCTGTCAATCAATTAGCAATTAACCAATTCTCTGTTTCAAACTCTAATCCCCTAATCAGATTTTTAACCAAATTTTCAAGTTAATTATTGGTTTAACAATTAATAAATAGGCAATTAATCATTCCTCTATTCCAAACTTTAATCAGTTAATTGAGTCTTTAATCACCAGATCAGTTATTTTATAAACATTTCTTTGTACCTTTAATAGATGTTTTTAAATGATTCATTGAATATCCTTGAGTTCCAGACCATTGGTTACTCTTCTTTGTTATAGACACATCTCAGTATCTTTATCTATGGGGGGAAGCAGACAGGCGGCCGTGGGCCGCCCTGGGAAGCTGCGCCGTGGGGCCAAGGTATCCCCACACCTCGGCCCCACGGCGCAGCTTCGCCACCCCTGGAAGGAGCGCTAAAATAGTGCTCCTTCCACAAGTCACTGAAGGTGTGCCACAAAAGGCTGCTGGCGCACCTTCGGTGACTCTTCTGCTGCAGCGTGTACGGACGCTGCAGCGGGAGGTCATCCTCGGAGCGCCGGCCGTGCGGAGGGCCGGCTGCTCCGAGGATGTTTTGGGGAAGGGTTTGGGTCACCCACCGTGTGGCTGCCCCTCCCTTTCCTTGCCCCCAAAACGGCACTTTCCTCCATCTGCTTCCCCCCTATGATTACTTATATAGTCCCTTGCAAATTCCTCTGCCTTCTTACTTTACCTCTAGAGAATCTTTGCCCTGTAATCTTGGAAATCTTTGCCAGATCACTTGCACCTTTTTTGTTTATCCAGTTGTTGAGTTCTGTTTATGATTCTTTTAGTTTTGTTTTCATATTTCTCTTTTGCTCCATCTGCGTTGAGTGGGCTGTCTGCACTTGGTGCAATTCAGATGCAAACTGAAAAAGGTTAAACAGCTGTGGCTTTAACTCTCCCACACCCTTGCTACTATATCATTTTATTTGAAGTTATTATTTAATATCAGAGTCTCATTTTTCTGTCTAATTACTGGGGAAGGTATGGTTCTTTATCTTATCTTAATACGCTCTCTTCAGTTTGTCTGGTATCTGCAGTCTGTAGCCACTAATCTGAATCAGTCCTCTGTTTGTGTTAAATCCTTTCTTTTTCTCGCCGGTCTGTTTTCATGGGCAATAGAGGCTAAACTGTATCCCTTGAGTGGAGTCTCAATATTCTTGTTTTATTTACTATTAGTCTTTAAAAATAGTTCATGTCTTCCTGTTTTCCATCATGAGGATGGTGTCTTATTTGCAAGGCCAGGAAGGGTAGGGGAAGTGTGTGAACAAGGCTGCACATTTGGCTTGTTATAGGTGCCAGACATATTATGTGCAAAAATATTGCACTTTTTGAACAGAAAATTGCATTTTCTGCACAGAACACCAAGTTTCTACACAGAAACCAATTTTCCTCCATAGAGAAAGCAGAAGTTTTTGAAGAAAACCCCTTTGCAAGGTATTTAATTGGAGAACTGAAAGTGAAATTAACATAATCTCCTCCTTTGCAGGGTGAACTGGTTGATGTGCCTGCAAGAGATTCCTATATGGGATCTTTTAAAACCTGCTGCCCTCAAACTTTGCATTGGATATGAGATTAATTAAGAAAGACTAATAGGAGAGATGGCCATGGAAAGATCAAAGATTAGGAAGTGAAAAGAAGAATATACAAGAAGCATATTGAAGAATAAGAAAGAAATGGAAAAGAGTATACAAAATTATTATTGTATATGTAAGATTATAAATGTATTTTTATATTTTGCTTGTATATTACAAATAAAATTAGTTTAAAAAGTTGCCGCCAACCAAAGCAGTTGGTTTTGTGTTTGATGGACCACTTGCCTCTGAGTGTAAAGCAATTTCATATACGGTGGGCCCATAGTATCTATTGGGGATTGGTACCAGGACCCTCAGTGGATACCAAAATCTGTGGATGCTCATCCCATTAAACACCATGGCATATTAAAATAGTATCACTTATATAATATAGAAAAATCAATGTTTGTTTTTTGGAATTTATATATTTTTAAAATATTTTCAAGCAGTGGGTGCTTGAATCCATGGTTGCATCATCATTAGAGACAACGAGACCTCAGGTAAGCCTCCATTGTCTGTAATGGCGGTGTGTACATATGACTGCACCACCATTAGGGGCAGCCCTTCTTGTCTCCAGTGGTGACATGTGCATGTGGCTGCACCACCAGTAGGGACAATGGGACTTCACCTGAAGTCCCCTTGTCCCTAATCATGAAGTGGCCATGTGCATGTGCCACTATTGGGGACAAGAGGACTTGAGATCCCATGGATTTTGGTATCCATGGAGGGGAGAAGTCCAGAACATATCCCCCACAGATACTAAGGTCCTACTGCATGTGCATATTTCCAACCATTTATTCGCTGTCTTGACTTTTAAACTAATTTAGAGAACATATTTTTGTTATAGAATCAATGGTAACAGCCATCAGTGGGCAGCATCAGAATTGGAAGCAAATGCATTAGATAAAGGCTTGTTAAAATAAAATAAAATAAAATAAACACCAGTGCAGACATTACCAACTCCTGACAAAATGTTGAGTGGACATCTGTGATCCAGTTATGCTGGTAATGAGATACTCTATATTTTAATGAAAGCTTTAAAAACTTCTCCCTATTATTTCTTTTCAGGTTCAATTCATGTTGAATATGTTGCTCTCATTCTTGAATACAGTGTGTAGACTGGGGTACTTACTGTTGTTTTTTTTAAAAAAAGAAAAAAAACTGAAATTGAATGAGGCAAAAATGAGGGTTTATAAGGAACACAAAGAGGCTCATTCTACATTGTGAGTCTTCTAGGAGAGCTATCATGCAAATAATGTGCAAATTTATGTCAGTAAGCTGCTAGGAAATTCAGGTGCTGCGAATGTAAAAGCAAAGGGAGCATCTGAAATTTAAAGCACCAGTTAGCCATAATCAGCCGACTACACTATGATCCCTTGACAAGCCTGATGTTCTGTGAAGAATGTTGTTCAGAAGCCTATGTCTCCTGAGGGCAAGCAATTATACAGAACTTTGAGTAGAGACTTAAAATAGTTTTCCTATACCAATGTTTGGCTAGCAGTAAGCTTTGAGAGAGGTATTTGAATATAACAGTGTAATGACCATAGAAGTGCTTGAGCATCTTTATAAAGATAGGGAAAGGATAAAAAGGAAAACTGTTGCCTTTAAACCCTGAGAGCACATTCCTTCACTGTCTTTCTCTTCTGAATTGATATTGTGAACATTTTCACAAGAATTCAGCCATCTGAGGAAACTGAGGAAATAGTAAAGAGACGAGAGCTGCGATAGAGATAGAAAGTAAAGATGGCTGAGACTGAAAAGACTTTTGAGTCTCCTGAAAATAAAGATTATAAAGACATTACAAATGATAACAATAATAATAAATAATAATTAAAGAAGGACAAGCACAGGAGATCTGGGATAAAGAAGGAGTTGTGACTCCACAAAGAAAGGAGATCACTAAGAGAAAAATAAACATTTGAAGAGAGAGAAAGAGAAAAGAATAGTAAAGGACCGCTTGCAGAGAAAAAAAGTCTCACATAGAGATAAGTAGCAATTAAGAACAAAGGAAAAATGATATAGTAAGAATCACACCCTTCTAAGGAGAACATAAGAGCCATGTTTCTCTGAAATAAAACCTCAAGAAAGATAACATGTTAGAGAAACAGTTACAAGATCACAGAGGACATAAGATAAACATTTAAAGACACAGGCAAGGGGAGAAAAGGACAAGAAAAAGAAGCAAAAGAAGAGGAGTCAGTTCTTTATGGACACACAGGAGACAACGCAACGAAGAGAAAAAGTAAGAAGGGAAGATTGTTTATACAGACTGTACAAAAAGAGAAAGTGTTTAGAATTGTAAGAAAAATAAAATAGAAAGCTTAATATATTGGAGCATTTAGAAAAGAAATGAAGGTTAAAGTGTGAGATTTATCTTTAAAACGTTAAGAGACTTTATTAACTCTGCTTGAAAATTTTCTTTGTATATTGCATTTGTAAATGATAACTCACTAGAAATGAATATAATTGTGTGATAATTAAATTGTTGGTCACAGTTTATGAACTAAAGAGCTTTGTATCAGGTGCATAAAATACCATAATTAGATATTTAGATACAAGTGGAAATATGACTACAGATAATATATTGAATATGCCATATAGAAATATATTGAATAGCCATATAGAAATATATTTTGGAAAACTTTTTGATTCAGGCCATAATATTGTTTCTGACCTATTATTGATTTATTAATAGTTGACAAAATTTTACTATTTTTCTTCTGTTTTGATATATATTTTGATATATCTAAATTCGTTAAGAAGGCGATTGCAGAGAAAATGGCTACTATAAAAACGAGCAATACTCAATTACAAACACAGACCTCTAAACAACGAAGAGGATCAGCCCCTACAGAGGATTCTTTACGTATCATTGACCCTAATATGTTGATTTTGGAGGAGATCAGAAAAATACGACAAGAAATTAAAGACCAGAGAAATGAGATGAAAAATGATCTAAAAGAGGCTTGTAATTAACTAAGAGAGGAATTAAAAGTAGAAATAAAAGAATCCCAGATTGACATCAAAAAAGACCTGAAAAAAGAACTTGAGGGTCTCAGTAAAAAAAATGGAGAAAATTACAAATGACCTATCCAAGACTCAAAAAGAAGTTGAAAAAATCAAAGACCGGACACAGCAATTAGAAAAAGCCTTAAAAGAAATACGTCAACAACAGACTCAACATAATATGAGGGATTGGTTTAATGAATTAAGATACAGACAAAAATGCATTAAACTTAGAGGACTACCCGAAATGAAAAATGAAAACTTAATTTTAAGAGTTATGCCGACTTTAGCGCAATTTGCTGGATATAGTAAAGAAGCTGTATTAATGGACTTAGATAATACTTTCAGAATTAATTTGACTCAAACCAAGGAGTGGAAAATTCCTAGGGATATAGTTGTTTGTTTTGTTAAAACTATAGCAAGAGATTTAATTATCCAGAAGAGTTATGATAATAAACTTTTGATTAAGAATAATGAAATAAAAATCTTCAAAAATGTCCCCCCTCAATTAATGATGGAAGGTCAGAAATATAAATTTCTGACTCAATTATTGCAAGAACTGAAGATAGAATTTAGGTGGGACAAAATTGAGGGTCTAGCAGTCTTTTACAAACAAAGAAGATATAGAATTGACAATATAACGAAAGCATAAGAAATGGAACGACAGATATTAAAAGATAAGAAAGAAAGGAATAAAGAAGCTGAAGAGGAAAGTATAGAAAGAACAAGAGAATGGAGATTTAGAAGAAATAAAGAAAATGGAAGAGAAGAGAGACATAACTATAGAGAAGAAAAAGATAAAAGGAAATCAAGAAAGAAAAAAGAAAAAGGACACTGAACAAAATAAAGATTCAAAAGATTCAGATGAGGACTCAAACAATGGACAGGATAGTGACAACGTACAGGTATAAAGAAACTGGATTGACTATAAGGAAAAACAAATATACACACACATAGATAGATAGATAGATAGATAGATAGATAGATAATCTGTTTAAAATAAAATACCACAGGGGTGGAAGGGGTGGCACAACATCAACAATAAAATAATATTGATTTGAAATTAGAAACACTGATAACAATAGTGATAATAATATACAAAATCTTTCCAGAGCCCCAAAATGACTATAAATATACTGTCCTGGAATATAAAAGGAATCAACAATAGACAAAAAAGAAGTCTGATCTTTCACCGAATTGATAAATTAAAAGGAGATATAGTGTGCCTACGGGAAACAAAAATAAAAGAAAGTGAGGCGAAATACTTGATAAATAAAAGATTTGGAGAATGCTCCTACTCCTTAATTGAAAAAAGGGGGGGGGCTGTGCTCTATATTAACAAGAAACACAGCTGTAAGGAAATTTTCAAGGATAATGAAGGTTCCATGATAGCAGTGGAAGTAAAATTAAGAAACACGATAATTTTAATAGTAGGTATTTACGCTCCCACAGAGAACAAAGATCATTTTTATAGAAAAGTCGAAAAAGAGATCAAGTCAACTGAATATAACATCATCATATTAGGAGATTTCAATGTGGTGATTAATCCAGAGATAGATAGATTTTCTAATTTAAAAAAACATTTTAAAAAGACAAGGTAAACTTCTGAAATCATTTTTCAAATTAAAGGAAGAATATGATTTAATTGATGTATGGAGACATAAATACGATCAAGCAAAACAATACACATTTTTCTCCGAACCTCATAATTCATTTTCAAGAATTGATTTATTTTTAGTAACAAAAATAATAATACCTTATATACTTTCTATGGAAATCTTACCAAAATATTTCAGATCATAATTTAATTTCATTAAAAATAAGAGAAAGTAGGACAGAATATTTTTGGAGATTGCCAGAAAATTTATTGACTGAGGAAGTAACATTAAATAAGATTTAAAAAGAACTAAAATTATTTTTTTAAGGAAAATAAGATAAATGAAACTTCGAACAATACTCGTTGGGAGGCAAGTAAGGCTGTAATTAGAGGAATAATGTTAAAATTACAAGCTGAAAAGAAAAAAACAGAACAAAAGAAAAGAACTACATTATTACAACAATTGAAGACAAAAGTGAAGAATGGAAACAAAAGGGAGATAAAAAACTAAAGATTGAAATTCAGATGTTACAAGAACAACTCAAAACTTTGGATATTAATGAAATACATAGGAAATTACAAAAAGTGAAACAGTTGTATTTTGAATATGGAAACAAAGTGAGTTACTTACTAGCAAATGAACTTAACAAAGAAAAAGAGAAAAAGTTAATAACAGAATTGTTAATAAAAGTAAAAAAGATTACAAGTCAAGAAGAAATTAAAAAGGAATTTTGAGAATATTATAAAAAATTATATGAAAATGACCAAGAAGAAAATAGGAAACAGGACTCAATTAAGAAATTCTTAGAAAACCAAAAGATCTGAAGCCTTAATGAGTCACAGAAAAATAATTTAAACCAAATAATAACTACAAAAGTAATCTCTGATGCTATAGATCAGGGGTAGGCAACCTTTCCCCTTTAAGGGCCGAGGGACTTCAGCTCCCAGAATCCCAGGAGCTATTGGCCAACATGGGACTATTGGCCAACATGGCTGAGGCTTCTGGGAGCTGAAGTCCCTCGGCCCTTAAAGGGGGAAGGTTGCCTACCCCTGCTATAGATAAACTAAAAGTCAGAAAGGCCCCTGGACCTGACGACTTCACAGCAATCTATTATAAAAAATTAAAGAAATATTATTGATAACTTTATATAAGGTATTGAGCAATATACATAATGAGGGCATCCCAGAGTCTTGGAAAGAAGCCAATATCACCGTAATACCAAAAGAAAACCATGCTAATAGAAAGATTAAAAATTATCAACCCATTTCATTGATAAATATAGATTACAAAATGTTTACCATTATCATACCTGAGAGACTGAAAAAAATATTAAATGAAATTATTCATGAGGATCAAAACGGATTCTTACCAAACCATCATATAAAGAATAATATAGGGACCGTGATTGATACAATAAAGCATTATGAATTTAACAATGAGAAGAAATTCACCATGATAATGATCGACGCGGAAAAGGCCTTTGACAGAGTCAATTGGACTTTTTTGAAGAAAACACTGATAACAAAGAATACAGGGGAACATTTTATCTCTTGGATAAATGCAATTTATAGGGATCAAAAAGCTAGAATATTAGTAAATGAAGAAAAAACTGATATAATTAGAATTGAAAAGGGTACCAGACAAGGGTGCCCACTTTCGCTGTTGCTTTTCCTTATAGTGGCAGAAATATTAATTCATAAAATAAGAGAAGATAAAGAGATAAGCGGGATGAAGATAAAAAAAGAACACTTCAAGTTGAAGGCTTACGCAGATGATTTAATTTGTTTTCTGGAAAATCCAATGAATAGCATAAAGCATTTGAAGAACACAATAGAAGAATTTGGAAATCTCTCAGGTTTTAAGATTAATGAAGAGAAAACAATTATATTGACCAAAAATTTGACATCTCAGGAAGAATTGGAACTAAAGACTGTACCAAATTTCATAGTACAAAAAAAGGCTCCTGGGATTCTGGGAGCTGAAGTCCCTTGGCCCTTAGAGGGGAAAGGTTGCCTACCCCTGATTTAGACAGTTGGGAATATTCGTGGAAAATAACTAATAAATTTACCTTATGTCAAAACTACAGAGAAAACTATTATAAAATGTTTTATCAATGGCATATGACTCCAGTGAAACTTAATAAATTATACAAAACAGGAAACGATCAATGTTGGAAATGCCAGAAACAAGGTGGAGATTACATACATATGTGGTGGCGTTGCCAGGAGGCTAGGCGCTTCTGGACAATGATAATAAATAATATAAATGAAATACTCAAGATAAACATAAAACTTGATCCTAGAATTATTTTGTTGAACATGATAAATAAGTTAGATGAAAATATTAGGAAACACCATACTAAAAAATTATACATGTTTACAACTGCAAGAATCTTATTTGCACAATATTGGAAGATGAACAGAATACCGACTAAAGATGAGTGGTTGATTAAACTTAGAGAAGCTGCTAATATGGATAGCCTAACCGCAAAATTAAGAGGCAAAGATCAAAAAGATGAATGGTTATGGTTAAATAAAATGAAAGAAGATAGAGACATTGTAACAAATTAAAAGGAAAGAAAAGATTCTAAATATAAGATCTGAAGAGACACACTGCTGGAAGAATCATCGAGATAACAACTTTTGAAATATATATATTCATATATATATTCAGTAGACCTAAAAATTAATGTTTATATGAAAGATTTGTTTTTAAAAGTAACACTATAGGTATAGTTATTAATGTATGTTAGTTATGTTTGATGAGTATGGGTGTAGTATTGTTTTGTAGTATGTGAGATATGTTGTATTGTGATGTAATGTATGTTATGTATGTATTATACATTTAATATGTGTTTAATAAAAAATAAAAATAAAAAGAATTCAGCCATCTAATCATCAGCCTAGATGACTGTAACTTCTCCACAGTTTCTCCCAAAATTAGGACAAATGTTCCTTCCTAATGGCCTGATGAAGTAGAAAATGAAGGAGTTTCTTGTCAGTTCATGTGTCAATTTTGTTGTCTACAAAGGAAGACAAAGAATCTGGGTCTAGGTAGTCTAAGGGGAAGTGGTGTCTTAGTGGTTAACACATCAGTTCTGATGATCATAAGGTCGAAAGGTTGGCAGTTCAAGGCCCAAGTGCCACATGATGGGGTGAGCTCCTGTCACTAGTCCCAGCTTTTGCCAGCCTATTAGTTTGAAAGCATATAAATGCAAGTAGATAAATAAGTATCACTTTGGTGGGAAGCTAACAGTATTCTGTGCAGTCATGCTGGCCACATGACCACTGGAGTTATCGTTGGACAATGCTGGCTCTTTGAGTTAGTAACAGAGATGAGCATCACCCCTACAGTCAGTTATACTAGACGTGTCAAGGGGAAACCTTTACCTTTTTACTAGGTAGTCAACAGTGCAAGGAGTCATTTTTCAGCCCCTCTAGCAGGCCACACCACTCAATTTTTACCCATAGCTTGCCCAGAATTTGGAACTGGGAGTCACTTCTGTTACGATAACTGATTTGATGTAAAGACCCCTTTTGGGGTCTCTGCCATGGCCCTGGGCAGGGATGAGCCCCTATCACCATGAATTCAAGGCATGCACATCATGTAGGCTCCCCAAAAGGGTCACATCTGCATTTACAACCATTTGCAGATTAAAAGGGCCAAGCCTAGGAGCTTCTAAGCAGGATCTAAGCATCTAGAGAATTTATGAGTGCCAGCCAGGATATGTCTGGCTGAAGATGAGATAACATTAGCATTATATCTCCTTTCATTGGAAATTTTCTACTTCAAAGCATAGCAATCAGAATCCTTTGATATACAATAACAACTCTTCTCCTCAGGCTAGGTTTAAGGTATAAATGCTCCTCAAAATCTTAGGCACATTGAGGTCTGGCTAGATTTAATGGTGACACTGCATCACTGTGAATTCTGAGTAGAGTCCCAGCTCTGTCAGTTGTCCTTTCCTTTCATAACAGTTGAGTCTATCCATTTTCATTCATCGTTGGAGCAGCCTCCTTCAGGTAATTATCACCATTAGAAATCCTTGTGTTTCCTATCCAAGCTAACTACTTTACTCCTGAGTTCTTGTATGTATGATTGTATGTTTGAGTGTATGTTTGAATCCCCAAATAAATTACAGTTCATTAGAAAGCTTTGTCTCTATCAGATTATTTCCTAGCCACCTCCATAAACATAGGATAAAAGATCCCATAGAAGACTTGGACTTTAGTAATTCCAGGCTTCAAGGCCTTCATTTCACTTCCATTTGTGACTTCCCATTTCCTTGAGCTGATCTGGAGCCTGAGGGGCAGGGTTGAGGAGGATGTTTGATCTACTGCTGACCATTGAGCTATTTTTGTCATTGGGGGGCATTTTTTTCACTTGTGTGTGTGTGTGTGTGTGTGTGTGTGTTTTTCAGAACTTTGTCCTGCTTCAGTATTGTGAAATATCTATCTAATTTTTCAGGAGATCAAGAGGCCTGAGGAGATTAAGGGCCTAAGCAGACTGCCAGAAATAGTGCACATTAAATTGAAGCACTGCCCTGGCTCAGTGCTAGGGAATCATGGGAACTGTAATTTATTGTGGCACCAGAGCTCTCTGACAGAGAAGGCTCAATGTCCCAGAAAAAAATACAGTTCCCATAATTCCCTAGCACTGAGCCAGGGCAGTGCCTCAATTTAATGTGCACTATTTCTGGCAGTCTGCTTAGGCCTTAAGTGATCATTCTATGCATTTTTAGGAATCATTTAACAATGCATACTCCATTTTGGGGTGCATCTACACTGTAGAAATAATGCAGTTTGACACTACTTTAAATGTTATAGCTCCATCCTACAGAATCCTGAGATTTGTAGTTTTGTGAGGCACCAGCACTCTCTGGCAGAGAAAGCTAAAGACCTTGTAAAACTATGAATCCTGGGATTCGTTTGGATGGAGCTATAGCACGTAAAGTGGTGTCAGACTGCATTATTTCTACCATGTAAATGCACCCTTAGTTACATGGCATTGCTTACACAGAATCATGGATTAATATTTGTTCATTTGTTTCCATCAGGAAAAAAACATTAATGTCCTAAGAAAAGGAATACACTCCAAAGAAATCTATGCTATTGCTTTTTATTCTCAGTAGTCTTTTTGACAGAGGCACAAACAGGAATGTTGCCACAGGATGACAGTTGCTTTCAGTCACTTCCCAGCAGGAAAGTTACTTCCTCTTCAGACTTCATATAGCATTTTATATGCATTTGTTTTTGTGTACTAACTGCCCTGTGGAGTTAGAACCAAGCTCTCTACATGCAGGATGTAGGTATTGCAGGAGTGACATGAGCACAGGCTCCCAGTTAAAACAGTTTTCATCCATCAGTTCTGGCAGGTATTAAGAGCAGACATTTCAGTGCTGTTGGAGAATCTCCTTTGATCATGCAAGCCATGTGTTATAAGGAAGGAGCCTCCTGCCAACCTTTGAAGCATTCTCTTTCTTTCATATTGGCTTGCAGTTGGGCAAGTCTATCTAATGAGTAGCTGACAAAGAGTCAAATTAGATATGACATGGTGCATTTATAGGCAGGACTGCCCATATTTCCTAAAATGTGATGGTAATCATACAGGTGCAGGAGAGACAGTTGGAATCAGATTGTGACTGCAGTGCTGGAGGAGAAGCATTTTAATTTTTTTCCCTTTGCTCTGTTTCCCCCTTTTAAATCTCCTTGTAGTTTTTTGCTAAGGCTGAGCTGAAAATATTCAGCTCAGAATGGGGTGGACAAAATACAATGACAGATGGTGGCTTCTAACTACAACTAAAGATAAACCTAAAATGTTCATAAGATTTTCCTCCCCCTACCCCATACATTAAATACTCCCCTGTGGTGCTTTTGAAGGGTGTTTTGTGTGTGTGTGTGTGTGTGTGTGTGTGTGTGTGTGTGTGTGATAGAGAAAGTTAATCCTTGCCATACACAAAAACATACAGACACCATAGTGATAATTTAATGACTTCTCCCCTTCCTTCCATCAGGTAAATAGCAGTTTCAAGAGTAATGAATCAGCTAACCTCAAAAGCATTGTAGGGGGGTTGCAGACTGCCAGAAATAGTGTGAATTCAGTCCACTTTTAGGGTTAGGGTTAGTGCTAGGGAATCATGGGAACTGTTATTTTTCTGAGACATTGAGCCTTCTCTGTCAGACAACTCTGATGCCACAATAAAATACAGTTCCCATGGTTCCCTAACTCTAACCCTAACCCTAAAAGTGGACTGAATTCACACTATTTCTGGCAGTCTGCAATCCCCCGTAGTCCCCCTGATCTCATTTTACTTTTTACTGTGGCCATTATTGATTTGGGGTTTTTAACCACAGGATATCCTGATCATACTTCTGTCATATTGGGTTGTTCTGTAAAGGCTGTTTCATACAATCATGTCCATTACTCATTCTCTGTCCTGCCTCCAGAGTGTAAATGGATTATTGCTTTGAAAGTGTAAACAGAGATGTGCTCTGGCTAAGATGGCTGATTGTTAGTAGCACAATTTATGTGCTGCTCCTGTCTTTACAGTATTTATTATTGTGGGATGCAATTTGAGTTTACCAGGGTGTTAACTCTTTTAAAGGGAAACAAAAATATGCAAGTATAAAAGTTAAACTTGTTAGAGTTCATCTTTCATCAGCAGAAACAGCAAAAGTGTAGGTCAGACTATCTATTCTAAATCTGCTTTCCTAAGGAATAAAGACTTATTCCAAAAAATGACAAACATGCAGTTCGTAGTTTAAAAACAAATAATAAAATATTTAATAAATAAATAAGTACATAACAAACTAAATCCTATCCTAAATGCTGATGGTTTCAGTATAGAGATGAAATCTCACTATTTTTAATATAGCAGAAAGAGACTGTTACTCCTCACTCAGAGGAGACTGTTACTCCATCTTATACTGAGAGGAGACAGTTACTGTACTAAGAGGAGATTTTAGAATCTTCAGAGAGAGTCTGTTAAACAATCTCTTCAAGAGTGAGTGACAGGAGTCACATGTTTAGATAGAATGAGACAGATAGATAGAGGGAAGTCCCTGCCTATCTAAGGAGGGAAAGGAGAATGTAATACATAAAATTTCCAACAATTATTATCTTTGCTTTTATAAAGAGAAAGAAAGATTCCACAAGAGCAGAAATGCAGTCTCTTGGATACCCCCCCCCCCGAGCTCATGACTGGGCTGGAGAAATGTCTGGTGGAGGCATGCACCCTGGAAATTACAACATTCCCCACTGAGCCTGTAAAACAGTACAAGATAACATGGACCCAAAATTTGGGAATAATGCACATATGGATGTATGGAGAAAAACGTGATATAAAATTTACTTTGTGCAGTAATTTAAAAAAAACCTATATAAGATTATGGAGTTTATCGCATTAAAAAAAACTCGACTTACTTCTTCCAGTTTACAGTTGATTACAGGATACAGCCAGAAATTATTGCATGGAAAATCCCTCTGATGCTACCGCCCAACTGCATCCCACCTAAAACCCAATGGCCCAGAATGTTTCAAATCAGTGTTGGGGATTTCAAGATAAGGAGAGCTCCTCTTTTATATATATATATATATATATATATATATATATATATGGTGGACTTGTAAAAAAAGGGAAATGTTACTGGTCTAAGATTAATATGTTAAATTAAAACTAGATTTTGTAATGTTACCGGAAATGTTTTTTGTTTTCATTATGGATAAAGAACTGGATGGTAAACATGTCGTACTGTGGACACATCGTGAGAAGGCATGAATTGTTGGAAAAGACAATAAAGTTAGGAAAGGTGGAGGGAAGTTAAAAAGAGAGGAAGGCCACATGTTAGATGGATAGACTCTATTAAAGAGACCGTGAATAAGAGTTTGCAGGAGCTGGGCAGAGCAGTAGAGGACAGGGGGGCCTGGAGATGTCTTATCCATAGGGTCACCATGGGTTGAGACCAACATGAAGGCAGTTAACAACAACAACAACAACAACAACAACAAAATTACTTGCCCAAGTAAAAAAGGGGTATATAATCAGGCTCTACTAGGATCCAGGCATCCATCTTTTGGACCAGAATACAAGGATCATATGGATTATTGATAACAAATTATTGATAGGTTAATCACTCATGAAGCACTCCTGGTTCCTGTTGCAGACCTAGACATATACAGGAAACATGTACGAGGAGAAGGTGATGTTTAACTAGGGATGTAATTCTTCATTAATTTTGTTTTTAAAGTGAGCAATGGGTAATTTCAGCAATTCTTCCCTCTATTCAATAAAGTCTTCAAAAACTGCACAGTTTGTAAATTTATTCACAGTTTAGGACTTAGTCTGTGAATAAATCACATGTGATCATTTTGTATAAAAAACAGCATTTCTGTGCAGGAAAGTTTGGAGAAAGAAAATAATATTCAGCTAAATATTTCTTCAGAGAAATATTGTTTTTGGCAGATAATAAGTCCTAAACTGTGAAGATTCTTATCTGTTCAAGATTCTTCTTATCGGTGTTTCCAGACTTTGAAGAACCAGGTTTTTAACCCTTTTGAATGTTTTTTTTTTTTTTTTACTATTCTTTCCATCCCTAGGCTGAATGTATATTGCACAAAACTTTTTCAAAACCTGGCTTCTTCAAGAATCCTCCAAAACAACACCATGGGTAAAAACAGGAAGTTAAAAATGTTCTTGCTGAATGGAAGACCAGACAAACTTTCTACTTTCTACTCACTTGTGACTTATGGCAACCCTAAGGCGAACCTATCATATGGTTTTATTGGGGGGGGATTTCATAGGGGGTTGGCTTTGCTTTTCTCTGAGACTGAGAGAGTGTGACTTCCCCAAGGTCACTCAGTGGGTTTTTATGGCTAAGCAGGGATTCAAACCCTGGTCTCCCAGTGTCCTAGAGCAACATTCAAACATTAAAGCTCACTGGCTCTCTAAACTCTCTACTAACTGTGTATTATCCCTTCTTAAAATTGTTTGGGAAGACAGTCTTTCCGTACTCCATACAAAAGAAGATGGTCTTATTTAGATGATGCCAATAAGGTTTGATTCTCTCACCATGGATTTGAATGCAAATAAATGCACTGTGAAAGAGAAGATAACCTTTGTATTTGGGGTGTGTCCCTTATTTTAACTGAAGTTAATGCTTTTCTCCTTTTGTATCATCAAAGAATTTCATGATACTTTCTGCATGGTGACTTTCCTTCTTAATAGGGCTCTTAATAGCTAATAAATTGCTGAGCAGTGTAATGAATTGTCCTGGAGAAAAAACTGGTTTGAAAAAGCACAGCAGGAAGTATAGAAGCAACACATCTTGGTCTCCCCCATCATGGCACATCAGGTCCATTTCAAGTGTAATGGATTGAACTGAAGTGAAAACAATACTTATTTAAATGTTTTAAGGGAGATTGGCACACAGACTGACAGCAAAATGTGAGAGCCTTTTTAATTATAAACAATGCCTTGTTGTTGTTGTTGTTGTTAACTGCCCATGAGTCGATTCATGGCAACCCTGTGCATAAGACATCTCCAAGACCCTCTGTCCTCAACCTTTCTGCTCAGGTCCTGCGGACCCACACTCATGTCCTCCATGATAGACCCTAACTGTCTGGCACATGGTCTTCCTCTATTTCTACTGCCTTTCACCTTTCTTAACATCATTTCATTTTCTAATTATTTATTTTTCCTCATGATGCAGCCAAAATATGACAGCCTCGATAGTCATCCTGGCTTCCAGGGCTAGTTGGGGCTTGATCTGTCTTGGAAACCATTAGTTTGTCTTCTTTGCTGTCCATGCTATCCTCAGACTCTTCTCCAGCACCACATCGATCCACAGGGATAGGCGGGAAAATACAAATAAAAGCTATTATTATTATTATCTTAAATGATTTTTTTTCTATTGAGTTTTTTCATTATCCAGTTCTCACATCTGTACATTGTGATGGAGAATACAATGGCTTGGACAATCCTCATGTTAGTGTTCATGGTTATGTCTTTACACTTTATGATCCTGTTTATTTCTTTCATAGTTGTCCTTCCCAGTCCTATTCTTCTTCTGATTTCTTGACTGCAGTCTTCATTCTGATCAATATTTGAACCTAGATATAGGAACTATTTATTTCAATTGTCAAGGGTAAATTCTTGTAGATCTTCTATGGTCATTATTTTGTTTTTTAGATGTTCAATATTAATTCAACCTTGGCACTTTCCCCCTTGACCTTCTTCATTAATTCATTAATTGTTCCAGGTCTTTGTTTGTTTCTGCTATTAGTATTATGTCATCTCCATATCTTGTTGTTAATGTTCCTTCCTCCTGTTTCACTCTTCCTGCCTCTAAGCCTGCTCTGCATACAATATTTTTTGCATACAGTTTGAATAAATAGAGTGATAGTGTGCAGCCTTGACTGACCCCTTTGCTAACAGGGAACCATCTGTTTCTCCTGTTCTGACAGCAGCCTCTTCTCCTAGTAGATTATGCTTCAGGACATTGCAACATTCCTATTCCTTTAAGTGCAAGCCATAGCATTTTGTGATCTCTGGAATCAAAGGCTTTGTTGTAGTCAATAAAGCACATGTAGATTTTCTTCTGGGATTCCCTGGTGCAGTCCATTATCCAAAGTATGTTTGTAATGTGGTCCCTAGTGGCAATTCCTTTCCTGAATCCAGCTTGCACTTCTAGGGTTTCATGCTGCATATATTGTAGGAGTGTTAGCTGCAGAATTTTGAGCGTGACTTTGCTTGCATGGGAAATTAATATGATAATACTGTAATTACTGCAATCTTTTGTGTCTCCTTTTTTAAAGGATGGGAATATATATATTCTCCTCAGTCTGTGGGCCACTGCTTTGTTTTCCATGTTTGTTGGCAGATTTTAGTTAGAACTGAGCTTGATTCTGTCACTGTGAATTGTACTAGTTCTATTGATATGTCATCTGTTCCTGGTGATTTGAGTGTGTCTTTCACTTTGCTTTCCAAAATCTGGAGTTCATCTTTGTTTGTTTCTTTTTCTCATATGTCATTCAACCTTTCACATTTTTTATATAGCTCTATATAAAATGTGCATTTTTATACATTATGTATTCTTTCCATCTTTATTTCATCATGGTTATTATGTTCCTCTCCTGATTGTAGTGCACCCCCACTCATGGTTTAAATTTCTCAGATCTTGGAGGAGAGATATCTTGTTCCTCCTATTTTTGTTTCTATGCATTATAGTAATTGCACTGGCACAAAGGACACGAAAAGACTCTTCTGGGTTTAAAATAGGCCACAACTTTTATTTGCTGTACAGGGTCTATTTACAAGGTATAAACTTCAAAAAAGTTTGCCGCATGTGTAAGTGAAGGTGTAACCCCCCTTCACCGCACGTGGCAAAAGCATAACAAATAAAACAACAAATTAAACCCCTCCCCTCTGGAAATGATATCATATTACTTCATATGACGTCATATACTTTATGACATCATGCATTTAAATGCAAACATCATTTCCTTTAATTTGTCATTATCCATTTTTTACTCCATTTAATTTAATAACCAGATTTATTTTCCTGTGGGGTGGGGGTCATTACCCACCCCTAAGTACAAAAACCAGTTGTTCTCTAATTATAGACCCAAACCCTTAAGTTGTGACAAAGCAAATTAAAGCATAATAGCAATCCAATTATCATTCCATAACCCGTCCCCAACATCAATTAAATAATAATCTCAAGGAGGGCAAAAAACCCAAGGGATCACCCTGGGGAAAAATTCCCTCCCAGCCCCCAAAGGCAACCAGCCGAAGCCTGAGAGTAACTAATTATAACTTGGAGAACAAGGGTGGGTGGGATGGGTCATTCAGTTCAAGCTCAAAAATGGCTGCCTCCACATGGCAGCGCAGAGCTATAAAGAACAAAGTCTCATCCCAAATCACAAGAGGTTAGAGCAGGGGTAGGCAACCTTTCCCCTTTAAGGGCCGAGGGACTTCAGCTCCCAGAAGCCTCAGCCGTGTTGGCCAATAGTCCCATGTTGGCCAATAGCTCCTGGGATTCTGGGAGCTGAAGTCCCTCGGCCCTTAAAGGGGAAAGGTTGCCTACCCCTGGGTTAGAGGCACCACGAGACAATGATGCAATTACCAACAACTCGATTGGGCCAAGCGCGCAGGTGTCCCAGAACCCCCGCGTGCTTAAATCAATCTGGCTTCTCTTGTCCTTATATGGCCAGTACAACAAGAAACCCCTCCCGACTCGTCGGGGGGTGTCTTTGCACTGGCACAAAGGACACGAGAAGCCATGGTAGAAGCCAGCTGAAAGAAATAAAACAAATTAGCAAGGTTAATCAGGAGTCACATTCCCTGATGGCCTGACATAAGCCTTGAAGGCTTTAGAATGCCACCTGTCAATTCTGCAAATATCAGCCTCACTCAAACCATGAGTGGCTGCTGCTGTAGCTTCTCCAATACAGAAGGAGTGCGAAGAAAAATAACCATGGGGCAGCTTTGCCCGCTTTAGCTTCTCCTTCAACACTGCCCTAAACTGAAATTGAGTTAAGGGCATGCCTCATAAATGTAAGAAAAGATAGCCCTCCACTTTGGGCCTAATCCTCAAATAATTTGCCATTGCTATTACCAGGCATATTTGACCAATGGGCGCTTTAACTAAAAAGATAGACTGGCCCTTTGCCAACTGGTCAGTCTTAGAGCATCGCACACAGATCTGTATTCCTTGCTCTAATAAAATAACATCTGAAATTAGAAGTACCCTGCCAGATTGATCATTATGAGATCCAGGCACAATCTCACTAATTCTTAATGCAGCAAAGAAGACAATGGCAAATACTGCCTTAAATAAAGCCGCCTCCTTTATTGAGAGCCCTGGTGGCACAGTGGTTAAATGCCTGCACTACAGCCACTCACTCATAGACCACAAGGTTGCGAGTTCAATACTAGCCAGGGCTCAGGCTAGACTCAGGCCTGCATCCTTCCGAGGTCGCTACAATGAGTACCCAACTGTTGGGGGGCAATGAGCTTACAGTTATAAACCGCTTAGACACTCCATAGCGCGGTATGAAGCGGTATATAAAATGAAGCTGCTTTGCTTTGCCTCCTCATGTGAGTAACATGTATCAGCTAATTGTCCCCATAACCTGGCCAAAATTTCACCTGTTATTGGTCTACGTGAGTCCTTTATCACTGGAGATTCTCTGGACCACCCTTCCACCACCCTTTTATTCCTAAAATCAGTGCTTGGATCAAAGAAACCCCTTGCCCTAGAGTGAAATGCCAGGTAAGCCAGCCTGTCCCTGATAGTGACAGGTGAAAGGCCTGCATGCCTAAGGGAAACTATAAAATGAAGGATCAGGTCAACTCTTATCAGCCAACTTTGATCTTCCCCAATTTCTAATAAAAAATGATTAAATGAATTTAAAGCAGTTTGGTATGACTTGCATGTAGATGGGGCGATGGAATTCAGTATTGCCCTGTGAATTTCTAATCTCCAAGTCTCCAAAGCAAAGCCAGTACCTCCAATGGATGTGTCGACGCCTTGGGAGCCAACTGCTGGAACCTGGAGAGCTGAAAAGGAGAAAGGGCATCCACCAAAGGGTTAAGCACACCAGGAACATGCTGAGCTTGAAATAAGACGTTACATTTTAAGCACTGCATGACCATCACTCTCACCAAACCCATGACTCTAGGGGACTTTGACAACTGAGAATTTACAACATGAACGACGGCCTGGTTGTCACACCAGAACCAGATGATCCTATTAGCAAACTGGCTTGCCCACAAGTGCACAGCCACCATGATTGGAAAAAGTTCCAAAAACATCAGGTCTCTCATCAGAGCTAGTTCAATCCATGCCAAAGGCCATGCTTCTGCTGCCCACTGGCCATTCCAATTAACACCAAAACCATGGGTGCCAGAAGCATCAGAATGCACCTGAAAGTCTGCCCTCAACAGAGTTTCAGATTTCCAGAAGGCTGTGCCATTGAAATGCTCCAAAAAGGAGTACCACACCTTCAGATCCTCACGAATGCCCCTTGTGATCCTAATGTGATGGTGCTTAGCTACAATTCCTGCTGTAGCCCTATGCAATCTTGCTCAGAATGCTTGTCCCGGAACTACAACCCTACAGGCAAAATTTAAGAGTCCTGTAAGGGATTGAAACTCGTGAAGTGTAACTTTTTGCTTTTCAACATGGCCTTGACCCCAGCCATGGTGGCAATCTCAATACCCAGAAAAGTAAGCCATGTATCTGGACCCTCAGTTTTTTCCTCCACTAAAGAAACAGCCAACTCACACATCAATTCCTGAAATTGGGCTAAAGAATCCTTACATTGTGAAGAACTGGGACTCCCAGCAATCAAGATATCATCTAAATAGTGAGCCAACGCTCTATTCCCTGTGCGTTTAACTGCACACCAATGTAGAAAAGTTCTGAATGTCTCGAAAGCTGAAAAAGAAATTGAGCAACCCATTGGCATTGCCTTGTCAAAAAAGTACTTTCCTTCAAATTGGAAACCCAGAAGATCAAAATCGTCTGGGTGAACAGGTAGAAGTCTGAATGCTGACTTAATGTCGCACTTAGCTAAGAGTGCCCCCTTTCCTAAATTCCTAATCATCTTAACTGCAGAATCAAATGATGCATACTTAACAGAAGTAAGCCCGGGGTCTATAGCATCGTTCACAGAATCACCCTTTGGGTAGGATAAATTGTGAAACAATCTAAATTCCCCAGGGGCTTTTTTAGGAACTACACCCAATGGAGACAGGCGGAGCATGGAAAGAGGCAGTTGGCCATGAGGTCCTGAAATCCTTCCTGCAGCTATTTCCTTCACTAATTTGTCCCTCACAATGTTTGGCAGATCCCTCATGGAATGAGCATTGGGTGCAAAACGATGTACTCTAGGACCTGTATAAGGGACGCAAAAACCAAAGGAAAAACCATAAAATAAATAAGAAGCATCTTCTTTGTTAGGGTATATGTTCAGCCACTCTGTCATAGTGTCTAACTTAATTGGTGATGGAGCCTTTTCCTCCAGGTGATACAGGCCATGGGGCACTGCTCCCTCCAGGCCACTTACCTCTGTTACATGAAGCACCGGGGTGCCCAACCCCCGCAGGTGTTGCACTTATGCTCAAACCTGCAGGGTTGCCTTCTACACTTGCCTGCATTAAACTCCCAGCATAAGCTCAATTGCTTTTTCTCACCCGTGGCAGGCCTCGCATTCGGCCCTCTCAGCATGGTAACCATGGTACCCATTGTTACACCTGCTGGAGGGGGAGGCCCCCACCATAACATCAGCCCAAAGTTCAGACTGCATGTGTCTCCATGACAAGGAGCGATCCTGTGCAGCTCTCATTCTAAACTGCTCATCGTATTGTAACCAGGCAGCACCTCTAGAGTTATGATGGCAATTAGTGTATGCTTTTATCATGATCTCCTGATATTTAGAAAAGTCAGGAGACCTGAGAGGTTCTTTTTCCTCTATTACACCTCTGTAAATGGTGAAGCCCATGATCCAATTGACAAAATTGTGCTCCATCTTAGGGCGTTTGAGCACCTGAAACTCTTTGGGAAGACTGAAAACAATCCCATCTTTTACCATGATCCTCGGCTCAGGATCCCTGAAAGTAAGAGAAGACAGGTCAATATATTCTCCCTTCCAAATCCTTTCCTTGGTGGAAAGAGAAAGGTGTGAACCAAGGCGTGTAGACATTCCAGCATAAGGGGTAGAATCAACATGCCCAGCCGCTCCAGATAGCAAAGGAGCACACGAAGACAACACCACCGGGGTGCTATTAGCTGCTGCACTTGGCTGACCCTCCTGCACCCTAGTGTCAGGGGCCTGTAAAACCACAGGTGCCTGCATGGGTGTGTTCACAACTATAGGGTTGGGCTGTTCCACACCCACACCGTGACCAACCTGGCCACCTGGAGCCCATACCGAGGTAGGCCAATTAACATGTGCAATATCAGGAGACAAACCTGCAACTGAAGCTTGCTGGGAAGCGTCACCAGCTGACTGCATTGATCCCCTGAAGTGTGTCCCCGCAGCAGCTCAGGTGTCAGGCACGGAAGAGGCATCAGCAACTTGGTCACCTCTTTGTGCCTCACGGGTTTGCTCCATTGCACCAGCACCTGGAAAAACCACTCCTCTTAAGAGGTTATAAAGATCCGCCATCGTAGGCTGCTCAGACGCAGGGGCAGCCGCACCCTGAACCTCCACACCAGGGACCTTTTTCAAAAGGTCCCACACATCAGCAATAGTGGGGTGCCCAGCCTCCACCGCTGCAACCACCGAAGGACCCAGTGTATCATCCATCACCTGATCATCAGGTGCCAAAAGCAGTGACAGCACTTCTGTGTTAGTAGCACCAGAAGTGCTAGCAATGGGACTGGCGGCTGTAGCCTGTATCCCTTTCTGTGCAAGCTGGTTGCAAAGCGCCACACAAGCCTGAACTGTTTTGCCCAATTGTGCTAACTGGGCAGTGATCTCATCATCTCTGCTGGTAGACTGGGTAGGCCTCTTTGAAGCAGAGTGACCAGAGATGGGCACAGTCGAAGCTGCACGCCTCTTAGATTGAGCCTTACTGCGGGGCATGTCTCCCTTAGAACGTGCAACCCGGGTCCAACCAAATCACCCAACTGTGGGTGATTACCACCAGGCCGAAAGGCCACCCATCCCCAAGTCTCTCAAGCGAATCCAATGGTCAGGAAGCGTCACTGGCAAGCAAGGGTGTCCACCAAGGGTCCTATGCGGAGCCCTATTCCAGGACAATTGTCCTCCACCCCACTCACCACTGGGGAGAGGTGTAGCAACCCTCCCAACTCGCGATGTGACCCGACCTTACCAGACCGGGGGGGTGTCTTTCTCTTTATTCCTACTCACTAATCGTTGGACAGTAGCATTCAAAGTTCTGACTGTTTTTCTGTCTCTCTTTTCTTTTACTTCTCAACTTTCTTTAACTGCTTATAGCATTAAGTCTGCCACACATTGTTTCTTCTCTTTCTTTTTGATGAATAATAATAATAATAATAATAATAATAATAATAAAATTTTATTTATAGCCCTCCCCTCTGCACAGCAATCAGAGCGGGGTACAGTAATATTAAAAACAGGACAGAATTAAAACATTTCCTCAGATCTTTTTGCATTCTTCTTTGACTATGTCCCTTACTTCTGTTCATAGAGCTTCTGGCTTGTGGTCAATGAGACATAATAGTGTGAATCTGTTTCTCACACTATCTTTGAATTCTGTTGGGATGTTCTTTAGATCATGTTTTGGCATGTTGATTGTTTTGGAGTTCTTCTTCAGCTTTATTCTAATTTTGGAAATTAGTAGTTCATGGTCTGTTCTTCACTGTGCACCTGTTCTCATTTATGTCACAAGAATGCAGTTTCTCCATCTTCTGTTACATACTATGTGGTTTTTGTGTTGACCATCTGGTGATGTTCATATGTACAATCTCCTCTCCAGTTGTATGAAAAAGGTATTTGTGATGAATAGATTATTGGCCTCACAAAATATTAACAACTGCTCTCCTGCTTTGTTTCTTAAACTAAGCCCAAATCTCCCTACTGTCTTTGATTCTGCTTTGCTTCCTACTTTGGCATTCCAAGCACCTATGATTACTAAACAATCCTGGTTTGGCATATTGTCAATTTTCTCATTGATTCCATCATAGAATTTTTGAATTTCTTCTTCCTCTGCCTCTGTGGTTTGCACATACAGTTGCATTACAGTGCTGTTTATTGGCTTTCCCTGAAACCTTACTGACATGATTTGATCTGACTTCACATTATAACCTTTGACTGATTTTGCTATGTCCTTCCTCACTATTATTGCTACTTCATTTTTCTCCTTTTCTTTATTCTCTGAGTAGAACACTGTGCAGTTATCTGACTCAAAATGTCCCATTTCTGTCCTTTTTAGCTCACTCACTCCTAGTATTGCTATGTTTATATGTTTCATTTCCTTTTTCTACTATGTCCAGTTTCCCCGATTCATGGTTCTAACATTTCATGTACCTATAACATATGTGACACAACTCTGGACTATTTTTCATTTTTTAAATGTATGTGCTGTGTAGCTTCCCATGTTCTTTGGTTCTGTTGTGTTCTTTTCCATGTCTTCATTTGTGTTTGCCCACTGTTCTGCCCTTTTAGTTCTCCCTTCCCCAAATAATGAGAAATGCCTAAAAGACATTACTTGGTGCTCCCCAAAAGTAATAGCCAGGTGGCCATTGTTTTATTTCAGGAAAAGAATTGCACTACAGCCATATTACTGCTAATAGTAACCAGCTACTAGTATTGCCATTGCTGATAATGTATTATTTCCAAGCTCTGACCATTTGTATCTCATTTTATTCTCATACAAAATGGAGACTTTGGAGCCATGGTGCTGGGAGGACTTTTATATATGGTGACAAGACTTGCTCCCTTGATGGCACACTCTAACTATCCCCTAAATAAAGCTGAAATTTGAGCCATAACAGAAAAGGAAAATAATATAGCTACAACTATCCAAAAAAGAGCTGGTGCAATTATTCAAGTGAAGGATGTCTGAGGCAGTAAAAGCTTTCCCTGCCCATAAACCTTCAAGCAATAGCCTTCAATATTTATGAGCTCAGGAGCAACGGTTATTGCTATCTGCCATTCTCATCCATCATGGATAAGCTCAAGTATAGATCATATTATTCAATAATAATTTCATTTTTTAAGCAGCTTTCCAAGCTACAGCTTACTATTTAATTACAACTGTGGTCCTATTGGATTTGCTTCTTTTTAGCAGTTGGATTAGATCTGGAATACAGTAGAACAGAAAAACTATTACCAAGTACATGATGTAAAAGCTGATTTTTTAAAGTAGTTGTTTTAGTTTTTCTTACTTTCAGACTGAATATGTCCACAGCCAGATTTAATGAGAATATAATGACAATTTAGAATGCATACTGAACATGTCTATTCAAAAGGGAAATTCAGTGGATTCAATGGGCTTTATGTCCTGTTAAGTGTGTACAACAGGGAAGAAGAATGTTTTTTGGCCAACAACTGACTTGACTCTAGACTGGGAATCTCAGGGGCTGCATGCCAGCAGTGGATGGGACTGCCACTCAAAATGGACAGGGCCACTGCCAGTATGCAGTCTTCATTTAGGGTTGCTGTCATTCTCTTTCACAAAACCAGGACAAAATGTAGGACATATATAGGACAAAATGTAGGACAGTCAAGAAAAATGGAGGCTAAGACCAACTAAAACCCAAAAATGTTAATATAAACAGCATACTTGTGAGACATTTAGCCTTCTCTGTCAGAGATAGCTCTGAGGCCACAACAAACTACAATTCCTAGGATTTCCTAGCACTGAGCCAGGGCAGTTAAAGCAGTCTCAAATTGGGTCATTCCTGCAATATGTGTCTTGGTGGGCCTTGATGAGGTGTCCAACCATCTTCCCACAGAAGGGCCGGGGGGGGGTTGCCTGCTGGCAGTGTCCCCTCAGAAGCAGGGCGCTCAGGAGGATGGCCTGGTCAATGAGGCTGAGGGTCGGGTAGTAGAAGAGCTGGGCAGTGCCAGGGCCCAGGATAGCATGGAGCATCATGGCCAGCTCAGAGGAAGCTTTACATCATTGGCAAAAGTACAGCATGCCTCCCCCACTGTTGAGGAGGGAGCAGAGAGGGTAAGCTGTTGGGGGAGTTCACGCTGCATCCCCACCATGCCTGGCAGGAGCCTCCTCCTGAGATAGCAACTGCCACATCTCAGGGAAGGAAGCGTGGTACCTGGGCAATGCCATTCTCCCACAGAGGGGGAACCTATCTTTCCTCCTTCCTTCCTTCCCTTGTTCTTTGTGCCATTGCTGCTCTTCCTCTCATGCACCCCAGCCTTGGTTTCTCCCAAAAGTGCCACCATCTTGCGACACCAGGAGCCCTGGTGGCACAGTGGTTAAATGCCTGTACGGCAGTCACTCACTTATAGACCACAAGGTTGCAAGTTCAATACTAGCCAGGGCTCAGGCTAGACTCAAGCCTGCATCCTTCTGAGGTCACTAAAATGAGTACCCAACTGTTGGGGGGAAATGAGCTTACAGTTGTAAACCACTTAGACATCCCATAGCGTGATATGAAGCAGTATATAAATGAAACTGCTTTGCTTTTGACACTGGCCTGAACAAACTTTGCCCTGTGCTAAACTCAACTTAGGATACCTCTCCGGCAATTAGACCACATCGAGGGTATTTACCTTCGCCTGAAGGCTGAGGACAGTCTGGGGATTCTGTTGGTTTACCAACCACCCCATTGCCTAACAGACTCCCTGGCTGAGCTGACACAACTGGTCTCGGAGCTGGTGCTGGAGATTCCCAGGCTCCTTGTTCTGGGAGACTTCAATATCCCTCTCGGGACCAGCTCTTCAATTCTCATAGGTGCAGCTCAGGAGTTCATGTCTGCCATGACTAACATGGGCCTGTCCCAGATAGTCTCTGGGCCTACGCATTATGCAGGACATACCCTTGATGCAGTCTTTTGCATGGAGCAGGAACTTTTGTGGGTGGGAGTATCTTCCACTTCTGCTCTGTCATGGATGGATCATTTCCTAGTCAAGGTTGGACTGAAGGCCACTACCCATAACCCCCTCTGGGATGGTGGACCTATTAGAATGGTCTGCCCTCAAAGACTGATGGAACCCAAAAGGTTCCAAGAAGCCTTAGAGAGTTCTATGGGTGGCAACGACAGTGGCTCTGTCAAAGCCTTGGTGACTACCTGGAACAACGTTCTTACCAAGGCTATTGACACAATCACACCCAAGCGCCCTTTGCAGCCCACCCCAAATTGTAATCCTTGGTACACTGAAGATCTTAGAAGGATGAAGCAGGCTGGACAATGATTAGAGCACTGCTGGTGAAAAACTCAGCATTTATCTGACAAGACACATAATAGGACTTTTCTTAAAGCCTATCAAATGGCAATAGCTGCAGCAAAGAAATCTTTCTACTCTGCATCTATTGAGTCTGTGAAGTCTCATCCGGCAGAGCTCTTCAGAGTGGTTAGGAAGTTAACCCAAATTCCTTCCACCCTGAATCCTCTTTTACAACCTACGAGAGCCTGCTGTGACGCTTTTAATAACTACTTTGCAGATAAAATCTCTCAGATACAGGCCGACTTAGACACCGGCATTAGTACAGAAATGATAAGAGGGGTGTCCAGTGGCTGAGGTTATATTGGATCAATTTCAGTCTATGAGTACCAATGACGTAGACAAGCTGCTTGGCAAGGTAAAAAAAGACCACTTGCCCTCTCGATCCCTGCCCATCCTGGCTGGCCATCCAGGGAGGTGAGACAACTATAAATCTGTTAAAATCTATAATTAATGCCTCCTTCAAGGAAGACCATTTTCCAACTAGCTTAAAACTATAGTAGTAACACCTATATTAAAGAAGCCTTCCCTTGACCCCTTGGATAAAACTAACTACTGGCTAGTATCTCTTCTTCCTTTTTTGGGCAAGGTGATCGAGAGGGCGGTTGCAAACCAACTCCAAGCAGTCTTGGATGAAACTGATTATCTTGATTGGACTTCTCAGTGGCCTTTGTTACCATAAACCAGGGGTAGGCAACCTTTCCCCTTTAAGGGCCGAGGGACTTCAGCTCCCAGAAGCCTCAGCCATGTTGGCCAATAGTCCCATGTTGGCCAATAGCTCCTGGGATTCTGGGAGCTGAAGTCCCTTGGCCCTTAAAGGGGACAGGTTGCCTACCCCTGCCATAGACCATGATATCCTTCTGGAACATCTGAGAGAGTTAGGAATTGGGGGCTTTGCTTTGCAGTGGCTCTGTTCCTACCTCTCGGGTAGATTCCAGATGGTGATGCTGGGGGACAGCTGCTCTTCTAAAAAAGAGCTGACATCTGCTGTCCCTCAGGACGCCATTCTGTCCCCCATGCTGTTTAACATTTACATGAAGCTGCTGGGTGAGATCATCCGGAGACATGGGGCAGGGTGTTATCAGTATGCTGATGACACCCAAATTTACTTCTCTATGTCTCGGAGTGTTTCAGTGACTAAAGAGGGCATCTCCCCTCTGAATGACTGCCTGAGGTCAGTAATGGATTGGATGAGGGAAAACAGACTTAAGCTGAATCCAAACAAAATGGAGGTACTCGTGATAGGTAACCCTAATCTGGGTATGGAGATAAGTTCACCAGTCCTGGATGGGGTCACACTTCCCCTAAAGCACTGTGTTCACAGTTTGGGGATGCTCTTGGACTCATCGCTCCAACTGTCACCTGAGAATGATGCAACAGCTAAGAGTGCCTGTTATCAGCTTCGGCTGATACACCAGCTGCGCCCCTATCTGGAGCCACGGGACCTAGAAACAGTTGTACATGCACTGGTAACCTCTCGTCTCAACTTCTGTAATGCGCTCTACATAGGGCCACCCTTGTGCCACGTTTGGAAGCTTCAACTGGTAGAAAACATTGCAACCAGACTGGTCTCAGGTAAATTTAGGCTTGACCGAATAACACCTATTTTGAAATCCTTACACTGGCTACCTGTTAACTTCTGGGCACAGTACAAGGTGTTGGTTATTACCTATAAAGCCATTCATGGCTTGGGTCCAGCTTACTTGAAGGAACGCCTCCTCCCATATAATCCTTCCCACACACTCAGATCCTCTGGGACGAACTTACTACAGTCAATGAAAACTAAACTGGTGGTGACTTCCCAGAGGACCTTTTCAGCTGCTGCTCCTAAAATTTGGAATGACCTGCCAGAGGAGACTCACCAGATTACATCCCTTGACATTTTTAAAAAAGTGATAAAAATGATTCTCTTCCGGCAGATCTTCCCAGACTGACCTCTGTCCTGATCTGAACTAACTGCCCATTTGATCTAGCTCCCCTAGACATTGCCACTGTTATTGAAGGGAGGGTGTGTCATAGGGGTGGGGTGGTTGGTTGGGGGATTATTTTCTTATTATTATTATTTCTGTAATTGTTTTAATCTTTGCTGTTACCCACCTCGATCCTCAACAGGGAGAGGTGGGATACAAATTATTATTATTATTATTATTATTATTATTATTATTATTATTATTATGAAATGATTTGAAGACACACAACAACAACAACAACAACAACCTTGAGCTATGGATCCACAACTGATCCATATTCACAACCATGACATAGTCATAATAGGTGATGCATGTTACACAGAAGTCCAGCCATAATCCTAACCGTCACTAACAGCTGACTAGGGATAAAAGATTTTCCCTGCTTAGGGAAGATTTTGAAAGTCTAGATAAGAAACTCCTGCAGATATGCTCCACACCTGGAGCTTCATCATGATTAATGTTTTCTGGATCGTTTAAAGACAAGGCACACTAATAGAAACATGTTGTATAAATAATTAAGTAAATCATTCAGGGAATAAGGCACCTCTTAAACACATCTCTCTGAAGCTAAATGAGTCCAGACTCAGCTATTACTTGCACAGAAAACCACTTTAAGTGCCTTGCAGGATAAGAAGCAAATTCATTAAAAAATATTTGAAATATCCATTAGAGACGAAAATTTAATACTAAATTAGAAAAATGTTCCCATTTCAAGACATCTACCTATATGAATTTGAGGTTTTAAAGCTCCTCCCTCACTTTACTTCTGCTGTTATATGAAACCTGGATCAATATACAATTTATTCCTATAATTCAGAAAATCCTTTTAGAGCAGAACACCACATTACCAGGTGCATGTCAAATGTACTGTACCATTGTCTTCCCAAACCTGAACTGCAGGTTATATGAAGTATGATTTCTCATCACTATCCCTATAATAATTAGGTGACACCCAGTATACCAAACAGCTGAGGAGCATGACCACCATGTCAAATCCTACCCCGCTCTGCTCTCTTTTGCCCAGCATGCAAAGACCTTCTTCCAATTTAAACAGGCCTTCATCATTTAATTGTTTGGGGTAGACTGATATGATATGGGTGTGCTGTATTATAGTGTGATAAGTTCTTGTTGTGTTTTTAATGGTTTTAAGAGAACGTTTCCAAGTAATGTTTTAACTGAATTAATCGCTTCATGTTTTTTGGCTTTTGCAACACATATTATTTTGGCTATTTTGCATTAGGTTTTTGTGGGTTTTTCAGGCTGTGAGGCTGTGTTTTAGAAGAATGTATTCCTGATATTTCGCCTGCCTTTGTGGCTGGCATCTTCAATGCTCCTTTCTCATCTTCAGCATCTTCTCTGAAGATGCCAGCCACAGATGCAGGGGAAATGTCAGGAATACATTCTTCTAGAACACAGCCAAAAACCCCACAAAAACCTACGGATGCCAGCCACAAAAGCCTTCGACTTCATATTTTGCATTACATGATATGGTAAGCCACCTTCACTCCCATGTTGGGAGAAAGGCAGGATAGAAATCAAATAATAGTAATAGCAACAGCACATACATTTCTATACTGTTATCAGTGAACTAGCACTCCCTGAGTGATTTACAATGTGTAAGCCGGTTGCTCCCAACAAGGTACTCATTTTACCAACCTACAAAAGGATGGAAGGCTGAGTGGACCTTGAAGCCCTGCCTGGGATTGAACTTACAACTTTATGCCTGCAGTACTGGCATTTAACCACTCTGCCACTAGGGGTCCTTGTAAATAAATAAATAATAAACACACATAAATAAATAATAAACACACCTCTCTGTCATTCCCTAGATGTTTGACTTTTGGAAAAGTTGTTTTTAAAAACCCATTCATTTCAGTTGTAGAGGGAGAAACATGATGCAATCTCAGCACAGAGTGAAGGACAATTCAAACTTTCCCATCCCTGCTCATTGAGATGGGAAGAATAAAAGAATGTCTGTATGACTGACAGTGGGGGAGGGGAAAGGCTTGTGCATGTGTGCATGTACATGTGCATGCATTGCATAGATATGCACAGTCATGACCTATTATCACATGGAGCCCTCAGGGATGAAAGTTTGCCCCCCTCCTCCTATCCTAGATATGTAAGTTCTCAGGTAACTACAAACTAACTTAAAATACCAGATGTGTACACAAAATATATAGTTTATTGTTTTAAAGCAAAGCAAAGCAGCTTCATTTATATACCGCTTCATACCATGCTATGGGGTGTCTAAGCAGTTTACAACTGTGAGCTGATTGCCCCCCAACAGCTGGGTACTCATTTTAGCGACCTTGGAAGGATGCAGGCCTGAGTCGAGCCTCAGCCCTGGCTGGTATTGAACTCGCAACCTTGTGGTTTATGAGTGAGTGGCTGCAGTACAGGCATTTAACCACTGCGCCACCAGGGCTGATCTTTTAATTGTTATGTTCATGTTTTAATTCTAAGCTAGTTTAATTCTGTTTTATGGGGGGGGGATTGGGGTCGGGGTTCAGATTTTAATTTGTTCTTTTTAACTGATGTACGCCGCCTCGATTGCCGCACAGAGGGGCAGGATATAAATAAAATTTATTATTATTATTATTATTATTATTATTAAATAATTGTTTGAGCCATTTTCATACTTTTCCCTCATCTGTCATTTGACCTCTCAGTAAATTTTAATCAGCATAAAAATAATTATCTTCCAAAATCCAAGGAAGATTGTATGATATTATCAGGTCTATTGTTCCTTAATGCAGAATATGTGAGCCAGCTTTTTAGTACACCTGCACACCCCACGTTATATTTGGGATCTCCGTATGTTCATATTCTCATATCTGGAGCCAGCATATTCTTAACAGGTCACAATGACCTTTGAAACATCGTGTATTTCCTGTGAGAAAGGAGCACAGACCCAAGGTTATGTGTAAGACCCAGGCAATGTTGCAATCAAAGCTAAAAGGGAGTGCTGATCTCTCCTTCCTCACCCAGGCTCTCTGCATAACCTCTTGTACTGAGAGACAAAGGAGGTCTCACTGCACTGAAGCAGGAAGCCAAGGATTCCTACTTACCTCCTGCTATGTTCCCAGCCAACTTCCCTATCCTTTCACCCTGGATTTGTCCTAATCCAGTGATGATGAAACTTTTAGGGGGGCAGCTGAAGGCCCGGGGGTGATGGCCAAAGAAGAAGAACAGGCGTACACCTTATCCTCCTCTTGCTCACCTTCCCGGGCCTTCAGCTGTCTCTGGAGAGGCAGCTGAAGGCCCCAGGAGGGCAGGGGGAAGAGGAGGAATAGGCGCATGCCTGTTCTTCCGCTTCTCCCCACCCTCCTGTCAGGGATGATGGGAGTTGTAGCTCTTCACCTCTGGCTCTAACTCACCACCTTGTTATGCAGCAGAGCTGACCAGTTTTGATCAGTGGTTGATGCTTCTTTCCCAAGCAGCAGAGTTTCAGAGAATAGGCTGAAGACCCTGACAAACTCTCCAAGCCTTCTCACTCTTCTTCCTGAGATGTCTCTAAACTTCTCCAGGATTCTTCTGGCTCTTGTATCTTCCCTCAAGACACCAGACAACTCAGTAGTCTTATATAAAAGATCTACTTTATTTTACTATATACATAAATACTATATGCCCTACAAATCACAATCTCTACACCACCAAAATATCTCCAAAATATCTCCAAAACTACTCCACACTACACCACACAGTACATTAGCAAACATTGCAATTTATAGCCATTGTTAGACACCACCCACCAGTCAGTTTCCACCCAGTGGGTGTGTACATACATCTTGATTGGTCCACATAGATCATCCCATACCTAAGACCAACCCAAGTGTTTCATCACTTTACCTTGACCACTTAATGAGTCTCAGGTGTTTGCAATCTATCACAGGTGTTCTCAATATACCTTCTATAACTTTGTCCGTGGCTCTCAAGGCTTCTTAATTATATTATCTTTTTCACCTGTGTATCTTCCTGATTGCTCCTGCTTAGTCACTTTGACATTCACATACATATTTTTATTTCTATTACTGTATATCCCATGTTGCTTTTTCCTTAACAATCCCCTCCGAAATAAAATATTGTATGTGTCTTATAATGTCATTCCAACCATCTGTGTCAGTCTTTCATGTTTTTCCACTGTCAATGCTTTTGTGAACAAATCTGCTATGTTGTGTTGTGTTTCTATATATCTCAGTTCTATTTCACCCTTCTGAACCATGTCTCGCACATTTTGATATCTTATTCCAACATATTTTGTTCTGTTCTTCAAACTTTCAGTTTCAGCCATTGCTATGCATGACTGTGAATCTTCCAGAATTTCTACTGGTATCTTGTAACTTTCGTTTAAATTATTTAACAATTGCTCAACCCACTGTACCTCATTCACTATCTCATTTAAAGCTGCGAATTCTGCTTCAGTCGTACTTAACACTACATTAGTTTGTTTTCTACTTCTCCAGACTATTGGACTTTCACTGTACTTAATTATCATTCCTGTAACTGACTTCTTGTCTCCTAATTCTGATGCAAAAGAACTACCCACATAACAATCTAAATCTGAATTACTGTTTCTAATTACCAATTTCTTATCTAAAGTTCCTTTCAAATATCTTAATAAGTATTTTACTGCTGTCCAGTCTTCAATTTTTGGATCATGAACTCTTCTGGACAATACATTTACAGCATATGAAATGTCTGGTCTGGTGTGGCAAGATATGAATTGTAAAGATCCTATTATACTCCTGAATAAAGTCTTGTCTTCAAAATCTCTAGTTGTTTTTTCAGATACAAAACCAGTTGTCATTGGAGCTCTTACTATTTTAGCATTTTGTAATCCACACTTTTCAATCAACTTTTCAATTTTCTTTCTCTGGCTTAACAAACAATGTCCTTCTTCTGTCCATTCAACACTAATACCTAAATAAGACTTCAATAAACCTAGATCTTTTAAAACAAACTTTTTAGACAACTCTCTTTTTACTGAATCAATTCCCTGTTTTGACTTTGCTGCCACGCATAAATCATCTACATAAATCACTAACACTGTGTCTCCTTTTGTATAGACACATGCATCTGCAACGCTCCTTTTGTATCCTAGCTTAGCTAACTCGTCATTAATGCACAAATTCCATGCTCTGGCACTTTGTTTTAACCCATACAATGCTTTCTTTAATTTATAAACTTTCTGACTACCAATTTCTTCAAAACCTTGTGGCTGCTCCATAAATATCTCTTCATCTAAACTAGCATTCAAGTAGGCTGTTTCAAAATCAAAATGTTCTACAACTAAATTTCTTTTTGCTGCTACACCCAGAACCATTCTCAGACTTTCTGGCTTTGCAGTTGGAGAATATGTCTTATCATAGTTCTCATACTGCTGTTGTGTAAAACCCTTAGCTACTAACCTTGCTTTATACTTAATACTTCCATCTGACATTTCTTTCTTTTTGTACACCCACTTACAACCAATTACTTTCTTGTCCTTGGGTCTGTCAACGACTTCAAAAACATCTTTATTTACCAGACAACCAAACTCATCATCCATTGCATCAATCCATCTTTCCTGTTCTTCTCTAGACAAACTTTCCAACTCTTCAAAACTTTCAGGCTCTTCCACTGCTAAACAAGCTCTTGCATTTGTCACAACAAACCTATCTGGTGGCTTCCTAACTCTGTGACTACGTCTGGGAATAAACTCTGCTGATCTGCCTCTTTCATCCTCACTTTCTGTGCTGGGAGTTATAGTTCTATGGCTAAATCTCTTGTCCTCAGTCATTCTAGTAGTAATAGGTCTAGATTGTGTCTCATTATCTGAAAAACTATCACTGCTGCTAGTGGATGCTTCTGGCTTAACTGAAACCCCTCCGTTACCTGGAGTTGGTTCAGTTTGTGTTTCTGGCTCATTTGAATTTCCTAACCTCAAGAAAACTTCCTTATTGGCATGCAATTTGTCCCAACCGGCATGTCTCTTGAAATTTGCAGACCTGGAATATTGCACTTCTCTTCCACCTAAATGAAACTTATAGCTATTTCCTGAATACCCCAAAAACCTAAGCCTTCTACTTTTGGGTTCTCCTTTCTTCCTGAAACAAGCTGGTATGTAAACATAAGCAAACTGTCCAAAAACTCTCAAATATTTGTAATTTGGCACTCTCCATACAATACCCTGTAGGGAATGTCTTCAATTTCAGAATGATACAGTCTGTTACTAATATGTACTGCTGTCAAAGTTGCTTCTGCCCAGAAACTATCTTTTACCTCTGCATCTGCCATCAAACAAGCCGTTATTCTTTTTATATCTTGTATTTTTTTCTCAGCTAAACCATCTTCGTTAGGACAAGCAGGATTAGTAGTTTCATGCCTTATTCCCACCTTTTGAAACCAATTAAACAATTGATTACTTAGAAACTCTCCTCCCCGGTCAGTAACAATGGTGCCTACTCTAATATCAAATTGTCTTTCCACCATTCTCACCCATGCTTTTAAACTTTGCCCAGCGTCAGATTTGTTTTTCAATATTCTTACAAAAGCAAACCTTGTATACCTATCAATAATTACTAGGAAATATTTGCTTCCCCCTAAAGATAAACAATTAGCTTGGGCAACATCTGCATGTACAAACTGAAATGGTCTTTGAGCAATTCTTTTGGTTTTCTTGGCTACTGGAAAAGCTCTGACCTTTACCTGATTACATACAGTACAATCTAAGTGATTTTTGCATTCAGCAACTTTTAAATCTGGACACATACTGATTAACTTCTTTAAACATTTGAAACTAGCATGGCCAAATTTCCTGTGTAGTTCATGTATGCAGTCTTTATGAATTGGACTATTGTCTATGTTATTAGCATTTTCAACCCTGTAGCTATCAATATTGTCCTCCAAAAAATAAAGTTTATCCTTTTTCAAGCCTATGCCTCGCAATTCCCCATTCAGTTTTATCTTACACATGTTCTTTTCAAAAATGACTGTGTAGTCTCTGTCTGTTAATCTGCTTACTGATAACAAATTATTTTCTAACTCCTTTACATGTAACACATCATTAAAGTTTTCCTTTAGCCCAGGAATGAAAACTGTACCCATTTGATTTACAGTACTGAGCTCTTTCCCATCAGCTAAAACTACAGCATTTACATTAGCTGATTTTCTATTACTTATCAAATTAATATTGTTACACATTGAAGATGATGCTCCTGAGTCAATTAACCATTTACAATTAGTATTTTGTTTTTCCTTAATCATGGTTGCAAACCCCTTTTTGTTACCACTGTCCTTCAAAAATGGAGGTTTGGACTGTTTTTGATACTGCCGCAGCTGCCATCTGCTCTCTCCTTGCTTGCTTCTCTCAGCAGCAAATTGTTTACAATGTCTCTGCAGATGACCAATCTTTTTACAATAAAAACACCTCCGTTGCTCCCTTGTAGAAGCTGCTTCTTCCTGCTTTTGTAGTTCAGGCGTTGTTTGTTGTTTTGGCACAGTCCTTAAACTTGCTGAGTCACACTGCTCAGACTTTCTTCTCAAGTTTTCTTCCAATAATCTGGCAACAATTAAGTCTCTGTTCAGCTCAGCTTCTGGCAAATTTTGCAAGCTATTTGTAATGTTGTCCCAAGAAGGATCTAGCGATTCCAGCAAAATATAACACTGCTGCTCTTTGCTAATTTCCACTCCTCTCAGTTCAGCTTGCACAAATAAATCTTGCATTGTTTTTAAGTGTTCTATCACACACTGTCCTTTAGTCATCTTTTGTCTGTAAATTCTTTTAGACCACAGCATTTTTGCAAACGCAGTTGAAGGAGTGTGTAATCTCTGCAAAGTATCCCACACATCCTTGGTGGACACTTTATCTCTTACGTCATTAATCAAGTCTTCTTCTAGCATGAGATAAAGACATGTTTTTGCTTTCGCGTCTCTTTCTCGAGTGGCTGCATTAGCATCAGCTGCCAGCCCTGTTTCAACTGTCGACCACAGAGACTCCTTTATGAGTAGAGATTGGGCATATATTTTCCAGGTAGAGTAGTTGTTTCTATTTAATTTACTAAACTTTAGTATCTCCATCTTAATTTGTGCAGTGACTCAATTTGACACAGTCCTTCTGAGTATGCACAGCAGACAAAATACAAAATGATTTACTCACAAGGCTCCACAAAACTTTCTTCCACTCTCTGGACCTTTCAGCTTCTGTGGATGCTGGTTGCTCTAGTATCTGGGCCCATAACCCTTGTCAGGGATGATGGGAGTTGTAGCTCTTCACCTCTGGCTCTAACTCACCACCTTGTTATGCAGCAGAGCTGACCAGTTTTGATCAGTGGTTGATGCTTCTTTCCCAAGCAGCAGAGTTTCAGAGAATAGGCTGAAGACCCTGACAAACTCTCCAAGCCTTCTCACTCTTCTTCCTGAGATGTCTCTAAACTTCTCCAGGATTCTTCTGGCTCTTGTATCTTCCCTCAAGACACCAGACAACTCAGTAGTCTTATATAAAAGATCTACTTTATTTTACTATATACATAAATACTATATGCCCTACAAATCACAATCTCTACACCACCAAAATATCTCCAAAACTACACCACACAGTACATTAGCAAACATTGCAATTTATAGCCATTGTTAGACACCACCCACCAGTCAGTTTCCACCCAGTGGGTGTGTACATACATCTTGATTGGTCCACATAGATCATCCCATACCTAAGACCAACCCAAGTGTTTCATCACTTTACCTTGACCACTTAATGAGTCTCAGGTGTTTGCAATCTATCACAGGTGTTCTCAATATACCTTCTATAACTTTGTACTTGGCTCTCAAGGCTTCTTAATTATATTATCTTTTTCACCTGTGTATCTTCCTGATTGCTCCTGCTTAGTCACTTTGACATTCACATACATATTTTTATTTCTATTACTGTATATCCATGTTGCTTTTTCCTTAACACCTCCTAGGCCTTCAGCTGTTTCCAGGGAGGCAGTTGAAGTCACAGGAGGGCGGGGGGAAGTGGAGGAACAGGCATGCATCTGCCCCTCCTATTCCCCACACTTCTGTCTCTCCATGTGCTCTACAAAATGGTTTTGCATGCTAGAGATGGTACACATGCCATAGGTTTGCCAACACACTCCTAATCCAATTGCTGTTTTTGTAATCCTAAAGTTAAAACTGTCAAAAAGTCTGGAATCCCACTGTTGATTCCTGGGAGGACCATCAGATCTTTGTTACATTGCAAGCTAGCACACCCTTTGATGCTAGTATAAATATCAGTCTCAAAGCTAGCCCCCTCATGTGCACAGAGAGATTCTTCCACTCGCTGTGTTTCCCTCAGACCCCAGTCTGAGCCATATCCTGCTTTATGAAATCTGTTTCCCAGCTTTTAAAAGAATTTGACACAGTTGGTGGGGACCCCCCACCCCTCCATCTTTCTTTGGGCAATATGTGTGCTGTAGTGGTTTCAGCATTGGACTATGGCTCTGGAGACCAGGATTTGAATCCTCGCTCTGCCATGGAAATCCACTGAGTGACCTTGAGTAAGTCACTCTCTCTCCCAGCCTCAGAGGAAGGCAAAAACAACCCCTTTTGAAAAAAAAATCTTGCTAAAAAAGTCCCATGATAGGTTCACCTTAGGGTCAGCATAAGTTAGAAATGACTTGAAGGTACACAACAGCAGCAGCAGCAACAACAACAACAACAACAACAACATATTTTACACTCCAAAATAGGAAGCACATTTTTTCTGAACTTATTCTCCCTGTAATAACAGTACAACATCATGAACAGAGCTTCAACTGGAATGAAGAATTTCTTCCCTTTAACCAAATTAGTCAATGTTTCTTACAAATGGATGGATTCATGAATTACATTTAAATGTTATTTGATATAAGTAACTTTTTAAAATAAAAAGCCAGAATCAGATAACTTTCAATATAATAAATTAATTTGATATTAAAAGGAAAGGTAATCTTTAGTATTTTTTTTCCATTCATATTTATAATAAGAAAATCTCCATAATTCTTTCATTCAGTCACTCTTATATTTCTCATCCATCCGTATTCCAAGTTCTCTGAGAGATGTACAATTAAATTAAACATGTAGGGTGAGATCTTGCATTATTATGAAGCTACATCTCCTAACACTCCCAAAATTTACCTTGTAAATAGCATAGCTCCCCAACACGGCAATTTCTTTGTTGGAGAGTGGTGGGGGAGGGAGATAAATGGGAATGTATCAAAAGTGAAAAAAACAGATAAAAAGAAAATCAACTCATTTGAGATGTAGTGCTGGAGAAGAGTGTTGAGGATACCATGGATAGCCAAAAAGACAAACAAATGGGTCCTTGAACAGATCAAACCAGAAATACCCCCAGAGACCAAGATGATTAAATTGAGGCTGTTGTACTTTGACCACATCAAGCAAAGGCATGACTCATTAGAAAAGACAATAATGCTAGGAAAGGTTGAAGGGAGAAGAAGAGAGGAAAGCCACACATTAGATTGCTAGACTCAATTAGGGAGGACACAGGCATGAGTCTGCAGGAAATGAGCAGAGCAGTGGAGGACAGGGAGACTTGGAGACAGCTCATTCACAGGGTCACCATGTGTTGAAGTCAACTCAAGGACAGCTCACAACGACAAATCCAACTATTTTCCTGAAGTTGAATGTGTTGCAACAGACATCCACAGGAACATCTGGAGGTCCTCAAGAGGTTACTGCAGATTACATCCTTGTAGAGTGTACAGCTATAGGATAAGAGCTGGGCATGTCCCACTGATCCTCCGCTCCAACAATATAAAAATGACTATTTTGGGAGGGGAAGTACTGTTTACAAGGTACTTGCAGGGGATTTAGGTCATTGCAACAACCAAAAAAATGAGTTGTGATGACGTACATGATGACCAACTTATGCCATCTTAATTCACTGACAGGATGACAGCCACAAAAAGACAAAATTATAAAAGAATGGCAATAGCTCATGACAGGACCAAGGTGAATGCAAGGAAAAATCAGCAGCTAGGACACCAAATAAAACCACCAGAAGGGACAAAACAATGCAAAGATCTAGACAGACACACAGACACACACGCCTCATACAGTTCATATAATTGAGGCTTGCGACGACCTCCCAGAGGCTTTTTCTGCTGTCGCCCCCAAACTCTGGAACGACCTGCCAGACGAGATCCTTCAGCTGACATCCTTAGACAAAGGCTGTTAAGGCTGGATCTCTTCAAAAAGGCTGTTAAGATAGATCTCTTCCGGCAGGCCTTTCCAGATTAATTATCCCAGCCTTGGGCTTCCCGGTCCCCTCGGGTTATCCGACCCCCTTAGGTTACCCGGCCTCCTTTTTCCTCTCGTGGCCCCATCATTCTGATGGATGAGGAATGTTTTGTGAGGTTGGCCGGGTTTTGTTTTGTTTGTTTTGTTTTGTTTTGCTTTGTTGGTCTACAAATGTTTTTATAAATGGTTTGATTATTTTAACTATGAGATGTTTAATACTGTTTTAAGGGGGGGTTGGTTTTAGGGATTATATTGTACGGGTTTTTTATGTAAGCCACTTGGATTGTCTCTTTCAATAAGCAGGATATAAATAAATTTTATTATTTATTATTATTATTATTATTATTATTATTATTATACCTTGGGAAATAAAAAGGTATTTATTTGGCTCTTAAAAAGTCTATAACATAAGAATGAGTTGAACCTGTCTGAGGAAACATAGATGAGGCATCACAACAGAAAAGAAACCTCTCTCATAGCAAGCTTCTTTATCTATTTCAAATGTAAACCTGTATGAAAAGCTCCAACAATGATATTAGATTAGAGACAAATGTGGGAACTGGCACATGTTCATGATGGCTTTGAATCTTAAAACCAAGGTTTTCAGTTTTGACATTGAAACTGACTGGCTGTCCCATACAGATGGCAAAGTACTTGCACCAATTGGCCCTATCAGGTAATTCCCATTAATGAGTTAACAGTTCTGTCTTATATTACCTGACATTTCTGGACTTTTTTTCAAAGGCAGGTCTATATATAACACATTGCAATAATCGAAATAGGATGTTACGAGAACATAAATTAATCAAATGTGTCCATATCCTACAACACTACTGATTAAACTGTGCCATCCTTGATTAAAAGTAACCCTTACAAATGATCATCTAAAGCTTTAGTTGATAAATATATCAATTAAATGAATTAAAGTTTGCTGTCCTAATCATAAACTCATGCAAATGGTACTCTCTTATTATCTGAGTGCATGATTATTGAAGTGTTCTGAATATTGGGACCAAGTCCATAGGTAAAAGGAGAATATTTCCATCAAAGATTATCTTAACTCCATAATATCAGCAGAGCAAGTATTTTTAGAATGTTTTGGGTTCTCTCCTGGGTTAAAACAATCTACACTGCAAAGCTAAGAGAGCCCCACTTAAACCTTTCCTGAGATGTCAAACTTTGGAAAAGCAGAGTCAATCACCAAAAATAACATCTTTTCTGTGGAAAACATTCAGAATTGGTGAGATCTTGGAGGGAGGGAAAGTGAACAACAAACTTCTAATCTTAAAGCACATTTTACTAGGAACTCTACAATCATTGGCCAGAATCTGTAACTGTTACTATCTATAACCAATGCTTAAAGAAGCCAAAACAAATTCTGGTTCACTGGTGTACATTGAAGCTAATCTCACCAGAGATTCTTATATTTAATCACAATACACACACACACACACACACACCATTGCTTATAAATAATCTCATATTTACCAGTTGTACTTCCCTGCTTTTCCACATATTGCCAACTGAATTCTTCCTGCTCAATACAGGCATTCAGACCTGGACATGCTGTTCCAGAAATGAGGCCTCACCAGGATTTTGTGCTATAATTCTCCCCATCTCTACTAGAAATCCCATCACCAATATATGAAGGGATCTGAAGTTCCCTTCTTTGACAACTGCAATTTCCTTGCCTCTCCCTTCCCTTAGATAATAACAGTTGGAAAAGAAGAATGGACAAAATATGGATTTTTGGGTGTCAAGTAGTCTCCCTTTAAAGTTGATTATATAGCCTTTCAAGTTAGTTAAGATTTCAAAGTATTTCATTATCTTTGTAGTGCAGGCATTGGCAGTGTGCCTAAGGCTACCTTAAAAGAATGATCTACTTAATTTCTGCATTTTTTCTGCATTTTTATTGCAATCTAATCTCAGCAGAGGGCAACTCTACAACTTCTATTCTGTAACACATACAGATGGGAAAAGTTACAGTCTATTTTTCTTTGAAATGCGCACGCGTGCACACACACACACACACACACAAATGATTAAGGTTGATCAGAGAGATTCTCTGCTTCCCAAACTTCCCATATTTTCAGGATTATGAAAGTTGTGGTGGACCCAAGTGCTCTGTATACTCCACATGATATCTGCATGTCCGTAGAGATTATGAAGGAAGTAGTATATTGTGGTGCTTTCATTTGTAAAGATCACAAAAGGAGGATTTAGCCAATAATGATGCCAGGCAGCAGCAATTGGTGGCTCCCATGTAAAACAATGTAATGAACTCACTCTGACTTTTATTCCAGATGATAAAAGTACTACCTGAGGTTGTGAATCATATCATTCAAATATATGCAATATCTTGGATAGCTTCTTTAAAGCCTGGAATAAAACTTAGTGGCAGATTCACCACACCAGGGACATGGAGAGTATGGGATGCAACTAGTCCAGGACTTCAAAGTCCTGAACTTTTATTTCAGTTGCTTGGAGATTGAGCTGCCTATAACTGGGAAAAGAATTCACTCTGTATATGCTCAGAAGCAAAGCCAAGATAATATAGTGGTTTGATTTTGGATTAGGATTCCAGGAACCCAAGTGTGACTAGTTTGTTTTCACTTCTCAAGAAAGAGTAGGGCTCAGCAGGGCGTATTTCAAATAGCCGTCTGATGACACAAGGGAGGACCTTTGAAATCTGCCCAAGAAAAAGCTATGATGGTGTTGTCATAAATAGGAATTGACTTAAGGCGCATAGCAACAACAAAATCAACAACAACAGTGCTCAGAAGCAAATTCTTTTCTTTCTCCAAGGTCATATGTTATATATACACACATACCAGTGAGTATCACTATTCTTTCTTTCACACACTAGGAAAAATTCTAATGATTTCTCCTCTCTTCCCCTGTGTGCTCTGCTTCAGACTGCAGTCTCTTTCCCCCTCTCTCAGAAGCACAAGTTCAGGTTTTCTGTCCACCTTTCCCTCAAATCCCCTTCTGAATAAATGGGATTAATCTGCTAGATAGGTTTGAGCTGTCGATCTTCCATAATTGCAATTAGACTCCTGATGTCTTCAGCAGCTGCTGCACAAATTGAATGAATGTATTAACAGTTGGCATCTGCCTTGTGAACCTTTCTTTTTTTATTTGGTTAGAAAGGCTATGTTTAAATAAAATAACTAAACAGATTAATTTCACCAGCATAAAAGTGCTGTGGTAGGGAAGCCTCTACCTGCTGAATTTCTTCCAATTAGCAACTGATTCAGTCACAAACCCTTTTAAGAGAAAAGGGGAGGAAAAGGAAGATCAGAAGGGTGGACGATAGAGACTTAAATAGAGTGAAGCAACCCATCTCATGAAGCATACCTGTTTCTCATTCATGCATGTATCATTGTACTTTCAGCCACTAGAAGGACAGCATCCCTGATTACTAATAATAAACATGAATATTTAAATTTTATCCAGCACTTAGAAGAAAGTGCTTGCCTCTATTCTGTGAATTTTTCAGTTGTCCTGAAGCAATTCAAAAAGATGCCAAGGGCCAGGTGATAAAATTGTAATGAAAGCTAAATATTTAAATTAGACTCTTCTGGCTGCAATCAGGCCACTAACTTAAGGTCAAATGAATGAAGAAAAATTGCTGGATACTTTCTCAAGAGGTTAAGAACCTTTGAAGTGCAAAAGAATATGGAGGAGGGAAATATGGAAAAGAATGCTCAAGTTGTCCTAAACACACAATAAATTATATTTACTAAAGAGAAAGGGTGGAAGTCTTTATGAAAATACTACTCTCTATCTCTCAAAACATTTTATCCTGTCCCCCTACAGTCAGACAGATAATCTTGTCAGGGTGACCAGATGTCCACCCTTTTACCTAGTCAGGATGACCAGATGTCCACCATTTCAAGGACATGTTCTACATTTCAACCTTCTGTCCAGAAGGAATTTCAAAATCTCCTGCATTTTGAACATGACTAAGAAGCAGGGAATCTTCCAGGTGCTGCATGATGGGGTGAGCTCCTGTCACTAGTCCCAACTTCTGCCAACCTAGCAGTTTGAAAGCAGTTCAGTGGGAAGGTAAACAGTGTTCTGTGAAATCATGATGGCCACGTGATCATAGAGTAGCCTCTAACAATGCTAGATCTTCTGTTTAGTAATGGAGATGAGCACCGCCCCTATGGTCAGACATGGTTTGACCACCTTGTCAATAGGGAATACCTTTACCTTTAAGAAGCAGATATTTACATTTATATCAGTGCTTTTGGGAGGTTTTTTTTTTTTTTGGCAATGTCCTACATTTTTTCTTGAATGTCCTATATTTTGTAGTGCCTTGTCCTCTTTTGCAGTTAGAACATCTGGTCACCCTCTCTCTAGTGTGTAAGGAAACTCTGTGGTGCTCAATAGTAAAGGCAATGTGGCAGCCCTGGCATTGGTACTTGACCTTCTTGAGAAGTTGTGGTAGGTTTAGTGCCCTCACAAGTAATTCACTACTGATATCTGCACAAGGTCTATAAGCCACCATTTTACATTTTATGGTTGGTGCACTTTCACTGTATCAGGGAAAATGAATTAATAAAATATTTAAATAAATATATTCCCACCATTTTGTACTTCACTTAGGGTCTCTATACTGTAAGCCAATTGGAGTCTCATTGAAGAGAAAAGCTGGATATAAATCAAATAAATAAATAAACAGAAATTTTAAATAGCACCTTTATAGCCACTTGTCACCAAGTAAGTCCAGGGCCTAGGAGCAAAATGTCTGAGAGTATTTTGACAAGGAGCCCATTAAATTTGGAATTATTTGGGAAATGTACTTTGTACTCCCTCAGGGATCATTTCATCTCTTCTTACCATATGTTGCAAGATTATCTCTTTTTCTTTTGTCTCTTCTTACTATATGTGTTTCAAGGCTAGGTGCTGGTGCTAAAATAATTATCAGTGTATGCAGAGGTCTAGCATTGTTCAAACTATAACAGCTTAACTTTATTTATTTATTTATTTATTTATTTATTTATTTATTTATTTGATCTCCTACAGTTCTCCTTATGCAGGATTCAAGGCAACTTACAGCCACGATTTCTATGAAGCAAGATTTGGTGAAAGTGCCTTAAGCATACAAAGAGTACATTTCCTTTACAAACAAACAATTACTGTCAGCCTTGGTGCAAAAAGAGTCTTACCAATAACTATGACTTCATGTAGAAACACAAATTCTGTGGCTAGTTTTGGATAACACAAGTTTTGATTCCAAGAAAATTCTAGACCATCTAGGAAAAATTGTGTGCAGGCCAGCTATCTTTATATCTCTGTTTTAGCTATAACATGTTAAATCATTTTGGAGATGTGGGCAACCTTCATGCAACCTGGGGTCACTTTCCAGATTGGTCAAGTACTTGGGGTTGCATGCATAAGGGTCATGGCCTAAAAGGAAGGGACCTTAGCAAAATTTTAACAAAAAGAATCACAAAACTGACTAATTTTCTATTTATATTCTATTTATTGTATTAAAATTTGATTATTAACAAATGAAACCCTCTCATATTAAGAAATGTAATTTATTGCATGATTAATTAGCATTTGCAAATTTTAGTTTCATTAATAACAAATAACCTTCCTTGATGATAATCACAACTGCTAGTGATACTGCTTATTCTTCTTGTTGTTTATTATTATTACTTTGGAATGGTGCAGAGTCACATTGTGTGAGCTGTGTAATAGATATATATATAAATTAAATGTTCATAGGCCACTGAGGAAGACAAGGCATCTGGCCTTGGTTTATGAATTTTCATTTTACCTTTTTCTGCATTTGCAGATCCTTTAGTGGGGTAAATGGTACCCTTTTAGTAATTTGTTTTTGTTTTTTTTGAACTACAAGTGTTTTTTGTTTTTTCCAACTACAAGTGTGGTGTGGTTTTTTTTGAACTACAAGTGTGTTTTTTACGGGCATTGTTATTCTTTTATAAATTTGGCCCTCGATTTTTTGTGCCTTTTATTACATTTTCATTATTGGCACATGATTTAGTGGGGTACTTTTACCCTTTTAGTAATTTTTAGGGGCTTTTCTGCTCCAGGATTTGGCTAATCCCTTCTATGTTTCTATATATCTTATAACATTGTTTTTGAAGTTGGGTGGGACATGGTTGTTTATATTCCTTTGGCATAACCCCCTTCTTTGGTTTTTTGGTATATATCTTGGGTTTTTTTGCCTTTGGGACTTTTGTTGGTTTCTTTCAACTTTGGCACAACTGCACATCTTCAAAAACTGTGTAATTAACGCAGAGTTGTGCTTCTATCCTAAAACTGCAATTTCTGTTAATATAAACTTTAAATGCACTTAAATTGACTATACTATTATGTGGACTATGATATTGGTAATGGAAAATTATATTGACAGTTAAAAATGTTATATTTAATGGGGTAGTCAATATCATGCCATTTAGTCCCTTTTAGTCCCTCCACTATAGTCCCATTGGTTATAGTGCATTTTGAAATTTGCTGCTCAAATTTGGCTATAAACCTCAAATTTTAAGAGGGAAAATTCTGGAAAAACTAGGGAACACAGGGAAGAGTTAAAAGGGAATTATGGAGTAGCATGTGGCCAATAGGCTAAATGTTGTTCTTCTGAACCCTATTTAAATCAAAGTAACTTAATAAATATGCATTTTGGTGGTTTGCTGTTTGATGAAAATGCTCAAATTTCAGAAACAGCATAGGTTTACAGAATATGATGCTGATCTATTTTGTCATTATGAAATCTCAAACACACAGAAGGAATATAATACCACTGTGCCTTTTTCTCTGTTCACCTTTATCAAGATATTCTCCAAATATTGGATATATCAACCAAGAACTTCTATCCACAAGTGTATAAAAGAAGTACATATAAAAGGCTTCTTCAAATATATACTAACATTTAAACAAACCTTGCTTCAAATTCAGATTCTTACCTTATCAGCATCATTCAAATGACAAATGTATCAGTTTGTCTAATAATCCAGAGAGGCTGCCAGACTTTCGCTTGTGAACTGTTAGATATCATTGCAAGCAATATGTTATACTGAGAAGATTAAGCACAGAATAAAGCAGGCTTCTCTCAATAAATCTATATTGTTTTAGAAGCATAACACTTGATTTGTAAAAAACAAAATTTTCACCTATTATAGAAAGACTTGGTTTGTGTAATCAAACACTGTATATGACACTTTGTCCTGGCATATATACAAAAGAGATGACAAAATGAAGGACACATGGAATGATGAGCCAATGAAGATGAATCCCAAATTCTACTAAGTGAGATAGAAACTGCAGTAAGAGAAATAATGAAAACCAAATCACCAGGAACAGATGATATTCCAATTGAACTGCTGCAATCCACATTGATAGAGTCAACTCCAGTGCTAACCAACATATGTCAACAGATATGGAAAACAAAACAATGGCCAACAGATTGGAAGCAATCAATATACATTCCCATCCACAAAAAGGAAGACACAAGACACATGGCAGGGGGTTCCAAAAGAAAATCAGCATGTGCTTTATAGACTATAGCAAAGGCTTTGCATAGATCATGAAAGGCTATGGAACTCCCTTAAAGACATGGGAGTGCCAACACATCTGATAGTTCTGATGAGGAATCTGTACTCACGACAAGAGGCTACTGCCAGAACAGAACACAGAGAAACAGAATGGTGCCCAATTGCAAAGGGGTCAGATAAGGCTGTATCTTTTCACCCTATCTGTTCAACTTGTTTGTAGAATATATCATAAGAAAAGCAGGCTTGGACACAGAAGAAGGAGGAGTAAAAATAGGAAGAAGGAATAGCAACAATCTAAGATATGCAGATGATACCATATTAGTAGCAGAAAACCTCACAGATCTGGAACTACTACTAAAAAAGATTAAGGAAGAAAGTGCAAAGGTAGGCTTACTGTTGAACATCAAGAAGACAAAAATAATAACCACCAAGGACCTTCACAAGTTCAACCTAGACAATGAAAAAATAGAAATAGTAAAAGAATTTCCATACCTGGTATCAAACATTGGTAGCAATGGGGACTGCAGTCAAGAAATCAGAAGAAGACTAAGAATGGGGAGGATGGCTATGAAAGAACTAGAAAAGATTCTAAAATGCAAAGATATACAATTCAGCACAAAAGTGTCATGCCCTGCCTGAATGAGGATGAGGAGGATGAGCCAGAACCTCCTCCGGGTCCTGAGCCTACAGCGGAGGAGCTCCAGCCCAGTCCTAGCAGCCCTGCAGTGCCACCTCCCATGGAGCCTCCAGCAGAGCCTGTGGCTTCTCAAGAGGCTCTGCAGCCAAGCTTTTCAACGACAAAGTCATCAGACATGGAAGAAGATCAAGGGACCATGCCCACCTTTAGGCAGTGTAGAGCACTCAAGAAGGCTTTATGAAAAATGCCGAGGTCATCAAGGTGATCAGCCCTAGCTGAGCTCTGGCAGCTCAGGGATTTAAGCAAGTGTGGAAATGCTGCCTTGGTGCCAGAGATTATATGAGCTTCCTGTTGAAAGCCTCTGTTTCTGTCTCTCCTTGTTCCTTCCCTTGAACCCTTGACTCCTGACTATCTTGGACTCCTGTATCCTTGACCTTCAAACCATTGACTACTCTTGGACCTCTGAATCCCTGGACCTTGGACTGCCTTGCTTCTCAGCCTCCCTGCAACCCTCAACCTACGGACTGTGTTTGACTCTTCACTTGCTGCTCCTTTGGATTGGTAACTATGACTTTGTTTGGGTCTTTCCCTCACTTTGGCTATCAGCCCCGCTGCCTGCTTTCCAGGACAAAAAGTTAGAATCATACAAGCCATCGTATTCCCTATTACCATGTATGGATGTGAGAGCTGGACAGTTAAGAAAGATGATAGGAAGAAAATCAATGCATTTGAGATCTTGTGCTGGAGAAGAGTGCTGAGGATTCCATGGACAGACAAAAGGACAAACAAATGGGTCCTAGCAAATCAAGGCAGAAATCTCCCTGGAAGCCAAGATGACAAAACTGAGGCTGTTGTACTTCAGACACATCATGAGAAGGAAGGACTCATTGGAAAAGACAATGATGCTGGGAAAAGTGGAGGGAAGTAGAAAGAGAGGAAGGCCACATGCTAGATGGATGGACTCTATTAAGGAGGTCATGGGTATGGGGTTGCAGGAATTAAACAGAACAGTGGAGGACAAAGTGTACTGGAGATGTCTCATCCATAGGGTCTCCATGAGTAGAGATTGACTTAAGGGCAGTTAACAACAACAAACAGTGCAATCATATCTGACTACCCTCCAGTTAGGCAATCTTTAATGCATATTTATTCTTAAGGTATTAGTAAGAAAGAAGAAATTCAAGAACACCTGGCTCATTATTCCTGGGCTGCATCTACACTGCAGAATTAATACAGTTCAACACTGCTTTAACTTCCATGGCTCAGTGTTATGAATTTCTAGGATTTGTAGCTTTGTGAAATATTTTACCTTCTCTAGTAGAGAGTTCTGGTACAACAACAAACTACAAACCCTAGGATTCCAAAGGATGGAGCCATGACAGTTAAAGTGGTGTCAAACAACATTAATTCTGCAATGTGCCAACAGCCTTGGTCTTTAACATATTTTTGAAGTTATCTTTCTTCATTTGTGCTATGTACTTGCATACTGTGCAGAATTAAATAACTTCTTTGTTTGAATATAGTTATCCCTGAATGATAGGGTCACCTTAGGGTTACCATAAGTCAGAAGTGACTTGAAGACACACAACACACATACATCACAGAATACTATGGTATTATTTTAATTTAATTTATTATTATTTCACAACAGCTCCTCAAGTTGAATTTCTCCTTGTTTACCCACAGGGAAATGATTTTGTGAATCACAAATCAACTCAGAAAACCCTTTGCATTAGGCCAACTCCATGACATGAGAGAGAGCCTTTTGATGAAGAGCACAGATTAGGAAGATAACCTGATATAAAATAGACGTCTCCTACAATTTGTTTAATCCACTGTTTTCCTGGGAAACAATGTTAAAAATTCTCTAGGCCTGATGAGTATTGAAAAAGAGGTCAAGTCATGCTGCCTATATATTTAGTTCCTTGATTTTATGAGCCACTTGAACACACTCCAATTTATACATTAGGGAATAATAAATAAACAGAAGTTACAGCATATAGAACCCATTACTAAACTCTTTCATGATTTACATTTCTTTAAGCCTCAGAATGTTCAAAGTACTAGTAAATTCCTACTTTGTAAGGTAATGTCTGAGTATTTCTACTTACCCTGGCCAATCATTAAAAACATGAAAATACTAAAAAAAAAAAAAAAAAAAAAGGTGCAAAACCAGTTGACAAAGAAAGTTGATTCTTTCACTGTACATTTTCAAGGCCTATTATCTGCCTAAAATCATAAAGTTGAAAGCAACTATAAGGCCAATCCACTCCAATCCTCTGCTATGTAGGAATACACTCCTCAAAGATGCCTTCTGTTTAATAACCTCTAAAGAAGGAAAATCTGCCACCCTCAAAAGCATCCTATTCCATTGTCAAACTGTTCTTACAGTAAAGAAGGTCTTCCTAATGTTTAGGTGGAATCTCTTTTCTTGCAATTTGAATCCACTATTTCATGTTCTAGTCTCAGGTTCGCTCCATCTTCTATAGGACATTTCTTCAGATATTTAAGGATGGCTGTCACATTACCTCTCAGTCTTCTCTTCTCCAGGCTAAATATATTCAGTTCCCTAAGCCATTTATCATAAAGCTTGGTTTCCAGTCCTTTGATCAACTTAGGGGTGAAACAGATGGTATTGACAGAGCGGTATCAAGCTACACCTGCCAATGCTGGATTGGGGCAGCAGCAACCACATGCCACAGCCCCACTCCAGCTGTTTGCCAGTGCAAGAAGAAGCAACAAATTGCCACTCTTTTTCGAGCTGGCAAAAAGCCGGCTTTTCTGTGCGACTGCAAGCTTTGTGGCACTCCTTTGCCATGTGCCATCTAAACACCACACTGTCAGAGGGCCATAAAGCCAGCCACTATGTGGTCAGCAGGGTGGCATGACACTGGCTTCCTGGTCTTGGGGGCATGCATCAAGCATACACCATACCCCCAAGCTGCCAGGAAGCCAGCATATTGTGCTGGTCTGTTTTGGTCCTTAGTCGCCTTTCTCTGGACATGTTTCAATATCCTTCTTGAACTGTAGTGCCCAGAACTACAGTATTCCAGTACTGTACTGTATTGAGGTCTGACCAAAACAGAATAGAGTGGTACTACTACTTCCCTTGATCTGTACACTAGACTCTTGTTGATGCTGCCTAGAATTGCATTGTTTTGTTTTGTTGTTTTGTTTTTTGGCTTGTTAGCTTTATCCCAGTTCTCCAATTGTCAAGGTTGTTTTGAATTATGATTCTTTCTTCTGGGATATTCACTGTTGCCCCTTAATTTGGTGTTTTCTACATATTTTATAAGCATGCTTTCTACTCCATAATCTAAATAATATATAAATATATTGAACACTAGGCCCAGGAGAGAACCTTGATGCAGCCCACTAATCATTTATCTCAAAGATTATGAGCTCTCTGGGTTCAGTCTGTTAACCAAGGACAAATCCACCTATCAGTAGCACTGTCTAGCCCTCAGTTTACCAACCAGCCTGCAAGAATATCATGTGGGTCCTTGTCAAAAGCCTTAAGGAAATTCACATAAACAATATTCACAGTATTCCTCTGATCTACTAACCTTGTAACTCTCTCTATATATAAGATATAAAAGAGAGATTAGTTTGACTTGTTTTTGAGAAACCTAGGCTGGCTACTTTTTAAATGTTCCTTTTTAAATATGCACAGACAGAGTGCACTCTCTCTGGATCTCACCTGAATCTTCATCATAAGCTGGCCACACCACAATCACAAGGGAGTTGGTGAGCCATTTTCCATCTCATTGTGTCGCTGATTGGTGCTAAACATCTGGTACAGTACTACTTCTGCAACCCCTTTAAGTCACTATCTGCTACCATCTTTTATATCATTAGTTCTTGGAAGTGTGTATGAATGAGTGTCTTGTGTGAATGGTGATTTCCTTGATTATAAATAAAATTGTGTTTGAACTTGCACTCTGGAGTTCTGTTTCTCAGAACACAGGCTTGATCCCCACTTTAGTTGTCCAAGCCCTCTCAGCTGCTGTCATTCGAGCTGATAAAAATTCCATATTGTAATAGTAATTGTGGGTGCCCTCTTGGGACCCTTGCATTTTGGGTAATACAATGCTTAATTCAAACATATCTCTACACTTCATGCCCTATGTTACTATTCTGCATGGAGGTTGTGTAGTGTTATAATTGCATATATCCTCACGTGTTTCATGTGGTAGTTTATACTATGCTAAGGGCTTGCTGTGATAAAAACACATGATCTAATATAACTGAAGAAAAAAATAATATAAGGTTGACATTCAAATGGGAAAATTTCTCTTAAAAATGGAAAAGATTCCAAAGTCAAAGTAGTATTGTGTCAGTTTTTAATAATCATATCACCAGGAAAAATGCAAAATAATTTAAAATAAATAAGAGAACCAGACATAAATGGTTTAGATTAAAGGTCAATATGGGAGTAGACAAAGCAACAGTTTAACTCTACAGATATATATTGACATAGTTTATCTGATATTTTGCAGAGTTTTGTGCAGCACTGAGAATAAAAATCTGGAAATTAAGTAGCCTACCTGCAAATAGTAATATAATACTGAGAAGGACAGCATAGGGCTCCCAGGCTTTATTTAGCTTGCCAAAACATTTGCTGTCCTGTCCAAGCAATCACCAAGTCAACCACTCTGGGGAAAATAAGTAATATTGCAAGGTGCATAACATTTGGCAGACCAAACCTCTCCAGGGTCAATGTCCTTTATTTAAACCCTATTTAAACCAAACATCTTAGGGATGGCTCACATGCCCTACAAGTGGATATCTCCCAAAATCATGAACATTCTTTTATGCAAAAAAAGTATAAAGTTTAAGACTGCATGTTGGATTATGTGAGTAAGAATAGGTCAGCTCCCTGATCATATGTTGCTAGGTATGCATCTGAAAAAGCCATGATTATTCAAAGCTTTGTTGTTATACTCCACAAAGGTTTGAAATGTTGTCTTGGGGATAACTGTAAAGAGGACCATTTCCCCTCCTGATAGATTGTTTCTTCTTTTAAAAATAAAAAATCCATGCATTGCAAGAATTGGCAATAACAGCTCTTCACACTGCTTCAGATTAAGATCCATGCCAGCTATCTATTGTTTCCCTGTCACCTCAATATTATCATAACTTTGCTTTCTGCTCCTTCAGCATCTCTTCTAAAGTATCTTCTTTAAATCATACCTATGAATTTCAGCACAGTGAAAGGTGGAACAGTCTCTACTTTAAAAATTATCTTCAGAGCTTTACTAAGAAAGCATATCCCAAGTATTACATGACCACACAGCTCTGTGATTCGTGAACAGTGCCAGGTTCTTAAATTAAATCTTAATGGTATTTTGCTGAATTTGAAAGGCAGTTCCATTACTATAGTCTATAACCTAAATCTTGCAATACAAAAATGATTTCACATGTATTTATAAAGGAAAGGGGAAAAAGGAACAGTAAGATTGTATCCTGAAAGATGCACTATGAAAGCAATTTATTTCAGACAAATTTGACAAGAACAAGTAGCTTACATATAACTGTGGTTCTTTAGATGATCATCTGTGAACTCACACAAATGGGTGATCCTGTTTCTTCAAATAAGTTTTTCATAGTTATACTTACCTTTATTCTTCCACTAGTTCAGAAGGATTATTACTTTGCTACTGTTGACTTAAAATATGTCTTATTTTGCATCTCTTGATTCATCCAGATTGCTTATACCATTTAAGGATGCCTCCCTGCACCATGACAGTTTTCACCAACTGAATGGCACAGCTGGCGGCCACTCTGGAGGAAGTTACTATGCTTCCATACATCAGTGTCTGTCTTTTTGTGGCTTCATTTTGTCATGTTCTTGAGCATCATCTACATAATACTTAAAATTTTTCTAACTCAGACATTTGTTTTATTATTATAAAAAAAGGATAAGTCTGGCACCAAGGAACAATAAATTACAAAAAGAAAGAAAACTTTTACAATTGGAGCTTGAACACCAAAACTTAGAAGAAATGGCCCTAAAAATAAAAAAGACCAAACAACAATACTTTGAGAATGCCAATAAGATAGGGAGAAGTCTGGCCAAATTGTTAAAACAAGAGAAAAGAAGAAAAATAATAACTGAAATTACACATAAAGGAAAAACCTGCAAGACACAAGAGGAGATAAAGAATTCATTTTTGGAATTCTATACTAACCTATTTAAAGAAGAAACCTTGCCCAAAGAGCTGAATATACAAGAATACCTTGACAAAAAAAACCCATCTTTGAGCTCAATGAACAGCAGAAAGAACAACTAAATGCAACTATAACAAAACAAGAAATAAGACAAGCTATTAAAGACCTTAAAATAGATAAATCCCCAGGTCCAGACAGCTTTTCTGCAGTATATTACAAAACCTTTGAAGAGATCATAGTGGAAACAATGCAGAAAACCTTCAACTCGATTTTGTCAGAAGGCATTCCTGACTCTTGGAAATATTCAGACATCTCGCTCATTCCGAAAGAAGGTAAAAATATAAAAGAAATAAACAACTACAGACCAATCTCACTCCTGAATGTAGATTATAAAATATATGTCTCTATATTAGCTTTAAGGTTAAAAAATGCAAAAAAAAATGCAATTAAAAACTACATTCAAGAAGATAAAAGTGGCTTTCTTCCAGGAAGATATGTAAGGAACAATATTAGAAGTATAATAAACACAATTGAATACTATCATGTGAACAATGAAAAGAAATTAGGTTTGGTGTATATTGATGCTGAGAAAGCCTTCGACAAAGTGAGATGGGAATTTATGACAGCCTGTTTAAAGAAAATAGGTATACAAGGTCAATTTCTAAAATGCATTCTACAAATATACAAAGATCAGAGAGCAAGGTTGTTAATAAATGGAGAAAGAAGCGAAGAATTTAATATCTATAAAGGAACAAGGCAAGGATGTCTGATTTCCCCCTTGTTATTTATAATAACAGTTGAAATACTTATTAGGGCAATAAATGAAAACAAAACAAAAAAATAAAGGGAACAAAAATCAAGAATGAAGAAATAAAAGTTAAAGCCTATGCAGATGATATTGTGGTGACATTACAAGATCCATTAGAAAACATACAAGAACTTTTTGAAAAATTAAAATTTTTGGTAAACACTCTGGCTTTAAAGTGAACAAAGAAAAAATGATGATAATGACCAAAAACATCAAGAAAAAAGAACAAAAGAAACTAGCTAGTCTTACAGGCTGCACCTTAACAAACAAAACAAAGTATTTAGGAATATGGATCACCAGTAGAAACATGGACCTGATGACAAATAATTATACTAGATTATGGGAAGAGATAAAAAAAGATCTAATCAAATGGAATAAATTGAATTTGTCTATATTAGGAAGAATATCAGTGATAAAAATGAACATTCTGCCAAAGATATTATATTTGCTGTTAAATCTCCCTATTATAGTAAAAGACAAAATATTTTCATCATGGAATAAAGAAATAAGCAAATTTATCTGGAAAGGCAGAAAGCCAAGGATAAAATTATCAACACTTCAGGACAACAAAATGAGGGGAGGATACGCGTTGCCAAACTTCAAAATATACCATCAAGAGTGCTGCCTAATCTGGTTACAAAACTGGATAAAATTAGAAAACCAAAAATTGTTAAATTTGGGAGGCTTTGGAAACTGTTTTGGATGGCATGTGTACATTTGGTACGACAAACACCAAGTAAATAAAGATTTTAATAATCATATTTTGAGAAAATCCCTTTTAAGAACTTGGCTAAATATAAAAATCACCAGAAACTTCCATTATGGATCTCCACTCAAGAAGCCTTCTTTCAAAGAAGTAAGAAGGGAGAATGGATAAAATATCAGGACTTACTTAGAAAAAACAATAAAGGAGAATTTTATCTCTCTGAAAGGGAAGAATTGAAGAAACAAAATATAAACTTAATGTGGTTTAGCTACTATCAGATCCAAAGCAAATACAGAGAAGATATAAAAAAATCAAGAGTTTCAACAATCAGCAAATGAATTGGATAAAATTTTACAATCTCCGGACAAGGGGAAAATTTCAAAATTATATAAGCTACTTCTGGAAATTGAACTAGAACAAGAATATATCAAAAAATTATGATCAATTGGGCAAGAGATATCGGATACACAATATATATTGAAGACTGGGAAAATGCATGGAAAAAAACTAATGCTTTTACTGCTTCACAAGACTTGAAAGAAAACTTCATGAAGATTTCCAACAGATGGTATTTTACTCCAACAAAATTAAAAAAAAATAAACAAGAAGCTTAGCGACAGGTGTTGGAAATGTCAAAAGGAAGCTGGCACATTATATCATATGTGGTGGACCTGCCCAACAATTCAAAAATTCTGGCAAAAAGTTCATAAAATTATGCAACAAAAATTTAACAGTCAAATCCCTTTTACACCAGAACTATTTTTATTAAATATTACCACCAGATTAAATAAAGAACTAATAACTAAATATTGGAGAATAATTCTGTATTTAACAACAGCGGCCAGAGTAATCATAGCTAGAGGTTGGAAGACAGAAGATAGCCCAAAAATAGAGGACTGGAAAATGAAGGTAGAAGAGCTGAAATATATGGATAAACTGACAGCCTTATTAAATTCAAGATCGCTTGGCAAAACAGAAAAAGAATGGGAAAAATTCAAAAATTTACTTTTGGAAGATTAATTAAAGATTGAGAAAGTTATCAAATAATAACAATAATAACAATAAAAAGGCAACAAAGGAAGATATAAATCAAATAAAAAAACAAACTGGAAGATGAAATGAAAAAGAGAGGGGGGGAAGGGGGGTTGGAAAGAACACAGGCTCCAAGGCTTAAAAAGGGAAATAAAGAAAAGGAATTAGTAAAAGAATTTATAGCAAACTAATTCAAGCAAGGTTATAAAACTGTAGATACATAAGATTTAAGCATATAAAGACTTTAAAAACTATTTTATGACCAGATTTACTTACACACACACACACACACACACACATATATATATATATATATATATATATATATATATATATATATATATATATATTATAGCAAAGAACAACAACAACAGAAAAAGGAAAATATGAAGCACTTGCAAGAGACAGAAATTGGAAGTGAAGAAGAGAAATTAAGATACAAGTGAAGCATTAATTTGAACCTAATGTGTCTGGGCTTTTCTGTGTTTCTTTTTTATTGTTTTTTTATTATCAAGTATAACTGTAAAATCTTGCTGATATTTCAAATGCATACTTTACATTATTATTTTTTTAATAATAAAAATTAATTTAAAAAATTTTTTTTGACAAATCCACCTAAATATTAGGAAGAACTTTCTGACAGTAAGAGCTGTTTGACAGTGGAACACACTTCCTTTGAGAGTGGTGGAGTCTCCTTCATTTGAAGTTTTTAAACAGAGGCTGGATGGCCTTCTCTTGGTGGTACTTTGATTGTGTATTCCTGCATGGCAGGGGTTTGGTCCAGATGGCCGTTGAGGTCTCTTTCAACTTTATGATTCTATGATTCCATGACTAACTACTGAGAGAGGTGGCACCTTTGTCCTCACCACTGGCTTTACTGCCCTCCCAACCAAGGCTACTGTGTCACGACTTCTTTCCTAACAATGTAATGCACTTCCATTTTTGAACTGTGTGTAGGGGTGGTGGAACCTGTCACTGTTTCCCAACCCATGACAGATAAAATAAAAATAGGGAGTCTGGAATCTACTCAGACACCACTCCCAGGGATGATTGGTGCCCCCCACTGGATTACTCACATCTAGCCAGTGTGTAGTACATCCCACCAAAGTGGTGAAATGGGTGAAACCAGCCCATGATAGACCCAGGCCTTGTGGACAATCATACAAGAACAACACACACACTTTCCTGCTAATTCAGTTCTGCATCTGTAAAATCCTGTATCTCCTTACTATCTACATCCAGGATCTGAACAGTCAGCCTGGCCAAACCTTGGGGGAAAATGCCTGCAAATTCTCCACCAATATGTAGCTTAGGATCTCTCTAGAGGAATTTAACTAGCTCAATTATTCACTTGGCTGGGCTACAAACAGCCCTTGTTGGGGTCGTTCCCACTTGTATACCAAAAGAAAGGAATAGAGAATCACAGAGGCAGAATTCTTTCTATAAACTGTATTTTATTAAAGGGGGAAAGCACACAACGAAACAATCATACACACACACTAAAGGCTAAGGAATATAGGAGTGAGTGGTGGAATAGACAAAGAGTCTCCACTAATGGTGATACTTACTATCGACATGTTGATTCCAAATGGTTCCAATTAGATGGTGTGATGTTGGACTCAGCTGCATGGGAAGCACTGTGGGAAACAGCTGCAAGTCAGAAATAGGAAGAATTCATGGTGATGCAGGGTCCCCTTGCATTCTATCTAGCCTGAGGAAACAAAAGAAATTTAGGTCCTTATGTTGGCCAAAACTAGCCTGAGGCAAAGATACATCAAAGGGCCAAATCTGCATGGGAAAGGATCACTCGAGGTAGGGCTTCAAAAATGGTGAACAGAGTTGTAAATTAGCCCTCTTCAGCTTGGGTGCAAAACATTCTGGCTGTAAATCACCTAGCCTTCCTGTCTTCAGAGGTGTGAATCTTCCCTTATCCACAAACTATCTGATTGATCTGCTAATAAGGTACCTTAGTATGTGACCTGCCATCTCTGGGCTCATGGCTGCTTATAGTTCAGAATCCATTCAGAGCCATGAAAAAGTAGCACATAAACCATAAAACTGGAAGGTTTCCAGTGCTCATAACATATCCCCCCCCCACAAATCCTTGAAGTTGAGTGATCATGTGATGAAAAGGATTTTCAAATCAGCTTTGCCAAAACAATTTTGGGGTGTGAATTGAGGAGTCTGATGTATGGATGGGATTGGGGCAATTCTGGAACTTATTCATTCATATTCACATGCAAGGCAATATCAAACCAGAAAGCAATTAATAAATGCAAAAGCAATCAATATATCAATAGTCAAAACAAAACAATCAGTATATGCATATTGAAGCAGCAAACTGAAATCCAGATGTGAGGTATTCAAAAGCAAGTCTCTTTAAATGTATTTGTGAACCAGATTGAGTCTATAGATTTCAAGGTATGCTGGCCGTAACAGACCAGAGAGAAGTTTTGATGAACCAAATCCAAAGATAGAACAGTGTCCAAAATTGTCATGAAACAATGTCCAGGACTTATGTGTAGGTTGCGTATTGGTCGGCAAGGTCCATAGCAACTAGTCCCACAAATTTGAGCACAAATGGTGAAAGTTTTGGTAAAGTTCAGACTGGATGCCGGAACAGACAAAACAAAATTGGAAGGTTTCCAGTGCTCATAACAGAAATGTCTCCCAATTCACCTGGATGGTCTAAATACCCTAAAGGAATTATCTAGATCCCCTAAAAGCACCAGAGCCCATCTGATCTTGAAAGTTAAGCAAGATCAACTCTGGTTAGTATTTGGGTGAGATACCATCAGCAAATACCAAGTGATAGGCTATGTTTCAAAGGAAGGAACTGTGAAAACCATCCCTGAATATTCCTTACCTAAGAAAACCCTATGTCATAAGTCGATGAAGGCACATACATGGAAAGAGAGAAAGATCACACTTTGTGGTTACACTCTTGTATGGCTGAATGTGGCGGCATCATTATCATCATCATCATCTTCATATTCATCATATTCATTTATATCTCACCTTTCTTCCAATAAGGCAACTAACATATTCTAAAAAATACTAAATAAAACTTATACAAAAGCATTGACAAAAGTATAAAGATAAGATTTAAAAAGTGATTAAACAATTTATACAGTGAAAATATTAAACATTAAACATTAAAATATTATAATTATTTAAAAGACTACCGGTATATATAAACTTCAAAAATAGCTTCATACCGCATTAAAAGTACCGCATATGCCACCTCCCCCCCCCAGATATATTGCACAGCCTCTGAAACCTCCCCAAACTGTCTTTCCATGCCTCATGGGATAGAAGCATATGGATATGTCCTCATTGCCCAATTAGAAATAATTATATCATAGCTTTGATCTTCTAGGGTCCTCTAAAAGTTTCAGTGCTGCTGAAATCATTTTGTGTCTGGCTATAGGGACATAAACAGATTATTCTCCAATCATGCACACTCCACATAAGGCATGAAAGCAATGAGAGGAATGGATCTTTCAGAGGCTGCAAAATAGTTCTTGGGAGGGTTTGGGCTTTGTACAGGAAGAAAGGGAATACTAACCCCTACAACACCTAAAAAGTCTTGTAGATGGAAGGGAAATCTAAATATGTCTATGCCACCAACAGGATGCTAGCCTGTAGCAGTCACTCAACATCCATCAAAGCTCACCAGAGGCAGCATTTGCTTCATTTTCTCAATTTAACTAGGGAGGTAATTCCCATTTCCCTACCTAAAGATGTGGGTGCTCCAGTAAAGGTAAAGGTAAAGGTATTCCCCATTGACAAGGTTGTCAAGTCATGTCTGACTGTAGTGGGCAGTGCTCATCTCTGTTACTAAGCCAAAGAGTCAACTTTGTCAGAGACTACTCTGTGATCATGTGGCTAGCATGATTCACAGAACACTGTTTACCTTCCTACTGAAGTGGAACCTATTTATCTACTTGCATTTGCATGCTTTGGAACTGCTAGGTTGGCACAAGCTGGGATTAGTAATGGGAGCCCACCCCATCATGCAGCCCCAAGTCTCAAACTGCCAACCTTCCCATATTGCAATCAACATCTTAACCACTTGAGCCACCACATCCCTTGAGCCACCACATCCCACATTTACTAGTTTTAAGATGCATTCTTTTCATGTACTTGCAGACTGAGAGGGAAAGGCAAGTGTGATATCCTTTGCATACGCACAGTAGAAGAAAACACAGTTCCTGCCAGTTTTCTTCATCTGTGCTTCCTGGATAAATAGATGAGCACCTAAAGAGATACAGTTAAATGTATGAAATTAATCACATTTTTAATTTCAATAGAACAAACACCCAGGTGAGCCCTGGTGGCACAGTGGTTAAATACCTCTACTGCAGCCACTCACTCATAAACCACAAGGTAGTGAGTTCAATACTAGTCAGGGCACAGGCTTGACTCAGGGCTGCATCCTTCTGAGGTCGCTAAAATGAGTACTCAGGGGGCAATGAGCTCACAGTTGTAAACCACTTAGATGCTCCATAGCACGGTATGAAATGAAGCTGCTTGCTTTTGCATTTCCTTTGCATTTAGAAAACACAAAATCAGTGAACTTGCTATTATGGGATTTGGAGCCCATATATTTTGGGCCAATTATTTACAAAATACATTTGTTGTGAAAGATCCCCTTTAAATTCTACTTATTTGGAAGAGTTAGCAGATCAACCTGATTTGAGCAATGCTTATTTCAACTTATTAATATAGCTGATATTCATTATATATTTTTCTATTTAAATAACTGAATATCAGGGTTGGCTACCATTTTTCTGATTTTGATTGCTTCTTTGGCTGCCTGATGTGCATCAGTTGACAAGGGCATTTACACTTGCATGTCATGTCATTTCTTTCAACATACTAAGTGAAGTAAAGACATTTCTGAAATGTTTTGACCCTGCCTGGTATTTTTTGTTCAAGTGTTTCTTGCATTCTCTTTGAATTTTTCAAAAAAATATATTTCATGTTGTTGTTTTTATAAATGGTAGCTAAAAGAAATGATACTCCACTGAGGTCAAGTACCTTTTAAAATACTTTTAGTTTGATATTGTCCTAACATATCATTTTTTTCCTGTCAGTAGTGTAACTTACATTGGTCAATTTAATATTTTATGTACCAAACTTCTAGTCTATAAAAGTCTAAATGGCAAAGACTGTCTCATTTAGGTTCTTTTAGATATAAAAATTATATCTTTATTTCACCCAAAGGTATTCTCTGAGCTATATGCCTCTTTTAAAAGATATTTGTGATGGGTGGGATAAGGAACTGGATGATCATTGCCCAGCTATTTCCCAGATAAAGTCCTGCTATGGGGGACTGCTTTGTTCTATCATCTGGAGCACTATGATATGAAGGATTTCATTAAGCATTCAAAGCCTGAAGAAATAATCAATTATGTGCTTTGCTTCCTTTCTCATTGTGCTTTATTTGCATCCTGTGGAGTTAGTGGCCATTGCACCGACACAAAGATGACACCGAACATGGCTATATAGTTATAAAACTTGGCCACAACTTTATTTGTACAGGATCATCAATAATTTTAACACATTAATTTAACCAAAGTTTTCTTTGTTCTTGACACATGTATTCACATCTCTCCTTTTAATTCATGTGTCAAGAACATCAAGTTCCAAATAAACCCCACATCGCAAAAGTCATCTCCCCCCAAACACAATGACACCATCGTTTAACTCATGATGTAACTTGTCAATGCCGTCATCAATTAGTTTGGTGACGACATAGCAACAAATGAATTAACCCCTTGATGTATACTCTTTATCCACTTGTATTTTAACTAATTTCTTAATTCCAATTAACTAACTTATCCCCGGGGGGGGGGGGGGAAATCATGCCCACCATAACATTAAAACAGTTTGTTAAAACATAACCTCACATAACCCTGACACTCAGTTGTGACGGATTAACTTTACATGTCCAACATGCAACTTAAACAAATTAACAAATATATATAGTCCAAACAAATATTCTATTAAAGACAATCATAACCCAATTTATTCTCAGGGAGGGTGAAAAACCCAGGTCACAATAACTCTGGGAAAATTCCCTCCTGGCCCCGATAAGGCAACCAGCCGCAGCCTAAGAATAAATATAAAAAACCGCTTATTAGTGAAGGGCAGGCAGGATGGGTTGCTTGTCTCACCTTAAAATGGCTGCCACCACAAGGCAGCCTTCAGGCTTTATAGCCCCAAAATCTTGTTGGTAGTCTCGCTATAAGCAAGACCACCAACGAGACGGGATCCTAGAGGATCCCACCCGTGATTGGCCGAGCGGCGAAGGAAGGGTCGGGACTTCCCCCGCCACCCAGCCAATGACACATCTGGCCTCCTCCTTTGGCCAGTGCAATGAAGAACCCCTCCCCAATGAGTCGGGGGGGTGTCTTTCCATGCAGTTAACAGCCAACTCTGCTTAGAGACTGGTCTTCCATTGTGATTTACTAAACTTCATTGCCCTTTTCTTTTAGGTTCTTCCTTGAATAATTTCTTTTCCTGAAGGAAGGAAGAACATTGAAGGCACTAGATGAGTACACCTGTTATGGGAAAGTCACTTTGTCAATCTTTACGACTCTCCTGAGAATAACTCTAGTTCTTTAGTGTCGGACCTTATGGTACAGGTTCTGTCTCTCCCCCCTTGGTCACCAGTGTCGCATTCCGAGGTTAAGAGTCTTATCACCCAACTCAAACCGGCACGTGCTCCTGGTGCTGATTTTATAACCGGAGAAGTACTCAAAAATAATCTGGAATGGTGGGTTCCGGTACTTTCTAAGTTATTTACAGCTCTTGATAGATCTGCTTTCATACCAAATGACTGGGGCATGGCCATTATCATTCTGATTTATAAAAAAGGTAACAGAGCAGACCCGTTCAATTTTTGACCGATTAGTCTCTTGAGTGTGGTGAGCAAGCTGTACACAAAACATTTGTTAAATAAGTTCTTAGACTGGCTGGAGTCTGAGGATATTTTGATGGCCGAACAGGCAGGCTTTCGGCCTGGACGTTCCACTATTGATCAAGCAATGATATTGCATTATCTTATAGATAAATACCTTCACTATGGGCAACCTCTATATGCGGCATTTATAGATTTTAAGTCCGCTTTTGATTCAGTTAATAGATTTAGGTTGTGGGGAAAAATAATGTGTACTAACATAGATAAACGACTTCTTCTGCTTCTTATTAAGGTTCACGAGAATTCTAATATCAAGGTTAGATGTAGTCCTCAAGGACATGTCTCTAAGGCAATTCCTGTTAGGACGGGTGTAAGACAGGGTTGCGTCCTGGCTCCTACCTTATTTAATTTCTATATTAATTTTCTAGTTTCTGCCTTGAATAATCTTTCTTTCCATCCTCCGAAGCTAGCAAATAGGCATATCAATTTATTGCTCTATGCGGATGATGTTGTCATTTTCTCGTTATCCCCCATAGGACTTAAAAGATCTTTAAATTCTCTTGCGTCATTTTGTAAAGAGGAGAAACTATCAGTTAACTATTCTAAGACCAAGATTCTTACTTTTGCTCATCGACCTAAATTGATGCAATGGACACTTGATAGACAACACATAGAGCAGGTTAAGATCTTCAAATATTTAGGAATTGTTTTTCACCATTCGGGTAGGAGAACTGCTCATTCTGAACTTGTTATCAGTAATGCCCAAATAACTATAACAGCAATTTTAAGATTTTTCTTTTCTAAAGGCGCTCAGTTTATTCCGGCCGCTATTAAATTGTTTAATGCCAAGGTTCGCCCTCAACTCCTTTATGGAGCTCAATTGGGTCCATACAGTAACATCAATGCTTTTGAACATCTCCAAACTAAGTTTCTTAGGAGAATTTTACAGGTTGGCCATTACGTTCCGAATGCTCTCCTTAGGAGGGAGGCTGGATCTATTAAAATAGAGTCTAGTCTGTGGATCAGTATACTCACTTACTGGCAAAAATTGCATAAAATTCCTGGGAGGTTGACAAATTTAATCTTTTCGGATCCCTTTAAATCTACATGGGAAACCTCTATTCATAAGAAACTAGATGAGTTAGGCTTTAACAAAAATGAACTTTTAAAGCTTGATGTTGATAAAGCCAAATCCATCATCAAACAAAAAATTATAGAAGCAGAAAGACGGGTAGATTCTGCTTCCCTTTCTAAATATGTTTTGTTCGGCTCACAAATATCGGCCCCTGTCCCAGCTCCATATCTATTTCAGATCACTCTTCCGAAGTTTAGAAGGGCTTTAACCTTGGCACGTTTTAATGTGCTGCCTACTGCCATGCTAGACGGTAGATTTAAAAAAATACCTTTTGAATTGCGTCTATGTCCATGTGGTTCAGGTGCTGTTGAAACTAATGAGCATGTCCTACTCTATTGTCAATTTTATAGGGATGCTTGCCATCAATTGATTAGCCCATTATTAAGCAAATTTCCAGGCAAATCTGATTCTTTTTATTTACGCTTCTTATTAGATAATAAGGAACATACAGTATCTCATATGATGGCCAAATTCTGTTATATTGTTTGTAAAACGCGACCTCAATTGATAAATGGACATTCTATTACTGTTTAGTTAAATTTGACCGATAATTGTAAATATATAGTCTACTTTTTAGTCTGCATATTAATTTATACTAACCGACAAGTTCCTGTAAGGAATTACTGTATACATCTAAGATGTGTTTTATTGTAATCTTGTGCTGACCGAATGGTCGTAATAAAGAAATTGAACATGAGTACACCTGCCAGTATTGTCTCTTATGTCCAGTACAGACATTTGATTGGTGACGCCTACTTAAAGATAGTATCCATTTCAAACTGGCTTAAGGACAGAATCAATAGACAAGGTATCCAGCAGCTCTGTTGATGTAATTTTACTGGATCATCTTCAATCTATGAGTACTGAGGACATGGACAAGCTCCTTGGTAGTGTGAGGAAGATGACCTGCCCTCTTGATACTTGCCCGTCGTGGCTGGCTGTCCACGGGGGCATGCTGTGAGGTTGTTCCTTGGGGACATCATAAAAACATCCCTCAGGGAAGGTTTGTACCATCTTGTTTAAAGGAAGCAGCAATTAGGCCGCTTCTGAAAAAAACTTCCCTGGACCCCCTGGACATGAACAGCTATAGGCCAGTGTCCATGTTACCTTTTCTGAGCAAGGTGATCGAGAGGGTGGTTGCTCTTCAACTCCAAGCTGTCTTGGATGAAACCGATTATCTAGATCCATTTCAAACGGGCTTTAGGACGGGATTTGGATTTGAGACCACCATGGTTGCCTTGACCGATGACCTTCGTCTGAGCATCGACAGGGAAAATGTGACCCTGTTGGTGCTTTTAGGCATCTCAGTGGCTTTTGATACTATAGATCACAGCATCCTCCTGGATCACCTGAGGGGGCTGGGAATCAGAGGCACTGCATTGCAGAGGTTCTGCTCCTTCCTGTTGGGCAGATCCAAGAGGGTGCTGCTCGGAGACAGTTGTTCAGCAAAAAAAGACCTCACTTGTGGCATCCCTCAAAGTGCCATTCTGTTCCCTATGTTGTTTAACATCTATATGAAGCCACTGGGACAGATTATTCGGAGACATGTCACTGGGTGTTATCAGTATGCTGATGACACCCAGATCTATTTCTCCTGGCCTTGATTGTCGGCCACGGCTGCCGATGGCGTCTCTCCTCTCAATGACTGTCTTAAGGCAGTAATGGACTGGATGAGGAAAAACAGATTGAAGTTGAATCCAGACAAAATGGAGGTGCTCACAGTAGCAGCCCCAAAATCAGGAATTGGGTTGCAACCTCCAGTCCTGGATGGGGTCACACTCTCCGTGAAGGACTGTGTTCACAGTCTGAGGGTGCTCCTAGATTCGTTGCTCCTAATGACTAATCAGGTAAATGCGACAGTCAAGAGCACCTGTTATCAGCTTTGGCTGATACACCAGCTGTGCCTTTTCCTGGAAATAAGGGATCTTGAGACTGTGGTGCACGCACTGGTAACCTCTCATCTGGACTTCTGTAATGCGCTCTACATGGGGCTACCCTTGTGCTTGGTCCGGTAACTTCACTTGGTACAGAATATGGCAGCCAGAGTGGTCTCGGGGACATCTAGGAGAGACCACATAACACCGGTATTGAAGTCTCTTCACTGGCTGCCAATAATAATAATAATAATAATAATAATAATAAATTTTATTTATATCCCGCCCCTCTGTCACAGAATCGAGGCAGCTCACAACAATTTAAAAACATCATACATATTAAAATACCATCCAAATCCCACAGCCCCCACCCCTTAAAAAAGAATTAAACAATTTTAGTATTAAAACAATGATTCAAACACATAATTAAAACAAACCATAATCAATCAAACAATAATAGGCGGGACAGCATTTAAACCAAATGTAGGAAGGATAAAAGGACTCCTGAGGCCGGGAAACTAATCAGGGAAGGCCTGCCGGAAGAGATCCGTCTTAACAGCTTTTTAAAAACTATTTAAAGTTGTCAACTGACGGATCTCATCCAGCAGGCCATTCCATAATTTGGGGGCGATGACAGAAAAAGCCCTCTGGGAGGTTGTCGAGAGCCTGGTTTTCATTGGCTGTAGCAAATTCCTCCCAGAGGACCGGAGCGTGCGGGGAGGATTATATGGGAAGAGGAGGTCCCAAAGATAAGTTGGACCGAAGCCATTTAGGGCTTTAAAGGTCAAAACCAACACCTAATACTGGGCCTGGAAACTGACAGGCAGCCAGTGAAGAGATTTTAATACAGGAGTTATGTGATCTCTCCACCATGTACCTGAGACTACTCTGGCTGCCATATTTTGCACTAACTGAAGTTTCTGGACTAACCCTGAGGGTAGCCCTATGTAGAGTATCGATCCAGTAAATTTACATCAATGGAATTGCCGGACACCTCATCAATTGTTTCTGTCAAAATACTGGCATCTAAGACGGCTCTTATCCGAGAGATTTTATCTACAAAGAAGTTGTTAAATGCGTCACAGCAGGCTAATGTTGGGTTAAGCAATGGGTTCTGCGCAGGTGGAACCTGCGTCAGTTCCCTTACCACCCTAAACAGCTCTGCTGGATGAGACTCTGAAGACCCAATACATGCAGAGGAGAAGGCCCCCTGCGCTGCACATATTGCCTCTCGATAGGCCCAAAGAAAGTTCCTATGATAAGTCTTGTCGGATATGAGTCGAGTTTTCTGCCAGATGCGCTATAGTTATTGTCCAACCCGCTTCATCTTTCTAAGCTCAGATGTATACCATGGCCTACGATTTGAAGATGGTTGGAAAGGATGCTTAGGAGTGATCGTGTTGATAGCCTTGGTGAGATTGGTGTTCCAGGTATTAACCAAAGCTTTGACAGAATCACCGGTGTTACCAACCATTAAACCCTCTAAGGCTTTTTGGAATCCTATTGGTTCCATTAGCCTTCGAGGGCGGACCATTGCACCGACACAAAATTGACACCGTACTCGAATTTATGGTTATAAAACTTGGCCACAACTTTATTTCTACAGGGTAATCAATAATTTTAACACATTAATTTAACCAAAGTTTTCTTTGTTCTTGACACGTTTTTTCACATCTATCCTTTTAATTCATGTGTCAAGAACATCAAGTTCCAAATAAACCCCACATCGCAGAAGTCATCTCCCCCCAAACAAAATGACATCATAGTTTAACTCATGATGTAACTTGTCAATGCCGTCATCAATTAGTTTGGTGACGACATAGCAACAAATGAATTAACCCCTTGACGTATACTTTTTGTCCACTTGTATTTTAACTAATTTCGTAATTCAAATTAATTAACTTATTCCAGGGGGGATCATGCCCACCATAACATTAAAACAGTTTGGTAAAACATAACCTCACCAGAACCCTGACACTCAGTTGTGACGGATTAACTTCACTTGTCCAACGTGCAACATAAACAAATTAACAAGTATACATAGTCCAATCAAATATTCTATTAAAGACAAGCATAACCCAATTTATTCTCAGGGAAGGCGAAAAACCCAGGTCACAATAACTCTGGAAAACTTCCCTCCTGGCCCCGATAAGGCGACCAGCCACAGCCTAAGAATAAATATAAAAAAACGCTTATTAATGAAGGGCGGGTGGGATGGGTTGCTTGTCTACTAGTAAAATGGCTGCCACCACAAGGCAGCCTTGGTGCTTTATAGCCCCAAAATCTTGTTGGTAGTCTCGCGATAAGAGAGACCACCAACGAGTTGGGATCCTAGAGGATTCCACCCGTGATTGGCCGAGCGGCGAAGGAAGGAAGGAAGGACTTCCCCCACCGCCCAGCCAATGACGCGTCCAGCCTCCTCTTTTGGCCAGCGCAATGAAGAACCCCTCCCCAACAAGTCGGGGGGGTCTTTCTAACAAGTCCACCACCCCCTATTAGTTAGAGATCCAACTGCATGTTATTTGAATTACATTATATCCTCCTTGGCAATCCCTATAAAGTGTCCTTTACCTTGAGAGGAAAGATAATCCATCTACAGCAGCTGGCAACTGACAGACTACTGGGAAAACTGTAAGTCAGCAATGAAGTAATTGTGATATGGAAAAACACATATAACACACTTGTGAGCAGACTGTGTGATGCATGTTGGAGCCTATTCAAGAAAAGAGCAGGATATAAATTAAATAAACAAACAATTTTAGCTGTTCAAAGGCACTTCTGCTCACAGATTAAACCTGGTTATCAAGGCTCAGATCTGAATCCAAGAGTATACCTAAGGTAAGACTGAGATTTCGAGAGGACTGTAACGCCATCTAGCACAGGCTGAATCCCTTTTCCCTGATCTGATGTTTAACTGGCCAGGTTTATCTCTGCCATGTCTGGATTAAGTTTGAATTTGTTTGCCCTCATCCAGTCCATTACCAAAAGCAGGCACTGGTTTAGCATAGACAGAGACATCTTCCTTGGAATTGGGTGCAAAGGAGAGACAGAGTTTTGTGTTATCAGCATACTGGTGATACTGAACCCCAAACCTCTTCCAGTGATTTCATGTAGATTTTAAATAGCAGGGGGATAAAACCAAGCTGTGAGGAACCCTACAGGCCAATAGCCATGAGGCCAGACAAAAATCCCCCAGCACCAGATTCTCAGTTTCTCCCTCCAAAAAGACTGGATCCACTGCATAACAATGATCCCAGTTCCCATCCCAAAGAGGCAACCCAGATGAATACCATGGTTTGATGGTATCAAATGCCACCAAAAGGTCCAGTAGAAAAACAGGAACACAGGGACTCTGCAGACAGCCCAAAGGGGATGGAGTTTGGCAGGGCAGCTGCATGCCAGCCACCCCAACCCCATGCTGCCAACGCCGCACGTGCCATTACGCATGGTGCACAGCATCAGGAAGCCCTCCCAGCACAGCGTTTAAACACGCAGTGCTGAAAGGGTGCTGAAGAGTCGTGGCACCGGCTCTTAGGATGGCCTTTTGCCACCCCTAAAAGGAGCAACATTTTGCCACTCTTTTTGGGGTGGCAAAAGGGAGGATCGGGGCTGTGGCGTGGGGTTGCCGCAGCACCAATCTGCTGCTTCCCGGGGTGGCCCAGAGCTGCCTGTTTGCAGAGGCCCACACTCTCCCTGTTCAGCTTGGTCAGCAACCAAAGCTGTTTGTCTCACATAGCCAGGCTTGAAGCCATATTAAAATGAATCTAGATAATCTGCCTCATCTAGGAACCCATTGAGCTCAGAGATCACCACATGCTCCAGAACCGTGCCCCCCCCACACACACATACACACACAAGGATATTGGAGACTGGCTGACAAGTTAAGCACAGTTGGGTTCAGGAAGGGTTTTTGATTTCATATGTGTCACAACAAGTGCATGAGGCAAGATAATAATGAACCAAAGATAAATTACTAAATTGTAGGAGAAAAATAATTCATCAAAGAACTCAGGGCCTTTGCAGACTGCCAGAAATAGTGCAAATTGAGTCCACTTTAACTGCCCTCACTCAGTGCTAGGGAATCATGGGAACTGTAGTTTATTGTGGCACAAGAGCTCTCTGACAGAGAAGGCTCAATGTCTCAGAAAAAAATACAATTCCCATGATTCCCTAGCACTGAGCCAGGGCAGTTAAAGTGGACTCAATTTGCACTATATCTAGCAGTCTGCAAAGGCTCGTCTGCTCCCATTGCTTTTTTCTCAGGTTAATTGGTTTTTCACTCATTTTGTTTGAATTCTGCTTAAATGACAGCATAATTATAATATAGCAATTTGAAACTAGCTGGTTCAGAATGATCTTCCAGGTACACCCTATGACAGATGAGGTGATTAGACACCACAAAATTACTTCAAAATAATGTTTAATTGGAGTGGAATAATATATAAAGGGGGGGGGGAAGGTAAAACAAAAATAAATGGACTTTGAAGAGATTCCTGTTTTCCACCTGTCAATTTTACTTCATGGGTGGTATTATTTTATTGTTATTCCTTTAGATGCAATTTATTTAAATGTAGACTATTTTGCTAGGAGGAAACAATTTCATTGAAGTGAGGCTGTAGAGTATATTTGCAATAGATGGTTCATACTTATGTTTGTGTTTTTTGAGTGATATATTTAAAATGTGCTTGTTTGAGTTACAAATTAAATGTTCTTATCAATTTAATTCTGTAATTTTAAAGAGCAGGTACCATAGGCACATTGAAATATTAGCCCCTTTTGCTTCAGACAGCTCCTTAACTAAAGTAGCAAATAACCCAAATGTACTAGTTTTTAGAGTTCAGCACAGTTCTCTTCTTCAGGACGAAATGCCATTTTGTCAACAGAAACCTCTTTTGCTATCTGAAGTAAGAGATCTCTGTCTGCTGTTAGAACTGCTTTGCTGGCTAAGACCTCCAAGCAGGAAAGCAAAAAGAAATACAGCAAGAGTGCTTTCTGCACAGAAAATGTTGCTTACTGTGCAAAAGAAACACATGCAAATTTTCTATAGAAGAAGTTCCAAATTGCCAAGATTCTCATCAGCCCAGGATTCTTCTCATCTAGGTTTCCTGACACATGAGGAATCCATATTTGTACCATTTGTTTCAAGTATTTCAATATTATTCCCACCCCTAGCTAAGATCTCCTCTGACTGCAATCTGTATTTCCTAAGTATATAATTTTGTTGCATCATTTTACACAATCTGTCCCATCATCATTTCTTTTCATTTCCCTTTTGCTCTTGAGTTGCTTCATCTAAGGACCTTATCACACTGACAAATAACCCGATTGCGCCTCATGGGATACAGGCAGGTTGTGGAATGCAGGCGGGTATTATCACACCAAAGTCACTGCCAATTCTGCTGGGCGAGTGTAGCCCTGCTGCATCCCGGGTCCCAGGCACACTTTGGAGGCCACTTTTCAAAGTCAGGAGCTTGCCATTTTTGCCATCTGAATCCAAGAACAACTGCAGCAAGCCAGAATACATGAGCTTTAGCCTGTGATCTGTTCTTCTTGTAATTAAGCAAGCAAAAGGAATGATATCCTTATGGCCCACTCTTAACAGAGAAAGAGAAATCTGTTGGGAAGGTGGCAATTGTAACTTTTGTTGTTAGTATGCAGGCTTAAAGCTAACATGGCTGCATCCGTTCACTGAAAAGAACATGATTGGATTATGCCAGATAACATATAGGAGATTAGCGCACTCTATTTTAATGTGCCTTATTCCCAACAGGATAAAGGTGCATTTATTTTTAAAATGAGTTTTATGTACCCATTTCCTCCTGTAAACGTTTGAAAAATTTTGACTTTCCTTCATTTGGTGCATAAATTCCCATCACCATGACTTTACCAAATGAAAAGGACACTTCTAAAGCAATATATCTACCCTCCCTATCCTTACATATTTCCTTTACAGGGATGTTTTGCTTTATATACAATACTACCCCGGCTTTGCTTTTTTCATGTAAAGAGAAAAAAAGATTGTCCCAACTTAGAATTGTTTATATAATATGTGTTGTTGTTTTTAATCTTTACTTCTTGCAGACATACTATATCTAACTATATCTAATGGGTATATATAACTATGATAGAATACTAATCATGGGAGATTGGAACAGGGTTGTAAATCCCAATAAAGATAGATCAGCTGTAGGTAGATGGAAAAAGAAGCATGGCAAGCTTCCAAGCACTTTCTTTCAGCTAAAACATGATTATAATCTTCATGATGTTTGGTATACATTATACCCAAAAGATCCTGGGTTCACATTTAATTCATTACAATATGGAACATTCTCAAGGCTGGATATGTTCTTGATCTCCTCATATCTTTTTTCTAGAGTGACAAAGATGTCGATATTACCCAGCTTTGTCTCAGATCATAATCCGATAGTTTTAGAACTAGATATGGGACAAAGGCAATTCAATTGGAGGCTTAATGCAAATTTACTTTGTGATGAATTGTTTTTAGTTGAGCTGAAAACATATATCAAAATGTATTTTAAGGAAAATAACTCAGAACACATCAAGATAAAAACAGTCTGGGATGCACATTAGGCTGTAGTACGGGGTCTTTTTAAAAAAAATCTAAAGAGCTAAAAATAACACAAGAAAAAGAGATCAAAAACCTTGAGGTAAAGATAAAGGAGACTGAAAAAGACTTAGTGAAGGATCCAACTGACCCAAATATATTGAACCAACTAAAATATCTCCAGACTAAATTATATGTCATTATAAATTGTGAAATTGTTTATAATGCTATGAAAGCGAGACAAAATATATTTGAGTTAGACAATAAACCTGGAAAATTGCTGGCAAAAAAAGATAAAATAGAAAAAGTAACAAAAATGATTACTAAAATAATAGATGAAGAAGGTCAGGCTACAACTCAGGAAGATATTCAGAAGAAATTTGTTAAGTATTTTTCAAACTTATATAAAAAGTCTATGAGTAGATGTAAGGAAAATAAGGAATTCAATTCCTTTCTAGATAATATTGACTACTTAAAATTAAATACAAAAGAGAGAGAAAAGCTAAATAAAGACATAATAGTAGAAGAAATTGGAAACGCTATCAAGAACCTAAAAACCAAAAAATCACCTGGTCCGGATGGATTTATCCCAGAATATTATATAAAATTGGTAACATCTTTAGTGGAGCCATTGAAAGATACGCTCAATGACATTCTGATAAATGGAATTCCAGATACATGGAACTATGCTGATATCATGGTAATCCCAAAGGAAGGAAAAGATTGTAATAGGATTGAAAATTATAGGCCCATCTCATTAACAAATATAGCTTATAAGATCTTTACAACCATACTAGCATCTAGACTGAAAGAAGTCTTAGCAAATAAAATACATGAGGATCAAGCCGGTTTTTTACCGCAAAGACAAATTAGGCATAACATAAGAATAGTCATCGATATTATAGAGTATTATGAACAAAATAATGATAAAAAAATTAGCAATTCTATTACTTGATGCTGAAAAAGCCTTTGACTCTGTAGATTGGGAAACTATGATGTTGATATTAGACAAATTAAATTTTGGTGATAAATTTATTAAATGGATAAAGGCTATATATACAGAACAAAAAGCAAGACTGTTTATAAATGGTGTGAGATCTAGTGAATTTAATATTCACAGAGGGGTCAGGCAAAGATGCCCAATATCCCTGCTTTTGTTTCTTGTTGTTATGGAGATCCTAAATAACTATATAAGACAAAATTCAGAGATAACAGTCCCAAGAATAAGAGGATATGAGTATAAACTGAGGGCGTATGCAGATGATCTTGTTGTTTTCCTAGATGAGCCACTGAACAGTATAGATTCACTAATGAATATAATGGAGATATTTGGAAAGTTCACTGGATTTAAGTTAAATGAAGGAAAGTCTGTAATTATTACAAAGAACATGTCAACAATAGAAGAAATCAGTTTAAAGGAAAAGTAGCAGTGTAACATTGTTAAGAAAACCAGGTATCTAGGCATATATATATATCAAGTAGAAATACGGAGTTGTTTGAACATAATTGTGAGAAAGTCTGGAAGGATATTAAAAAAAATCTAGTAAGTTTGGCTCATTTAAAACTTTTCTTATATGGTAGAATAGCTGCTATAAAGATGTTTGTATTACCAAGACTAAATTTTCTGTTCTCTAATCTACCCATCATCTATAACAATAAGCCTTTTTCAAATTGGAATAAGGAGCTAAAAAGGTTCATTTGGGAAGGAAAAAACCCCCGCATAAGATGGAAAATTTTGATTGAGAAAAAAAAGAAAATGGCAGCTATGGGGTGCCAGATCTAGAACTATACTTTCAGGCTAGCACCTTAGTATGGATCCAGGATTGGGTGAGATTAAATGATAAAAGATTGCTTAACTTGGAGAGCTATGATCTTATGTTTGAATGGCACGCGTACCTATGGTACAATAAACAAGAGGTGCACCATAATTTTACTCACCACATACTAAGAAGAGCCCATGGAATAATATTAAAGTAAAATTCTATCGAGGAATACCTGGATGGATGTCTCCCCAGGAGGCCATAATGAGCAGGTTTAAATCCATTAAAACATGGATAAAATATGAAGATATTTTAATAGAGGACAAAAGAAATGGAATTATGGAATTAAAAGATCTGGATACTATTAAGGGGATTGACTTAAGCTTTACATGGTTTCAATACCATCAACTGCAAAGCACAGTCAAATCTGATAGTAAATCTTATGGGATTTGTCTAGCTAAGAATGAAATAAATAATATTATATTATATGAAAATAGGAATCTAATTGCAAAATTGTATAAAATATTATTAGCTAGGAAAGTAGAGGAAGAAACTGTGAAGGAACACATGTTAAGCTGGGCAAGAGATATAGGCCATGAAATCCCCTTGGAAAAATGGACACACGCAAGGCAAGTTACTTATAAGTTCACACAAAATCAATTAATGAGAGAAAATTTCTTTAAAATGGAAGTAAGATGGCACCTAGCTTCAGCAAGACTGGCAAGAATATATAAGAACAACAATCATATCTGCTGGAAATGTCATGCAGCAATTGGAACATGGTACCATATGTGATGGACGTGTCCCTTGATTGAGAAATTCTGGAAAGATCTTCATGATACAATATCTTAAATTCTTGGTATTACATTTCAATGTACACCTGAGATCTATCTGTTGAATATGGTAAAGGATATCATGATAAAAGAAAGTTAAAAAAAATGTGGAAAATAATATTATACATGATAACAACTGCTAGAATTTTAGTAGCTAAAATGTGGAAAATGGGAAACATACCTTCCATAAATAATTGGTTATGTAAATTGATTGATGTCTCTGAACTGGATAAAGGAATAGATATTACTGAAGGAAAAATAATTAATAAAGATTGGAAGCTTCTATATGTTTATTGTGACAAAATTTGGGATTCTGGATAGGATTAAGAATTATAATAATAAAAATAAAAGCAACAAACAAATATCAACATTATAATTATATCATAATTGTGAATTAAATAGAATCAATATGTAGGATAAGACGATATATAGGGAAGATAACTTAATAATAAAGCTTTGAGATAAAGAACAGAAAAATAAAGAATGGAAGTTGGTAAGCAACATAAGATATAACAACATATAGACAGGATATATAAATAATTATAGAATTATGTCAGTTCAAGGGTAATTTAAGTGTTCTGTGTAAATGTGAGTTCTTATTTTGAGAAGTTGTCATTAAATGTAAATACTGTGTTTTTGTCTTTAACTGTATGATATGTTGTCTTGTCAATTAAAAAAAGAAAGAAAAAAATGAGTTTTATCACATTCACCACTTACAGCCCAGATGCCTGCCGGGCTTATCCCATGTCTTTTCAAGAACAGGAAAATCCTATTTTTGAAAAGCTGCAGAATAAACCTGGCTGGCATCTGGGATGCACTCACCCAGCCATGGGTGAATATAATAAAACCCATTTTAAAAATAAATGTGCCTTTATCCCTTTGGGGATATCAATTTATTAAACACTTTAATAACAGTGATGCAGTTGATTTGCTACCACTGATGCATAACAAAGCAGTGATCGCCTTGGCTGAAGGTCTGTCTGTTGCCATTGGTTTTCTACTTTATGTATTCATACCATCTTCCTTCCTCAATTAATTTTATTCCACTGAATAGTAATCTATCCTGTGATTTATTAGTGGTAGCTTTTTTAATTTTAATTGTAATGTTTATAATGATTGTAACAAAAACTATTTTAAAAATATAAAAAGCTGCACATGTAAATAAACCTCCGTTGTGACAAAGTAGTACATTTGCACTCGCAACCCTATGAAGTAAGATAGGCTACCAGGAATTCTTGCAATGTTCCTATGAAATAGGCTCCCAGGTGAGCTGAGACTGCACAGAGGTTCACATTTTATAAGCTTGTACCAAATGATCGTTTTATAAAATCAAGATTTGACTTTGAAAGAGAGAAGCCTTGATGAACTACTTCTTGATGTTTGAACTTGAAGAAACCTTTTAGCATTTCCATTTTTTACTCATGAAGTGAAGGGGAAGGCTGAATAATTGAGAGAACATTTTCTTGAACTTAAGCTTGCTACAGTAGAACCCTTTTATTACATCATCTGAGAACAGCTGATTTACTCCAACTTGCTGCCACTAAAAAAGACAGGTTTGCCAAAATGCATTGGGCATTGCCTCAGGAGACAAAACATGTCAACATAAAGTAATCTGGGGAAGTTCAGGACTTTTGATATACATTTAACTTTTTAGCTGATTCTACTTATTTGTTATCTATTTCATAATTTTAATTTCTTTAAAATGATTACAAATATGCATACATATAGCCATTGCTGTCCTGATTTTGATTATTTCTTTGAAGCTGAGTAAGGCTGAGGTGTGCACAGATATGCAAATTAGGGTTTACAGTTGGCTGGATGTTGAACTACACTTCCAGAAAGGAATTGTGTGGGGAGCTGTTTCTGAGGATGGGTTTGATATAGCAGCTCTTCAGTGCCACATGCACAATTGGGCTACATCTCATTATTATCATAATCAGAATTTACCAATGTGTATGTCATCTTCAGAAGCTTGTTGCAATTAGCAATTTTATCCAGTTCTCTCAGTTCATAGAAAAGAAAAGAAAAAGTTGAGCTTAGAAACAAAGAAGTTGCCCTGTATGTTGCCTCTTAAAGGATAGCTTATTTCCCTGCCATTACCTGATGCTTTCTAGAAGAGAAAAGGGATGAAAGTATCTACTAGAACCATTGCAAAACTTCACACAGTTATCCCAAATAAGCAGCTAGTTCAAGGAACTTTGATGCACATATGACACATAAGTGGAAGTAGCAAATCCATATATGCATCCTTTTGCATCCGGGTAGTTCCTGCCCAAAGGGAAGGGTCACCTGGATGGACACACATAGAACTCTTTTCAAGAGCAAATATAATCAGAACAGCTTGTTGTAAGATTTAAGATTCCTTAAAAATCTTTCTAAAACAATTGTTAGGACTTTTTTTTAAAATGGACACAGTCCAGCAAGAATTAAATTTAACAGTTACACAGAAACAACCTGCTATTTTTTCTGGACTCTGACTCACACAAATAGAAGAGTAGCAAACTCATGGACTGGGTGAAGAGGAGACATCAGGCAATACTGAAATCAAGCAGTCTTGCCAAAAATGACATTTATCCTTACTCCCACATTTGGCAAATAATGTTGAATAAACATAGGAATCCTGTCATAAATAACATATCATTTTGATTTCAGTGGGTCTTACTCATGATCATTGAAGGTGTCCACTATGTTCCACCCATACTGCTCACTCTTAAAAGGAACATTCTGATTAAATAATGGACATCAGCTAGATTCCTAGTTAAATCTCTCCCTCTTCATAATAAACTGCTTGTATATCGTAATTCAAATTAACATTAATTAGCATTAAAGAGATCAGTCTGTGGCTTATTACAGCTAATTATTCAGATTTTAGTACCCAATTAACACAACTTTATAAGTTCTACTTCTCTTATTTGTGTTCCATAAATAACTTTGGTAATCCTCAGTGTTTTGCAGAACTGGAAAGTTCTCTAAGAGTATTTAAAAAAAGAAACAGGAAAATTTGTCCATTTGAAGAGTGGAATAAGCAAAGCTGACTATCAGATGAAAAGGCAGCCACGTGAAAGTAGTTCAGGTCCTAGAGAAGGTTTTAAGAAAATATTGGCACTATCTATCTAGCTGAAATGGCTGGGCATTAAAAAGCTCTCCTTCAGTTTATGGAAGCCAATGTTTCAGAAGAGAAAAAATGTTTTGCATTTTAAACCCCTCTGCTAATTCAAGGAAAACTTTACAATACAGTACTCTTTTGGTTAAGTTAACCTCCATGTTTTAATTTGGCAGGTATAGCCCTGCCAAGCAGACTGGGTGCTGATACATTTTCCCACTCTTTATTTCTTAAATTGGATTTTGAAAGATCAACTTAATTTTCAAAAAGACAGCTGAATAAGAACCAAATGCTTGGACTTAAAAACAACAAACAAACAAACAAAAGTAATCAACAACCCCCCCCCCCAAAAAATGTGTTTTAAAAATCAAACCGACATCTGTTCTATTTTTCTTTGTGGGTTTGAGAGAGTTAAGTTTAAGAGAATTTCCCCCCAGTTCAACATCATTCAGCAGCAGTCTTAAAATCACTGTGAAAGTATATGATAGCCTCTTCAGGGTCCGGTGTGGCTGTTTGCCCAGTAGCCACATCTGATACAGAACAGAAGGCACCGTATCCTCCATCATCAGCTGCTACTGGAACAGTGCTGGGTGGCCCATTCAGGGTTTGCTGTGGCTGCTGGACAAGAGAAAAAGAGAGACAATGCGCTTTCTCACTTCCCCAGCAGCCATGCTAGATCCACCAGGTATATCTCCCTTTCCACCAGGTATATCTCCCTTTTATAACCTCCTCTGGTATGCCACCTGGTGCAGTCCCCTAGTGATGCCCCAGAGTATATGAGGCATCGTTCATGCAGTCTATGGTTTATTTTATCCCCTTAAGTACATTTCTCAATAACCTGAAATATCAAGTATACATAGTTAGTGCTAGTTTCCCCAAGATAGAAAAGGGATCTGGCACAACATTTGATATGGCACAGCATTTGCCCATCCAGGTGAAAGCAGTGGCCAAAAATGCCACTCTGCCCTTTCCTGGGAAAGGTGGACCTGGTTGTCTCTGCTTTGAAAGCCACTAGACAAGATGGAAATAATGTGTTTTAAGAGGCACTGCCCTTGAAAAGCATTCAAGCTTCACATGAAGTTTCTTTGCACTACAAGAAATACTTAAATTTTTAAGTTCTTCCAACAGGAAAATGGCTTTAAATGACTTAGTGGTTGCTCATGAATCAAAAGTAAAAGTGCTGCTAATTAATTATTACTATAATGTTTTACAAAATTGATAAAAACAAACAGGGAAAGGGCTTGCTACTTTAAATTTACAGAAGAGGGAGACCTTAGATTTGAATTTTTAGAGAACATGATAGGACCTCTTCTGTTTAGTGATTCATGAACAATGTATACAATCATACTTGTGTGTTGGGAATAGTTGAGTATTGCCTGACTATCACTTTAACATAAACTGTACAGAGTTCAGTCAAAACTGTGTGCTGTGTAGAGGACTAGCATTCTCTGAAGCAATCATATAGACTAAACAGATGCTTAAAGAATGCAGGGTTTATTTTTCATTGGTTCCTCCTTGTATAAGATCACAGGTTAACTGTTCTTGTCTTCACAAATACCTGATACAAAATCTGGGGTGGCCTATCTATACATAGTCCAAGTTATTCTAACAAACATGACCTTGATTAAGAAAAGGAGCTTTAAAAATTAAATTCTGTTCTTTCTATTTCTGCATATGGCACTGTGGATGCAACCTCTCTAAATGTAAGCACAGCTCCTTAGTTAATACCCTTCTGTCAGAGACCCAGGTTATGAGAAGTTATTTCAGAACAGTTCTGTAAATATCACCAAGTCTATGGCTGCATCTACCTAGCAGAATTTAGATACCACTTTGATACCACTTTATATGGCATGGCTCAATTCTATGCAATTCTGGGATTTCTAGTTTTTTGAGATATTTAGCCTTGTCTGTCAGAGAACTCTGGTGCCACAACTACAAATTCCAGGACTTCATAGTATGGAGCCATAGCAGTTAAGGCAGTGTCAAATTGCATTGATTCTGCAGTGTGTACTAGAAGGGGAGATATAAGACAAAACAGAAATCAAATATCCCTGCCAAAAATGTTATCTGTCAGTAATCTCAGATCTAGCCAGTAATGAATGAACACAGAAAGATGCAGACACAAGACTGCTCTTCATGCATCTGGTACTGGAATACCTCTCCAGAAAAGCCATGCATGCAATTGTTAACATATTGAATGGCTTTTAATTCTTTGTTGCTCAAGGTTTTGAGGAGTGTTATAACAGAAGGAAACTGGATCTATGACCCTCTTGGCAGAGAAACTGGAATCCCTTTCCTGGTTTCTTCATAATAAATAGTCTTGGTCATGATCAAAAGGAAGCTATACAGTCCATATAAAAAGCAAAGTCACATCATAATGCATAGAGAAGGCATAGATGCTTCAGGTCATGAGACATTGTTCTTCATGGAAGACTAGAAGCACTATACCCTGGGAGACTGGAAATACTCTCTGGTAAAATAATAATAATAATAAAATCAGGCTTCAGTACAAACTTGTCTTTGTGGAAACACAAGAGTCACCTGAGTTTAAGACATAGAGCACACCAATCCTGTATGCACTATAAACTCCATCTTCACTGACAAAAGATAGAGACTGCAAGTATCAGTGGGCCCAAAGATATTGTGGGCCAACTATGGGGGGTTGCAGACTGCCAGAAATAGTGCAAATTGAGTCCACTTTTAGGGTTAGGGTTAGGGTTAGGGAATCATGGGAACTGTATTTTATTGTGGCACCAGAGCTCTCTGACAGAGAAGGCTCAATGTCTCATAAAAAACCCAATTCCCATGATTTCCTAGCACTAACTCTAACCCTTAAAGTGGACTCAATTTGCACTATTTCTGGCAGTCTGCAACCCCCCTATGATCAAACCAGAAATAAGATGCAATGAAAAAGGAAGGTGGAATATTCTGAAGGCCCTGTACATGGCATTTAACTAGTGAATGGGTAAACTAGCAATGCCCCAATTCCAAGGTGCTAAAGCTTGGTATCACTGCCATATACATCTTTAGCAAGGATATGGACAATCCCACAGTGTTAAGATCAAGGAGGGACTTTTTAGAGGAAGAAGTTGGCACTTTAGATGACAAGTATTGTTGCAGCCTCCAGCATTTTCAGTACTGTGAAATAGCATGAAAAGAATTCCATATGCTTGTAGGGGGGGGGGGGGGAAATGCCACCAAGTGGCAAAAAAAAAAATCACACAGGATGCAAAGTTCTCTTGCATTCTTGGCAGAAAGCACTGTACTCTCTTCATCAGTGGTAGCAAAGGGAATGAGGAAAAGCAGGACTCATATTCTATTATATATCTTAAGTCATGAAAGTAAACACACAGTAATCCACCATGATGATTTTCCAGGTGACACAAAAGGGCAGAAGATTGTCATTCAGTGATACTGGGTGTCAACAAGTGGACATTGCTCTTGAAGAAGTCAAAAGTGTTGCTTAGAACAGTAACATTGTTTTTGGCAACTTGAAAGATATTTCTCCTGTTAAAATGAGCATTTACACTGCTTGAGATTGGCTGCCTAGGATTAACCACAAAATACAGCGGTTTGTTCACAACAGTGTTATTTCATGGGGGCAAAATGATTTTTTTTCATCCAAAGTCCCCAAGATACAAAATCATAAAAAATATACAAAAAGCTCATTGAGTTGGGAGAAAAAAAAATGAACATGAGAATAAAAGAGGAAATATATGAAGATGTATTTCCCTTTGTGTCATCACTCTGTGAAACTGAGACAAAGCTGTTTCTGTCAATAAGGTATTTTTATTAACTTGTAAAAAATAGAACTATAAGAAACAAATAACCAAACCCATTTCTCAAAGGAAGGTCCTTTCTGTTCAAGCAGATTTGGGGATCCCTAGAAAAATAATTACTTGTCCAATTTCACATAGTTGAATAGTCCACGAATACCCTGTACATATACGTACAAAGTTCCCCCTTTCTTTACTGAAATTACCAGCAAAGTTCTTGCAGGTAGGAGTTTTATCCTTGACTTCTAGCAAAGCTGGTCTCCTTTAGTTCAGGTTTGGGGCTGAGGCAGTATGCTCACTCTCACATATTTGTAATGGAATTCTTTCAGCTTTAGTTTTTCCTTATCTTTGGATATAACAAAGCAGGCTATTGTGGAACATACCAGAGTTTTCTATCCTTTGCCTGGAGAGCAGAACCAATGGACAGGTAAGCTCACCCCCTAGGTCTTTACAGCTTTGTGGCAATGGGACTACAATGGAAGTTGATTAGCTGGAAATTAATAGCAAATTTTAATTTGTAAAATTTTACTTGATTTTTGACTGAGTGAACCATACACACTTGGTTCAAAACAAACTCTGGTTTGGCTGTAATCAGGTGGCACATATTTTGTGAACAAATATTGTGCTTTCCTAAGCATTAAGTGCAAATCAGTTAAATGCCATCTCCAGAGTATCTTAAAGACTGCAACTTTTAATCTTCCCACAGACATAATGCACATCAGAAAAGATGGGACTGTCACCAATTGCAAACAAGTTCCCAAATTCATGCAAATTATACCATTTATATGTAAATAATATATGTAAACTACTCAAGTCCATCCAGCACTTATATTTATAATGTGATTCTTTATACAGAACAAATCACCCACTCCTTTTTCCTTTTTCCTTTTTTTTTTTTGTACGAATGATAGTTTATCTAAAATAAGTATAGATTTCTCTCTATCTAAATTTTTAAAATCCCATTAGTAGTAGCTGAAGGATTTCATCCATCACAGTCTTGATAATAAATATCTAATCATCCTTTTTACTCCTCCCTTAGCTTTTGGATGGTCAGTAAATTCACTAGCAAACCTGCCATCCAATTCATATTGATATTCATATCACAAATCTGAAACTGTCAAGTATAGTTGAACAAAGATGTCTTACATCTATTATACTTTCAGTCAGAATAATTACTGCTTAGTTACATTTATCATTATTTCATGGACCTCCACACTAGTTGAGTGTCTGATCAATATTTCACAGCTTAGCTATATAGCTGTCTCTGGCTCAAAGTAGATGATTAGGGAAATTCTTATATCCTATGATGAAGCCATTTTCCTTTTCCATCATGGGATTTTCTTAATGATAAGTCTCTCACTGATCAGTTTTGAAATTAAGCCTATCTCTATCTCCTAATGACAAGCCAAAACCAAATCACAATAAATGTGAGGTATATAAGGGAGAAACAATCAGTGTTATTGCAAACAGATATCTTTCTCCAGCTAGGGGAGAACTTCTGCAAAAATGTGATAAACCTGTTATCTTTGTTAAAGCTACATTTTTCTTAGTGAAAAAGTGGCAAACATTTATAGCCACATATAATAATCACACATCTTTCAGTGGTCTCCAATGAGAAATAAAATGTATAATAAAATTTGTCTTCCTTGTGTCACCATAACTGCTACACCTGAAGCTGTGGATAATTAGAAACTTTCTAAATGGGCTAGTCCCGTTTTGCTTCTTCTTTTCTTTTCTCCCTTCCCCATCTGCACATCTTAAAGGAAGCATATGGAAAACTTGCTATAAAACTTGTGAATTGTCTCTATTCTTGGCTGGCAGTTTAGTTTTTTTCTTTCTTTTGTCATCTGTCTACCTAAGATGAAACAAGACTGGGAAACATTTTTAGAATATTTTCTTCATATGCTTTAAGGTATTCATTTGATCTGAGAGAAGATAATGGACTCATTACAGCAGACTAAATTTTTAATTTTTATACATCAGCTTTTAATGGGAGCTGTCCACTTGAGAAGGATATTTGTTACAGACATTGCCAAAGCATAGAGTGATCCACCCTGCCTGCCCCCCTGAACTGCACAGGGCAGCCACTTATCCCCAGTATAAAAAGGAAGAGGGATGGGGAAACGGGAAAGTGACAACTTTACAAAACTGTTTTCCATTTTGTGGATATAAACCCACTTCTTTGCATGCAGCACACAGTGCTCAGGTAACATATGCCCATGAGACTGCCATGATTGCCTTGACCGACGATCTGCGTCTGAGCATCGACAGGGGTAGTGTGACCCTGTTGGTGCTCTTAGACCTCTCAGCTGCTTTCGATACAATAGATCATGCCATCCTCTTGGATCGCCTGAGGGGGTTAGGTATTGGGGGCACTGCACTGCAGTGGTTCCAGTCCTTCCTCTCGGGCAGGTCCCAGAAGGTGCTGCTCGGGGACAGTTGCTCCAGTAAAAGGGAGCTCACCTGTGGTGTTCCACAGGGTGCTATACTGTTCCCGATGCTATTTAACACCTACATGAAGCCGCTGGGTGAGATTATTTGGAGTTATGGAGCTGGGTGTTATCAGTACACTGATGACACTCAGATCTATTTCTCCGTGTCTCATTCATCGGCCTCAAATTCCAATGGCGTCTCTTCTCTCAATGAATGTCTTCAGGCAGCAATGGGCTGGATGAAGAAAAACAGATTGAAACTGAATCCCGACAAGACAGAGGTGCTCACAGTAGCGGCCCCGAAACCAAGAATTGGGTTGCAACCTCCAGTCCTGGATGGGGTCACACTCTCCTCCAGTGACTGTGTTCGCAGTCTGGGGGTGCTCCTTGACTCGTCGCTCCTGATGACAAATCAGGTAAATGCGACAGTGAGGAGCACCAGTTATCAGCTTTGACTGATATGCCAGCTGCACCCTTTTCTGGAAGTAAGGGATCTCAAGACTGTTGTGAACGCGCTGGTAACCTCATTTCTAGATTTCTGTAATGCGCTCTACATGGGGCTACCCTTGTGCTTGGTTCAGAAACTACAGCTAGTACAGAACATGGCAGCCAGATTAGTGTCTGGAACATCTAGGAGGGACCATATTACTCCGGTTTTAAGGTCCCTCCACTGGCTGCCCATAAGTTTTCGGGCCCAGTACAAGGTGTTGGTTATCACCTTTAAAGCCCTAAATGGTTTAGGTCCAAACTATCTCAGGGACCGCCTTCTCCCTTATAATCCTCTCCGCACCCTCCGGTCCTCTGGGAGGAATTTGCTGCAGCCTCAAAATTCTAGGCTTTTGGCTACCTCCCAGAGGGCATTTTCTGTGGTCACCCCCAGATTATGGAACAGCCTGCCAGATGAAATCCATCAGTTGACATCTCTAAACAGCTTTAAAAAAGCTGTCAAGACGGATCTCTTCCGGCAGGCCTTTCCGGGATAGATAATCCCGGCCTCAGGAGCCCTTCCCTCTGAAGGGTCTCCAAATTCCCCCTGGAAGACTTAATGAGAACTGTTGCTGTAGTCTCAAACCGCTGTTAATATTATTGTCATATTTTAATTGTTGTCTTTAATTTAATTGGTGTTTTAATATGTAATTGATTTAATAACTTTTTTTGGGGGGGGGAAGGAATTAGATTTGTTGTATTTGTATTGTATTTTATTGTTGTTAGCCGCCCCAATTGACCTCAAAGGGACGGGATATAAATATTATTATTATTATTATTATTATTATTATTATCATCATCATTATTATCATCATTATCATTATTATTATTACACAGTTGTGAAACTAAAATGTGAGTGGACAACCCTTGCATTTGTTTCACATTACATTCCATGCAAAATTGAATACCATAGTTTGTGAGGTAGGGGTGGGGAAACCCTGAAGATTGCCAGTCAGTTCTGAATTTGAACAGAAATGTTTTGGGATGTCAGTCTGAGTGTAAGTATCAAATTTGCTTGAAACTGATGCATAAAGGTGCAACTAAAGCAATTTTTAAAATGAAGTATTTGTTCAGGAGTTACTCAAAGTGGTTGATGGATTAGTCCCAAAACCGTACTCTGGCCTACATTTGATCCCATTAGATAACACACCATATTTGTTGATGCTGTGATCAAGCATGTACAACAGACAGACCAACAGAGAAACATTTAAAATTTTAGTATAGATGAACATTGTGTCTATATCCCTTGATTCAGATAAAGTAAGATTTATATCCTACAATATAAATTCTATAAGGAATTAAAAACAATCTATTTATTTCATTTCAGCTCCTCTTCAGAAGTGTTTCTGTGCCAAGAGCCTTCTAAAGTAAACTGATCTTATATCCATACTAGCAGCCCCACATAATTCAGTTTGACGTAAACATATGTGACTAGTATTATTTAGGTTATGGGTCAACATATTCAGTGTGGACCTGGGAGAGCTGAATATAAATACCTGCTTCATACATTTGGACACCATAGAGCAAGGATAGACTACTTGATGTCTAACTCCTAGCAGATCAGCCAGAATGGCCTGTACTCATTAATTTATGGGAGTTGCAACCCACAATATCTGGAGACAGTACTGTACAATCCTAAATATGGTTACTCAGAAATCAGAAGCCACTGTACACAGGAGGGATAGAATGCTCTTTGGGTATGGCTGTACTCCAAAAATAGTTTCACCTTCTCTGCAACTATATCCTTATAGTGAAATAAATCCATTTTACAAGTTCATACACAACCCTCTCTTGCACTTTTGACTCAGTGGACAGAGAACTAGTTGACTGCTCCATGCTGAGTGAGCTCTAGGTCTTGGAGCCCATTTGACAGTTGGATGCACAACAGTGGGATCCAGTATAATAACACTGCTGCATATTTATACAGTGCTAACAATATGCATAAAAACCCTATCGGCAGCAGATTCCATTTGATCTTGGAAGCTAAGAAGGGTCAGCCCTGACCCAGAGCAGCTCACAATATTAAAAGAATAGTACAATTAAAAACATAGAAAAATGTACATTAAAATAGAATTAAGTTATTACAATATTAAAATAGATTACTTATTAAAAGAATAAAATACAGTTTAAAAAGATAAAACTGTTTAAAACACTTAAAATGATATAACACCTCAAGTTGCTCCTTTAAAAACATTCTGTTTTAAAAGCCTGAATGCATAAGAAGGTTTTAACCTGCTGGTAGAAGGACAACAAGGAAAGGGCCATTCTGATCCCCCTGGGATGGGCAGGGGGGGGCGGTGTGGCTCTAGTTCATAAGAACACCTTGACCTTGACCAGGATACCTGTCCGGAACACGGTCCACATCGAGTGTATGTACCTTAGCCTGAAGACCAGGGATAGTTTGGGGATTTTGCTAGTCTACCGACCACCCCGTTGTCTAGTAGACTCCCTGACAGAGCTGACAGAGCTGGTCTCTGAGCTGGTGTTGGGGACCCCCAAACTTTTAGTTTTGGGGGACTTCAACATCCCGCTCGAGACCAGCTTAACAGGCGCGGCTCAGGAGTTCATGAATATCATGACAAACATGGGCCTATCCCAATTGGTCAACGGGCCTACACATTGTGCGGGTCATACACTCGATGCGGTGTTCTGTACCAAACAAGCATATCCGTGGGCGGAGGTGGTAAGCACCTCCGCATTGTCATGGACGGATCATTTCCTGGTCAAGACAGAACTTAGAACCAATTTCTGCCCCTCCGGGGGAGGTGGACCCATTCGAATGGTCCGCCCTTGAAGGCTGATGGAGCCAATTGGATTCCAGAAAGCCTTAGAGGGTTTAATGGTTGGGAATGCCGGGGATCCTGTCGATGCTCTGATCAATACCAACACCGATCTCACCAGGGCTATCGACACGATCGCTCCCAAGTGCCCTTGCCATCCCGCTTCTAATCGGAGGCCTTGGTATACACCAGAGCTGAGGAGGATGAAGCGGTTTGGACAATGGCTAGAGCGCAGGTGGCGGAAGACTCGTCTCTTATCTGACAGGACTCACCATAGGAACTTCCTTCGTTCCTATCATAAGGCAATACGTGCAGCGGAGAGCTTTCTCCTCTGCACGTATTGCGTCTGCAGAGTCCCATCCAGCAGAGCTGTTTAAGGTGGTGAGGGAGATGATGCAGGTGCCCCCTGAACCAAATCCCTTGCTTAACCCGATGACGGCCTGCTGTGACGCATTTAACAACTTCTTTGCAGACAAAATCTCTCAGATAAGAGCCGACTTAGATGCCACCATTGAAACAGAGTCGATAGGCGAGGCATCCAGTGACTCCGCCGATGTAGTTATACTGGATCAGTGGCAATCTGTGAGTACCGAGGACGTGGACAAGCTGCTTGGTAAGGTGAGGAAGACAACTTGCCCTCTCGACCCTTGCCCATCGTGGCTGGCCGTCCAGGGGGGGGGACACATTGATGAGATTCCTCACGGATATCATCAATGCATCCATCAGGGAAGGACATGTTCCATCCTGTCTAAAGGAAGCGGCTGTTAGGCCGCTTCTGAAAAAAACCTTCCCTGGACCCCCCTGGATATGAAAAATTATAGGCCTGTGTCACTGCTGCCATTCTTGAGCAAGGTGATCGAGAGGGCGGTTGCTCTTCAGCTCCCGGCAGTCTTGGATGAAGCTGATTATCTAGACCAATTTCAAACTGGCTTTAGGACAGGCTTTGGGGTTGGACTGCCATGGTTGCCTTGACCGACGATCTGCGTCTGAGCATCGACAGGGGTAGTGTGACCCTGTTGGTGCTCCTAGACCTCTCAGTGGCTTTTGATACTATAGATCACGGCATCCTCTTGGACCGCCTGAGGGAGTTAGGTATTGGGGGCACTGCTTTGCAGTGGTTCCGGTCCTTCCTCTCGGGTAGGTCCCAGAGGGTGCTGCTCGGGGACTGTAGCTCCAGTAAGAGGAACCTCACTTGTGGGGTTCCTCAGGGGGCTATTCTGTCCCCGATATTATTTAACATCTATATGAAGCCGCTGGGTGACTTCATATTCCAATGGCGTCTCTTCTCTCAATGAATGTCTTCAAGCGGTAATGGGCTGGATGAGGAAAAACAGATTGAAATTGAATCCAGACAAGACAGAGGTGCTCACGGTAGCGGCCCCGAAACCAAGAATTGGTTTGCAACCTCCAGTCCTGGATGGGGTCACACTCTCCTCCAGTGACTGTGTTCGCAGTCTGGGGGTGCTCCTTGACTCATCGCTCCTGATGACTAATCAGGTCAATGCGACAGTCAGGAGCGCCTGTTATCAGCTTCGGCTGATATGCCAGCTGAGCCCTTTTCTGAAAGTAAGGGATCTCGAAACTGTTGTGCACACGCTGGTAACCTCACGCCTGGACTTCTGTAATGCACTCTACTTGGGGCTACCCTTGTGCTTGTTTCGGAAGCTTCAGCTGGTACAAAATAAGGCAGCCAGGCTTGTTTCTGGTACATCTAGGAGGGACCACATTGCTCCGGTTCTGAGGTCCCTCCACTGGCTGCTTATCAGCTTCCGGGCCCAGTACAAGGTGTTGGTTATTACCTTTAAAGCCCTAAATGGCTTGGGTCCAAGCTATCTCAAGGACCGCCTCCTCCCGTACAATCCTCCCCGCGCTCTCTGGTCCTCTGGGAGGAACTTACTGCAGGCTTTAAAATCTAGGCTTGCAGCGACCTCCCAGAGGGCGTTCTCTGCTGTCGCCCCCAAACTCTGGAACGACCTGCCAGATGAGATCCGTCAGTTGACATCATTAAACAGCTTTAAAAAAGCTGTCAAGACGGATCTCTTCCGGCAGGCCTTTCCAGATTAACCATCCCGGCCCATGCTCCATGATCCCCTCATTCCTCCCGTGGCCCCATCTTTAGTGATGGTTGAGGATCTCCAGAGGGACACCAGGGTTTTTAGTTTGTTTAATTATGGTTTTATGTTCTGATATCGTATTTTTAATTTGTCATATTGTTTAATACTTTCTTAAGGGGGGGAGGGATTATACTGTTTTAATGTTATATTTTAATCTTGTTATATTTACTGTTGTCAACCGCCCGGATTGGTTCGCCACAGGCCGGTATACAAATAAATATTTATTATTATTATTATTATTATTATTATTATTATCCAGACTGCCTCAACATGAAAGCCAGAGATAAACACTAGAAGAAACTATTTTTACCTCTGACCAACTAGGGCTGGCAGTGACCACCCAGAATCAAGTGTGCCAGGAGGAGGAGGTCCTGACCTAAGCTGCCCCACTGGATCCTTTGTTTCAAGACATCTGAGAGGTTAGAGAAAAGGATCAATGGCTGGCAGACCATCTGGACACCCTAGAGCTCAAGGATGGGCTGTGGCGCAAAGGAGACCATGTCTACATTCTGGAAGAGCTGAGATCCAGAATTCTGCAGTTATACCATGACTCTAAGGTGATGGACACTGGGGGTCCCTGAAGACCTGGTTCCAGGTCAGAAAACAGTACTGGTGGGAGGGAATTCGGAGTGATGTAGAGACTTATGTGAAAGGCTGCCCTGTGTGTGCCCACTCCAAGCCAATGATAGGCAAGCCTCAGGGGTTGCTCTAACCATTGCTCATGCCAAGAAGTCCCTGGAGGCATATAGCTATGGACTTTATTATGCGCTTACCAGACAGTAAGAGAAGAAATACCATATGGGTGGTCACAGACCTGTTCTCAAAACAGGTACACTTTGTGGGTTCGAAAGGAATGCCCAGTGTGGCCAAATTAGAGATTTATTTATTGGACATATATACAAAAACCATGGACTTCCAGATAAGATTGTGAGTGATAGAGGCAGACAATTTACTTCGAAATTCTGGAAACTTTTGCATGAGAAATTAGAAGTTGAAAGAGCCATGAGTACATCTCATTACTCCCAATTGGATGGGCAGTCAGAGAAAAATAATTGTTCTTTGGAGCAATATATTTGATGCTTTGGCAACTTTGCTGGACAATTGATTTGACTTACTTCCTCATGCTGAAGTTGCTTTCAATGGGACCATTCACCAAAGTACCAGACATTTGCCCTTTGAGGTCATTTATGGCTATGAACTGAAAACTTTGCCAGCTCTGACCACAGAACCTATGGATCCGGTGCCACTCTCCCAGTGGATTACAAAAATCAAAGATGTGTGGCCTCACGTTGTGGCAGCTCTAGATGAGGCTAATCAGACCTACAAAAAGTTTGCAGATAGATAGAGAGACAGAGAGTGGGACTGGGAGCTGGGAGCAGAGTCTACCTGCCCGCCAAGCATTTAAAGACTCAGAAGCCTTCCAAAAATTGGGCCCAAAGTTTCTGGGACCTTTTGTGGTAAAACAAATCATCAATAGGGTGACTGCTGAGTTGGATCTACCAAAAACTTATAGACATTTGCACTCCTACATCTTCAGGGGGAATATAACTCCATCTAACACAGTCTGGATCCCTATTCCCTGATCTGCCTTCTGATAGACTAGAAGCACCTCTGTCTTGCCTGTATTAAGTTTCAACCTGTTTGTCATCATCATTACTGATGACAGACACTGGTTTAGGACCAGAACAGCCTCCTTGGATTGGTGTGGGAAGCAGTAATAGAGTTGGGTGTCATCGCATATTGATGGCACCGCACTCCAAAACACCAGATGACTTCTCCCAGCAGTTTCATGGATATGTTAAGTAGCATAGGGAACAGAACCCTGAGGGACCCCACAGGTCAATGACCAGGATGTTGAGCAGGAGTTCCCTAGTACCACCTTCTAGGTTTGCCCCTTCAGCAAGGAATGGAGCTACTGTAAAGTAATACCTCCAGGTCTCATCCCAGAGAGGTGGTTGAGAAGGACACCATGGTTGATGGTATCAAAAGCTGCTGAGAGGTCCAGCAGAACTAACGACCAAGGCTGTCCCTGTTCCATATCCAGCCCTGAAACTGTTGGTACTTCAGTGGGAGACTACCAAACAATAACATATGTTGTAGGCTGTGTTTCTGAGGAAGAAACTGGCAAAACCACCCCTGAATAATCCTTGCCTATGAAAACCCTACAAAATTCATGGAATTGCCATAAGTCAACCAGTGACCTGCAGTCACATACACGTACACATGAAAAAATGTGTAGGATCTTGGCCTGAGGTTTGGTTTTTTTCCCCAAACAGGGAGGGTCATAGGATTTCATCCTGAGAGGCTGATCTTGCAATGGGCTTCTTGCAAGGACTTTACAGACAGCCTACCTATAGATTGGTCTATTGAAGTGTTTAGAGACATAGTGCTGGTGGTTGTGATGGCTGTGGCTTCAAGTTGACTTTGACTCATGATGACACCATCATAGGGTTTTATTGGCAAGAATTATTCAAAGGAGGTCTGTCACTGCCTTCCTCTGAGACTGTAAGAGTGTGCCCAAGGTCACGCATTGGATTTCCATGGCTGATAGGGAATTCAAACCCCAGTCTCCCAGTGTCCTAGTCTAACTGTCAAGCTACTATGCCACACTGGCTCCTGACATGAATTACACTGCTTCTTTGAGAAGTTAAAATGAGCTAGTCATATTTTTTAAAATGTGAAAAGTTTCAAAACTATGTTGTGTATCTCTAGCACATTGAAAAGAACCTTCCTTATCTAGATTGGTCTACTGAAGCATTTATTCTTACTAAGGTGGCAAGTCAAGGGTGAGAGGACCTGTGAACTTTCAAATGTTGTTGGGCCTCAACTCCTACCATTCCTGACCACTGACTATGCTGGCTGTGGTAGATGGAAACTGTAGTCTAAAAACAACTAAAGAGCTATAGGTTTTTTACTTCCTAGTCTAGCTAGTGCAAATCTGAAAGCTAATTCAGAAATGAGGCTAATCACACATGTGAGGGCCTTATTACACTTGGAAAAAAATTTATTACTTCCTTTTATAAAACAGTTATTAGTATCTGTTTCAATCACTGCATAAATAAATTCTTCAAACAAATATTTTATTGAACCCTTACTACTAGTGATTAATCCATGGCAATTCAGCTGTGAAAAGTAGCCTGCCTTATCATCAGAAATATTATTGCTTGAATCTCACAGGAGATTTGTTGATTCTTACTAACCTAGCAAATCTAATTAGTTTTGCCATGAGCATTTGTTAAGCAGATGCCTGATTTGAGCATGTTTTTAGTTTAATGAACCTGCTACAGCCTGACAAAAAAGCACTCTAATGAAACCTCCACTATTATCAAAGCCAGGCCTCCAAGTGATCCATCCAAATTAGTAGCTTAGTATTTTAGTAATATCAAAGCAGTTTCAAAGCACTACTGAGACAGTTCTTGCTAAAATATGAAGATAGCTCTGAAAGCTCAAAATATCTGGCTCAAATAAGTAAATTTGCATGAAAAAAGTCCTAAAACTGGCATGAATATTCTTCTAAATAAATTATGTAGTTCAAGCATAACTACATAAAGATATACTCAGAGGCCAAATTCTAAAACCAAAATGCAATCCAACCCAAATTAAATATGTTTAGGTCTGACAGATTTTAATGGAACAGAATGGTTAACTCTTACATTGAAAAAAAATGGGGATTAATGGGGTTTAATTTTGGCAGGCTATTAATCTAGAACAGGGGTGGGAAACCACAGAGTATTGGGGGGGGGGAGTTAAACACATGCTGTGAACACATGCAATTTTTGAATACAGACTCCCTACATATTAAAAAAACTACCCAAAGATAAGCAAAAATGGGAAGTGGATGTTACATCTGATTGCATTTTCTCCCTGTTGGTTTTCAGCCATTTATCATGTTGGAAGGACAGGGGTGTGCCCTTATCTTTATTTATTATATTTTTTGGTACCGTATTTTCTGGCCTATAAGATGACTGGGTGTATAAGACAACCCCCAACTTTTCCAGGTAAAATATAGAGATTGGGATATACTCGCCGTATAAGTCTACCCCCCTTCCAACGGGGGAGGGGAAATGAGAAAGTGTTGGGGGAAGGACTGCCAATATACTAGGTGATGCATTCTGTGGTATGTACAATTTGCCGCTAAGTAAGTGACCCCGGGCATGTCACACATTCTTAGCCTCAGAGGATGGTAATGGCAACCCCCATTTGAAGAAACATGCCAAGAAAACCCTATGATAAGGTTGCCTTAGGGTCACCGTAAGTCGGAAAGGACTTGAAGACACACAAGAAGAACAAAAAGTCTACAATTGTTTCATAGGTAGTACATGGAAATAGGAGCCAGAATGGTGTAGTGGTTTGAGTGTTGGACTACCACTCTGGAGACCTGGGTTTGATTCCCCACTCTGCCATGAAACCCACTAGGTGAACTTGGACAAGTCACACACTCTCAGCCTCAGGGGAAGGCAATGGCAAACCTCCTCTGAACCAGTCTTGCCAAGAAAACCCCATGATAGGGGTTCACTTCTTATCCGCTGTTGCTTCCTCCTCCTGCCTCATGCCACCCCTTCCTCCTCCTCCTCCTCTCACTTGGCCTTCCTCTCTTCCTCCTCCTCCCACCTTGCGCCGCACCACCCCTTCTTCCTCCTCCTCTTCCATCCGGTGTATAAGATGACCCCTGACTCTGGAGAAGATTTTCCTGGGTTAAAAAGTAGTCTTATATGCCAGAAAATACAGTAATTCCATGTTTTTTGCCAATTGCTTCCCCCTCCCTTCAATGGAGGGTTCAGGGGATCTAGTGGGAGTCTGGAGGGTCAGAGAAAAAGCCCCTTGTGCCGCATGTATCGTGTTTGCAGCAGTTTCTCCATTTCTGAGCTAGAAGAAATTGGTAAGGAGACTCTCCTGTGTATGATGCCATCCTATGTAGTTATTTCTTTACTAAATGCAGGTGTAGAGAATCCTCAGTGCTGAAAAGCAGAGGAAAAGGACAAGAATGATGAAAACCAGAAAGTTAAAATGACCTTGATAAATTACAGTAGTTGGCTGAAAAATATAAAATGGATACATGTAAGGGATCATACAAAGCCAATGCATATATTAAAATGGGGAATTGGGTCTTTGAAAGAGTTAGAAGCTACAGTGAAACACAAGGTGAACATGAAAGATACAGTACTGCCAAAAGAAAAGGTGGGCAGTGCACTCTCACAATGAATTCACCAGGATATTTTATCTCACAACATAGGAATGAAATTATTTTTTTAAAAAAACCTCAGGACTGGAATGGATTCAATTCTACTTAGATTTAATGAAATGCCAGAAAATATGGGCCTCAATCCAACAAAGATTGTTCTACACAAGACTTATGTTTAATTTTGTTTAATTTTAAATATTGGTAGGGAGGTTTAGATTTAAGGTTATGTTATCTGAAATGTAAAGGGGCGTCATCCTGCCCCTTTAATGTCATATCAAGTATGTGCAAAACAAATGACATTAATGGGGCATAATCTTAAATTGAAACCTCCCTACCAATATATCTCGTGTGGTTGAAACAATCATTCAGTGATCTCACAAGTGACTGCTCATGATTCAGTTTTACTGCTAGGAAAAATGTTTACATTACTTCCTTTTCTAAAATGTCACTTGGACCTGACTTTTCAAGGAATCAACAGCAATCACTATAAAGGTCACTTCACATCTCCCCCCCCTACACACACACACACATACACACCAAGAAAGGAGTAGATGTGTTTGATTTATTCCAATCCAGGCTACCTTCACCAGCTAATGTTTTAATCAGTTTCAAGGAGGAATACTCTCACAAGGTATGTATAGAACACCTGAAATTATATCACTTCAGAGTGCAGGTAGAACTGGCATGTTTGAATGAATTTTGTTTAGGCTTGAAATATCTGGTTGAATTGGAGCTACGGAATTGGAAAAACCGAGGTTTAAGTCTCCAGAGGTTACTGGTGGGTCAACATCAGTGTGATGCTGAATCTGTCTGGCATTAATGAAGCCTATCCCCAAAATGAAATTAATGAAATCTATCCCCAAATTAGGCTCAGTTATCTTCTACAGCTTCTTTAAATTCAAGCTAAAATTTGGAGCAGATTCATTGCCCTACTGATATCAGAGACACCAGTCATCACAATCTTTATCGCATGTGTTTTTTTACCCAAATGAAATTGCTTCTAATAGCCAGTGAAAAAAGTGGATAAGAAAATAATCATTTGATATGTGGTGCTGGAAAAGAGTGCTGAGGATACAATGAACAGCCAAAAAGACAAACAAATGGATCCTAGAACAGATCGAGCCAGATCTCCCTCTAGAAGCCAAAATGACAAAACTGAGCTATCATACTTTGGCTGCCTTATGAGAAGGCATGATTCACTTGAAAAGACAATGATGCTAGGAAAGGGGGAGGGCCATAGAAAGAGAGGAAGACCACACATTAGATGGCTAGACTCAATCAAGGAGGTCACAAACATGAATTGAAAAGACTTGAGCAGAGCATCAGAGGATAGGGAGACTTGGAGATGTCTCAACCATAGGGTCACCATGAATCAGGTCTGATTCCAGGGCAATCAGAAACAACAACAACAAAGCCAAGATAAGGAAAAATATACCCACACTCCTGAATAGCACCTGAAGGAAAGGAGTGAAATTGAAGAAATGGAAGCAAGAAGGTAAAATTCTCTGCCAGCCTTCCTGAAGCTATGGCTCTAAACCATAGTAAATAATAATCATAATCTTCATAGCCCACAATGTCTTGCATCACATCTATTTTGTCCTTTGGTTATATAGAATTTTTATACTGAAATTGTACTCATTTTGTTTCTGGCACATTCTACAATCATGCTCAGAAATGTTGTGGTGGTGGAATGCCTAAGAGTAAACTAGGTTGGGAGATTGTAAATAGATCCAGCATGGTATAATGGTTTGAGCATTGGACTACAACTCTGAAGACCAATGTTCAAATCCCTGCTCAGCCATGGAAACCCACTGTTGCATGTACACTTGCTGAGAGATTGTAAACTGCTAGGAAACACCACAAGTAGATCCAGCATGGTGTAATGGTTTGAGCATTGGACTACAACTCTGAAGACCAATGTTCTAATCCCTGCTCAGCCATGGAAACCCACTGAGTGGTGCTGGTCAAGTCACATTCTCTCAGCCTTAGAGGAAGGAAAACCCCTTCCAAACAAATATTTCCAAGAAAACCCCATGATAGTGTCACCTTAACGTCATCATAAGTCAGAATTGTCTTGAAGGCACACAACAATGGTTCTAGAGCTCTCTGGCTGAGAATTCAAAATGTCCCCTCCCTAAATTGCAAATCCCAGGATTCCATAAGAAGGAAACATGGCAATTGAAATGGAATGAAGCACTTTAATGTCCTCATTGTTAGGTAGTACACTTCCAATGAGTGTGGAGCCCCTTTTTTCTGGGACCAGTTTGAATCCTAGGACCTTATCGCTTGGGGTAAAAAAGCTAGCTTACCTTTCCCAAATTGAATTCTAATTCTGGCTGCATCTGAGTACTATCATATGTAAATCACTGCCAAATCTGCCAGCTGAATCCAGGCCAGATATAGCCCAGGTCCCAGGCATGCTCAGCCAGCCCTTTTTCGACATTGGGAGTTTTCCTACTTTAAAAAATGGCTATTGAAGCACTCTGGGGGCCCAGGCTGCATCAGGGATGTATTTGGCCGGTGGATTCAGCAGCAATTTACATATGATAATACCTGGATGCAGCTCAAATTCGAATTCAATTTGGGAAAGGTAAGCCAGCTTTTTTACCCCATGAGATAAGGTCCCTAGACATGATCAGCTTAATAGAGCAACAATAATAACATCTAAAGTCAGGACAGTTGATATGATTCCTCCCTCCCCCACCCCCATGAATATCCATTGCTGCAGGAATACCCAAAAATCACAAACTATCCAGTTGCTCCAAAGAAGGTGATCCAGGGCCAAATAGCAAAATCAAGAATGGGGTGGAGTATTATGCCATGAATCTGGAACCTCTGAAGAAGATAACTGGATACACCATGTCTTTTGCAACCACTTTTTAGAAAAATATTAAGCTTAGTATGTGTAGCCCAGGGAAGAGAGGAATGAAGGGTGAGTTAAAGTCATCTTTAAATATCTGAAGCCTTTCATGTGGGAGATGTGGGAAGCTTTTTTCCTGTCACTCCTAAGGATAGGACTAGAACCAGATGATACAAACTGCAAGAAAGGAGATTCTAATTGAACATTCAACTTCCTGATGTAAGAACTTTTTGACAGTGGACTGAATTACCTCAGAAGATGGTGGACCCTCTTTCATTGGAGGTTTTTAGTAGAGGTTAGACGGCCACTTGTCAGGAATGCCTTAGCTGTAGTTTCCTGAACTGGCAGAGATTAGACTAGATCAGCACTCCTACGATCAGTAGCCTACGATGCAGGCTTTAATTTAAAGCGCCCTATGCCTCCAGGTGTGGATGCACTGGCACAGGTGTGCTTGATTATTAGAAACCTAACCCTAACCCTAATTGTAATCCTAGGCATGTGCCCTATCAACTGTCCTCTGTTATGACGATAAATGCATTCTGTTGCATGTACACTTGCTGTCAGCATGCACAGCAGTTTGGATGAAAGAGGCTTTTGTGACCACTTCTGTGCAGGTGTGCATAAGACCTGCACACCACTTCCTGGCATGATGATGATGATGATGATAATAATAATAATAATAATAATAATAAATTTTATTTATACCCCGCTTATTGAAAAAGACAATCCATGGGGCCCTCCTGGAGTAATGTTTGTCTGTATCTCCTGTTGACCATGTCCCTTGCATGACCACCAGCTACATGTATATTGTCTGTCCACACAAATCTCCCTTGAATGTATCTCTCCCCTCCCCCTGATCTGTGTGGGAAATGTTTGGTGGAGGATGACAGAATAGGTGTCTTTTCGGTTGACAAACTCATTCCTTCACCCGAAGGGTGGCACGATCAGACTGTGGCACCTGTTTACAGCACCCACTACTTGGGGGAAGCCAAGGTCAGTGAATCCAAGGTCAGTGAATCCTTGTATGATATGTGGGTGTATGACAGGTCCTGCACACGTGCACAAGCATGCCAAACTTCAGTTACCTTTGTACAGACAAAATGACAGACCGTATGCCACCCTATAACAGGTCCTGCACAGGTTCACAGGGATGCCAAAGTTCAGTCACCCTTGTACATAGAGAGTGACAGACTATATACTAGCCTACGACAGGTCCTGCAAACGTGCGCATGTGTCTAAGAGAATGGAAAAAAATTAAAGCAGCCGCTGCCCACCCATGTGGTTGCTCCATGTCCCTTTGCGGCATCCTTGGAGATGGCAGTGTGGTTGCTGGGGCTTCATTACAGCCTCAGAAAAACTGCATTGACTCCCCCCAATGCAGTTGCTCCATCCCCATTTAGGGCATCCTCGGGGCAGGCAGTGTGGTTGCTGCAGCTTACAGAAAAGGCAGCTTCAGGTCACCATTTCCTGCCTGTCTGCATTGCCCCTATATGTCTACAACATGTTTCTAAGAAAGCAAGAAACAGTTACAGCCAATGGACACAAATTTGGTGCTGGTCTCTGGCACACTGGGGGGAGATCTACAGGTCGCATAGATCAGATAGTATGAAAAGCATAGGACTAGAATATTCTTGGGACCCTTTCCAATTGCATGATTCTAAGAATCCATTGAATTCTTTAAATAAGTAATAAAGCTAGATGTCAGCTTCTAGCAAAATCTGGCATGGTAGTTTAATGAGAGAGGATTTAATCATATGAGCCATCACTTAGAGTAGACTGTGGCCTACAGTAGACTAGTCCAGACTCACCACCTCAGCTGCTGCCTCATCTTGTAAAGTGCCAACCATATTGTTTAACACCTTAGTCCTGTTTTAAAAAAATGAAAAGAAAAGAAGCCAACCTCAAATAAACTGACATACTCAGAACAAAAGGTTTTGATAGCTTATGCCAAAATTATAATACCATCTAGTTGTTCCTAAACATGGATCATATTCCCACACCTTCTGGAGTTAGTGAGACAATCATCTCAGAAGCTCTACAGCCTAATGCATAATGATGGTGAGTATGTGTGGATTATTTCATTAGAACATAACAAAGCTAGTCTTGCTCAAGACTGCATGTTGAAATGAATTCTCCACTCCCATTTTACACAAACCTGTGCTATTGAGATTTCATCCAACATCTGGGATGGTCAGCGTTCTTGCATCTTTTTTTCACTTTCTATTTTAAACATTATCTGTCAGAAACTGACTGATAAATGGCTTCCTGAATAGCCAAGAATAGCCAAGTCTCTGAAGAGGGAGGGAGATTCTTTGATGCACAGCTTTACACCCAAATTCAGTCTATCACAATGCCAGTATATCTAAGAGAAAAAGGCAGTGCTTTTTAATTACATCTTCTTTAAGTCAAGAAAAATATATGGGCATAATCTATAGGAAGTTCTGCATGAGTTCCACTGAGGTAAGCAGCAGCATTAACATTTTGTGGATCCAAGCATTCTGCTTGATCAAGGTAACTATTTTATATATAGAGAGAGAGATCAGAACAAGATCCTGCACAATAAGAAAGAATACCCTGAACACCCTGGAAATGTTTCTACCCAGAAAAGAGACCAAAGCAAGGCCCATGGAGGATGATAAGGCATTTTCACTGCTTCAAAACTTTTTTGAATCCAAACTTTTCTTTAAAAACCTTGTAGATAAAATGGACTGCCATATTTGTGCTGCTAAACAAACAAATCAATAAACAAATGGGATCTAATAGAAGCCAGATATTTACAGAAAAAGGATGCCCATGGAATTCACTCTGGACCTTAGCTAACAGGGAAAGACAACAGACTGTCTCAAAAGATGAAGACAACTTCAATACAAACCCAAGAGGAGCAACACGAAAAAGTGAAAAACTACTATGCAAAATATATTGCTTTGTGCATTGGGTGGCAAGATCTCTCAAAGCAAACAACTGGTTGGATGTGATGGTACAGAGTCTCCTATATGCTCAAGGAGCAAAAATGTTAGAATAATGTCATGAAGGCAGACTGTTATCCTCGATGAATAAAAGCTGCCCAATCAAGGCAAATCAAAGTACTGGAACAATATACCAATAAAGACCAACCAATATCACTCTGGTGCTGAATGGGTAAACAAAAAACTGGAAAGCAGTTCCAGGAGGTAGGGAACCTAAGGGACAAATAGATGTTATATTGGTGAAATGGTTAGCTTTTTTTGGGGGGGGGGAGGGTTATAAAATTCTTTATTAGTATTACAACCTACATACAATAATATTTTAAAAAAACTTTACATAAGATTCCATATATATATATATATATATATATATGGTAAATCACATTAATTATTCATTCTTTACTGCCTTATCTAAATCTAATTCATATCAAATCATTTAATATTGATTAAACCAGTAAATTAAAAAAACATATACAATTGTTGTTAATATCTTCATTCTTCTTACTGTCTTCTTTTCACCATATACTTTTCACAATTCAACAAAGGTATAATACTATTAATTTATCCCAAATTCATTTTTCCCCTTTTCCTTTTCTTTTCTTTTCTCTCTCTCTTTCTTTTCTTTATTTTTTTCCCCTTCTTCAAGTGCTCCCCATCACCAGAGCCTAGTATCTTCATGTGATTCTCCCCTCCAAAATTGTAACTCTTCCTGTGGAGGTAAAACACCTCCCACCTTTACTAAAGCCTTTTGTACACATATTTTCCATATTGCTTCAAAGTCATTTCTCTTCATGATTCCTTTTTTTTTACCTGAATTCCACAAGTTAACTTATCATTAATTGCTATTTGCCATATCTCTTTATACCAATCTTGTATTTGTAGATCTCCCTGATTTTTCCACTTTTTTGCTATGATTAATCTTGCCACTGTTAATAAATTTGTAATTAAGTCCTTTCTAGCTTGAGTACAGTTGATCTTATCATATATAGATAATAATGCTATCTTTGGACAAAATTCTAGATCAACTTCTGTTATTTCTTTTATCTCTTTAAATACTAATTGCCAATATTCCTTTTCAGATGTACAGCCAATTATGTGCCAATTTCTTGGCATCCCCTCCAACATAGCCTTGAGTGGTTCTTATTTATACTGGCATTAAATACCATCTGCATATTAATTTATGGTAATTCTCCTTTATTCTTATGAATAATTTTTTAAATGGCATTGATTCCAAATTTTTACCCATTCTTGAACATTTATTATTTGTGCTAAATTATCCTAAGATATTCTTCTTTTTCATTATATTTTAATATCAATTTGTATATTTCACTTGTAAGTCCTTTCAAAGTTTCATTTACCTCCATACTATCTCTTTGCCTAATCATTTGTTCAAATTTTGTGTATTCTCTAAATTCTATAATTTTCCTATTCCAATTGTTTGTCCATTGTTCCAATTGAATACAATTAAACCAAGTTAATTTTAGACTTTGTAATTTCTCTTTTATCTTTCTTTTATCCTTCATTATCTTTATCCATTCTTTTATCCTATATATTTCTTGCTTCCTTAACTCTTTCTCTAATTCTTACTTTAAATTTATTGGAAAGTGTTTTTTTTTATTACAACTGGTGTTAATGGTGAGATAGCTGGCATTATTTTTTCTTTATATATTTTTTTTTCAAATCTCTAGTATATTCCTTTAAAAGGCGATTTCTATTTCTTTCATTTCTTTCATGATAAGATCCTTAAAAATATATATTTTCCACTTTTTTCTCTATTTCTGTTGTTTCTATCTCTAACCAATCTAATTCCCCTTTCTCTATAATTCCATCTATAATATATCTTAATTGATTTGCTTTATAGTACCATTTTAAATTTGGGAGACCCAAGCCTCTATCTTTTTGAGATTCATACCAATATATTTTATTAATCCTCACTTTTTTATTCCCATTACAAAAATTATTTACTAATATTTCCCAGTTTTTTATTTCCACACAAAAAATTATCTTAGGTAAAATTTTCATTTTTACTAATGCTATTCTTCCAAACCATGATAATTTAATATTTTTATATTCTTCTATTTTCTTTTTAATTTCTACCCTTAATTTATTATAATTTTGTTCCTCTAATTTTTTGTAATTTTTTATAATATTTATTTCTAAATATCTAATTGTATCTTTTAATTTAATATCTACCATTTTATCCTTTAGGAAATCTTGTTCTTCTGTTTTTGTATAATTAAATAGCATTACCTCTGATTTATTCCAGTTTACTCGTGGGCCTGACATTTCCTCAAACTCCTTTAAATGTTGTCTTACTTTGTCCATTTTTAAAAGTAGATCTTTAATTGTCAATAGGGTATCATCTGCAAATAAACTTATCTTATTTAATTTTCTAATCCAAATTCCTTCCAAATTTTCAGCTTCCCTAACATCATTTGCTAAGATTTCAATAATTATTTCAAATAAAATTGGGGAAAGGGGGCAGCCTTGCCTTGTATCTCTGGAAATTGGAATTAGATCTGTTAGTCCATCATTTACTGTTACTACTGCTGTATTGTTTAAATATAACTGATTTATTAATCCTCTAAACTTTCCCTCCATACGTAATTTCTTTCATGTTATTTTTAATGCTGGCCATTCCACACAATCAAAAGCTTTATATATATCTAGTGCTATTATTCCTGCCTTTTGTTTACTCTTCCCTATTATATTTATTTCATTCAGTACTCTTCCTATTAAATTTAACATTTGAATTTCTTGTACAAATCCACATTGATAATTTTGAAGATATTTATATATAAACTTTTTCATTCTTTTTACCATTATTGCTGTTAATATTTAACATCTTGATTTATGAGGGATATAGGTCTATATGATCCTGGACCTGTTAAATCTTTATCTGGTTTTGGAATCAGTATTATCAATCAATGATCCCATGATGGTGGGATCCTTTCTTCATTTAAAATTTTATTATATAATACATCCAAATTAGGTATTAATATCTTTTTGAAAGTTTTATAATATTCTGGTCCCAACCCATCCATTCCTGGTGATTTCCCTCCTTTTAATTTTTCTATCACTTCTTCTATTTCTTTATTTGAAACCGGTTGCTCCATTATTTCTTTGTCCTCTTCCTCTATTTTTATTTTCAAATGTTTTTCAATATATTCTTCAATTTTTTCCATTGACTTATTCCCTGCTGAATATAATTCTTTATAATATTCTTCAAATATCTTTATCTTTTCTTTCATCATCATCCACATTTTCCCTGTTTTATCCTTTATAACAGCAATCATATTTTTCTCTTCTTTTGTGTTGATCTCACCAACATTTTAGAATTTTTATTGCTATACTCAAAAAACTCCCTCCATAATTATATTAAATTTTTCTGGACCTGTTCTATCTCCAATTTCTCTAGTTTGTTTGTTTGTTTTTTGCTTGTAATTCTATACATGTGCTTTTACTCCTATCCTTTATATAATCATTATCCAATTTTTAAATCTCAATTTCTAATTTTATTTTCCTCTCTTCCTGTCATCTCTTTAAATTATATGTTTCCCTAATGCAAATTCCCTAATGCAAATTCCTCTTGTAACCGCTTTCATAATATCCCATATTAGAGCTTGAGAAACCTCTCTATTATTAATTGTTATATATGCATGATCTAACTGGCTTGGAAGTTGATGTTAAATGGGCTTTTAATTCATTTTTACTGTTATTGTATTTATTTTATTGATGTTATTGGCATATTGAGGTTTTAATGCTGTAATCCCGCCTCGATCCAAAGGGAGAGGCAGGAAATATAAATAAATAAATTATTATTATTATTATTATTATTATTACAAATATTTTGCCATTCTTTTTCAATTTTACCTACTATATCTTTATTATTAAGTATTCTGGTGTCTAACCTCCATCTCTTTGCTTCTCTATAATCCTTTTTAACTGTAAAATCCATATTTACTATTGCATGGTCTGTAACTCTTATCCCTTCTATTTCTGTATTTAGTACCTTTGAAACCATATTTTTAGATACAAAAATAAAGTCTATTCTAGAATAGTTTTTATGAACTGCTGAATAGTAACTATAATCCTTTTCATCCCCTTTAATCAATCTCCATACATCTTTTAATTCTTTTCCATTCATTATCTTGTTCAGGGATGTAATATTTCTTGATCTATCCTTTATTGTTGGATTTTTGCATTTATCCATAACCATATTAAAATCTCCTGCCATAATTGTATAGTCTCCCTGCATATCTTCCATGTCCTTGAATACGTTTTCATAAAATTCTTTTTGATTTTCATTTGGAGCATACACATTAACCAACAAATATTTTTCTCTCCCCATAATTCCTTGCATAAGAACAAATCTTCCTTTTTCATCTATCTTCACTTTTAACACATCAAAACCACATTTCTTAGATGGTATGATGGTTGCTACCCCTCTTCCTTCTGAAGTACCATATGCTTTTTCATAAGTGGCAACCCAATTCATCCTAAGTTTATTTGTTCCTGGTTTTGCTTGATGCATTTCCTGAAGAAGAAAAAAAATCTACTTTTCTTTCTTTAACAATAATTCTATTCTTTTCCATTTAATTACAGACCCCAATCCTTTCTCATTTAATATTGCTATCCTTATTTTATTAACCACGTTACTTTTCTAAATCTTCTAACTAGGCTCTTCAATGTGCTGCCCCTACCCCTGGCTTCCCTCTCCCTCCCACCCTTCCCTTCCATCCGCCTACCCACATATACATTTTTACCCCCCTCCTTCCCCAAGGTACGAAACCTTGCCCATGGCTTTTACTAGTCCTCCTGGGGGGGAGAGGGGAGAAGAAGACATCTCTCCCAATGTGTGATCAAATTTCTCCTCCTGATTGTTTATTAATTGTCTCTCCTGTTATGTCTATTTAAAAAAAATTAACATCTTTGTCCTTATTTTCTATGGTTCTTTGGGTCCTCCAGTTACAGTCTTGTCACTCTCTTCTTCTTGCTGGTTCAGATCCAGTTGCTTTAACAAATCCAAACCTTGTTCCAGAGAATAAATCTTGTATTGCTTCCCTTTCCATTGAAATTTCTGAAAAATGGGGTAACCCCAGCTATATCTTATTCCATTCTTTTGCAAAACTGCAATACAGGGCTCAATTCCTCTTCTCCAGCTGATAGTCTCTGAGCAAAAATCAATGTAGATTTCAATTATATTGTCTCCATATTTTAGTGATCCTGAGAGTTTCCTAATTTCTTTCATTAAAAGTTCTTTCTCGTAGAAGCTTCTTACTCTCATGATTACATCTCTGGGAACCAGTCCTCTCTTAAAAGTTGATGCTCTATGTAAATGCTCCACTTACTTCTCATCCCAGGTAATTTGAGGAACAATACTTTGCAACCATTTACAAATCTCTATCTTCAAGACTTTTCAGTGTTTCATTTACATCTCAGGAAAGTCCCGAATATGAAGATTCCTTCTATTACGATCCTGCAAGTCAATGATTTTTCTTTCAAGTTGGTTCAAACTTGTTGAATGTCCCAAGGTTATCTTTTGCTGAGCTTTCTGTTCAATTTGTATTGCTTGTACTTTTTTATCTATTTGCTGGATCTCTTTTTTAATAATCTCAAAAGATTTATTCATTTCATTCATAGTTTTCTTAGATATAACTTCTGATAATGTGGCATTATTTTGTGATGGTGTCTTTTAACGTTTCATTATTTTTCTTTTGCTGTTCGACTAAGCAGCTGGGTGAGCCATGTTTTCATTCCTTCATCAGAATCTGGCTTTTTTTCCCTAGAACTGCTGAATCTTGCTGTTCTTTGAGTTCCTTAGGTTTGGCTCCTGTTCTGATTTTCTACATTGTCTCCACAGATTTTGCTGTTGTTTTTTTTTTCATTTCTATATTATGTGTTTCAAAATTCTCTTGTGAGTTTGCTTTTTGCAAACGAGAATAAGCTTTATCTGAGGGGTGTTGTTTAGCTTGTGTCTCCAATCTAATCTGCTACGATGCACAGTTTTGTATTTTCTCTCTTTATTTTTTTATACTTTAATTAATATTTCTGTATTTCAATTCTTCACAATCACTTTCCCAAATATTTAGGCTGTTTTAATTTGCTTTTTTTTAAAAAAAAAATCTTAACATCCACTTAGCATAACAACCATCTGGCTGGCAGTGCCACTTAAAAAAAATACTGTTTAATTTTCTTCCTGTTCTTTAAAGCATTATTTAAACAGTTCCGTTCTGTTCTCCTCCCCTTCCAATTTATTTATTTGTAATTACTCACAGTCTTTGTTCCATTTAGAAGAGGTTCTTTAAGTTATTTGCTTTAACTTTCAGGAGAAAATGATCTTAGCTGTTCACACCATCGCTTGTGGTTCCTCCCCCCTTTGAAATGGTTAGCTTTGTTGTGAATACTGATGAGCAAGCTTTCCTCACATTCCAAATAGTATGTGGAGCAGAAAGGGCAGTGAACAGACTGCCAGAAATAATCCAGCTTGAGACCATTCTAACTGCCCTAGCTCAATGCAAGGGAATCAAGGGAATTGTAGTTTTTTTCTGAGACATTGAGCCTTCTCTGTCAGAGAACTCTGGTTCCACAATAAACTACAGTTCCCATGATTGAACCTTTGTGGGCAGTGTGGCTGATGGAAAGGGCAGCATAATCCTAGTCATTTATGTAGATTATGTGTGTGTTGCAGCCAGGGATCAGGAGGAGATCAGACTGGTGCAATGTGAGTTGGCACAAAGGTTCAAGCTCAAGGACCTTGGACACCTGAGGAACTACATAGGAATAGAGGTAGAGAGGGTCTAGAGTGGTGGCTTCAGGTTGTGCCAGAAGAAAAAGATAGAGAATCTGATTGCGAGGACTGGCTTGAGTGAAGGCAAACTTGTGAAGAGCCAAACTTGTGATTACCAGAACCTGGAGTCTGAGGAGTTGTTTGGAGGGCCAGACTTGAATCATTCTGTGATAGGTAGTCTGTTGTTCTTGGCAAACACCAGGCCAACTTTTTTCTTTCAGTTAGTCTCAAAGGTGCTACAAGATCTCTCTACATAATAAGTCAACAGTGTGATGTGGCAGCTAAAAAGCCAATGTGATTCTAGGGTTAATCAATTGGAGGTATAGTGTCTCGATCAAGGTAAGGAATAATATCGCTCTATTCTGCTTTGACCAGACCTCACCTGGACACCACAATCCAGAAAGGATATGAAGCATGTCCACAGGAGAGCAACCAAAGTAGTGAAATTTTTGGAAGCCATGTCCTATGAGGCCCTGCTATGTTTAGCCTGGACAAAAGAAGGTTAAGGGGTGACATGATAGCCATGTTTAAATATTTGAAGGAATGTCATATCGAAGATAGAGCAAGCTTGTTTTCTGCTGCTCTACTAGAACATAGAGCAGGAGTAGGCAACCTTTCCCCTTTAAGGGCCGAGGGACTTCAGCTCCCAGAATCCCAGGAGCTATTGGCCAACATGGGACTATTGGCCAACATGGCTGAGACTTCTGGGAGCTGAAGTCCCTCGGCCCTTAAAGGAGAAAGGTTGCCTACCCCTGACATAGAGCAATGAATTCAAACTACAGGAAAAGAGGTTCCACCTCAACATTAAGAAGAACTTCTAGATCAGGAGTAGGCAACCTTTCCCCTTTAAGGGCTGAGGGACTTCAGCTCCCAGAAGCCTCAGCCATGTTGGCCAATAGCTCCTGGGATTCTGGGAGCTGAAGTCCCTCGGCCCTTAAAGGGGAAAGGTTGCCTACCTCTGTTCTAGATAGTAGAAGCTGTTCAACAGTGGGACACGCTGCCATGGAGCATAGTTCAGTGTCCTTTGGAGGTTTATAAACAAAAGCTGGATGGTTGTCTGTCAGGCGTGCTTTGATTGTGTCTTTCTGCATGGCAGGGAGTTTGACTGGATGCCCCTTGTGATCTCTTCCATTCCATGGTTCAGTCCCTGCTCTGTCTCAAAGCACTCTAGAGAGTATAGGAGCATGCCTGTCACATTATGGGGGTTCCTTGGGCCATTTTTAGCCCAGTAGAGACCATTTAATATTAGAAAGTGAACAGGAAATGACTTCCAGGTCACTTCCTGCTGTAAAAAAGGCCTCTTCTGGATCATGTTGCCAGAGTGAACACTGGAAAGGGCTCCTGCATCTTTAATTTATTACCTATTCCAGGGGAAATACAGGGGGGGGGGGGTTGCTACCTTGTCGATCTTCCTGGATCTTAGCAGCTTTGGATACCATTTATCATGGTATCTTACTGGAGCTGTGGGATGGGAGTAGAAGGCACTCTTCTACATAGATTCTACTCCTACGTGGAGAACCAGTTCTAGAGAGAAGCACTGGGAGATTCCGGTTCATCTCCATGGCTATGAAGGTGTGGGGTGCCATAGTGCTACAACATATCCCCCATGCTGTTCAATATCTACATGAAGTCCCTGAAGGAGATCATTGGGTGGGTTGGTGGTTCTCAGGTCTGGGAAGTGAGTAAACAGATTGCTCTGAATGGTGTTGCACTCTCTCTAAAAGAGAGGTGCATAGCTTGGAAGTGCTCCCCAATACATCCCTTTCCCATGAAGTCCAAATGGACTCAGTAGCTCGGAGTGCTTGGTGCCAGTTTTGACTGGTGCACCAACTATAGTCTCTCCTAAACAGAGGTAATCTAGCCACAGTAGCCCATGCATTAGTAACCTTCTATTTTTTGTCATTATTGTCATGTGCCTTCAAATCATTTTGAACTTAGGGTGACCCTAAGGCAAACTTATCACAAGGTTTTCTAGTGCTAAGAGCATGTGATTTGGCCCAGGTTGCCCAGTGGGTTTCCATGGCTGAGCAGGGAATCTAACCCTGATCTCCAGAATCATAGTCCAATGCTCAAATTACCGTGCCATGCTGGCTCTCTAGACTACTGTAAAGCATTCTACATGAGGCTGCTTTTGAAGAAGATTCAGAAGCTGAAACTAGTGCAAACTGCAGCTTGAAATACCATATAGACTTTGAAATACCATATATACCGTATTGCCAGTCTTAAAACAATTGCACTGTCATTTATTATTGTTTTCAGGGGGGATCTAGAAACTGCAGTTTTGCAAATATGGAAAACTGTGTTAAGTATACTAGGAATTAGATAGAAATTTTATAACACGTCAGAACTTTTCCTATAACATTTTTCTTGTGCCAAAAAGAAACTTTTTTTATTTCTGTTATTTACTGATGGGAAATTTTTGAGCCAGCTGTTTGAAAATGACTACTTAAAGTGTATTACTTATGTCACTAGAGATACAGTTCTAAAGTCTCACTTATCTCTCCTCAGTTTTATTGCATCCTTGATGTGCATTTAAACTTACCCCTGAGTTAGGATACTGTCACTAGTGTTATCTGTACTTTTTGAATAGCTGTTGTGATAGTCTCAGACTGCATTGATCAAGGACTGTCTGGACTTGAACATCATTACATTAAGACAGATAACGGTCATAATGGAGAATAGATCTTATTGCCTAGACATTTCTATACTTTTCCACTGGTGCCTTGCACACAAGGGAGAACTCAGAAAGTTTTGCCCATAAAGTAGAGATTATTTTTTTAAAGTGAAGCACTGCTAGAATCAATAGGAGGTGAATAATCATTTAACAAATAAAATCACATTCAAACTATAGATTTATCTAGAAATAAAATAAAGTATAATCATTACCTTAGAAGTCAAAGAAAAACTCAGACACTGAGAACCATGAACAATAATAATGTACATCCTGTCCCTCTATCATATTTAATTATTGAACTATAGCTATTAAAAAACATCAATCCTATGTAGTAAAATCACAATCCTGAATCTTTTTAAAAGGTTGGTTTTAGTCAACTAGGATTTGTTAGCCTAAAAGGTGGGGGATGTTGGGGGTCCCCAGATGCAATGACAGCATCTCCCTGAAATTTGTGGAAATTATAGCTCAAAGGAGGACTGCAAGAGGAGGGTAATTGAGGGGATATTTTTATTTAAGTATGCAAGAAATAACTGCAGACAGTCACCCTTTCATATTCGAGGAGGTTAGGGCCACAGAACCCCCACAAAAGTTGAAAAACTGTGATATCTTTAGGTCCCCAAACAAGCATGCTACAGACCCCTGTCAACAGGGCTAGCCCATCACTCCTTTTACCACCTGGCCATCAGTATGCCTCAGACAGTTTATATACTGCTTTCCAGCCCATAGATCTCCCCACCTCACTCCTGTTTGTCCCAATCCACCACTTCTCAATCTTGTATCCTTCCAAAAGAGGCAGCCAGATTTTTAACCCCTTTCCAGCCCATAGATCTCCCCACCTCACTCCTGTTTGTCCCAATTCACCACTTCTCAATCTTGTATCCTTCCAAAAGAGGCAGCCAGATTTTAAACTGCTAGAAATTTCTGTCCACTGGAAGAACGACTGGCTTAGGCTCTACTAGTTTCAGGTTACACCTTGACATATTGGGACAAAGAGATACATAACAGCTGATTCTTCCATCAATCAATCCACCACAGATCTTCAGTCCTGCTAAAGATTGAGAGGAGATGGATTTGGAAATGGGTATAAATTCTGGCTGGCTCTTTTGGCAGGACAGAAAATAGAGTGGTGGTGGATTGGAATGAACAGGAGTGGCATGGGGAGATCTATGGGCTTCAGAAGGGTTTAAAACCTGGCTGACTCTTTCGACAGAATGGAGAATAGAGAGCTGGTGGATTGGGATGAACAGGAGAAGAGTGAGTAGATCTATGGGCTGGGAAAGGGTTTAAGCTCTGGCTGAGGCTCTTCTGGAAGGATAAGAGATGGAGGAGGGCTCACCAAACTTCAATTTCAGTAAGGTGTTTCATTTAGAAATGTGCAAGGGTGCACAGAAACATACAAGAACCACATATCCAGCAGGAGGACTCTAGGCTATACTACCAGACTAGAGGTCAGGTCTGGTATATTTGGTTCAATCTAGGCTCCAAAGCTAATAAGGTATCAGTGAAGGAGAAACAGTATTTTAGTCATATGTAACAGAGTCCAGTCAGGAGTCTTTTCACAGCTGAAGCTTCTGAATACTTCTTAAAGAGAGGAACAGAATGCAATTTGTTACTGTACTCTCAGGTGATATAACTAAGGATTTCATGACAGTATCCAAATAATGCCTCACCAAGTAAGGTGAAGTTGGCATGCTAATTTAAGCTGGAGGAAAAACACATCTAGCCATTTTGGTTATGTGGACTTCAAACAGCAGAACCAGATTCAGGAGTAATTGGGAGCTGCTGACTTGCTCCATCAGTGGGTCACAACTCTGTCTTGGAGAGAATAAATGCCAAAACCTGCATTAGCTTTGTCAATAATCAAAAGTAGATTTGTCATGTCTGGATTAAATTTCAATTTGTTAATCCACCTCCAGAGTATCACTGACCCTGGACCTTGGTACATACCTTTTGCTGCCAATCTAGCATTTGACATGAAGGAGAGATGCCATAGTCAATCATCAGCATATTGATGACACTGGAAGTCAAAATGGAATGATACAATGATAGGACTATTTGTGGTGTAAGGTTCAGCACCTAGGATAGTTCCTTAAAGTTCATATTAAACACCAAAGTGTACTCAGCAGCATACTGACATGCAAATCACCAGCTGCCACTGTGTGCATGCTTGTACGCATACACACACATGTGCATTTCTGTCTTTGACAAGCAAACTCCACTAAATAACATTTTTCATGTTCCAAATTAGATAGACTACAGTGGACCCTTTGTATCCACAGAGGTTTGGATCCAGGAGGATGCTCAACCCCCATTACACTTGGAACAATTACTAAGGAAGGTAAAGAAAGAAATTGGAAAGGCAGGCTTACTGCTGAACATAACACAAGCAAAAATAATGACCATGGAGGACCTACTTAAATTCAGCCTAGATGAGGATACTGAAATATTAAAAGAATTCCTGCACTTTGGATCAAATTTTGACCAGAATGGAGACTGCCGTCAAGAAATCAGAAGAAGACTAGAAATGGAAAGGGCAGCTATGAAAGAACTAGACAAGATCCTAAAGAATACAGACGTGCAACTGAGCACTAAAGTTTGAATTGTCCAAGCCATTGTATTTCCCATCACCATGTACAGATTTGACAGTTGAAGAGTGAAGAAAGTTAACAAAAAGAAAATCAACTCATTTAATATGTGGTGCTGGAAAAAGTGCTGAGAATACCGTGGACAGCCAAAAAGACAAACAAATTGGTCCTTGAACAGACCAAGCCTGAACTCTTCCTGGAAGCCAAGATGATTAAATTGAAGCTATCATACTTTAGCCACATCATGAGAAAGGAAGACTCACTAGAAAAGATGATAATGCTAGGAAAGGTAGAAGGCAGTAGAAAGCAAGGAGGACCACACATTAGATGGATAGACTCAATCAGGGAGGTCATGGGTCTGGGTCTACAAGACCTGAGCAGTGGAGGACAGTAGGTCTTGGAGATGTGTCAACCACAGGGTCACCATGAGTCTAGGACAGTTAACAACAACAAGTAAAATTGTGTCCCTTATATAAAATGACAAAATCAATGTTTGCTTTTAGGATCTTTTTCTTTTTCTTTTTTATTTTCATTCCAAGCTGTGGATGGTTAAATCCATGGATACAGAACCCATGGATATGGATGGCCGACTGTATTTTCATGATCTTGCGTCATTGGCCCTCTGTGTCTTTGCACTCTGCTATTTTTCTTAGATAAAATATAACTGGGATAACAAAACCTCTATCAGTCACTTTGGTCTCTATTTTGAAAAATAACACAAAAGCTTTCTCATTTGAATTTAACACTATAGTATAACTGGAATCTAACTCATGACATGGATTTTCCAAACTTCCCAAAATCATCTCTGTATTTGTCCTACTACCTTATTATTCCTTGTACAGCAATAATGGCACAAGGAATAAACTTTCCTTCCATCTACCCATTGGAAACATAAGAACAATACTTATCTACTTGAAGCAATAATAGCAGGATTCATTTATATATTTCCAAATAAAAAAACCACTTAAATGTGTGTCTCAGATCCATATTTACAACCTATCAAAGGACGTTATCACAAGGGGCTCAATCCAAACAGAATCCAAATGAAATGGCGAATGAATCCGGATTATTGGCCCGTGTTTCTACACGACGTCACACAGAACCCCGACAGAACCCCGACAGAAAGTGGAAAGAACCGAGATCTTTTGAATTTCGGTTTCTTCAGGAATTGCAATTGCGCGACGAGAATCATTTCGCATTTACCGTAGGTCTGATAACCAAATACGTATTGTGGCGCATTTCCCCGCTGTTGCCATGGTTCCAGCAAGCATTCCTCTCTCTGCGCATGTGCAGGAGGCTCATTTCATCTACATTTACGGGGTTTTTTCTCTTGTGTGTGGACGTTCGATACACTTACTGTAAATGCGCAATGAAGGTAATGACGTATGCGGAAACAAGGGTTATTTCCCGTTTATTTTCGGGATGCCTCATTTCCACTTTTATTTCCGCTTTCTGGCCCATGTGTGATAATGTCCAAAGTTCCAGGGAATTCAAGGAAAGTTAACCAGGGCATGTGTTGCTTTCCTGACCTGGAATAAAAAGTCTGCAATTTGTAAGTCTTCAGTAGCTGGTTAATACTGTATTAAGGAACAGAAAATGTAACATACCTTCTTTGGGCTTTTTAAGAAACATACTATGGTAATGATGATGATTATTCAAAGCAGTTACTACAAAATGTAAAATTAGGCCTTGAATCTTTTCAGTATGTAAAATAAAATGGCAATTATACTTTATTCTGCTGTTTGAGATTGCAGAAGTAAAGATCTTTGGAAATACTGCCAAAAACACAAGGTCAGAAGTCCATTGTGGATCATAAAGTTCTTTAATGGGAGTTCCTTTGTCCTCAATAAATTCTTGGATTACCTTCTGAGAAGGCAAAATGTATTAGAAGATGTTTCTGGCATTCAGCCATTGAATGCTATGTTTATATCCAAAAATACATTTATCACATGTACAGCTTCAGCTGCTACAAAAATTAGGAAGAAATCCACATGGGGTTGTGCCATGAAAGGCACAGAATTTTTTGGTAATCTACTTAGCCCTGGTCTCTGCAGATCTATTCTATGTGCAATTGTTAATAGTTTTATAGTATAGTGCCCCATAATATTAATATCATGCAACCAAAGAACAACCTTGTGGACATGTGCATTTATACACAATGAAATCAGTACATGACATAAGCTACAAGCAAGTGTAAAGAATACTCACAAGTCTTCTCTGCATCAACAAGAAAAGATGGCTCAACAAATTAAGACATCTTGTTGAGAACATAGTCAGCAAACATAACTATAGATAGATAGATAGATAGATAGATAGATAGATAGATACACACACACTTACACACACTTCGGGACTTTTTCATGAAAAAGCAATTAACCTTGGATTTTATACTAAAAATGTGTTTTGTGAACCTTTTTTACAAAAATAAAAAACTATGCAAAATCAAAATACACAGCTTCTGTGAATTTTTTCCCACAAATAAATTTTGGGGAAAGAAAAAGACCCAACGTTCAAAAATAAATTTTAAAAATGCACAACCCATGGGGTAATCTCACTCAGTGGGCTGATAGCTTGAAAATGATTCAATATTGCATGTAAGAATGAAATAAACAAAGATCTGCATACATAATACTGAAGAACTATAGTCACATATGAGGGTGAACATATGTGTGTGTGTGGACAGGTGAAGAGGCTGCATCCCCAATGCAGAAATAATCCAGTTTCACACCACTATAACTGCTGTGGCTCAATGCTATGGAATCCTGGGAATTGTAGGTTGCTGCAGTACCGGAGCTCTCTGACAGAGAAGGCTAATGTCTCACAAAATGACAGTTTCCAGAATTCCATATCAATGAGCCTGGGCAATTAAAGCAGTCTCAGACTGGATTATTTGCAGGGCAGATGCAGCCCTAGTCTGAGTATTGGTCCATCTAGTCATGATGCTAGCCAAATGGGATCAAACTATTCTCTGTTCAGATCACTGCATTTATTCTCACAACAATAATCTGAGAGCTCTGTCCCCTATAATCTTTTCCATTTGAAATACCAGAGATTGATATTGGAATTTTCTAGATTCAAAACAAGTAACCTACCACTAGAGGTTCCCCCTTCTCAATAAGTACTGAAAGCCAGCATGACGCAGTGGTTTTAGTGCTAGCCTAGTACTTTGGGAGACCAGTATCTGAATTCCGACTCAGCCATTGATGTCAGGAAATGACTTGGATGTGACCACAAGATGGAGCTATAAGCTTGGTAATGTAAGTGGTTAAGCTCCAGTGCATGTGTGTGTGTGAGTCAGTATTTGGGAGTATGCACACCTGGGATGCCTGATGCAAGAGGCATTGGTAACCATCTATAAAAGGGAGATGAGAATTATCTCCAGTGGGTTTGTTGTGTATGGTGGTTGGCAAAGCAGTTTGTTGGAGTGTTGCATAGTTGTGAGTATTTGAGACGGCTGTCCAATATTCTGTATGTATATATTGTACATAGTGCAACTAAAGATTAAAGCCATCATGTTGAGTGAAGGCTGGCCTTGCTGCTGTCTATTTGGAAGAAAGTCAGAGCTCAAGGTCGGGTGCTGCTGTGAAGGAATTTATCCTTCTCTGCCAGAAGTCCTTTTGCAGACAACTCTCAAGAAACTTTCTCCTGGCATCCTGTCAACGTGGAACAACTCTGCACATGGTCGTGGAGGACATAGCACATCTTTCTATGCCCCAACCCAATGGAAACCCAATGGATGACCATGGACAAGACATACTCTCTCAGCATATGAGGAAAGTAATTGTGAGTGCATTCAGAAAATCGCAAAGTGTTGTATTTTATCTCAGAATGAAATATTTAAAAATACATATCACATATATATTCATAATACTGCTATTTCTGTAATATTCATCAATATGCAGGGCCATCTGCCAGCCAAGCCTTGAAAAATGGCTATTAATTACAATGAGATCTCCATATGATTGCTACTAGTGAAAAGAATGTACTTGCTTTCATTTACTAGCCCACTATGTTTCCAACTTTGTTTCTGAGAATCCTGGGGTTCCATGGAAGGTTATCCATATTCTTACAATTAGAAGTTTGGATAGGATAGAATAGTTTCCTGGAAAGATAGCTTTCTCCCCACTAATACTTGTGAGCACTGCTAGGAAATGAGGGGCATGTTCTAGGGCTCACATGGCCAGTACCTAAAGGAAGTGCTCCCCTTCAACTAAACACATAGAATCAGCCCTTCATATCCACATATTCATGGATTTTTTAAACCACAGATTCAACCATCTACAACTTGAATATATATATTTGTTGTTATTAACTACTCTCACGTCAATCTCAATTCATGGCAACCCTGTGCATGAGGGTCAGGTACAGCATGCCCACAAGTCTTCTTTCAAATCATAAAAACAGATCCAAGACTTAAAGTCAAAAGGACAGCTTTTATTGCAGTAAAGAAAACATAGCAGACAGGTCTGTGACTTCTTTGACAAGTCTGAAGTTAAAGCATATTGAAACACTTTTATAGAACATAGCAATGTCCCTCTCCATAGGCTGGTGTAACTCAGTGATTGGTCACAAATTCCCACGCTTCAGCCATTAATGTGATGTAATGCTTTACTGTCTGGAAAGTCCAGCAATTGGCATGATGCGTGTGAATCTGTAGCTTCCCACTGACAATAGACAAAACAATCTTGAAGTAACATCTGCACTCTGTTCATGTGACATATCACCTGGGACTGGGATCACGTATTTATCAATATCACCATATATGTGTGTCTAACATATTTAACAACTGAATATATAAAAATCTCAAACCATCACTTTTTAAAACCATCAAGCAATCTATTTATGCATAAAGCACTTTCAAAACCATTCTTATTATCTCTTTAACCATATTTTTAAACTCAAGCCTCTAGCTTCAGCCAAGGTGGAAACATCCCACACACATACCAAAGGAGCCTTTAAGTTCCCAGCCTTTTTTAGGTCTTTTAAAACTCATTAACCCTTACAGCACAACCTCACAGTTTTAACCATTATAGCCAACTATATATTATCAATCTCATCTCTAATCAAAATCAATCAAAACAAATTCGGGTGGGAAGGCATTAAGCTAATGCATTCCTGACAATGAGACATTTCTAAGATTCCCTGTCTTCCACTACTTTTCTCAGTTTTTACAAGTCCAAAACACGCTGCAGAAATAATCTAGTTTGAGATCACATTCGCTGCCCTGACTCAGTGCTGTGGAATTCTGGAACTGCAGTTTTTTGAGACATTTAGTTTTCTCCATCAGAAAGCTCTGGTGCCACAATAAACTACAATTGCCAGAATTCCATAACACTGAGCCAGGGCATTTAAGCAGTCTCAAACTGGATTATTTCTGCAGTATTTTGGACTGCAGAGTATACCCATGACCTTCTTAATTGAGTCCAGCCATCTAGCATGTGATCTCCCTCTGTTTCTCCTTTCCTTCACTTTTTCTAGTGTTATTGTCTTTTCAAATGAGTCATGCCTTCTCATGACATGGCCAAAGTACAACAGCCTCAGTTTAATTATCTTGGCTTCCTGGGAGGTCTCAGGCCTGATTTGTTCTGAGACCCATTTATTTGGGTGTTTTTTTGCCTGTCCAAGGTATCCTCAGCACTCTTCTTCAGCACCACATCACAAATGAATTTGTTTTCTTTTTGTCTATTTTCTAAATTGTCCAACTCTCACATATGTGGTAATGGGGAATACAATTGCTTGTACAATTCTAACTTTTGTGCTTAGTTGTATATCTTTGCTCTTAAGGACCTTTTCTAGTTCTTGCATAGCTGCCCCCTTTTCTTGGTCTTCTGATTTCTTCTATATATGATGCAAGGATTAGGAATTCTTTTACTATTTCTCTTTCTTCATTGTCTAGATTGAATTTATGAATATCTTCCATGGTAATTATTTTTGTTTTCTTAATGTTTAGCAGTAAGCCTGCCTTTGTGCTTTCTTCCTTGACCTTCCTCAGTAGATGCTCTAGTTCTGTGATGCTTTCTGCTAGTAGTATGGTGTCATCTGCATGTCTTAGATTGTTGATATTTCTTCCTCCTATTTTTACTCCTCCTACTCCTGTGTTCATGCTTGCTTTTTGTATAATATTTTCTGCATATTTTACTGCGCCACTATATTTAAGGGGACTTGAGCATCCACAGATTTTGACATCCAAAGGGGGTCCTGGAATCAAATCCCAGAGAATACCAAGCGCCCACTGTACAATCAAACTGGGCTTCCATGACAGATGTGTATGGCTTTTTTGACCAACAGGTCAATGTTGAATGGGCTCTAGAGATGTTCAATTATTTTTCAATTTGTAATTCTATTTATTTTTGCTATTAAAATCTGTGTGTATGTGCCTTCAAGTTGCCTGTTGACTTATGATGATCCCATACATTTCATGGGGTTTTCTTAGACAAGGAATACTCAGTGGTAGCTTTGCCAATTTCTATCTCTGAAATATAGCCTACAGCACCTGGTATTCATTGGCAATCTACTATGCAAGTACTAACCAGAGTTCACACTGCTTAGCTTCCAAGGTCATATGGGATCTGGTGCCTCTAGGGCATTTAGGCCCTTATTAAACATTTAAACAATTAAATAAATAATTGTATTAAAACTACTTTTGTTTACTTAATTGTTGGAGGGATTACCCTGTTATTGTTATTGGTGTGCCTACAGGCCTCAAGTCCTTGGAAGTAAGCATATGGGGTCCTCAAATACTTAAAAGCAGGCTTTATTATTCTGTAATTCCTTCCTCACCCAAGGCCACAGGCCAACATTTATAGTTTCCCTTGACACCTAATAGAAAACCTGTAGTAGACTATCTAAACCTAGTCCAGAACATTCTAACCTGAACCTGGCCTGGATCAAGGAATGGATCTGCTGCAAACAGAACAATTATATGTCCCCCTTCACAAAAATGTTAGCTCAAAACATTATATTTTGTCTGTAAACATTGTATTTGGTCTCCAACCAACCCATTGTTGATAATGTACAGAGGAGTACACTAGACATTCTAATATTCCTTAAAATAAGAGGAGGCCAATATATACCTGCAGCTCTTAAAATATTCAAAGCCAATTCAATAACACAACTTCCTTTATGGTTCCCAACTCAGCCCCTTTTCAAAATTTTGCATCATTAGAATTGGTACTGTCACGCCCTGCCTAGATGAGGACTCAGAGGATGAGGAGGATGAGTCAGAACTCCTCCAGGTCCTGAGCCTGCAGCAGAGGAGCTCCAGCTTGGCCCTAGCAGCTCTGCTTTGTCAGCAGAGCCTCCACCAGAGCCTGTGGCTTCTCAAGAGGCTCCACAGCCAAGCCTTCTGGTGAAAGGACTATCAGACATGTGTCAGTGTAGAGCCAAAAGGTCGGGCCTCCAGCACTTGAAGAGGCTTTATGAAAAATGCCAAGGTCATCAAGGTGATCAGCCCCAGCTAAGCCCTGGCAACTTGGGGATTTAAGCAAGTGGGGAAGCTTTGCCTCAGTGCCGGAGGATATCTGAGCTTCCTGGCGAAAGCCTCTGTTCCTGGGTCTCCTTGTTCCTCACCTTGAACCCTTGACTTGGACTCCCAGTATCCTTGACCTTTGGCTCCTTGAAACGAGTCTCCCCCACGACAGTTGAGGAACTTATGCAGCTGGGAGGGGCTCAGCCTCAGCTCATTGATGCCGAGAAAGAGCGCAGGAGGAGGGAGGGTCTTTGCCTGTACTGTGGCCTCCAGGGACATTTTGCCCGGGAGTGCCCCATCAAGGCCCACACTGCTGGGACATGGGCTCTCCCTGGTGTAGAGAGGGTTCACCACCTGGGAGAGTCTCTTGAACCCGCTTCCTCCAGCTGAGCTCCCAGAAAGGAACCTTTGCTGGTGGCCGCCAATGTCAGGCTCCCCACAGCGGAGCTCCTCCCCATGGGAGCCATGTTGGACTCGGGGGCCTCAAACAATTTCATGGACTTGGGGTTTGCAAAACACCACTGGATTCCTTTGGAGGCCCTAGCTGATCCCAGACCGGTGGAGACTATCGACGGACAGCTCCTCTGGTCTAGTCCCATGACCCACCAGATGCCTGTGCTCCACCTCAAGATCCAGGGCCATGTGGAGGAGATCAGGTTTCTGTTGGCTGCTGTCCCGCATTTCCCTTTGGTCCTGGGAATGTCTTGGCTATCAAGGCATGACCCGCACATCTCATGGTCTCGTCAGGAAGTCCTGTTCGCCTCTGAATACTGCCAGGAGCACTGTTGGCCAGAGCAGATCACAGCCACAGTAGCAATGGATGCCAAGGAGTGCTTGGTGGTGCTGCCTGAGAAATACTGGGACTATGCTGACATCTTAGACAAGAAGGAGGCAGATCAGCTCCTGCCGCACAGGCCCTATGACTGTGCGATTGACTTGGTGCCAAGGGCCCCTATTCTGTTGGGACACCTGTACTCCCTCTCAGAGCCTGAGCTGGTGGCTCTGAAGAACTTTTTGGAGAAGAACCTCCAGAAGGGGTTTATCTGTCCTTCTAAGTCTCCTACAGGTGGCCCTGTGCTCTTTGTGCTGAAGAAGTGTGGGGAGTTGGCCTCTGTAATGACTACCAGGCTCTCAACCAGATCACCATCAGGAACCGGTATCCGTTGCCGCTGATTCCGGAGTTGTTGGAATGGCTCCGCCATGCCAAGGTCTTCACCAAGTTGGACCTCCCGGGGGTCTACAACTTGGTGAGGATCCAGGCCAGGATGAATGCCAACCCCCTCACAGTAGGAAGGATTTGCAGCAGTTCCTGGAGTTCATGAACTTTTACAGAAAGTTCATCTCAGACTACGCTGCCCTGGAGAGCCCTCTTTCCCAATTGCTGTGCGGGATGGCCTGCTTCCAGTGGATGGCTGCTGCCCAGAAGTCATTTGAGGTCCTCAAGGAAAGGTTTACATCAGCCCCGATCCTGCAGCACCCTGACCCATGGACGCCTTTTGTAGTGGAGGTAAACGCCTCGGATGTGGCAATCGGGGCTGTGCTGCATCATCCCATGGGGGCTGAGGGACACCTGCTGCCTTGTATCTTTTATTCCCAACAGCTGTCTTCTCCCAACCACAACTACACAATCTGGGAGAAGGAGCTGTTGGCAATTAAGGCAGCCTTCAACATGTGGCAATATCTGCTAGAGGGGGCAGCTCATCCGGTTCTGGTCCACACCGACTGTAGGAACTTGGAGCATCTCCAGATGGCCCAGGAGTTGTCTCAGAGGCAGAAGCAGTGGTCCCTGTTTTTTGGGTGCTTCAATTTCCGGCTCCAGTACATTTCTTGGGCGCAGAATCAACAGGCCAACGCTCTCTCCCAGAATCCAGAGTATGCCACAGACCTGGAGGGGGAGCTTCATTCCACCATTCTGTGCCTGGAGAATTTCACCACCGCACCAAGGGATGCCACATAGTTGGACCACATCTGTGACCTCCAGGGCTGGGACCCATTTGTGGCACAGCATTTGGTGGAGGGGGATGCCTCTCCCTTTGTGCTTCAGGATGGCCTCCTTTACCACTGGGGCCACCTTACATACCAGTGGGTCCACGTCAGAAAGCAGTCTTGCGGTTGTGCCATGACTCTAAGCTGGCAGGGCACTTCGGCTTTTGCAAGACCCTACACCTTCTCACCTGGGAGTTTTGGTGGCCTCAAGTCCAGGTGGAGGTGGCCCAGTACATGGACACTTGCCTGGTGTGTCACTGGGCTAAGGACTATCTGGGATGGCCCGTGGGCTTGCTGCTGCCTTTGCTGACACTGCTGGGGCTGGAAGCTCATCTCTATGGACTTCATCACAGACCTGCCCCCCTCTGATGACTTTACCACCATTTGGGTAGTGATGGACCTTTTTTCAAAAATGGTTCACTTTGTGCCCTGCACTGGTCTCCCCACAGAGAAGGAGATGGCCCGGATGTTTGTGCAGCACATCTTCCGGCTCCATGGCCTTCCTGAGGGGATGATCTCTGATCAAGGGGTCCAGTTCACTGCCCAGTTCTTGACCAGCCTGCTGTGGCTTCTGGACATTGCGCCTCACCTGTCCTCGACACACCACCCTGAGTCTGATGGGCAGATGGAGCACACCAATGGGATGTCAGAGCAGTACCTCTGCTGCTACTCCAGTTACCACCAGGAGAAATGGGTTGACCTGCTGCCATTGGCTGAGTTCGCTTATAACAACTCAGTCCATGCCTCAATCCAGCAGACACCCTTCTTCACCACTGGTGACTTCCATCTATAGGGGTTTCTGGCTGTGGCTCCTGTCTCGGCAGTCCCTGCAGCAGACCAGTGACTCCAGGAACTCCAGGCTGCTCAGTCCTTGCTGGAGGAGCAGCTCAAGGTGGCTAAGGAGGTGTATAAGTGGGGTGCAGATCGGCACTAGCAGGAAGGTCCTCCTTCGCAGGTGGGAGATTCAGTCTGGCTCTCCATGTGCCACATCCCGCTTCAGTGGCCATGTCGGAATTTGGATGCCCAGTTTTTGGGACCTTATAAGATCATGGCCCAGGTGAATCCCATGGCTTTTTGGCTCCAACTTCTGTGGACATGGTGGATCCACTTAGTCTTCCACTGCTCCTTGCTGCTTCCAGCCTCGAAGGTTCAGTCCAATGCTGGTTCCATGCCTCTGCCTGATCTGGTCCTGGTGGATGGGGAACAAGAATTCGAGGTGGCTCAGATCTTGGACTCCTGCCATCATCGGGGCTGCCTTCAGTACCTGGTGGATTGGGTTGCTCATGGGCCAGAGGAGCACTCCTGGGAAGACACTACAGACATCCATGCTACTCATCTGGTCCGGGCCTTTCATTGCCACTTCCCCGACTGGCCTCGACCTGCTTCAAATGAGAGGGAGGTTGATGGGAGGGGGAGTGATGCCATGCCTCCCCAGATGAAGATGAGGAGGACAAGTCAGAACTTCCTCTGAGTCCTGAGCCTGCAGAGGAGGAGCCCAGCTTGGCTCTAGCAGCTCTGCTTTGTCAGCAGAGCCTGTGGCTTCTCAAGAGGCTCCACAGCCAAGCCTTCCAATAACAGGGCTGTCAGACATGGAAGAGGATCCAAGGACCTTGCCTACCTTTAGTCAGCATAGAGCCGAAGGGGTGGGCCTCTGGTGCTCAAGGAGGCTTTATGAAAAAAGCCAAGGTCATCAAGGTGATCAGCCCCAGCTGAGCCCTGACAGCTTAGGGATTTAAGCAAGTGGGGAAGCTTTGCCTCGGTGCCAGAGGATGTCTGAGCTTCCTGGCGAAAGCCTCTGTCCCTGGCTCTCCTTGTTCCTTGCCTTGAACCCTTGACTCTTGACTATCTTGGACTCCCGGTATCCTTGACCTTTGGACCGATGACTACTCTTGGACTTCTGCATCCTTGGACTGCTTTCACTGTTGGCTTCTCTGAAACCCTCAACTTCCAGACTGTGCTTGACTCTTCACTGACTTTTGGATTGATAATTAAGACTTTGTTTGGGACTTCCCCTTGCCTTGGCTATCAGCCCATCCTCTGCCTTTCCAAGACAGGTACTATCTAAATTTCTAAGATTGGTTTTTCAAGTTTCAAAATGTGTCTCTAGTGCTACCCTGCGATTGGAATCAGGCATCATGAAAGTGTAGACTGTGGGTGTCCATACTTAACTATTTGTGTAGATTATTCCTTATTCCCATTGGCCTTGCCTCACTAACTTTGAGGTGATTACCAATCTATATGGAACCAGGTAATGACAAATAAAATCTCATCACTGGGTTTGTCTTCAGACTTTCCACTCAATATGGTGGGATATGATCAAGCCAAAGCAACCATCAAGCAATGTGTAGTAGAGATAGAGTATCAATTAGATCTAGCTTGGTCTCCAGCCTTTATTGTTAGTAATTCTAACAGGTACTCTGCCTCCACATGACATATTTAACTAACCTAAAAGTACCAAAATATTGGAGGGCCTTTCTGTGGCACAATGTCATGCTCTCCCGTCACCTGTCCTTGAAGACCGATATAGGAAGATCCCTTTTTTCGATGAGAGAAGGCCCCTGTGAGTCTGGTCATATAAAATCAATAGATCTTGTGTTATTCCAATGTTTGTACTATACAGACATCTGCATTAGTCTCATTTCACCCTTATTGTATAAATATCCAGGATGCACAGGACTTTTTTTTTACTTCACTGTTGCTTTCAAACATTAATCCTGATATATCATGTTGCTGTGTTCTGTGCAGCAACACTTAACATTTGTTGGACAATGGCCAGTGTCACAGACCAGACTTAATGAATATTGCTCTGTAAACAGATTGATAGGGTGCTCCACATATTATATTTAACATTTTTCATATTTTAATATCTATTTTATGTTTCAAACATATGTATATTTTATTTTTTACATTTAGTTTAATGTATTTCACTCCCTTGTGCTGGTCTATGGCTATAATAAAGATTTATTCTATTCTCGTCTCCCACAACCCCTTCCCCCCCACACAGAAAAATCCTCAACATTAGGAGGAACTTCCTGACAGTAAGGGCTGTTTGACAGTGGAACACACTCCCTCGGAGTGTAATGGAGTCTCCCTCCTTGGAGGTCTTTAAGCAGAGGCTGGATGGCCATCTGTCGGGGATGCTTTGATTAGGAGTTCCTGCATGGCAGGGGGTTGGACTGGATGGCCCTTGTGGTCTCTTCCAACTCTATGATTCTATGATTTTATGGAAAAAGGTATTATAAGAGAGGGAGGAAAATAAAACCAGAGATTTTTGCACCAAATCTTGTGGAAGTCTGATTCAGACAGATAAGGGGGTGCAATGTGTACATTTTTTGATGAGATGGATAAGAAATGGTGGTGTGTTGTTTGAAAATAGAATCCTGGAACTGCTTTTCTCTTTTGAAAGCTCAAAACTGTCATGCCTTACCTGGGATGCACTTTGAGTCAGAGAATGAAGGCTCTGATGGAGAGATGGAAAGCCCAGAGGACATGCCAAGTCTGAAGACACAAGGCCAGAGTCCCCAGCAGCCACAACCCTCAGAGGAAGATGCAGATTTATCTATACTTACCCCAGCAGAGAGATGTCATAACAAAGAAAATTGCAGATGCTCAGAATGCTTATATAGGAAGAAAACTGCAATTAGAGATTGCAAGACCTGGGTGGGCTATAAATAACTCAACACCTTCTGCAAATGAGTGTTGCTGACAACCAGCCTCTCTTCCTAGAAACAATGCTGGTGCAATGTTCTGTGATGGTTTGCCTGTTGCCTTAAAATTTTCTGACTACTCTGCTTGTCCCATGGCTTTTCAAACATAGAATTTCCCCATGCTTGAAAAGCTGCAGGATAAGCCCAGTTACAGATGGGCCGCAGACAGGCTACAGATATTTGAATGTAGTAAGACCCGTCTTTAAAGTTAAACGCGTGTTTATCCCATCAGGAAAATGGAAGGATAAAAGCCCATGCTATAATCTCCACAGAAAATGAAGATCAAGGACTGAATACCTTTCAGGAAAACAAGGCCTAAGAGAATTCTGAGTGGGTGTTCAAAAGGCATGGAGACATTACCAAAAAGACTCTTTCTTTATCCCTACCCACAACCCCAAACTGAAGAAACTAGCAATGTGCCAGTGGTTATTTAAAATTGAAAAAAGTTAAGTGGTTTTCATAAAGCAACAGCAGTTTTCATAAAGCAACAGCAGCAACAGTGGAACTTTCTGCCAGGTAAATTGTCTCCTTGTAGTCTTAACATTCTCAAATCAGTTTAAGTTCTCTGTGAATTTATTTACTTAGTTAACATTTCTCCTTACAATGGGGAACTGTCAAGGCTGGTTAGAACATTTAAAAAAAAGTTCAGCTAAAAACTGATGGCAAAAAAAAAATTTAAAAACAACAAAGTCCTCCTCTTACAACACAATCATTTTAAATTGTATAAAAGTAGCATGGGTGTTGTGCCATCAGTGTTTGTGCCTTTGGCAAAGTCAGGGTGAGGGACAGAGCAAACAAAGGCCACAGGTCCCTGTCTCAAGAAATTTACAGTTAAACATTGGGGGGGGGGGGAGTAACAGATAGAATTGTAGACAAAACAAGAGGAACAAGGAGAGAAAATGTGAGGAAATACAATTTTGCAAAGAAACACTGAGTGGTGGCTGGATCAGGACCCATATACATACACACTGCATCCCCTTATCTGTCTGAGTCAGACTTCCACAAGATTTGGTGGAAACATGTTCAAATGAGGTCCAAACCATAGGGAAGTCAACAAGGCTCTCGTATGAGCACAGCCAGTATCAATTATCTGTTCATTCCTATGCTCAGTTTGGGCTATTAATGGCTTCTAGCCAAGACAGCAAAAGCAAATTCCATGGTCAAAAACATTATGGATGTGACTTAGGTCTTTTTATTCAGCAAGGGGTTGCCATGCTATTACTACATAGGGAAACCAGCAAATGACTGCTGTGCAACCAAACTGATGCACATCTGGACTGATGCACATTGGTCTCAATAAGCAATGGGCACTGATGGCCATCAGGCACTCCTGATGAACATGCAGAAAATGCCTAGAGACTTCATGGGGACACCGGTTAGGGAATGCCAATGCCCATCAGTTGAACCAAATGTGCATAGGACACTCTTCCTGGTACCCTGGTATGCATCTTCTGTTAAGGAAAATGCAACATGGGACATACAGTGATAGAAATAAAATATGTATGTGAAAGTCACAATGACTAAGCAAGAGCAATTATGAAGCTACACAGGTGCAAAAGCTAATGTAATTTAGAAGTCTTGAGAGCCAAGGACAGAGTTATAAAATGCATATTGGAAACACCTGAGATTCATTAAGTGTACAAGGTAAAATGATGAAATACTTGGGTTGGTCTTAAGTATGGGTTGAACTATGTGAACCAATCAAAATAAATATACATACCCACTGGGTGGAAACTAACTAGTGGGTGGTGATTAACAATGGCTATAATAATTGCAATGTTTGCCAATGTATTTTTGTGGAGTAGTTTTGGAGATATTGTGGGTAGTTGAGGAGATTTGTAGAGATTGTGATTTGTTGGGCATATAGTACTTGTATATAGTAGAATAAAGTAGATCTTTTATATAAGACTACTGAGTTGTCTGGTGTCTTGAGTGAAGATACAAGAGCCAGCAGAATCCTGGAAAAGTTTGGAGACATCTGGGGAAGAAGAGTGAGAAGGCTTGGAGAGTTTGTCAGGGTCTTCAGCCTATTCTCTGAAACTCTGCTGCTTTGGAGAAAAGCATTAACCACTGATCAAAGCTGGTCAGCTCTGTTGCATAACAAGGTGGTGAGTTAGAGCCAGAGGTGAAGAGCTACAACTCTCATCATCCATGACATGGGTTATGGGCCCAGTTACTAGAGCAACCAGCATCCACAGAAGCTGAAAGTTCCAGAGAGTGGAAGAAAGTTTTGTGGACGACAGATCAGAGCAAGCTGTTTGCGCTGCACTGATAAGCTTCATGAGTAAATCATTTTGTGTTTTGTTTAAGCCCAGACGGGTCACCTGTGCATGCTCAGAAGGACTGTGTCAAACTGAGTCACTGCACAAATTAAGATGGAGATTCTAAAGTTTAGTAAATTAAATAGAAACAACTACTCTACCTGGAAGATTTATGCCCAATCTCTACTAGTAAAGGAAGGTCTGTGGTCGACAGTTGAAACAGGGCTGGCAGCCGATGCTAATGCAGCCACTCGAGAAAGAGATAATAAAGCAAAAGCCTGTCTTTATCTCATGCTTGAAGAAGACTTGATTAATGACGTCAGAGATAAAGCGTCCGCCAAGGATGTGTGGGATACCTTGCAGAGATTACACACTCCTTCAACTGCTTTTGCAAAAATGCTATGGTCTAAAAGAATATACAGGCAAAAGATGACTAAAGGGCAGTGTGTGATAGAACATTTAAAAACAATGCAAGATTTATTTGTGCAAGCTGAACTGAGGGGAGTGGAAATTAGCAAAGAGCAGCAGTGTTACATTTTAATAGAATCACTAGACTCTTCTTGGGACAACATTACGAACAGCTTGCAAAATTTGCCAGAAGCTGAGCTTAACAGAGACTTAATTGTGACCAGAATATTGGAAGAGAACCAGAGAAGAAAGTCTGAGCAGGGTGACTCAGCAGGTTTAAAGTCTGTGCCGAAACAACAAACAACGCCTGATTTGCGAAAGCAGGAAGAAGCAGCTTCTACAAGGGAGCAACGGAGGTGTTTTTATTGTAAGAAGATTGGTCATCTGCAGAGACATTGTAGACAATTTGCTGCTGAGAGAAGCAAGCAAGGAGAGAGCAGATGGCAGCCACGGCAGTATCAAAAACAGTCCAGACCTCCATTTTTGAAGGACAATGGTAATAAAAAGGGGTTTGCAACCATGATTAAGGAAAAACAAAATACTAATTCAAAATGGCTGGTTGACTCAGGAGCCTCATCTTCGATGTGTAATAATATTAATTTAATAAATAATACAAAATCAGCTAATGTAAATGCTGTAGTTTTGGATGATGGGAAAGAGGTCAGTACTGTAAATCAAATGGGTACAGTTTTCATTCCAGGGCTAAAAGAAAACTTTAATGATGTTTTACATGTAAAGGAGTTGGAAAATAATTTGTTATCAGTAAGCAGATTAACAGACAGAGACTACACAGTCATCTTTGAAAAGAACTTGTGTAAGATAAAACTGAATGGGGAATTGCGTGGCATAGGCTTGAAGAAGGATAAACTTTATTTTTTGGAGGACAATATTGATAGCTACAGGGTTGAAAATGCTAATAACATTGACAATAGTCCAATCCACAAAGACTGCATACACGAGCTGAACAGAAAATTCGGCCATGCTAGTTTCAAATGTTTAAAGAATTTAATCAGTATGTGTCCAGATTTAAAAGTTGCTGAATGCAAAAATCATCTAGATTGTACAGTATGTAATCAGGTAAAGGTCAGAGCTTTTCCAGTAGCCAAGAAAACAAAAAGAATTGCTCAAAGACCATTTCAATTTGTTCATGCAGATGTTGCCCAAGCTAATTTTTTGTCTTTAGGGGGAAGCAAGTATTTTCTAGTAATTGTTGATAGGTTTACAAGGTTTGCGTTTGTGAAAATATTGAAAAACAAATCTGACGCTGGGCAAAGTTTAAAAGCGTGGGTGAGAATGGTGGAAAGACAGTTTGATAGCAGAGTAGGCACCATTGTTACTGACAGAGGAGGAAAATTTTTAAATAATCAACTGTTTAACTGGTTTCAAAAGGTGGGAATAAGGCATGAAACTACAAACCCTGCTTGTCCTAGTGAGGATGGTTTAGCAGAGAGAAAAATACGAGACATAAAAAGAATAACTGCTTGTTTGATGGCAGATGCAGGGGTGAAAGATAGCTTTTGGGCAGAAGCAACTTTGACAGCAGTACATATTAGTAACAGATTGTATCATTCAAAAATTGAAGACATTCCCTACAGGGTATTGTATGGGAGAGTGCCAAACTACCAGTATTTGAGAGGTTTTGGACAGTTTGCTTATGTTTACACACCTGCTTGTTTCAGGAGGAAAGGAGAACCCAAAAGCAAAAGGCTTATGTTTTGGGGGTATTCCGGAAATAGCTACAAGTTTCATTTGGGTGGAAAAGAAGTGCAGTATTCTAGGTCTGCAAATTTCAAGAGACATGCTGGTTGGGACAAACTGCATGCCAATAAAGAAGTTTTTTTGAGGTTGGGAAGTTCAAATGAGCCAGAAGCACAAACTGAACCAACTTCAGGAAACAGAGGGGTTTCAGTTAAACCAGAAGCACCAACTAGCAGTAGTGGTAGTTCTTCTGATAATGAGACACAATCTAGGCCTATTACTACTCGAATGACTGAAGACAAGAGATTTAGTCGTAGAACTACAACTCCTAGTACAGAAAGTGAGGATGAAAGAGGCAGGTCAGCAGATTTTATTCCCAGGCGTAGTCATAGAGTTAGAAAGTCTCCAGATAGGTTTGTTGTGACAAAGGCAAGAGCTTGTTTAGCAGTGGAAGAGCTTGAAAGTTTTGAAGAGTTGGAAAGTTTTTCTAGAGAAGAACAGGAAAGATGGTTTGATGCAATAGATAATGAGTTTGGTTGCCTGGTAAATAAAGATGTTTTTAAAATTGTTGACAGACCCAAAGACAAGAAAGTAATTGGTTGTAAGTGGGTGTACAAAAGGAAAGAAATGCCAGATGGAAGTATTAAATATAAAGCTAGGTTAGTAGCTAAGGGTTTTGCACAACAGCAGTATGAGAACTATGATAAGACATATTCTCCAACTGCAAAGCCAGAAAGTCTGAGAATGGTTCTAGCTGTAGCAGCAAAAAGGAATTTAGTTGTAGAGCATTTTGATTTTGAAACAGCTTACTTGAATGCTAGTTTGGATGAAGAAATATTTATGGAGCAGCCACAAGGTTTTGAAGAAAATAGTAGTCAAAAAGTTTATAAATTAAAGAAAGCATTGTATGGTTTAAAACAGAGTGCCAGAGCATGGGATTTGTGCATTAATGATGAGTTAGTTAAGCTAGGATACAAAAGGAGCATCGCAGATGCTTGTGTCTATACAAAAGGAGACATAGTGTTAGTGATTTATGTAGATGATTTGTGCGTAGCAGCAAAGTCAAAACAGGAAATTGAGTCAGTAAAAAGAGAATTGTCTGAAAAGTTTATTTTGAAGGATTTAGGTTTATTGAAGTCTTATTTAGGTATTGGTGTTGAATGGACAGAAGAAGGACATTGTTTGTTAAGTCAGAGAAAGAAAATTGAAAGTTTAATTGAAAAGTGTGGATTACAAAATGCTAAAATAGTAAAAGCTCCAATGACAACTAGTTTTGTGTCTGAAGAAACAACTAGAGATTTTGAGGACAAGACTTTATTCAGGAGTATAATAGGATCTTTACAATTCGTATCTTGCCACACCAGACCAGACATTTCCTATGCTGTAAATGTATTGTCTAGAAGGGTTAATGATCCAAAAATTGAAGACTGGACAGCAGTAAAACATTTATTGAGGTATTTGAAAGGAACTTTAGATAAGAAATTGCTAAACAGAAGCAGTAGTTCAGATTTAGATTGTTATGTGGACAGTTCTTTTGCGTCAGAATTAGGAGACAAGAAGTCAGTTACAGGAATGATAATTAAATACAGTGAAAGTCCAATAGTTTGGAGAACTAGAAAACAAACTAATGTAGCGTTGAGTACGACTGAAGCAGAATTTGCAGCTTTGAATGAGATAGTGAATGAGGTACAGTGGGTTAAGCAATTGTTAAATGATTTAAATGAAAGTTTCAAGATACCAGTGGAAATTCCGGAAGATTCACAGTCATGCATAGCGATGGCTGAAACTGAAAGTTTGAAGAACAGAATAAAATATGTTGGTGTAAGATATCAAAATGTGCGAGACATGGTTCAGAAGGGTGAAATAGAATTGAGATATATAGAAACACAACACAACATAGCAGATTTGTTCACAAAAGCATTGACAGTAGAAAAACATGAAAGACTGACACAAATGGTTGGAATGACATTGTAAGACACATACAATATTTTATTTCGGAGGGGATTGTTAAGGAAAATGCAACATGGGACATACAGTGATAGAAATAAAATATGTATGTGAAAGTCACAATGACTAAGCAAGAGCAATTATGAAGCTACACAGGTGCAAAAGCTAATGTAATTTAGAAGTCTTGAGAGCCAAGGACAGAGTTATAGAATGCATATTGGAAACACCTGAGATTCATTAAGTGTACAAGGTAAAATGATGAAATACTTGGCTTGGTCTTAAGTATGGGTTGAACTATGTGAACCAATCAAAATAAATATACATACCCACTGGGTGGAAACTAACTAGTGGGTGGTGATTAACAATGGCTATAATAATTGCAATGTTTGCCAATGTATTTTTGTGGAGTAGTTTTGGAGATATTGTGGGTAGTTGAGGAGATTTGTAGAGATTGTGATTTGTTGGGCATATAGTACTTGTATATAGTAGAATAAAGTAGATCTTTTATATAAGACTACTGAGTTGTCTGGTGTCTTGAGTGAAGATACAAGAGCCAGCAGAACCCTGGAAAAGTTTGGAGACATCTGGGGAAGAAGAGTGAGAAGGCTTGGAGAGTTTGTCAGGGTCTTCAGCCTATTCTCTGAAACTCTGCTGCTTTGGAGAAAAGCATTAACCACTGATCAAAGCTGGTCAGCTCTGCTGCATAACAAGGTGGTGAGTTAGAGCCAGAAGTGAAGAGCTACAACTCTCATCATCCATGACATCTTCATAATTCACTAGAAGGGCTTCTTCATGCCTCTGCTATGTAGAGTGTAAAGCTATGCAACAGAGGGCCTTTGCAGACTGCCAGAAATAGTGCAAATTGAGTCACTTTAACTGACCAGGTTCAGTGCTAGGGAATCATGGGAACTGTAATTTATTGTGGCATCAGAGCTCTCTGAAAGAGAAGGCTCAATGTCTCAGAAAAAAATACAATTCCCATGATTCCCTAGCACTGAGCCAGGGCAGTTAAATTGGACTCAATTTGCACTATTTCTAGCAGTCTGCAAAGGCTCATAGACCATGATATAGAATCATGCCCTATATTTCACCAGATACTGGAGCAAGGAGTTTCACGGAGTGTATAGCTTCACCATTATGTCCTGCTGTGAACCTTGTAGGGGTTCCTTTCTGACCTCTGTCAGCAGACAGATTGTTGACAGAGGCAACTGGTCTGGTCCAATACTGCAATCATACTTTGTATTCAGTAAGGGGCTGCCTGTGACATTACCACACAAGGGAGCCAGCAAAGTGAGATCTGTGCAATTTTTTAAAGCAACAACTTTTTAAAAAAGCATACACAAACTAAAACTGAAGAAAATTTGCTACTCATGTAGCATATTACAGCTCAGTACACATTTATATGTCACTGCTGTCAACTCAGTTCTAGGAAGGTTCGCTTGCATTTTTAATATGGATTTGTTAACCACAGCTAACCAGCTACTCAGACAGGGAAAAGAAATAATTTCATAGCAATCACAGTTTAGTTTCCATTGCTGTTCTGCAGCCTGGAATGCTGATGGGTTCAGTCCTGCTGCTTTCTCATTAAACATTAATCGGGAACACGGTAGGGCTAAGAACACCAATGCTCCGGCAGCATGAAATGCAATTAGTGAGAATGTGACAGACTCCCCCCCCCCCTTAATTGCCTTCCTTTCCATAGCAGATCAGTAATTTAGACATTCCTAACACCACCTGTCCATGTATAAACAGATGTAATTTATAAATAACTCTGGAGTCAAACATATCCCATGAGACTTCAGAAGGATATTAGAAGCAATGAGAGAAGCTATAATCAGCCTCTGTTTAAAAAATGATCTGATGATGTTTTAAAAGTAGACTTAAGTGGAGCATGTGTACAATATGAAGGTTATTTTAAATGGCAGGAACAATAGATGCAATTAGATTTTGTTAGAGCCCATAGACTTTACTGCAACTTTAAGCAATTCTTCCACAAAAATATTGGGGCACAGGCATAACTCAGCAGTAGAGCACATGCTTTGCATACATAAGATCCTAGGTTTAGAATCCATTGAAAAAGTAGGAGGCAGAGTGAGAAAGAAAAGTTCATTGCCCAAGAATCCTGGGAGATGCTTTCATTTGGAAAAGACCACGCCAAGCTTGGTGGAACAAAAATCTGATTGAGTGAGAAGAAGGCATCTTTATATTTTCATATGGACCTAAACACAACCAGCAGTACTTTTCCCCAGTGTATTGTTTTAAAGGGAAATAAGGAATTCAGTGGGATCTAAGAATGTGGAGGATCATTTTTGCATTTGTTTCAGAACAGCCTCCAAAAATCTAACAGCTTAACCTTAAAAAATGCCATCACAAAGGATGAAAAGATGGTCCATGTTCATTTCTACCTGGCAAGTGAGGAATCCCATGGAGTGAAATCAAATGTGTATCCTAGTACAATATGGGTTTGCTCGTCATGATTCAGAAACCCTATGTGACCCCCAACTCTTCAAGAGGAGGATATATCAAGTTCAGATTTGACCTATTTCATAATACTGATGCTTTGAAGAACAGTAGTTGAAGTTTTAAATTTGCCTGTCATTTTCCCCCTCAGTTGGAGATTTTAAAGAGATGAATTTTGGGGTGGGTTTTTTTAAAAAAATGTTGCTTTCTAGTATTTCATCTTCTTACTATTTGAAAGATTGTGCCTTTTTATTCCTTCCTCTATGAAGAATGATTTAAATGATGGCCTCATTGGCTGCAGAGATGTAAATGCTCAGCTGTTCATTAAACTATGAGTCAATGAACAAAGTCAATTGAGTCCCAAGTGGTTGAGCAAAGAACTAGAGGAAAGATTTTTGGAGTTTCATTTCCCTGTGTTTTCTATGAAGCTATGAAGTTGAAAGTCAGACTGAGCTAATGTCAATGGGAATTTAAAAATTAATATTGACTTAAGAGTTTCATTGTAAAACATCTGGGGAGTTCCTTTTTTCTCATGTCAAAATTCAAAACTGGATTTGGGAACCAGGACAAAGGCAATCCACATGCAACAGTCCAAAAAAAAAACAACCCTCTGATTCCTGCTTTGATGGTGATTTCTTTTATGAAGTTGGACATTAGAACTCAGATATTGCAGTTCATTCAAATCCAGTACAATTTTTGACCTTCCTGTAACTGTTTTTCTAAGCTCAGTCAGAAAGAGTTTTTATAAGAACACCTGAAATGTAATATATTTTGTAGCATATGATTAGAAAATCCACATGCTGCAATACTTTTCCAAACATTTTTAAAGTCCACAGATGACCTTTCAGGTTATTACACTATAAAAACACACAACAGAACTTCTAAATGGTAGTGGCATCTCAACCTCAGGCATTACCTGGTGTGTGGGCAGCTGCTTGGGGGTTGCCAGTGGGATGAATGGGGGGTGGCAGCCAAAAGGACACATTCGCTATTCTCCTCTGCTGTGGTGCAGGCTCCTCCTAAGGAGGCAGACTGGAAGTGCTTCTCATTCGCTATGGTGGTTGCCTCTTCCTTAGGAGGAAACCACCATGGCAGTGAAGCCTAGGTGAATATGCTCAACCCTTCTCAACCCCCAGAGGGTGACAATTCTGGGGACACACCCTCTGCACTCCCCTAGTGATGCTATTGCTAAATGCAACATTAGATCAAAACTGCAGTAAAAATATTGTAACAAGTATTCCCATGTACACCAAATGCACATGGACTCTACATGTGATGGGAATTTTTAAAGTCTATACCAGGGGTAGGCAACCTTTCCCCTTTAAGGGCCGAGGGACTTCAGCTCCCAGAAGCCTGAGCCATGTTGGCCAATAGTCCCATGTTAGCCAATAGCTCCTGGGATTCTGGGAGCTGAAGTCCCTTGGCCCTTAAAGGGGAAAGGTTGCCTACCCCTGGTCTATACTCATCCTCCTTACCCTTGTATTGAACACTGCACCTGTAAATGTATGACTCAGCATGAATGATGTAATGCATTATGCCATGTACTGGAGAGATGAATCAGCCAAGTATATATAAGGCTAGACTAATGTAAACAATTGTGGGTTTTAGTTATGGAGTCGAGGAGAGTGCAGTTGCAATTGGTGTTTGTGAGTATTGTGAGAGTTCTAGTTTAGCTCTGTGTTGTTGTGAGCTACTAAGGAGGAAGAGACTGTTTACTTCCATCCTGGAACTCTGTTCAGTTTCTGTATATAGTCATCTCACCACCTGTAAATAAATATCTTCACCGTCAACTGTCTGGTTATGCTTTCTGATTTGCAAAGGGTATCTCAAAGGTTGGCAGAGACACTAAAAATCACATTCACACCTCAATCCCAGTGTGACAAAGTTTATGGGCCACACCATGTACAGCACCATGTGAAGGTATCTGCCATCAAGAGTGTTTGAGTGCCCGGAATCTTTCCCTGTGTTATGGTGAGTTTTGAGCTTGGCATGGAGCAACTTGCGGTGTGGACTTTGTGTTAAGTTTTGTAGTGAAACAGAAGAGATGGCAGCTAGTGGACAGATCGGTAGACTTCCTTTTGAGAAGCTAAATGGCAGTAATTATTTAGCTTGAGCCCAGAAAATGACATTCTTTCTGAAGAAGGAAGGTCTGTGGCAGTATGTGGCTGATCCACCCCAGAGACCTGATGAAGATGAGATTAGACAGGAGGAAATTGCCCATTCATGGATTGGGCTTGCTGTGGAAAACTCCCAACTATTGTTGATTCATAACTCACCCTCTGTAAAACACAGCTGACAAAAGAAACATATTTTAAAAAATATTGAAGATTGCACTGACCAGGCAGCTGTACAGGTCCTGGTTAGAGAAGGGAGGTGATGTAACTGTACATCCTTGAGGTGGCCAGAGATTTAGGGCCTTTGCAGACTACCAGAAATAGTGCAGCTGTCCTGGCTCAGTGCTAGGGAATCATGGGAACTGTATTTTTTTCTGAGACATTGAGTCTTCTCTGTCAGAGGGCTCTGGTGCCACAATAAACTACAGTTCCCATGATTCCTTAGCACTGAGCAAATTAAAGTGGCCTCAAGCTGCATTATTTCTGGCAATCTGTAAAGGCCCTAAGTGACACTGCATTTTAAAATGGTGTGCATTGCTTTGTGCACACTTTATTCCTTCAAAATAAATGTGTAAATTTTTACAGTTCTTCAAAGATTCAGAAAACGCTATTTACTATTGATTCCACTAATATTTTTTCCATCAATATTGTGCTTCCAACTGCATGCTTTTATTTGTCCTTTTACCTACTCTTTGGTCAAAGTAATGTACCCTTTACCTTGTTTCTCTCTTTCATTTCCATCTTCACACCACCTTCCTGTACTCCTACTTCATAATGGAACATTCTCGTCTTCTCTGTCTATCAAGTCAGTGTGTAAATTGCTGTCAAAATTCTTCTCATCCATGATGAAGGGCAGGAAATATATTTACTATTCTTCCCTCAAGTCAATTGTGAGAAAATTAAATTATTTTGACTCTTACACAGGGCAGTGATTATTCCTTCCAATTGGGAGCAGGAATTTCCATTTGAAATTCAATGTTCTGGATGGTTTTATGGTTTTATTGCCTCAGTACAAACGGCCCTCCATATTTGAAGCCTTGAAACTCATGGTTTCTATAATTCATGAGGCCAAGGCCACTAGCCCAGGCATTCCTCCTCCCCCTCCCTCCCAGGCTTTTCCCTGGTGGTGCAGTGGTTAAATGCCTGTACTGCAGCCACTCACTCATAAACCACATGGTTGTGAGTTCAATACTAGCCAGGGCTCAGGCTAGACTCAGGCCTGCATCCTTCCAAGGTCACTAAAATGAGTACGCAGCTGTTGGGGGGCAATGAGCTTACAGTTGTAAACCTCTTAGACATCCCATAGTGTGATATGAAGTGATATATAAATGAAGCTGCTTTGCTTTGCTTCCCCAGCAGAAGAAAAAGCCCAGGATTCAACTCCTATGTTTCTCCTAATCAGCCAGGCAGTGATCCGGCCAGGAAAGGGAAGAGCAGTCTCCATCCCCCCAGGACCCTTTGCCTGCCCCATCACTCCCTGGGCTGTCCAGGGGGCAATGAGACTGGCAAAAAGAAGAGAAGCCTCCATCCTCCCAAGACCCTTTGCCTGCTCCATCACTCCCTGAGCTATCCAGAGGGCAATGGGACTGGCAAGTGGAGGAAGAGCCTCCATTCCCCCAGGACCCTTTGCCTGTCTCATTGCTCCCTGGGCTGTCCAGGGGGCAATGAGGCTGGCAAACAGAAGATAAGCCTCCATCCTCCCCAGGACTACTTCCTAGCCAGATTGCTACCTGAGGAGCCCAGGTAGCGATCCACCTGGGAAATGGATTTGGGGGGATGGAGACTGTTCTTCCTTTTCCCTACCTAATCACCCCCTGAGGAATGAAGTGATCTGGCTTGAAAAGGGGCAGGGAGCCAGTTAAAGGGATGGGAAGGTGAGTAAAAAGGAGAGCAGGCTCCTGCTCCTCTCCCCACCCATCCCTTTAACTGGCTTCTGAGTAGGGGGATGGAGTTATTTGCAATGTTTCCATATTCATGGGAATTTCATTCCCCTAACCCCCATGAATATTTAGGGATGACTGTACTACCGAAGCAATTAAACAGCAGGAATGCAATTCAATTGTTCTGTTGCATGGGGTTAGCTTTGTTGTTTTTTGTGCCTTCAGGTCATTTCTGACTTATGACAATCCTAAGGCAAATCTATCATAGGGTTTTCTTTGCAAGATTTGTTCAGAGGGGGTTTCCCATTGTCTTCCTCTGAGGCTGGAAGAGTGTGACTTGCCCAAGGTCTCCAAGTGGGTTTCTTTGTTATAGCTTGCCTGGTGCTTTTTTTTTGGGGGGGGGGCATCTTAGATCATAATAAATAAAGGCAGAGTAAAGGTAAAAGTATTCCCCATTGACAAGGTTGTCAAATCGTGTCTGACCATAGGGGGCAGTGCTCATCTCTGTTACTAAGCCAAAGAGCCAGAGTTATCAAAGACTACTCTGTGATCATGTGGCCAGCATGCTTGCATAGAACACTGTTTTAAAAGGCAGACTAGTACATATATATGACAATGAGATGTGGCAGTTCTGTGTTGTTTTTGCTATGGATCCAAATTTGTCAACCCTAAAACAGAAAATGTAACACAAGGGAGGGGAAAGATATCATGGTATAGTTATAAGAATTCAGTGAAGACCAGCTGGGATCAATTCTCTATTTCAGCTCCTTACAAGTTGCATTCCAAAATGATCTATGAAAGAAGCACTCCGTGTAGCTCAGGAAACAATCACACACTGCGGCATGAAACTAGTCCTCAGAATCAGCACCCTGAAGAGACCTCAAATACCCATGCAGATGTATGGTTCCTTATCTGTCAGACCTTGGGAACACTGCTTTTTTTTTGAGGGCGGGCTACAACTCCCATAGCTAGGAGGAGTATAGGAGCTGTAGTCCAAAACTCTAATTCTCTCTCTCTCTCTCTCTATCTCGCTCTCCCTCCCCTCCCTCTCACCAGTGCATACTGTAATCCCCAATATATTTGGATCAGCTAACACACATAGAAAATGCAGTCAAGAGTAGTGGTTAGTACAACGGACTTTAGGTGGAAACAACTGGGTTCCCATCCTTGATACAACTTAAATTTATATTGTGGCTTTATGATACCAAACTGGCGCTATTTCCCTATTTCTGTTTTTGTTCACTATAATGGCAACTTCTTTTTTGCTATTGTATAATTGGACATAGTATAAGTAAACATTTCACAGAGACTGTAGTCAAGAAATCAGAAGAAAACTGGGAATGGGAAGTGCAGCTATGAAAGAACTAGACAAGATCCTAAAGAGTAAAGTATTACAACTGAGTACTACAATTAGAATTGTACAAGCCATTGTATTCCCCATCACCATGCATGGATGGGAAAGCTGGACAGTGAAGAAAGCAGACAAGAAGAAATCATTTGAAATATGGTGCCAGAGAAGAGTGCTAAGGATACTGTGGACAGCCAAAAAGACAAACAAATGGGTCCTTGAATATAAAATCTTTCTGGAAACAAGAGAATCAAATTGAGGCTGTTGTACTTTGGCCACATCATGAGAAGGCATGACTCATTAGAAAAGGCAATAATGCTAGGAAAGTTAGAGAGAAGCAGAAAGAGAGGAAGACCACACATTAGATTGTTATACTCAGTTAGGGAGGTTACAGGTCAGAATATGCAAGAACTAAGCAGAGCGGTGGAGGACAGCGAGGCACACACAGTGATCTAAATGTTTGGGCACATCATATCCCATGTTAGTTCTGCTAGAACATATATAGCACCAATCAGTTTAATTTATTTTGACTGATGCTCTACCATTAAAGTATGTACTTCTTGGGCAATGGTTCACTAACTGTCTCAGTGTGATCAGATTAAGTGAAAGTTTATCATCTGAGCATGATGAACAGGCAAAGGGGGGAAAGATACTCTCTTGTCAATTGCCTCTAAAGGTTAGCATATTCGAGGGAAATTATATACTACTTGAAGCAGTTATTTCAAGAGGGGAAAAAAGACAAAGGCAGATACCCAATCCATAATTAGAACTACACTAATGTTGAGGAATAGTTGATCACACAGATGTGAATCTGTAAACAAGTATGCTAAAAAAAAAATGTATTCAGCAGAAACATATTATGCTTTGCCTGAACTGTATGACTTCTCTATGCAGCATGCAGATGAAGACATTACATGTATGAATATTGTCTGATAAATAAGCTACACACACACACACACACACACACACATACACAAACCTCATCTTTGTAGCGTGGCTGAATTATTTCATCTTACATGCTAGTGTTCTATATGTAGGAAATGAAGGAACATTCAGAAAACCATCAATTCAAATAGATAAAGTCCAAAGAAAGCAGTACCACATTATTCTGCATATGCTTACTCTCAATCTACATGTCACCACACCCACATCCACTCCCACGTATCAGGTAGTTAAGCATCTTGCAATATTAGTTGCACCTCCAACTCATCCTATCCAGGGACACAGGGTTTGAACCATCTCACTTATGTTTAATTAGGTAGCAAGATAAATCTACCATATAATTGTAGATGTTTCTGAAATTACAGTTCCATTTTCTTCAGATCTATAATACTCGCTCATGCCCAAGTATAACCATTAAACCACTAAGAAGTACAAAATATGCCTCCAACAGCAGGCTAAACATTTTTTAAATGCAAGTATTTTGCTACATCTGAGATCATATCATCTCCACAGAAAAAAAGATATGAGGAGATAAGGAGCAGAAGCAGTTTTAGTACCATATGCAGCACTGCAGGAACCAGCCCACAAGTGAGATGTGATTTAAGGACCATGGAAATCAAACGGTTTGATCTTGAATAGAAGATTTTTCTTTTTTGATCCTGACTGCCACAATCTGACTTGCCATCCTGGCATATAGGTATAGGGGCTTTAATCCCACATGCACAGCATGGTCCTTGTCCAGATTGGGAGGAGAGACTCATATACTATTGCATGAAAAGGAATGCACTTTGGGGCAAATGGGATCCCCCCCCCCCCCCCGTGTACACCATCCTTGATCCACACTGGAATACAATAGGGACAAAGAGTTAAAGCTCCCTTATATCCCTTGCCAGAGCTCTGGATCAGAGAACTGTGCTGGCTATGTGTAAAAAAAATAAAAAAAATAAAATGCACTCTGTGTCAAACTGCATGACTAATGTCCTATGTAGCTAGGCTCTGATTAATTCTTGCTCTGCTCTGGATCCAAACCTTTTTCTGTAAGGAAAGCATTCAGGGAAAGAATGTGAAACACTTTACAACCTCCTCAAATGTCCAATTCACATTCTGACTTACATCTTCACCATTTTTAATGTGCCTCTTCAGCTCTTTCCTTCCACACAACTAAATCTGTGGCTGTTTCAAAGCCATTTAGATATGTAAGAAAATGTTCAAGTTTTATTGGGCTCTTCTAATATTCCAAAAGAGAAATGTAGCTAAGATAAAATATTTTATGCCTTACAGAACTTTGCTCACCCATTGTATATCATGGTTTGATTAAAGACTCCCTCTGATTTAGGAAAAATATGCATTGATACATCTTAATCTAATCTGTTTTAGGTTCACATTGCCTGATTTATATATTAATGCTTTTTAAATGATGCTTTTTAATTACAATACCATGATATCTTGCATTCATTTGAATGCTGAGAGCAGGGACGCTTTCCAGGGAAGATTTTGGCAATCTCCTTTTTCATCCATTAATAATAAAGCCATTCACTTTTGTTGAACAATGACTAGAAAACCAGATCTTGAGACAATAAGAGTTAATAAAGAAGAAACTGTATTTTGACCTCCTTAGGTTTATTTATATCTAAATTAACAATGTGCATTGGCTTCTAGAAACCTATTACATTAAAAAAAAATAGAAAACATTTCCCTACATCAAATGTGGGCACGCCACTGGTGTGAAGATCCACTTGAGAAAATTGAATATAGAGTACAGGTCAATGCTGCTTCATCACCAATAACTGTTACAAGTTGAGTATCCTTTATACAGAATTCCAAAATTCTAAATACTCCAAGAGCGAATCTTGCCAAGAAAACCCTATGATCACCATAAGTCAGTAACAATTTGAAGGCACACAACATACACATATAAACTCCAAGTTAAGGAACTTGGTTCTCCTTTAGATAAATCTTCAAGGGTACACTCTCTCTCACTCTCTCTCATTGTGCAGAATTATTTGTTAAAGAAGCCATGCCCAAGCAATACATCAACTTTGGCTGCGTCTGCATTTCAGAAATTTATTAAAGCAGTTTGACACTGCTTTAACTGACCTGGCTCAAGGCTATGGAATTCTGGGATTAGCAGTTTTGTGAGATACTTAGCCTTTTCTGTCAGAGAGCTCTGATACCACAAAGCAAACTGCAGATCCTAGGAGTCCATAGAATGGAGCCATGGCAGTTAAAGTGGTGTCAAAATGCATTATTTCTGCAGTGCAGATTCAGGCTGCATCCATACTGTAGAACTGGCTTCCTTCTCTTTCTCCCCTCCTCTTCATCGTCGTCCTCCTCTCTCCTGGCTTCCTCCTCTTTCTCCCCTCATTCTCATCGTCGTCCTGCTCTCTACTGGCTCTCTTCTCTTTCTCCCTTCGTCCTCCTCCTCCTCCTCCTCTCTCCTGGCTTTCTCCTCTTTTCCCCTTCATTTTCATCATCCTCCTCCTCTCTCCTGGCTCTCTTCTCTTTCTCCCCTCCTCCTCCTTGGCTTCCTTCTCTTTCTCCCCTCATCCTCCTCCTCCTCTACCCAGCATATAAGATGACCCCTGACTTTTGAGACCCTTTTCCAGGGTTAAAAAGTCATCACATATGCCAGATGGTAGATAAACATCTGCTAAGTGCATGAAAATCTGGTTATATGCATGAATATTTCTTGCTATGTTGGGGAGAGTTGGGTATACAGTACCAGAGATCAAACCAAAATAAATACATTTCATAGTTATAACACACTATACCTTCATTTAGCCTTTATTTAAAGTCTATAGGCTATACTTCAGAGGAAGGAACTGGCAAAACCACCTCTGAGCATTCCTTGCCTACACAATCCTATGAAATTCATGGGATTGCCATAAATTGACAGGCAATTTTGTGGCACATACACATACACACACACTTCATTTAAAACAATGGGAAACTAACCCTGGATGAAATTCCATACAACATTTTAATCCCCTCCCCTGGTTTTTGGTTTTTGGTTTTGTTTGTTTTTGGCCTGAAGAAGAAAGGGCTTCATGTGAAAAAGGAGACTGGTTGGTGGTAAATGAGTCCTGCAGTTCATATCTCCCACATCTCCCCATTTTATGTGTTCACACACACACAGCATAAGATTTCAAATTTTTATTAACTATTACAACTTGTTTGTGGGTTATATGAAAGACTATATTCTGCCATATGAGACCGCCCAGGCTGTGAGGTCTGTAGGATGCCTTCTCTTGGTCCCATTACTCTCAAACACATGTTTCTTAAGGATAAGAGTGAGAACATTCCTTGTGGTTGTTCCTGTAGAACTCCTTCCCAACTTTTTGATTAGGCAAATTCAGGAACTGCCAGCTGCTAAGGACAGGGCTTTTAATGGATTGTTCTGTACTATTTAATTACTATGATTATATGCTCTTTAACTGTTTTAATTCATTTGTGTTTTAAAAATATAACTGGGTTAATTCTGTTTACATATTTAATGTCTTGTGTTTTTATTTTACTGTTATATTTATTTTTATTAATTTTATTTTCATAACAACATCTTATTTCTGTGTTTCCATTAAATTATATAAAAATACACTAAATACAATTCATGTATTAAGAGTAAAAGAAAAATACACATATAAGTGAATTAAACATATTTAAATATTATTTAAGAATTAAGGAACTTATAAGAGCTTTACCACAAAACTCTCTCCCTATTTTAAAATCTAGAACTAATTTCTAAAAGTAGTTAACACCTTGTTATCCTCCCAATAATCCATGTTTTCTACATAAAGATACTGTTGGCAAATACCCACAATATTATAAAACAGACCAGTTCTGTTCTCATCAGGAGCAGTCCTTATGTCCTTGCTGGCACCCTTCTGAGGCAAAAAAGTCTTCTCAGCAAGCACACATATTAGATAATAAAGGATATTTGCAATTTTATTTGAAAATTAGCAAATTTAAAAGAGCTTTATAACAAAATTGTCCTCATATTCTGGTCAGGATACCAGTGACCGTGATATTCTTCTGGGTCATTCAGCTGATATGGCACTTGTTGGCATTGCCTTGTAGTACTTCTGGTCCTTCTTGGCTGAATGTTCCCAGAGATTGGTGCTGGGGTACTGTTGTTCAGCCTTTAGACCATTAGCCTATGTGTTTCCATGGGGTCAATACTGTCCCCTATTTTTTTTTTTACACCCACATGAAGCCTCTAGGAAATGTCATAAATAATAATGATGCATAATAAAAATACTGGCTTTGTCACTGAAGTGCTTGCCCCATTACATCTTTTGCAAATGAAGTTCAGTCTGCCCTCCACATTTGCAGGGATGAGGGATGCAAGAGCCCTGTGAAAGTGGCAAACTACAAATATGTGGGGGAAGGTGTGAAGGGCATGTGCACTCTTCTTCCCCCCCCCCCATGCACAGACACCCCTCCCCCTTTCCCCCATTTTAAATAGCAATAGCAAGTACATTTCTATGCAATTATCAGTGCACTTAAGCACTCCCTAAGTGGTTTACAATGTGTTAGCTAATTGCCCCCAACAAGCTGAGTACTCATTTTAGCGACCTTGGAAGGATGCAAAGATGGGTTGACCCTGAGACCCTGGCTGGCATTGAACTCACAACCCTATGGTTTGTAAGTGGCTGCAGTACAGGCATTTAACCACTGTGCCACCAGGGTTAAGCTGCCTTTGGTTCCAATTCTGAGAGAAAAATAGTGTTTAAATGAAACAAAATATTGAAAAATAATATTTTATTATTATTACTATTATCATTATTTGATTAATAACATATCATAATATTAACAAATAACAAACAAATACATATTAATAATATAGTGTTTTTAGACCAGGAATGGGGAAGATATCTTATTGGCACATGGGTGTTTGACTGTCATTCCCAGAAATCCTCACAACTGGCTATCCCGATAGCAGTGATGGAAGTTGTGTTTGGAGAAATATGGGGCCACCACTAGGGATGTGAATCCTTGTGATGTGAACCCAGGCTTGCAGGATTTATCCCCATCAAAAAAAATTCTCCCCACTCATCAAGATTATTTATTTATTTATTTGCATTTTGAGACTTTGTTGTGAAATTTTCATTTAAAAAACATAAAAAATAATATTTTCCTCCTGTTGCTGGTGTGGATTCTGTTATTGAACAGGGGTGAAAAATCTCACAGCAGCTGACAGTTCCTTTTAAATTATTTTCAACTGTCTTGATCAGTTGAGAATGGGCTACTAATATTAGTTTTAGATATAGAAGACATCTTATAATCTGAGTCAAAGATTGCCAGTTCCACCTTTCAGTGCTAAATGCAACCATCCAAACATAGAATCTCTTGGATTAGTTAAATTTATTCAAACATTGAAACAAATTAAGTGAACAGTGAAAGGACAAATTTTAAAATGTTTTCTCTGTTTTTCTTCCTGGTTTTCAGCTTGCATTTTTAACACTGTGAATCAATGTGCTATCTTGCTCATGTATATTCAAAATACAAGATAACTGAATCAAACACAAAGCACACAACATTTTCAGATGATAAAAAACCATAGATGCTGTCCCAACATGACCCCGTACTTAGCATCACCACCCAAACTCCTAAATCCATATAAGTATCCTGTTAAGAATGTGGAAATATTTTCTATTCTTCCAGGGTAAGAAATACTCTCAAATATTTTATTTCAATTTGGCTGGAGACAAGCATATTGACCCAAATAAGTCAAGGTAACGTTGGAATGGACCTATAGATCTTCTACCGACTCCGTGGGGGGAAAAATGCCGTATTTTGATCCAGTTTAGTGATAGGGGCTGGTATCTGATCCAGATAGAATTTCTTGTTGTTGACTTATGACAGTCCTAAGACAAACCTTTCATGGGAGTTTTGTGAAAGGTTTGTTCAGAGGGTTTTTTCCATTGCCATCTTTTGAGGCTCAGAAAGTCTGAGTTGCCCAAGGTCAACCAGTGAGTTTCCATCACCAAGTATACAAATAAAATACTTTCATCTATATTTGCATTTGACACAATTATGTTTTGTTTCTGAGACTATGGAGTTTATCACATGGGACGCAAAGCACCCACATCCCATGAATAAACAGGGTTTAAATCCAGTGAATATCCCACAAAAGCGGGATTGTTTTCAAACGACGTGGGTGACGTCAGCATTATTCTGACATTAACCTGTGAATAAAATGGCAAAATCACACTGCAATTTATTTTTGGGGAAATCCCAAAAATAAAAAGCAGCATGATTTGGCCACTTTATTCATGGGTTAATGTCAGGATAATGCTGACATCGTCTGAAAACAATCTCGCTTCTGCGGATATTCAAGGATTTAAACCCCATTTATTCATGGGATGTGAGAGCTTCCCTCCCATGTGATAAACTCCTCTGGTGTATTGCAGAGAGGGGAGAAAGAAAGGAGGAGTTATTTTTTTTCCTTCTTCAGATAGACTTGTTATAAATATTTGCTTTGTAGAACCAAAATGCTATTTAACAGGCATCCTCCCTACTCCAAGGAATGTTTCTTCTTTTTCAAATCCCATTAAAACCAATGGACTTTCAATTAATTACAATTAACATCCATTTGCTTTTGATGGTGCTTTACTGTGGCAAACATTCTCTGTATCCATCTCACAACTTGACACAGAATTTTCTTTGGAAAGAAAAAGTGCACATCTAAAGCAGTGCTGTGCTGTGATAGAAGTTGATATGAGATATCAGGGTTCAAGTCAGAAAATGCTTAGGTCCCTGTCCCCTGTGCCACCAGTGCTATTATTAGTCACAACACAACCCAATAATACCAGTGCTGTGAAATCTTGTGAAAAAAATCATTTAGGGACACCTACTTCCTTAATTTATTCTCTGCAATTTGTTATCAGAAAACCCACCAGACTTCCTGACTTTCAGCTGTATTTTAAGCATTCCTGCTTGTCATTTGCTCAAGGTCCTTGCCCATCTTCTCCTTCATTGCCTAATACAGTGTCATGAGAAAAGGCAACAACATCTCCAAAAGATGAAAGATTTGCATAAGGGATTAGAATAAGAAGCAATGTCTGTAATTTAAATAAAAATACAGTACTGCTCATGGAGGCAGCACTAAGATTCCACTTTAACTACTCTGGCAACATCCTAAGGAATCCTGGGCTTTGTAGTTTGATAAGACACTGTACAAATAATGCAATTTGACACCACTTTAAGTGCTGTAGCTCCATCCTATGGAATCCTGGGATTTTCAGTTTTCCAAATCCTTAGCCTTATCTGCCAAGAGTTCTGGTACCTCACAAAACTACAAACCCCAGGATTCTGTGGGATGGAGTCATGGCAGTTAAAAGATGTCAAGAGGCATTATTTCTACAGCATAGGTGCACCCCAGAGCTCTCTGGCTGAGAATTCGAAATACCCCTCCCCAAACCTCAAATTCTAGGATCCCATAGGATGTTGCCACAGCAGTCAAGAATCATAGCAAGATAATTTTGTAGTATGAAAGAGTCCTAGGTGCACAGTGTGCTTGCTAATTCCATTCATGTGCTAAATGTGGATGGGCAATGTCTAGGCCCCTACTCTTCTTTCTTTCTTTCTTTCTTTTATTTTATTTTATTTTATTTCTTCTTGTACATTTATTGAGGAGGTAACGTGGGCCCTCCACATTCACTGGGGTTAGGGACACAGGACCTCCATGAAAGAGGAAAAACCACAAATAAAGAAAACAATTTTTTTAACCTGCAAGAACACCTCTATAGGAATCTATTGGTCCTCCAGTGAAACTCTATGGTCAACAACAACCAGACATTGACCATAGAACATCTAGAAAAGTGTTTTCTCTAGGAATCTCTAGGTCCTCCAGTGCAGCTTCTGGGGAAAGTTGACCACAGAGTTGCACTGAAAGACCTATAGATTCCTAGAGAGAACATATTAATCAAATCCTTGAATAATCAAATCCTCAAAAGACAAAGCCGTTAATGTGGAGGGTCAACTATATTTAGATACAAGGCTGATGTTAGCTTAAACTAGACAGACATTCACGTATTGAATTGTCCTCTTGTAAAGTAAGCTATGCAGTTGATCTAGTCTCTAAAATTCTTTTGGAAAGAATATAAAGATCTCTATTTTAATCTAGTGGTGTTGTTGTTTTTTTCAGCCATTACATTGGTTCCCACAGCTCTGCCCTCTGACAGTTAGTTGCCTGGTAATGCATCACACATTTCTCTGGGAACCAGCATTTCATAGCACAGACCGCAAACTGCCATGAAACAGAATGGTTGCAAAGTTACATCTTCTCCACCCCCACCCCACAAAATGGCTTATTTAGAAAATATGCTTGCTTTAAGTAAAGGAAAGTTGAAAAGAAGTAGAATTGTCATATCTTTATGCTTAAAAGTGGATTGATTTGGAATAATGATTTTGAACCTGTCTATGGGGGGGGGGGGGGAATAATTTTATATGCTTACAGATAGAAATGTTATGGTTGATGGACAGCTAAGCCCCCATCCTCATCCTCCTTGTCTTCCCTATCCACCCTGGCATTTCACGAGACAAAATGTGTGATGCAACATTGTCCTGCTGTCAATTTCCCCAGTTTCATAAATAGCAGCTGATGAAACAGAATGGGGTTGGAGAATCTTTCAAACAATGGCATCACTTCACACATTTTGTGTTTCTGTACATTATTGGGAGTGGCAAGAAGGAAGGCTGGGGCCACAGTGCTTTTGTCAGTGACCAGACATCAGCTATCATATCTCATTCCTGCCTTTTACTCAGGATCTTGAGGCTGATGGAGAGGTTTGATGGAGAGATTAATTATTTACTGCCAATGCATTCCTCAACTCTGTATGAAAGCAGGTTTGTTTAAGAGTATTACAAAGAAGGATTTGATACCATTTGACCTTTTGCTAAGCTTCTGAATATTGTAAAAAAAAAAAAAACAGAGAAAAAGGCATTCCATAGGACAACATAGACAGAAAACATAATTTCCCCTAGATATATGGTTTGAGCATTGGACTACGAGTCTGAAGAACAGGGTTCAATTCCCACTTGGCCATAAAACCTACTGGGTGACTTTGGACAAGTCACACTGTCTCAGCATTAGGGAAAGGCAATGACAAACCTCTGAACAAATCTTGACAAGAAAACCCCATGATAGGTTTGTCTTAGGGTCACCATAACTTGATCACAACACACAACATACACGCAATATAGATTGTATGGCAGAGGAACTCAAAAGGGACCTAGTAGATAGGTCAACTATTTTTTCCATTATAGATCTGCTTGACTCTATGTAATTTTGTGCTTTCCTGGTCAGGATAATAGAGAGTGAAGGATCAAGGTAACATATGTAATGGGTGATCTAGGAAATCATGACATGCTCCCACTCTACTAAAGAAACCTCTGACTTGTAACACTTGCAGAAAAATTAGAACAGCCTTTTCCCCCCTCAGTCACTGCAGTAGGATAAAGAATTATTACTTTAATTAGGTCAAATTTCTCTTAATTCTTATTTCTTTTACAATAACCTTAATTCTTCCTCTTGTAAATTTTTATTTCAAGCATGAATAAGTTGTTAAAATCTAATTATTTCTCTGTACAATTACTTTAATTCCAACCTATTCAGAAAGGGTTTTAAATACTGTGTATTTTGGAGCATATTGAATCTGATGTTTTATAATTTTCAGTACAATGCATCATTACCTGGTGAGGGAAGGAGATATCCATTCTGCCATTTATATGGAAGTCCTTGAGCCAAACAATTCCATAGAAATTTGAAGAGTGAATGTGGGCTGATTTGAATGGTACTGCCTCCCGGTAGCTTAGTGTTGCCTCAAACAGGTCCCGTATGCCTACACTGACTTCTATAGTCTCCTGAGAATCACATTCATTTTTTTCCATAAGGAGACAATTATAGATCTGAGGACCATTCACACTATATAATTATAGCATTATTATTCCACTTTAGTTGCCATGGTTCCATCCTGGGAGAGACCAAAATATTAACCTCACTGTATCACCCCAGGTAAGACGTGGAACTGAATCTGGTTAGGAAATAAGAAACACACCTACACAGCATTGGCCAAGGCATTCCAATCCAACCCACTAAGGCTCTCAGCCCAATGAAGAGCTGAAAGTGATCAAGATGGACAACTTTATTCTGAAAACACCAAGCATTTATAGTACTTTTTAGCTTAAACAAGCATTTGTAAAATAAATCTCAGGTATGATACCAACACACTTTCCACCTCCCTCCTTCTACGTCACCCTTCTGAGAACAGGGTCTGCTTGACCATTACAGGATGAAGCATTGGCTTGTTTTGTTCTAATACCAGGGTTGAGGACACTATCACGACTTTGTTCAGCTGACCCTGAGTACAAAAATTTGAAGTTATAGCAAGATTTCAAATATCAGCAACTTAACAATTATTAACAAATGTAAGAGCAAATAGTTCTGGTGTCTCTTAGGAAACTAACTATGACAAAATGAGGTCTGCTCAAAATGTAGGATAAAAGACCCTAAAGACATATTTCATACTTGTAGTTTAGTGAGGCACTGGAGGGCTCTGGCTGAGAATTCTAAATGCCTCTTCCCAAACAACCAATTCCAGTATACCATGTGATAGAACTATTGCATTTAAAGTAGCCTAATAGCTCTATAAACAGACAGTGAATGAGCCCAAGGTTTGTGGTCTAAAAATCTTAGTGGCTGCTTTCATTCAAATATTGTCTGTCATCAGCATCTGAGATTTCAAACAGAGAAGTCTGTGAAAAGTTGAATTTGTCCTAGAATTGCTTGTCCATATGCACTGTCATTTCCTATACCCTTGACAATATAGTGACAGTAGCCTTTTCTCTCATAGATGCCTTTTAAAAAAACAAAAACTCAAAAAGCTATGGTCTTATCCAGGACCAAAAACACTATGATGAAAGACAAAGATAAAGAGTGTTCGCCCTTCTTTCTCTTCATGGCCCTTTCCTCAGGAGGAAGCCAAGTAGTGGATGAACCTTGAAGTTCTTGCACATCCTTATGGGCCATCCAAAATCCTTTGGTGGGCCACATGCGCCCCCTGGCATGGTTTCCAGATCCTTCACCATTTTAGTTGCCCTCCTCTGGACACGCTCCAGTTTTTCAACATCCTTTTTGAATTGTGGTGTCTAGAACTGGACACAGTATTCCAGGTGGGGCCTGACCAATGCAGAATACAGTGGCACTATTACCTCCCTTGATCTAGATACTATACTTCTATTAATGCAGCCTAAAATCACATTGGCTTTTTTAGCTGTTGCATCACACTGTTGATTCATGTTCAACTTGTGGTTTACTTGGACCCCTAGATCCCTTTCATAAGTAGTCTCGTTAAGCCAGGTGTCACCCATCCTATAGCTATGCATTTCATTTTTCTGCCCTAAGTGCAGTACTTTACATTTCTCCATGTTGAAATGTATCTTATTAGCTTTGGCCCTGCTTTCTAATCTATTAAAGTAGGGGTCCCCAAACTATGGCCCATGGGCTGAACCCGACCCGTTGAGGCCTTTCAACTGGCCCGCGGCTGGTGCTGCTGTCACCACCACCGCACACTCACTACGCGGGGCACCATTTTGTGTTCCAAAATGGTGCCCAGCATCGCGCACACATGTGCACAACTCCGGGCGCCATTTTGGAACACAAAACGGTGCCGGAATAGTGTGCATGAGCATGTGATGCTGGGTGTCATTTTGTGTTCCAAAATGGCATCTGGGGTCGTGCACATGTGCCTGGCATTGCATGCACATACGCATGACTCCGGGCGCCATTTTGGAACACAAAATGGCGCCTCGCGTCACGCATGCATGTGCACTACTCCAGCACCATTTTGTGTTCCAAAATGGCACCCAGAGTCGTGCGCATGCACACGTGACACCAGGCGCATGCGCATGATGCCGGGCACCATTTTTTGTTCCAAAATGGCACCCATGTAGCACACATGTGCACATGATGCCGGGTGCCATTTTTTGTTCCAAAATGGCACCCAAGTAGTGCGCATGCACACGCCTCTGGCCCTCCAAAGATCTGGGGGCCAGCGAACCAGCCCCCGGCTCAAAAAGTGTGGGGGCTCAAAAAGTCTTCTTGAATTTTTCCTGTCCTCTGGGGTATTAGCTACTCCTCCTAATTTGTTGTCATCTACAAATTTGAGAAACATGCCCCCTATTCTTCCATCCAACTTATTGATAAAGATGTTGAATAGCACTGGGCCCAGGACAGAACTCTGTGGCACCCCACTGGTCATTTCTTTCCAAAATGAAAAGGAGTCATTGCTGAGCACCCTTTGGGTTCGGCCGGTCAACTAATTACAAATCTATGTAACAGTTACCTTGTCTAACCCACATTTTACAAGCTTGTTTGCCAAAATGTCATGGGGAACCTTGTCAAAGGCCTTACTGAAATCAAGATATGCTATATCTACAGCATTCCCTTTGTCTACCAAGCTGGTAATTTTATCAAAAAAAAAGATATCAGATTAGTCTGGTATGACTTGTTTCTCAGAAACCCATGTTGACTTTTTGTGATAATCGCATTGCTTTCTAAATGTTCATAGACTCTCTATTTAATGATCTGCTCCAGAATCTTTCCTGGTATTGATGTCATACTAACTGGACAATAATTGTTGGGATCCTCTTTTTCCCCTTTTTGAAGATGAGGACAACATTTACCCTCTTCCAGTCTGCTGGGACTTCTCCTGTTCTCCAGGAGTTCTCAAAGATTATTGCCAATGGTGCCAATATTACATTTGCCAATTCTTTTAATACCCTTGGATGCAGTTCATCTGGTCCTGGAGATTTAAATTCATTTAGATTAACCAGGTATTCTTGTACTTCCTCTTTACTTATTCTGTGCTGCATTTCTCCTATTGTGTCCTCTCCTCCATTTTTCTCAGTTTGAGCATCCTTTTTCTTTTCTGAGAACACTGAGGCAAAGAAGGTGCTGAGTAGTTCTGCCTTGTCTCTGTCCCCTGTTAGCATTTCACCATCTTCTCCATGTAATGGCCCTACCATTTCCTTTTTCTTCCTTTTGGTACAGACCTACCCAAAAAAGCCTTTTTTTATTGTTCTTAACCGTTCTAACAAGCCTGAGCTTTTACTATTGTTCTTAACCGTTCTAACAAGCCTGAGCTTTTTACTTTTGCTTTTCTGACTTTCGCCTTACATGTGCTAGCTATTTGCTTGCATTCCTCCTTGGTTATTTCATCCTTTTTCCATTTTGAAAAGATAAATACAAAAAGAAAAGATAAATAATAATTGGTTTTTGTATGAACTATTAACAGAATGGTTTAAGATAGACATGAACTTGCCAGAATTAACCAAAGAATGAGGTATATAAGATATTCCTAGATGGGGAAAGAGAACACATAGCCAAATATTACAAGATCTTGAAAAGAAGATATCTGGAACGAGACTATCAAACACACAATGGTGAAATGGGCGCAAAATATTGACAAAAGCATAGATCTGGAAAAAGGGGGGGAAACATAATAATAATAATAATAATAATAATAAATTTTATTTATATACCGTCCATTGGTGACCCAATCCGGGCGGTTCACAACATTAAAATAATACAGCTTAAAAACAACGTATTTTCCACACACACCCTTAAAAAACTATTAAAACATGGAAAATCACCAACAATTTCACATTATGCCAAAATTACAAAGAAAACTTTCTTAAAATGATGTACCAATGGTACATGTCCTCTTCAAAGATCAATAATATCTACAAAACTGGGAACAAAAAACTGGAAAATGTCAGGAATCAGAAGGATTTTTTCCATATTTGGTGAAGTGTAAAGAGGCAGTAAAATACTGGAAAAGGATACAGGATATGATGACAACTATCTTTCAGATAAAAATACCTCTCAATCCTCAACTCTTTTTGCTAAATATCACAGGTGTACTGAATAAAAAAAAACCTGAAAAGAGCCACCATCACATTATACGTGATCAGCCCTGGTGGCGCAGTGGTTAAATGCCTGTACTGCAGCCACTCACTCATAAACCACAAAGTTGCGAGTTCAATACCAGCCAGGGCTGAGGCTCGACTCAGGCCTGCATCCTTCCAAGGTTGCTAAAATGAGTACCCAGCTTGTTGGGGGGTAATCAGCTCACAGTTGTAAACCACTTAGACATCCCATAGCATGATATGAAGCGGTATATAAATGAAAGTGCTTTGTTTACGTGGTTACTATGGCGAGAGTTTTATATGCAAAATTTTTTGGGGGAGGAAACAGTTCCCATCTCAAGAGGAATGGATATTGAAGATAAGAGAAGCTATGGATATGTACATCTTGACTACTATGATGAGAGATAACCCAAGGCAACAAACAGAAGAAGCTGCCTTATTAACTAGGGGAAGATAACAGGGATAAACCTGATTTAAATAGAAAATTGAAATACTTTGGAAAACAATGAGCCAAAAAAGCAATACATCTGAATTAAATAAATAATTAAACAGACTAATAGATATATAACAGACAACCTGTAAGATTTTTATTTAGAACTAGAAGAAGAACTTAGCTACTAGAGAAGTGCACACTGTTATAAAAGATTGGGGGGAAAGAATTAGACAAGATTACTTAATATACTATATAGTTAGTCATATGAAATTAGAGACCTTAATTTAAGCAGTTTATTAAGAAAATCAAGAATTCTCTATTATAGTCAAAAAAATAAGATAATTGAGAAATTCAATTAATGTTTTGTTAACTGTAGATAGGTTTGTTTATATGCATTTTTATATACATACTGAATGTTTGTATGACTATGTCCTGTATTATGTTACACCAGCTTTAATTGTTTTTTTCTTTTAATAATAATAATTTTAAAAAGTTTGGGAAAATTAACTTAAATTTCAGCTGTCTAGATTAAAGCGAAATACAGTCTTCCCTGCCAATTAGTAGGGGATCCATTCCGGACCCTCCCCCCATGAAGTGGAAAAAAACACAAATATTCAAAGACCATTGGTTAAAATGGGTCCACGATCTCACGTGCAGTGCTACACACACGCCTCAGTCGCATGCACCATTTTGTCCCTCCCTGCTTGTCATCCATGAAGAAGCAAAACCATGGACTCCAAGTCTGTGAACAGGGAGGAATGAATGTACTGACAAATGCCACTTGCCTTGAATAAACATCTTTGACACAGGCATATGATAGTACCTCACTTATAAACAGCATGCCTTGCATTCACTGTAAAGCACAAAGTCTGATCAAAGTACTCATAACCTCTGTGGGCATACCAGTGGCAAATGATGTGTAATGCACACTTCATTGTTCTTTATACACTGGAACTCATCTCCATGATGTATACTCAACTATAAATCATCCTCATGCTCTGGTTGATGGTCCCATTAAAAGCAACTTCTGCATGGGCCAGTAAGTCAAACCAATCATCCTGCAGTTAGTTGCTAAAGCATGGAAGGTACTGTTCCAAAGAGCAATTATTTTTCTCTGATTGTCCATCCAATTGGGGGTGAGGAGAGGTGCTCATAGCTTGTTCAATCCCCATTTTTTTCTTGAAGATTTTTCCAGAATTTTGAAGTGAACTATCCCACCTCTATCCATAACAATCTTATCTGGAAGTCTGTGGATTTTATATATATGTACAATGAAGAAGTTTGCCAATTTGGCCGCACTAGACAAGCCCTGTACCCCACAAAGTGCACCTGTTTCAAAAACAGGTCCGTGACTACCTGTATGGTGTTTCTCCCTCTACTATCGGGTCCATAATAAAGTCCATAGCAAGGTGCCTCCTGGGGGGTACCTGGTGTAGGCAGTGGCTAAAGCAGTCCCCGAGGTTTTCTGGTCATGGACTTGGAGCAGACACATACTGGGCAGCCTTTTACACTATGGAATGGCCTGCTGGATGAGATCTGTCATATTACTATCTTGAGCAGCTTTAAGAAAGCTGTTAAGACGGATCTCTTCTGGCAATTCTTTCCTGACTAGATTTCCCAACCTTAAGAGTTAGGGCCTAAGCAGACTGCCAGAAATAGTGCACATTAAATTGAGGCACTGCCCTGGCTCAGTGCTAGGGAATCATGGGAACTGTAATTTATTGTGGCACCAGAGCTCTCTGACAGAGAAGGCTCAATGTCCCAGAAAAAAAAATACAATTCCCATGACTCCCTAGCACTGAGCCAGGGCAGTGCCTCAATTTAATGTGCACTATTTCTGGCAGTCTGCTTAGGCCTTTAGTCTGTCCTCTCTTCCCTACTCTCTGCTGCAGCCAGGGTTATTAATTCCTTTTAGTGAATTTTATCTTAAGTACATTTTAAATTATGATATTGTTTAATATCTTTTTAAGGGTGGGTGGGTTTGGGGGTTTATTGGGGTGTATCTGGGATTGTAATTTATGGAAATTTGAATACTATAAGCCACCCCAATTGCTCTGCAGAGGGGCAGGATATTTATTATTATTATTATTATTATTATTATTATTATTATTATTATTATTATGTTTCTGCATCACTCCTGATTTTCTCCCACCAGTATTGTTTTCTTACCCAGTGCCAAGTTCTCAAGAATCCCCAGTGTCCCTCTGCCTTGGTGTCATGTCACAACTGCAGAATTCTGGCTCTCAGCTCTTCTGGAACATAGATTCAAGCTCCTTTGCACCACAGTCTGTCTTTGCGTTCCAGGGCATCAGGATGGTAGGCAAGCCACTGATCCCTCTTCCCCACCTCCCTGATGTCTTGGAACAAAGGGTCCAGAGGGGTGGCTTAGGCTCGATCCTCCTTTTCTTTGCATGCTTGACTCTTTGTAGTCCCAGTTCTTCTGGGGTGGAGATAGTTTCCTCCAGATTCTCTCTCTGGCTTTCATGCTGAGACAGTCTGGATAAAGCATCCATGAGAACATTTTCTTTTCCAGAGAAGGCTTTTAGTTTGAACCTGAAGCAGTAGAATTATTTGACCCAATGACTCTGCTTCAGGCTTAGTTTTTCGGGGCTTATAGGGCTTCTAAATTGTGATGATTGGTCCAAACCTCAAAGGCGTGGCTGGCCTCTTCCAGCAACTGGTGCCAAGTCTGCAGTGCCCTCAAAGGCGTAGCTGGCCTCTTCCAGCAACTGGTGCCAAGTTTGCAGTGCCCATTTGATGGCTACTGCCTCTTTTTCCCGAGTGAGCCAATTTAACTCCAACCTCTAAAACTTTAAGCACACAGTCTTAACCTCCCCTCAGAGTCCTTTTGCATTAATATCACTCCCAGCACATTGCTGGTATCGGTCTGAATAACGAATGACTGTTCAGGGTCAGGATGTTTTAGGATGGGCTCTGAGCTAAATAGTCCTTTTAGTTGTTTGAAGGCTGCTTGGCAGTCCGGGGTCCACCTGACCCTTGTAGACAGCTCGGGTTCCTTGTTGGGACCTGCTGGTTTAACCTTGGTTTTGAGCAGATCTGTAATGGGCAGCGCTATTTGGATGAAGTTTGGGATGTACTGTTCATAGGCCCACCTTAAAGTACTGCACCTTGATGGCCTCAGGCTAGTCTATGGCTTGAGCTGCTGCTAGTCCCCAGAACTCCATCACATACTCGGTTACAGAATGTGCCCCATGTGTGAGCATCATTAGCTTGCCAAGGCTTTCTCAATTCTGAAAGGGTCATCATAGTGAGCCCGTAGGGCTGCAATGAATGCAGGCAAGCTTTCCAATTCTGGTGCTCCCATGTGAAAAAACTGCACAAGCCAGTCCACTGCATCTTCTTCCAGGTGCATGGTTACACACCTCACCTTGGCACACTCCATGGGAAAAGTGTGTCCCCACTCCCACATATGTGCCACCAACTGGGCTAGGAAATTGGACAGCATGTTGGATCTTCCATTGAAGTACACTTCCAGCTGCATTGTCACCAGGTTCTGGATGTGATTCATGGGTGTTCTGGCTGGTGTCCAGGGGGTTACCCCATGTACTTCTTCTGATGTCGCAGGCCAAAATCTCAGTGAACGGGTTGGTGTGGCAGGTGTCTCTGTGCCATGGTCCTACCACATATTCTTACAGCCAACTCTCACTCATCCATCTCTGTGGGCCAGTGGGCCCACTGTGGTGCCTGCCAGTTGAGCCATTACTTCTTCAGCCACCACATCCCACCGTGTCCACCATCCTTATTGCTGCAACAGGCCCCCACTAGCCATTGGGGTCCAAAACCATTCTTCCTCCTCTGCCTCATCAGATGAGTCCTCCAAGACATCCCCCCATGGTCCATCTGAGGAATCCTCACCCCACTCATCCTCAGTCGATCAATCTTCCCAGTCCTCAGCCTTTGGGAACCATGCCCCTGCGTGCCTTCGTGCTGCCAGCGGGGCTTCCTCCCTAGGTAGCCCTCTGCTCCTTGCACCTCCCTCAGCTCCACAGGGTCTTCTTCCCTCTCTGGAGTCTGCTCACCCTTCCTGGGCTATGGCTACCATGCTGCCACTTTGCTCTCCCTGAGAAGGTTCCTCCAGATTGGCTTTACCTTGAGCCAAAGGCTTTTGGCGCAGTCAAGGTGAAGTTGGAGGGAGAGTTAATTCATGTCATGTTTGGTAGTTGAAGACTTGAAGAACCAGGCTAGCATTGTAGTGAAAATTAACTATTACCTTTATTTTGGATTCTAGGACACACAAAACTACCCATCAATGGTTAGAATCAACTCTGAGTTTCCCCAAGTTTGAGTTTCCCCAACTCTGAGTTTCCCACAATGGTTAGAATCAACTCTGAGTTTCCCCAAGGGAAGAGCAATTTTTGGACCTATACTATCTGGAGCTGGGGAATGTGTTGGGGGCAGCAATTGGAGTGGTGCAGGGGAATGGGAGGTATGGCGGGAACAGAAGGAACATATGTTACAAAAGAAGGCGGGATCGCTGTTTAATAGCTATCCCACCTTCAGTTTCTTCTGTTTCCCAGGATGGTTTGGAGAGCAGACCAACCATTCCACAGAACCTCACTTTGCTCCTTTGCAATGCCAGGTCGGTGAAGAACAAAACTCATATCATCCAGGATCTTCTCCTGGATGAGGATGCCGACCTGGCTTGCTTTACAGAGACCTGGCTGGGGGAGGACAGCGCCGCTATATGGGTGCAGGCTCTCCCAGCTGGGTACTCTGTTAGTGAGCAGGTGAGGGGAAGTGGGCGGGGGGGTGGAGTGGCTCTGATTTACAAAAACACCTTGACCTTGACCAGGATACCTATTCGACACATGTCCCACATCGAGTGCATGTACCTTAGCCTGAAGGCCAGGGATAGTTTAGGGATTCTGCTAGTCTACCGGCCACCCCGTTGTCTAGCAGACTCCCTGACTGAGCTGATGCAACTGGTCTCTGAGCTGTTGTTGGAGACTCCCACGCTTCTTGTTCTTGGGGACTTCAACATTCCGATCGAGACCAGCTTAACAGGTGCAGCTCGGGAGTTCATGGATACCATGACAAGCATGGGCCTATCCCAGTTGGTCAACGGGCCAACGCACTGTGCAGGTCATACACTTGATGCGGTGTTCTGTACCAAAGAGGCATATCCGTGGGCAGAGGTGGTTGGTACCTCTGCATTGTCATGGACGGATCATTTCCTGGTCAAGTCAAAAATCAGAGCCAATACCTGCTCCCCCGGGGGTGGCGGACCTATTCGAATGGTCCGCCCTCGAAGGCTAATGGAGCCCATCGGATTCCAGAAAGCCTTGGAGGGTTTAATGGTTGGGAATGCCGGTGATCCTGTTGAAACCCTGGTTAATACATGGAATAGTGATCTTACCAGGGCTATAGACATGATCGCTCCCAAGTGTCCTTGCCATTTCGCTTCAAATCATAAGCCATGGTACACCACTGAGCTTAGGAAAATGAAGCGATTTGGACAACGACTAGAGCGCACGTGGCGGAAAACTCGACTCCAATCTGACAGAACTCGCCATAGGAATTTTCTTTGGTCCTATCGGGAGGCAATGCATGTAGCGCAGAGAGCTTTCTCCTCTGCATGTATTGCATCTGCAGAGTCCCGTCCGGCAGAGCTGTTTAAGGTGGTGAGGGAGATGACGCAGGTACCTCCTGCTCCAAATCCCTTGCTTAACCCATCGACGGCCTGCTGTGACACATTTAACAACTTCTTTGCAGATAAAATCTCTCAGATCAGAGCTGACTTAGACGCCACTATTGGTGCAGAGTCTATAGGCGAGGTGTCCATCAACTCCGCCAATGTAGTTATACTGGATCAGTGGCAATCTGTGAGTACCGAGGACATGGACAAGCTGCTTGGTAAGGTGAGGAAGACAACTTGTTCTCTCGACCCTTGCCCATCATGGCTGGCTGTCCGGGGGGGAGGCATTGGTGAGATTCCTTACGGATATCATCAATGCCTCCTTCAGGGAAGGACATGTTCCATCTTGTTTAAAGGAAGCGGCGGTTAGGCTGCTCCTAAAAAAGCCTTCCCTGGACCCCCTGGATATGAAGAACTACAGGCCTGTTTCATTGCTGCCATTTTTGAGCAAAGTGATCGAGAGAGCGGTTGCTCTTCAGCTCCAGGCAGTCTTGGATGAAACCAATTATCTAGACCCATTTCAAACCGGCCTTAGGACAGGCTTTGGGGTTGAGACTGTCATGGTTGCCTTGACCGACGATCTGCGTCTGAGCATTGACAGGGGTAGTGTGACCCTGTTGGTGCTCCTAGACCTCTCAGTGGCTTTCGATATGATAGATCATGGCATCCTCTTGGGCCACCTGAAGGGGTTAGGTATCGGGGGCACTGCCTTGCAGTGGTTCCAGTCCTTCCTCTCGGGTCGGTCCCAGAGGGTGCTGCTCGGGGACTGTAGCTCCAGTAAGAGGGACCTCACTTGTGGGGTCCCTCAGGGAGCTATTTTGTCCCCGATGTTGTTTAACATCTATATGAAGCTGCTGGGTAAGATAATTTGGAGTTATGGGGCTGGGTGTTATCAGTACGCTGACGACACCCAAATCTATTTCTCCGTGTCTCGTTCGTTGGCCTCGAATTCCAATGGCATCTCTTCCCTCAATGAATGTCTTCAGGCGGTAATGGGCTGGATGAGGAAAAATAGATTGAAGCTGAATCCAGACAAGACAGAGGTGCTCACGGTGTTGGCCCCGAAACCAAGAATTGGGTTGCAACCTCCAGTCCTGGATGAGGTCACACTCTCCTCCAGTGACTGTATTTGCAGTCTGGGGGTGCTCCTTGATCCGTCGCTCCTGATGACAAATCAGGTAAATGTGACGGTCAGGAGCGCCTGTTATCAGCTTCGGCTGATATGCCAGCTGCGCCCTTTTCTGGAAGCAGGGGATCTTGAGACTGTTGTGCACGCGTTGGTAACCTCACACCTCGACTTCTGTAATGCGCTCTACATGGGGCTACCCTCGTGCTTGGTTCAGAAACTGCAATTAGTTCAAAATATGGTGGCCAGATTAATATCTGGAACATCGAGGTGGGACCATATTACTCCAGTACTGAGGTCCCTCCACTGGCTGCCTATTAGTTTCCGAACCCAGTACAAGGCGTTGGTTATCACCTTTAAAGCCCTAAATGGCTTGGGTCCAGGCTATCTTAAGGACCGCCTCCTCCCGTATAATCCTCCCCGCACCCTCCAGTCCTCCGGGAGGAAACTGTTACAGCCTCAAAAGACAAGGCTGGTGTCTACCTCCCGGAGGGCCTATTCTGTAGTCGCCCCCAAATTATGGAACGGCCTGCCGGAGGAGATCCGTCAATGGACATCACTTGACAGCTTCAAGAAAGCTGTCAAGACGGAGCTCTTCCGGCAGGCCTTCCTGGAATAATCTACCAGCTCAGGCTCCGGAATCTCCTTGGAGATGCTCCCCCCTTCATGACCAGATGACCGGGTCTTCTTCTTTATGTATCAGTCTGATTACCCCTGCCACCATCCTTTCCTTATTATGCTGTGCTTGGATTTTATATTGATTAGCTATTTGATAATTTGTTTTTAAACTGTGTTTGGTTTAATATTTTTTTAAGGGGGGGAGGGGGGGAATTGTTCTTAATTGTTTTATGATGATTTTATGATGTAAGCCGCCCCGATTGCTCTCAGAGAGGCGGGATATTAAATTATTATTATTATTATTATTATTATTATTATTATTATTATTATGTTAAACAACACTTTAAAATCCTTTGTCCAGCCCCTCTCCCACCTTATAGCCTGTACCATTTGCCCACTTCAAAGATGTGCTTTGAAGTTTGCCCTTCTCAATTCCTATCTCCTTGCCATCACTCTGGAAAGGAAGGCACCATCATAAATAGTCTTAAACAACCCAGTTTTCCCATTTCAGTCCCTTGCCCCTCATCTACAGTTTCCTTTCCCCCTTCTACATCCATCACACTTTGTTGTCAGATTCCTATGAGAATCATAGGAACATGACATAAGGCAGGTAGTGACTAGAAAGAGTTTACTCTTTGGTGTCTATAGAATTCCCTCCCAAGAGATGTTTATCTCTTCTCAGTACTGATATTTTGGTATTTTTTCTTTAATGACAAATATATATTTATCTTATTTACTCAACCTGTTTACTGTATTAATGATTTAATATATTTAATCAATATTTTATTAATTGTACATGTTATGTCTTCTTTCTATTTCATCTTATTTTTGGTAGCAGCCCCTGAAACTCTGAACGAAGATGGTAGAGAAACTCTCAAAATAAATAAAATCATTAGCTTTGATACAACTATGACCATAGGTATTCTTAGATGAATAATATTCTCATCTAAAGACCTTAAAATGAGGGCTGGTATTCAGTATTGCAGATATGGATTTTTAACCTAGAGTTACAAATCCATAACTGTCCTGTATTCAGGAATCCATCAATAGGACTGTAGTGTCTTGACTGAAGAAAATAATAGTGCCACTCTATCTTGCTTTGTTCAGACCTCACCTAGAACAATATGTCCAGTTCTGGGCATCACAATTAAAGAGGGATATGGACAGGCTGGAGGGTCCAGAGGAGGGTGACCAAAATAGAGAAAGATCTGGAAACCATGTCCTATGAGGAGTGGCTTAGGGAGCTGAGTATGTTTAGCCTGAGGAAGAGAAGGTTAAGAAATGATATGATAGCCCTGTTTAAATATGTGAAGAGATGTCATATTGAGGATGGAGCAAGCTTGGTTTCTGCTGCTCCAGCGACTAGCATATGGACATTGGATTCAAACTAAAGGGGGGGGGGGGGAGATTCCATCTAAACATTAGGAAAAACTTCTTGACAGTAAGAGCTGTTTGACAGTGGAATACACTGCCTAAAAGTGGAGTCTTCATCTTTAATGATTGTTAAAAAAAGGCTGGATGGCCATCTATTGGGAATACTTTGATTGTGTATTCCTGCATGGCAGTGGATTGGACTGTATGGTTCTTGCAGTGTCCTCCAACTCTATAATTCTATTATTCTACAGCCTACTTTAAAAGCCAGTATCCCCCACACTACCTTCAGAGTCAACTGGTGGATCAAGTAAAGGGGATACACTCAGTTTGTGATCAGGGTACAAGTAGCATGACATTTCCACCTCCATCCCACCAGCGAGTGAGCCTGTGACCATCAGAAGCAGGATACCTATGACAGTTCATTGTCACACTTTGCTTGCTTATGGGAGGGCCTGAATATGTCTCCTTCTTGCACACTGCTGTCTCTGTGCCACGGTCCTACCACATATCACACAATGTAATGTCTGGCAGAACTGGGAGGGGGAATCAGACCAGGTGATATTATTTAGTTATATCTCCTTAAGTGTCTGATCTAGGATTCTAACACAGGGGGGGTTGCAGACTGAGGACTGCTCTGGTGGTTATGTGGCCACTTGACTGCACTAGGGTTAGTGCTAGGGAATCATGGGAATTGTATTTTTTTCTAGGACATTGAGCCTTCTCTGTCAGAGAGCTCTGGTGCCACAATAAACTACAGTTCCCATGATTCCCTAACCCTAACCCTAACCCTAAAAGTGGACTCAATTTGCACTATTTCTGGCAGTCTGCAACCCCCCACAGATAGCAAATTATGGTCAGTATTAAGTCAGGACAAAAACAGAATTATGCTTATCTCTTGATTTTTTTCCCTTCCAGCTCTGGGATCATTTTAAGACAGCTCAAGGATTGCATACATATAGCAGAAAGACCGGGCAGTTAATAAGCATGAATAAATCTGTCATTTTCAGTTTTTCCCCATTGCTCTCCCCCCCCATCATGAAATCTTTTGATCTCATTTCAAATTGCAACTTTTTAAAAAGTCTCCAGAAGTTCTGTGCATGTTTCTGCAAATATAAACATTTTAATTGCATGTTCCCTATGCAATGCTTTTGAATGTTTGTTCTAGTAACTTCCCCAATATATAAATTTTGTATGCGTTCCCCCCCCCTTTTTTTTTTAACTACACTTCAAAATTCTTAGAAGCACAAACATAGGAGGCTAGGTGTGCTCCACTTCTCATCTTAACCTAAGGAGTGCCAATCTGGAAGTCTGGGTCAAACTGGGAACTGAAGATCTGAAGGAAATTCTCCCTCATCCCCAGCTTTCAGTGACATAGCAGGTGTTAGAAATGCCCAGATTTACATCAAATATAAATCAGCACGCACTTAAGGAAGTCACATTCAAAGTGGCTTCTGTACATCAAATAAATATTGACAGGATTATGACTGCAGATTATGAGACTCAATGTAACTAGATAGTTTAAGTGACAACTAAAGAGTAAGGTGAAAGGATATGTGCTAAAAAATTTAACCAAAAATGTGTGATCTCATTTATAAAGATGAGCAAGAAAAGTATTTCTAGCTCTAAATATATGCATTGAATGCATCTTGATTTAGAACTGGAACTGCTTGGATTGCTTTGTGCCAGCACCTTGTTGTCAATCACACTGCTTTATAGAAGCCTGTGGTACATGACTGATGGAGCTTGATGCAATGCATCAGAATTGCAGGGTAAATAAAGCTAGAGGGTTAAGAACTAAAGAGGTATGACATGCTTATTATATAAGCTAAGTTAAACTTTCTTTCATTAAATGAGAAAGTTGAAAAAGTTAGAAAATATTCATGAATTTAAAGCTGAAAATATTAACAAACCATAATATGCCTGGTTAGATTAATAATGGACCTACAAACACAAAAGAGAATTATAAACAAACAAACAAAAAGAGCATAGGATACACTACAGATTGGTAAGTGAGAAACCATGGCCAAACACAATCTGATGGCATCCAATAACTAAAGGTAAAAAGGTAAAGGTAGTCCCTTGATATGAATGTCTAGTTGTAATCAGCTATGAGGGTGGGGCTCATCTTGGTTTCTAAGCTGAACAGCCAGCATTGTCTGAGGACTGCTCTGATGGTTATGTGGCCACTTGACTGCATTGAACACTGTTATCTTCCCACTAAGAAGTGGTACCTATTTATCTGCTTGCATTTGCATGGTTTTGAACTGCTAGGTTGGCAGAAGCTGAGACTAGGCTGGCAGGAGCTCACCACATCAATCAGGCCTCGAATTGCCAGCCTTCCAATCTTCTGATCATCAGAACTGGTGTCTTAACCACTAAGCCATCACATCCCCAATAACTACTGAGCCACAAAACCTTACAGTGGAGAACATTTGTGTGGCATCCAAAGTTACTAGTGGATTACTGGGCGGGCATGCTACTATGCTGGCTCACTTATTTCTCAGAATAGTCCTTTAGCAAGATTATTTGGGATGTGGTGGCTCAGTGGTTAAGACACTGACTCTGGCAATTACACGATCAGCAGGTCAGCAGTTCAAGACCCAAATGCTACATGACAGAGTGAGCTCCCATCACTAGTCCCAGCTTCTGCCAACCTAGAAGTTTGGAAGCATGTAAAGGTGAAAATAGATAAATAGATACCACTTTGGTGGGAAGGTAACAGCATCCCATGCAGTCATGCTGGCCACATGACCATGGGATCATCGGTGACAATGCTGACTCCCTCGGCTCAGTAATGGAGATGAGCACAGTCTCCTACAGTTGAACATGACTAGACACTCTTGTCAAGGGAAAACTTTACCTTTAAGATTATTTGCCAAACAGGAATTGTATGACAAACTGTATGACAAAAATTGCATACGCATGACAGAGAATCCAGTTAAGATTTTACTCAACCTCATGAGCACACATGTACATTATGTCTTTCAAACTGATGTTAATGAGCACTGCAGTGTGATATGACGGGCTGTACAGATATACAGTTGTATATGGAACAGTTACACTAACAGGGAGTCTGCTTCCTTGTTGATCTCACTTGCCGGGATATGCACTTTTTGTGCTGGGTTTCATATTCTTAAACTTCATCCGCACTGCAGAAATAATCCATTTTGACGCCACATTAACTAGCATGGCTCAATGTTATGGATTTCTGGGATTTGTAGTTTGTTGTGGCACCAGAACTCTTTGGCAGTGAATATCTCAAAAAACTAGAATTCCCAGAATTCTATAACATTCAGCCATGGCAAAACTGGATTATATTTGCAGTGCAGATGAAGTCTGTATGTTGGTGCCTTATCCATATTACCCATAGAACAACCGTTTTTCTTTTTCGTTTTTAATGTCTTCAGGTGACCTAAAAGCTTTTAGATATAGAGCCTTTGCAGATGGCTTATTAAGCCGTCCTGGAGGCAGGGAAGAGGAGGGGCAGCCGCACGCTCGGTGCCCCTTCCTCCTCCCGAGGTTGCCCTCGGAGCCGCCGGCCATCTGCACGGCCGGCGGTCCGGGGGCAACCTCCCGCTGCAGCGTCCGCACACGCTGTGGCAGATAAGTCAGTGAAAGTGCACCTCACGCTTTTGGGGTGCACTTTCACTGCCTTGTGAAAGGAGCGCTATTTTAGCGCTCCTTTCAGGGACGGGGAAGGAGCGCCGCAGGATCGAGGCGTGGGGCTGCCTCAGTCCTGCGGTGCACCTTCCCGGGGCAGCGCAGAGCCGCCAGTCTGCTTCCCCCCATAAACTATTATGGTAGGTCAATTTCAGGTAAGAATGATCTCAGAAGCAAGCATACAATCTAGATTCCAACATTTTTGTGGGGGGAGGGTCCTTTCTTGAGCTTCACAGTTGTGGAATTTGGTGAAAACAACCTGAGCCTCCAGATTTATGAGTTGATTAAAATGCTCCAAATTGTATGCAAATATATATTGTTAACACAATAGTTCATAAAGAAAACAGCATTTTCCACTGGCTATACATTCAAAGGCAGGCAAAGAAAAATATTCTTAAGTAATTTTCCAAAAAAATCAGTTTTACAGTAGCTTATTTTGACTTATTTGGAGAGGGTGTGACTCACCCAAGGTCACCCAGAAGGTATCCATAGTCAAACAAAGACCTGAAACTGGATCTCCAGACTCCTAGTCCTATACTCAAACTGCACTGGCTCTCATTTTGTCTCATACTTACTGTCACTTTGCCAACAAAATGTCCCTAGTATTACAATCAAACATTTTATAGTATCTTATGCCCACAACTCTCATCAGGGGAGGTAGAGATGTGATAAAATAATAAAATTTTCCTAATTTTAATGGGTGCCTGTCTTTTCTAATGAACCTGAACAGACTCTGGACCAGGGGTAGGCAACCTTTCCCCTTTAAGGGCCAAGGGACTTCAGCTCCCAGAAGCCTCAGTCATGTTGGCCAATAGTCCCATGTTGGCTGATAGCTTCTGGGATTCTGGGAGCTGAAGTCCCTCGGCCCTTAAAGGGGAAAGGTTGCCTACCCCTGCTCTGGACTATAGCTGCCATTATCCCCGAAGCAGAGAAGCACATAGGGCACCAACATAAACACTTCAAACAGATGGAGTTGGGAGTTGCTAATGATGGGACATTAACACCTCTAGATTCAGGAAGATAAGTGATTTACAAGCAAGATGTTTTCTGCTGGACAAGCCAGATAAGGCTAATTTACAACTCCATTCTCACCCCAGACACTGAGAGACCAACTGATCCTTTACAGTGTAAATTTGGCTTCTTTGATGTAGGACAGACACTTTTGCCCTCAGGCCAGTTTTTGCTTATAAAAGATCTCTGAAACAGACTTCCGGTGCGGGAGGTTCTGGAGGACAATGCAGGTATGAGAGGCTCCTCTCCTCCAAGGTAGTGGATTATTGGGGGAACAGGACCAAATTTCACCCATCCCTAACTCTTCTGTGTAGAGGGGTTAATATTCAGCACTTCAGGATCCCTTTGGGGGGACTCTGAGCCAGAACTCGGAAATAAGCCTAAGATTGGAAAAGATTGAGACAACGATAGAATAAGTTGCCCTAGCTATGACTGTGGGGTTTGGGCACTTGGCAGGGTGAGAAAAGGAGAAGCGCTGACCCATCCACTATCTTAGACAGCATATGCTGTCATAAAGACCCCCGCATTCCAACACCATCAAGAAAAAGCTTACATAAAAAGTCATATAGTTGTTATAACTACCTGCTGGGACGAGACTAAAATCCTGGGACTTTTTGTGTCTCGGAAACACCTGAAGAGACACGAGACACACAAGAAACAACCCGGTTGCGAAGAGAACTAAGAGGAGCCGTAAAGTAAGGTAAAGTCATAAAGCAACGAAGGTGGGGAAAGCAGCGAATGAAGACATGGAGATAGAAGAATATAGAGAACTGACTGGGGTTGTGTAATGGGAAGGCAAAGAAGTGGAGGCCAGAAAAGGTGTCAAAAAAGATGCAAATTGGTCCAAACAGAAGGCAAAGTGGAAAATAAGAAGAAAAAGAGACACCCGTAAACAATAATGAGTAGAGGGAAAGGAAGCAAGAAAGATATAAGTGAAAATAAATAAGGAGAAGGATAAAGACTGTAAAAAAAAAAATACAGACCACAGATTGTAGAAATACAATTGACCATAGACTATAGAAAATAGAGAAAATAAAGAAAGATACTAGTAGAGACTATAAAAAGCAGAGGAAAGCTGATGGGGAATCAGGAACAACACCTGTAAGAAAAGAAACAGCGAAGAATAGAAGGAAAAAAGATATATAATTGAAATAAAGGAGAAAGAGAAAGGAAGGAAGAAGATATTAAATTAAACAAAACTTAAGAACACACATATTAGGAACAGCTGCTACAAAGACATTCTACAAGAGGAAACTATGCCCCAAAGATAAAGTAAGGGCCTTTGCAGACTGCCAGAAATAGTGCACATTAAATTGAGGCACTGCCCTGGCTCAGTGCTAGGGAGTCATGGGAATTGTATTTTTTTTCTGAGACATTGAGCCTTCTCTGTCAGAGAGCTCTGGTGCCACAATAAATTACAGTTCCCATGATTCCCTAGCACTGAGCCAGGGCAGTGCCTCAATTTAATGTGCACTATTTCTGGCAGTCTGCAAAGGCCCTAAAGGAGCAAAGAAGAGTGAAGAACAGAACACTGAATCAAAGCAGCTGTGGAGCTGATTGAAAAGCGAGGCTGATTAAACAAGGGAAAGACAGCCAAGCTATTCAGCTTCCACAGCACATTCATTATTAAATGGACACAAGAGAGTCAGTAAGAAGAAAAGAAAAAGTAAGAACAATTTAGACAATTATATGAAGTGGTAGAACTGTGAAAAGAGAATTAACAAAAGTATTCAGTATATAGTACACAATATAATATAACTAACTAAAGACCTAGCAGTAGAAACTAAATTATAATTGAGATTATATTCGGGTTATATTGTGAATTTAAAGAAATAAGTGATTCTGCAAATTTATATTGTGAACCTAGGGAAAGAAAATAGAGAAAAGAATTGAAGAAGTATTGGTTAAGTCAAGATAAGAAGAAAACTATTCTGAAAATAAGACAAGAAGTTAAATTATATATATATATATATATATATATATATATACATTTTTTCCTCTTTTTCTAAGATTGAACAATTAGATAGAATAGTGTGATTCTAAAACTTTATGTATATATAGAATATTTTGTGTATATATATATATATATATATGAAACTTTTTTTTCTTTCTTTCTTTCTTCTTCCTCTTTCCGAGAGAACACTTATATGGTTATAATAACTTGAATTGTATGAAATTCTTTAACATAGGGAAAATTTAGCAAATAGCCAAAGAAAAATTGTTTGATTGATCCTTTTTAATTGATCTTAATATTCTAATATTCTCATATTTTAATACTCTAATATTGTTTGGTTGAACATCAGAGACTGATAAAAACTTTATTATGAGAAGGAGAAAACAAAGAAAATTTTGATAAAATGGTGACATTGAAAAAAAGGAGGTACATAAGCTCCAATCCAAAGAAGAGCGTCATTGGAAGATACTATTAAAATAACAGATCCAAACATGCTTCTGTTGGAGGAGTTAAGGAGAATAAGGCAAGAGATGAAGGAAATGAGGAGCGAGATGAAAGAGGACTTAAAGGAAGCATGTCAAGAATTGAGAGAAGAGATTAAGGATGCTATAATGGATACTAAAAAAGAGTAAAAAAAAGAAATAGATGGCTGGGGGAAAGATGGAAAAAATAACATCGGATTTGACAAAAACACAGAAAGAGGTAGAAAAGATCAAAGACAGAACACAACAGCTAGAAAAAACTTTGAAAGAAATTCAACAACAACAGAGCTTACACAGCTTAAGAGAATGGTCTAATGAGCTGAGATATAGGGAAAATGTATAAAAATTAGAGGAGTTCCGGAGATGAAATAAGAAGACTTAATGACATGGATTCTACCATCACTGGCACAATTTATTGACTTTAGCATGGAACAAATGCAAATGGACCTGGATAAGATTTTTAGAATCAGCTCACCACAGGCCAAAGAACATAATATCCAAAGAGATATTGTTATCTGCTTTGTAAGATCTACAACTAGAGACAGAATTATACAGAGGAGTTATAGAAATAAATTACTGATTAATGACTGTGAAGTAAAAATCTTTAAAGACATCCCGCCACAGCTAATGTTAGAGAGACAGAAATACAAATTCTTGACCCAGCTGCTACAGGATTTGAACCTAAGATTGGAAAAGATTGAGACAACGATAGAATAGAGGGAAAGAATAGAGGGAATATCGATGATCTATAAACAAAAGAGATACAGAATTGACAATTTAGAAAAAGCAAAAGATATGGAACAACGATTGATAAGAGACATGAAAGAGAGAGAAGGAGATGGAGAAGAAGGAACTTCTGACAGAACATATCACAGTAGAGAATGGAGATCCAGAAGAAATAAAGAAAAGGAACATGGAGAACATGGAGAGGCACACAACAAAATGACAGATAAAAAAGAAATGGAGAACAAAAACAACCTGGAAAAAGGAAAAGATTTACAAGACACAAATTTGCACCAAACAGATTAAAAGATGAATAGCAAACAAGAAGAATCTACTACAGAATAAGAACAGCTAAGCGGACAAGAAAAAGACATTTAAAATTATACATTTAAGGAGGAAAGAAGACATAAAATAATACAAAAGGAACAGATACAATTACTTATAAATAAACATGCAAACAACACAGAATTTAACATTACTGAAATAAATAAAATAATAATAATAAAAAGAAATAAAAAGAAAAAAGTAACAAAAATTATAAATAAAGAAATATCATAGGGGTGGCTGGGGTGGCACAACAACAAAGGAAAATATAATTGAACTGAAAAGTAGAAAAAGTGAAGAAGAAATAGAGAGAAAAGAAAAAAAGGAGAAGAGGAAAGAAGAAAGTAAAACTAAAAACCAAAGCAAAAACAAAAAACAAAACAAAAAGATGACAATCAACATAATATCTTGGAACATCAAAGGAATAAACAACAAGCATAAGCAATATTTGATCTTTCATCATATGGAAAACTAAATGGTGACATTACATGTCTACAAGAGACCAAAATAAGAAGCAGTGAGACTAAATATTTAAGAAATACAAAACTAGGAGAATGCTTCCACTCTTCCTCAAAGAAAAAAAAGAGAAAGGAATAGCTATCTATATCAAGAAAAAATATAATGCAAAGGAAATATTTAAAGACAAAGAAGAACATTTGATAGCAATAGAAGCAAAGCTGAAAAACTTAACCTGTTTGATTGTGGGAATTTACGTCCCAACGGAAAATAAGGAACAATTCTTTGATAAAGTTAACAAAAAAATTAGCACAATGGAATATAAGGAAATAATTCTTCTAGGAGATTTCAATGCAGTGATCCAACCAAAAATAGACAGATTTTCAACTCAGAAAATGATAAGAAAGAACCAGGGTAAACTTCCGCAAACATTTTTCAAACTTCAAGAGGAACACAACTTAATTGATGTATGGAGACACAAGTATAAAGATACTAAGGAATATACATTCTTCTCAGAATCACATAATTCCTTTTCGAGGGTTAACTTATTTTTAACATCTAAGACATTGCTCCCTCTGATCCATTCAATGGAAATTGAATCAAGATATCTGTCCAATCACAACCCAATAGTATTAAAGATAAGAGAAAAGAACAAAGAATATATGTGGAGATTACCTGAAACATTATTCTATGAAGAAAAAGCACTAGATAGAATTAAAAAAAGAACTAAGACTATACTTCAAAGAAAATAATACCAAAGAAATATCCAATATCACTATATGGGAAGCTAGCAAAGTGGTTATCAGAGGAGTACTGATAAAAATGCAATCGGAGAAGAAGAAAGAAGAACAAAGGAAAACAAAAGAACTTACAGAAGAACTCAGGAAGAAAGAAGAAGAATGGAAACAAAAAGGAGACAAGAAACTGAAAGTTGAAATCTCGTTGTTACAACAACAACTGAAATCATTAACTGTTACAGAACTATACAGGAAAATACAGAAGATTAAACAATGACAATTTGAATTCAGGAATAAAGCTGGGAAATTACTGGCACACAAGCTTTAAAAAGAGAAAAAAAGAAATTAATAACAGAATTGACAGTTAATGGAAGAAATATCACTAGCCAAAATGAAATCAAGCAAGCATTTAAAAAATATTTTCAAGAATTATGTAAAAAAAGATCACCAAATAGAAAACAAAGTAGAAAGCATTGGAAAATACCTAGAAAAACAAAGAATACCCTGCCTAAACACTTCACAGAAAGAAAAGTTAAATCAAACAATGACCACTCAAGAGATAGCAGATGCTATCAAGAGACTAAAACTCAGGAAGGCTCCGGGCCCGGATGGGTTTATAGCCATGTATTACCAGAAGATGAAGGACATAATATTACTACCATTATTTAAACTATTAAATGATATTCAAAGGCAAGGCATTCCAAACTCTTGGAAAGAAGCACTGATTGTCATGTTACATAAAGAAGGAAGGGACAAGAAAGAGATCAAAAGTTACAGACCTATTTCTCTAATCAACGTGGATTACAAAATATTTACCAGTATAATAGCTGAAAGACTCAAAAATATTCTTGTAGAACTCATACATAAAGACCAGAATGGATTTATAAAAAGCGTTACATTAAAAATAACATACGGATGGTGATTGATATTATAGAATATTTTGAATACAATAATGATAAAAAGCTAGCGATGTTAATGATCGATGCAGAGAAAGCCTTCGACAGGGTAAACTGGACATTCCTGATGGAGGTACTGAAAAGAATGAACATTGGAGACAAATTTGAATCCTGGATGAGAAAAATTAAGAAAAAACAGATTGCATAAAAATAGGAAACGGTACCCGTCAGGGATGTCCGATGTCACCACTGTTATTCATTATAATTTTAGAAACACTTAACATAAAAATAAGGGAAGATAAAAAATATTAAAGGAGTGGGGAAAAAAATGCAAGTCAAACTGAAAGCCTATGCTGATGACTTGATATGCTTCCTGGAAGACCCGGAAGAAAGCATAGAGCACTTGACTTATACTTTAATGGAATTTGGAAGCTATTCTGGCTTCAAAATTAACGAAGATAAAACTATCATCTTAACAAAGAATATGTCAAAGAAAGAAGAAAACGATCTAAGTTTAAAAACAGGATTTAAAATACAAACCAGAGTAAAATATTTAGGGATCATGTTAACGAAAAAGAATGTGGACTTATACCAAAACAATTACGGGAAAACTTGGGAAGAAATTAAGACCGATTTAGTAAAATGGACAAAGCTACGGTTATCCCTTTCAGGAAAGATGGCTGTCATAAAGATGAATGTCTTACCCAGGTTAATGTTTTTATTTCCGAACATTCCAATTCTAGTTAAAGAAAAATGTTTCAATATGTGGCAAAAGGAGCTGTCTAAGTTCTTGTGGGAGGGAAAGAAACCAAGGACAAAATGGAAGATTCTAACTGAAGAAAAAACTAAAGGAGGAATGGTGGCACCAAACTTATAATTGTATTATCAGGCCTCGTGTCTTACATGGTTGGAAGACTGAATCAAGCTAGAGAATGAAGAAATATTAGACACTGAATGCTGGGATTTAAGGTTTGGCATACATGCATACCTTTGGTATGATAAAACAGCTGTAAATAAAGATTTTAATAATCATATAATTAGAAGAACAATGTTAAATGTATGGAACAAGATTAAAAAACAATATTACACAAAAACACCTTTATGGATTTCAGTACAGGAAGCCTTTTATAAGAGGACAAAGAACATCGGAGAAAAATGGACAAGCTATAAAGACACATTAGAAATAGACGCGGAGAAAAACCACCATTTCAAAACTATAGAAATTTTACAACAGGAAAATGTAAATATAAATTGGTTCCTGCACAATCAATTAAAGGTCAAATATAGGCAAGATAAAGAACTAAATGGATTTGCGATAGAGAATAATGAAATAGACAAAATTATATTTCAAGAGGAGAATAAACACATATCAAAATATTATGAGATATTAAAAAAAGAGATCTGGAAAATTAGACAATTAAAGCCGTAATGATCAAATGGGCGTGAGACATAGGAGAACCAATACACTTAGAAGAGTGGGGAAAATCCTGGAAAATGACAAACAAATTAACCTTATACCAAAACTACAAGAAAAACTATCTCAAGATGTGCCACCAATGGTATCTAACACCAGCAAAACTAAATAAGATGTATAAAATTGGTAACTCAAAGTGTTGGAAATGTCAGAAACCAGAGGCAAACTTCATACACATGTGGTGGGAATGTCAGGTGGCACAGAAATATTGGAACATAATAGTTAAAGCAATAGATGAAATGCTGGAAATCAAATTAGAACGAGACCCCAGAATTTTTCTATTGAATATGATAAATAAATTGGAAATCAAAACTCAGAAGAAACAAAGAAAAATAGCTCTCTATATGATTACTACGGCTAGAATACTCTACGCCCAATACTGGGGAAAAGATACCATACCGGAAGAAGAAGAATGGTGGATGAAACTACAGGAAGCAATACATATGGACAAACTTACAGCCATGCTAAGAGGAAAAGAAGATGACTGGACATGCTTTTGAGATATAGGACTAAAGAAAGGATGGAAATTTATTTGAAATAAACTCTCAACACAGAGATTAGTAGCAAGAGGAAAGAAGCAAGTTTAAAATGGAAAAAGAAAGAAATAAGCACAGTAGTTATACAAAGAGGAAGTACTCAGAAGAATGATCGGGTAGAAGAAACAGACAACAATAACTCTCTAGATAAATATAATACATTATCAGGTTGAATTATAACAATGAGAATGTGTATATTGTGTTATGTGATTGTGATTGTGTATTGTATTTAATGTATGATTTTGTGGGTTAGTATATTTTGTATATGGGGTGGGGAGAATGGTGAATGTAGAGTATGTAATGAAAGATAGATGTGTTGTAGTTATGTATGTAAGTATGTTATGTTGCTATGTAATGTTGTTGTTTAATCAATTTAAAAAAGGAAAAAAAGATCTCTGAAACCTATTGTCAGTTGGGCTAGGTAGGATGCATGGGGTCACAATGAATTTTTAATAAGTTCTGATACGTCCATTCCCCACCACTCACCAGAATGCTCATGTCCTATGCCATATGCACGCATTGGACCTGGAGCCAAGCCCTGGTGGCGCAGTGGTTAAATGCCTGTACTGCAGCCACTCACTCATAGACCACAAGGTTGCGAGTTCAATACCACCAAGGGCTGAGGCTCGACTCAGGCCTGCATCCTTCTGAGGTCACTAAAATGAGTACCCAGCTTGTTTGGAGGCAATCAGCTCACAGTTGTAAACCGCTTAGACATCCCATAGCGCGATATGAAGCGGTATATAAATGAAGCTGCTTTGCTTTTGCTTTGTAAGTATCGCTGTTAGTTCAGCCTCCAACTATTTCAAGCTAACTCCTGATTTCCTTAGTCCTTGTATGTGTGAGTGAACATTGTTTGCTGTTTGAATTCCCTCTTTAATAAAAGCTACAATTCATTTAAAGACTTCTGCCTCAGTGAAATTCCTTAAGTCTCCTTTCCCTTGGTATACATATGGGAATGGACCTCAAAGGGCTATTGTAGCCGGCCTATTGATTAATTGCTAATTAAAATTCCCGTAGAGAGATCCTTGGCTACACACAGTAAAAGACACTCTTGGTGAAAGTGTCTTTTTTGTTTGTTTATATAAGTGTTTTATTTGTTTGTTTTTGGCAACAGTGTGGCATAAGGCAAAGATCCACCAGTCAGTAACCCCGTCTGTTAGTCAATTCATCTTACTTCCAGTTGGCCTACTGTGATAGTAGGTGATGTAAGGCAGTGGTGGGGGTGGGGGGGTGGTATTATTATTATTACTACTACTACATTTAAAACATTTATATCTCACCTTTCTCCCTATAATGGGAATTAAGTTGGCTTGCTGAACCTATAGACCAGTTAGTTGGTGGGTAAATGTATGTATCAAAGGGCTGCCAAGATTCATGCATAGCAAATCACAGAGTTGGTGAATGTGGAAGCTGATGAAAAAAAGAAACGCCAACCCAAAGTGAATTTGTCTCTTCAAACGTTTGAGGAACAGATCAGTTGGGGCAGATGCCCTACCTCCCATGAACAATCAGATCAGTCTAACAGCCCCAGGAAACCCTGCATAGTAGCCTTACTTTTTTTGTAGTTCTCCTGCCTCATTTGTGATTAATCTACAAATATTCATCTTGGATTATTCTTCATGACTTCCTTGTACAATACTCATAAATTCTGGATCCACACAATTTCTCTGGAATTGCAACCAGTCCACACTCTTTCTGTGCTCACGAGGAGTCAGGATCAAGAGACATTTTTTAACTTGGCTTTTAAAACATTTTCAATAGTATTTAATGTTATTTTGATTGCTTTATTATGCTTTCCTCTGATTATTGTTTCATATTTGCATTTTTCCTGCACCACAGGACACTTGTCCCTCCACATTTGCAGATTTGACTTTTGAGGATATGATCATTCATGGATTTTACTAATATGTTCTCTCTAGGAATATCTAGGTCCTCCAATTCAACTCTATGGTAAACTTTAACCAAAAGTCACACTGAAGGACCAAGAGATTCCTAGAGAGAACACTCCACTCGGCATTTGTAGCTCCTCCAGTGCAATTCTATGGTCAATGTCTGGCAGGTATTGACCACAGAGTTGTGCTGGAGGACCTAGCAATTACTAGGGAGATTTTCTCTCAGGTAAAAACATAGTGTTTTTGTTATTTGTGGTTCTTCCACATTCTTGGAGATCCTATGCCCCTAACCCCAGGGAATGTGGAGTGACAAGTGTAGTATTTCAGAAAAATGGTAGAGAAATCATTTAAATAAATAATGAGTTAAATATTTAATATATATTGTATAATGCTACTTTTGAATGTTTTAATTAAAATTCAGCATTTATCAACATGCACTTAGGATAACTTGTAACAAGCCAATGTCCTAGAAATACATGGTTATTATTATTATTATTATTATTAGTAGTAGTAGTAGTATCCTGCTCTTTCCCCAGAATTGGTTATCATACTATAATATTTCACAAATACAATACATGTGTCTAATTCTAGAGTTATGTTATGCATTTTGTGTTCCTTCAAGTTGTTTCCAACATATGCCAACCCTAAGGTGAACCTATCGCAGGCTTTCTTGACAAAAAAAAATTCAGAGGGGGGTTTCCTCTGAGGCTGCAAGAGGCTATCCAAAGTCATCCAATATGTTTCCATCGCTGAGTAGGGATTCAAACCCTGATCTCCCAAGGTTAGTCAGACACTCAAACCACTGTACCAGACTGCATAAATGTACAGTTTTCTATGCCCTTTTTGTCTTCTAATTAGAAAAACATGCAACAATATATGATCTGATTGACAGTAAACAAATATAAATCAATGTAGTTTATCTCATTGAATTAAAGGGACTTAGAAGTGTTTTATTTTGGTGTTATAGCCACAGAGAATTATGGGGGAATATTATTGAGATTTTAAAATGAAACTTCTATTCAAATATGGACAAACAGCCAAAATTGATTGTTTTAAAAACTGTTTTCAAATGTGTTTCCCCAGACATCAGGAAGTACCACTCAAAATCATTTCAGCTCTTCACTTAACAGCCTGGTCCACAGACTAATAAAATCAGAGCAGGCCCAGAAAAGAGATGTTTCAAATGATGTAGCATAGTGCCATCACTGATGTGTATCCTGTCTGAAAAGGAGGATATAATCCCATCAACATAATTTAAGCTCCTTGAATGAAGACCAGGATCAAAATGCAAAATTATCAACTGAAGAAAGCCTCCCTGCTTTTTATCTAAGGTGTTTAACAAGATTGTGGATAAGTCTGTATACCCAGAAGGAAATTACCCATCCTTTTGCTGTTGTAATTGAGAAAAGCCTAGCATACACACAAATGTATCTCATTTGACCCCTATGTACAGTTTACTACACAGATGAAGAGCAGCACAGTCATAGCAAAGCATACAATAAAGGACACAAATTTGTCCAGTTTGGAGTGCCAGGCCACAAACTACACTTCTCATTAAATTTCATATGACATTATTTCTTTGTGCATCACCATTCTTCTCATTTATTTATATACTTTCTCAGTACAACTTTTAATATCTTAGTGTTTAAGAGTTTTACTATTGGAAGAAAGTTAAGCTATACTTTTAAAGTGAACAAAGCTTTTCCTCTTTGGCTGAAAAGTTCTGAAAGCAGCAGTCCACCATTAAATTGTTAACATTTCTACCCAGGGGTGGGTGGGGGATTTAATGTCTAGATAGGCATTAGCATATATTGGTTTTCCAATCTGTCTGCAGCACTGAGATTTTATTTCAGAAAGAGAAAGAAAACCACAGCCTTGAACTGAATTTTGACATTTTTAATACTGAATTTAATTCAGTCCTTCTCTCTGCTGTTGCCATGTAATCTAAATTGTTCTTTAGCTGAAAATATTTTTTCCAACAAAGAACAAGAGTAATAGTCGAGGATGTTGTGTGTCAGTGCAGTAGTTTATTTGAGTTATTGTCTTCATACACGTGGGCTGCAAACTCAATACCTTCATGTGTTTCTTTTTCAGAACAAGGGACACATTAACGTGATATATTTTAGTACTATAGTCTCATCTTCTTTTTCTCATGAAATGATCTTAATTCTGTTTGCCTAGATCAAAAGTGAAGTTGGATTCACTGTCAGCAATTCTGTCATACACTCCTGCTCCTAACAATCTCAAATTAAACTTCACCACAGCACAGACTCACCTAATCTGCAGGTTACATACAGTCACTGTTGTCAAGGAAGCTCATGAGATGAAAGTTGGAACTCACTACAATCACCATGAGATGCTGTTCAAAATGCACCTCCACAATGAACATCCTGGCTATTACAAACACAACTTACTACCTGCATGGATTTTGGCATTGCAAGCAAGGGTTGAGGATAGCAATTCCATGGTCCATGACTGGAACTAACAAATTAAAATAAATTAAGTTGGACATTTTCTAACAATAAGGCACAATTAAATTATTTCTTAAAAACAAAAACAATTATCCTAAATTGGAATTTTCAGCATTAATATTTCTCCAAAATCAAGTTATTAATTAATAAATGAAACACAATGTCACAATCAACCTATTGTACCTATTTATTACTTTCCGCAAGATCTAGGTGCTTTCGGATTTTTGCAAAACAACTTTTTGTTTTATTTTAAAAGTCCCCCAGTGTTGGGGAATTACAAAGTTTAAGTAGTAAGAGAAGCTTGGAAGTGGGCAGTCTTTGCATTCTGATAGTCCTCTTGTGTGCTATACTGGACATCACACAGACGTCCTCATCTGTGCCTGAAAACTAAATGCTGAAGTGCATGACTCTAGAATCTTTGTGGGAATCATGTTAAATCACTGAGGTAGAGAAAGAGGTTCTGCAACATAGGCTCCAACCATACCTGGAGAGAGAAATCCCAGAGGTGCAAGCAGGGTTCAGGAAAGGAAGAGGCACCGGGAATCACATTGCAAATATACAATGGCTAATGGAGCATAGCAGGGAGTTCCAAAAGAAAATCAGCATGTGTTTTATAGACTACAGCAAAGCCTTTGACTGCATAGATCATAAAGGCTATGGAACACTCTTAAAGACACGGGAGAGCCAACACATCTGATAGTCCTAATGAGGAATCTGTACTTGGGACAAGAGGCTACTGTCAGGACAGAACACGGAGAAACAGACTGGTTCCCAATTGGCAAAGGAGTCAGACAAGGCAGCATCCTATCACCCTAACTATTCAACTTCAGCTGATACTGTGGAAGCAGGCAGCAACAGCGAGAGGGTGTGTGGCCAGGAGTGGCTGGCTTTAAAAGTCACTCCCCCATCCCCAGAACATCAGCCAGTCAGCCTGAGGATGCTGGAGCAGCTCTTCTTCTTCCCCCACTCCATTGGGGCCAAGGCAGCTAAGACTGCGGAGGCAGGCAGCAGCAGCAAGAGGGGGCATGGTCAGGAGTGGCTGGCTTTAAAAGTCACTCCCCCACCCCCACCCTGGAATATCAGCCAGCCAGCCAGCCTGAGGATGCTGAAGCAGCTCTTCCTCTTCCCTCACTTCACTGGGGCCAAGGCAGCTGAGACTGCAGAGGGAGGCAGGCAGCAGCAAGAGGGGGCATGGCCAGGAGTGTCTGGCTTTAGAAGTCACTCCCCAATCCCCACCCCAGAACACCAGCCAACCAGCCTGAGGATGCTGAAGCAGCCCTTCCTCTTCCCCCACTCCACCAGGGCTAAAGGCAGCTGAGGCAGGCAGCAGACTTGGACTTGGAGGGACTTGGAGGGCTCTGCAAATAAGGGACAGGCATGTGTGTCCGGTTGCAATCTGGGAGCGAAAATCCAGGTTGTGCGCAGGAAAGGAAGGTTTGACGGGAACAGGGTGAAAGTTGGTTACAAAGGAAGACGGGATTGATGCTTGAAAGCTATCCCACTTTCAATTCACTCTTTTTCCTGGAATGGATTAGAGAGCACACCAACCATACCACAGAACCTTACCTTGCTCCTTTGCAATGCCAAGTAGATCAAAAACAAGACCTAGATCATTTATAATCTTCTCTTAGATGAAGATGCTGACCTGCCTTGCCTTACAGACACCTGGCTGGGAAAAGGCAGTGCTATACCTTGGGCACAGGCCCTCCCAGCTGGGTACTCTGTTAGTGAGCAGGTGTGGGGAAGTGGGTGAGGGGGTGGCGTGGCTCTGGTTCATAAGAATAATATTACCTCGACCAGGATACCTGTCTGGAAAACAGTCCACTTCAAGTGTACGTACCTGAGCCTGAGGACCAAGGATAGTTTGGGTATTCTGCTAGTATACCATCCACCTGGTTGTCTAACAGATTTCCTAACTGAATTGACACAACTGGTTTCAGAGTTGCTGTTGGACTCACCTAGACTTTTAGTCTTGGGCAACTTCAATATTCCACTCGAGGCCAGTTTGTCAAATCTAACAAGTGAAGTTCATAGAGTCCATGATGAACATGGGCCTATCCCAATTGGTCAGCGGGCCCACTCATTGTGCAGGTCATACCCTCGATGTGGTCTTCAGTACGGAACAGGAATATCTGTGGGTGGAGGTAATAAAAACCTACGCATTGTCATGGACGGATCATTTCCTAATCAAGGCTGAACTTAGAACCACTGTCCGTCCTGTCGGGGTGGAGGGCCCATTAGAATGGTCTGTCCTCGAAGGCTAATGGAACCAATTGGATTCCAGAAAATCTTAGAGGGTTTTAATGGTTGGCAACGCTGCTGATTCTGTCAAAGCTTTGGTTAATACCTGGAACACCTGTCTTGCCAAGGCTATCAACACGATTGCTCCCAAGTGTCTTTTCCAACCTGCTTCAAATCGTCAGTCATGGTATACTGAAGAACTCAGGAAGATGAAGCAGGATGGACAATGACTAGAGTGCATCTGGCGGAAAACTCAACTCTTATCTGACAGAACTCATCATAGGAAATTTCTTTATTCCTGTAGAGAGGCAATACATGCAGTGAGAAAATCTTTCTTCTCTGCACGTATTGCGTCTGCAGAGTCCCATCCAGCAGAGCTGTTTAGGGTGGTAAGGGAACTAATACAGGTTCCACCTGTGCAGAACCCATTACTTAATCTGACAACAGCCTGCTGTGACGTGTATAACAACTACTTTGCAGATAAAATTTCTCAAATAAGAGCCAACTTGGATGCTGGTGTTATAGTAGAATCGATAGATGTGGTATCCAGTGATTATGCTTATGAGATTATACTGGATCAGTCCCAACCAGTGAGTACTGATGTAGACAAGCTCCTTGGTAGAGTGAGGAAGACAAATGATCCTTTTGATGCTTGCCCTTCGTGGCTGGCCTTCCAGGGAAGAGATGTCTTGAGAAAGTTCCTAATGGGCATCATCAGTGCATCCCTTAGGGAAGGTAATGTTCCATCTTGTTTGAAGGTCAGGCTGCTCCTGAAAAAACCTTCCCTTGACCCTCTGGACATGAACAGCTATAAGCCAGTCTCTTTGCTACCTTTTTTGAGCAAGCTGATCAAGAGGGCTGTTGCTCTTCAGCTCTTGGAGGAAACCGATTATCTGGATCCATTTCAAACAGGCTTTAGGACAGGACATGGAGTGGAGACTGCCATGGTTGCCTTAGCTGATGACCTTTGTCTGGGCATTGACAGAGGTAGTGTGACCCTGTTGGTGCTACTGGAACTCTCAACGGTCTTTGACATGATAGACCATGACATCCTCTTGGAACGCCTGAGAGAATTAGGAATCGGAGGCACTGCATTGCAATGGTTCTGTTCCTTCCTCTAAAGCAGATTCCAGAGGGTTATGCTCGGAGACGGTTGCTGAGCTAAAAAGGACTTTAATTGTGGTATCCTTCAGGGCACCATCCTGTCCCCGATGCTATTTAACATATATATGAAGCTGCTGGGAGAGATCATCTGGAGACATGGGGCAAGGTATTATCAGTATGCTGATGACACCCAGATATATTTCTCCATGTCTCGGTCTACAGCCTTGACTTCAGATGGCATTATCAGTGTGTGGATGATGGGTGTTGCAGTGATGCTCTTAGACACCCAGCAGAATCTGCAGGACAAGCTGGCTGTTGTGATCCACAGCCACTTTGTATCTCTTACCATCAATTAGCTCAGCTTGTCTTCTTCAGGCAATCCTGTCTTCTTCAGTCAAGAAGACACATTGAAAAGTCCAAAAGTATAGTTTTATTAATGCATATAAAAGAAAATAAGATAACTAGGTAAAATCCATTGTGATGAACTTATTCAGTTCAGCCATGAGAGATTACATCTTTAACAAATCCAAAAGCATAGGATCCCAACTTGTTGTTGTTAAAAGTAAAGGAAAAAGAAGAAGCACAAAGACAAACAAAACTTTTGTCCAGCCCCCAACTCCACCCTAGTGGTTTATACCATGCACTATGACTGGATGATCAGCCGTTGTCCAGCCCCTAGCTGTGTGTGTCATCTACCCATGTGACCTGTCTCTAAGCAACCCATTGATGTCATTGTTTATCTTTTTGGTTTCTTGCTTCCCATAACAATATCTGTGTCTACGTGCTGTATACATGGGAAAGTTTATGTTTACATCTGTGTAGCCATCTGGTGATAGATTGAATCCTGTTTACCACTTAAAACTTTCTCATGGAAAACTCCATACATCTTGTACATTTCCATCACTCTATATCCCATGCATAACTTGACATTCCCCTCTGAAATGTAAAGATGTGTGAGGTTCGACGTGTACTTTATTGTCTTCTATTGAACCTTTCCTAGCTTACTGACGTGACACTAACCACTCAAGGTTTTATCCCAATCTGTTATAACAATTGTTGTTCTATCTCTAGAACCTTTATTAATATATCTGTAGTGTTGTGTTTTGATTTTATATATTGTAGGCACACAATTCTGTGTGTCATCTACCCATCTTTAACAGATCCAAAAGCATAGGATCCCAACTTGTTTTTGTTAAAAGTAAAGGAAAAAGAAGAAGCACAAAGACAAAGAAAACTTTTGTCCATCCCCCAACTCCACCCTAGTGGGTTATACCATGTACCACTTAAAACTTACTCATGGAAAACTCCATACATCTTGTACATTTCCATCACTCTATATCCCATGCATAACTTAACATGCATCTCCCCTCTCAATGAATGTCTTAAAGTGGTAATGGACTGGATGAGGAAAAACAGATTAAAACTGAATCCAGAAAAAATGGAGGTACTAATGATAACAGCCCCAAACCCAGGTATTGGGATGCAATCTCTGTCCTGGAAAGCTGCCAGCACACACACACCAAATGGCTGGTAACAGAGGCACACTCAAGCTGAGCTGACAGCAAATTGAAGTTACAGATCTCCGCTTTGTCCAAAGAGAATAGTTAGAAGCCAGTCTGAGTTCAGGAATTCCAGAAATGCACAAATATCAGTTCGGTCCAAGGTCAAGGTGTCACAGGGTAAGTCAAGGGTCCGGTCCAGAGTCTTTTGTTTCAAAATAGTCTAAACACGAGGAAGCCAGAGCCAGCAGCATTCACTCAAAAGGGAACAAAATAGCTTCTGACAAAAGAGTCAGCATTTCTCAGGTGCCTTATATCATAGCACCAAAGCTTGCAGCTGTTAAATGTTAGCTGAGCATTTCTCAGCCAGCCTCTTCAAATGTCGCAGGCATGCCCTTTCAGCTCTCCTCTTGCTGAAGGTAGGGATGGCCTGCTGATCTAAGTCTCCCAGTGTTGAGCCCTCTGCTGACACAAGGCTAGGCTGCTGGGCTTCAGAGTCCCCTGGAGGAGCCTCCCCATTGCTGGTAACAGGCTAAGCCATCTCTGCAGGGGCTGGGGGGGGGGGAAGAGCTGGGACCTGAGAGGGCAGAATGAGGCTCTGTCACAGCCTCAAGATCTCTCTGCACCTGAGGAGCCAAGGCCTCCTCCTTGTCCTCTGAGTCCTCCTCAGGGCTGACCATGACAATCTCCATTCCTAGATGGAGTCACATTCTCCTCAAAGAACTGTGTTCATGTCTCAGGGTGCTCCTAGATCTGTCACTTGAGATGACAAATCAGGTGAATGCAGTGGTCAGGAGTGTCTGTTATCAGCTTCAGCTGAAATACCAGCTGTGCCCTTTCCTGGAGATTAGGGATCTTGAAACCATGGTACATGCATGGGTAACTTCTCATCTTGATTTCTGCAATGCACTCAACATGGGGCTACCCTTGTGCCTAGTTCAGAAACTTCAATTGGTACAGAAAATGGCAGCCAGCCTGGTCTCAGGTAAAACCAGAAGAGACCACATAACACCTATTCTAAGATCACTTCACTGGCTGCCTATCAGTTTCTGGGCACAATACAAGGTGTTGGTCATTACCTTTAAAGCCCTAAATGACTTGGGTCCAACCTATATTCGAGACTGCATCCTTCCGTATAAGCCACCCCATGCAATGAGGTCATCTGGGAAGAATTTATTGCTACCTATAAAAACTAGATTATCTGCAAATGCCCAGAGGATCTTTTCAGCTATCACTCCCAGACTATGAAATGGCCTGCCGTATGAGATCCTTCACTTGATCACCTTAAACAGCTTTTAAAAAGCTGTTAAGATGGATCTCTTCCAGCAGGCCTTTCCTGACTAGAGAACCAGCCACTGAAAAAGTTATGCCTGACCCTGTTTTCCACTACAGTTATTTTAATTTTCTTTTCATTCATTGTAGCCTGTTATCTTTAAGTATGTTTTAAATTTTGATTATTTAATTGTATTTGGGGGAGGAGGGGCTATTGGGGGACGGGATTGTTTGTTTTATCATGTAAGCTGCCCCGGTTGTATTTTACAGAGAGGTGGGATACAAATTATTATTATTATTATTATTATTATTATTATTATTATTATTATATGCAGAACATGTTGTAAGGAAAGCAGGCTTAGCCATGGAAGAGGGAGGAGTGAAAATAGGAAGAAGGAATATCAACAACCTGAGATATGCTGATGACACCATAATACTAGCAGAGAACCTCACAGACCTAGAACAACTACTAAGGAAGATCAAAGAAGAAAGTGCAAAGACAGGCTTACTGCTGAACATAAAGGAAACAAAAATAATGACCACAGAGAACTTACACACTTACACACATTCAAACTAGACAATGAGGAAATAGAAATAGCAAGAGTTCTCATATCTGGGATCAAACAATGATCAAAATGGGGATTGCAGCCAGGAAATCAGAAGAAGATTAAGAATGTGAAAGAACTTGAAAAGATTCTAAACTGCAAAGACATAAACTCAGCACAAAAGTTAGAATCATACAAACCAATGTATTCCCTATTACCATGTATGAATGTGAGAGGTGGACAGTCAAGAAAGAAGATAGGAGGAAAATCAACACAATTGAGATGTGGTGCTGGAGAAGAGTGCTGAGGACTCCATGAACAGCAAAAAGGACACACAAATGGGTCCTAGAGCAGATCAAGCCAGAAATATCCCTAGAAGCCAAGATGACAAGACTTAGGGCCTAAGCAGACGACTAAAACAGTCATCTTGGAGGCCCGGAAGAGGAGGAGCCACCGCACGCGCAGCGCTCCTTCCTCTTCCTGAGGTCGCCCTGAGCGCTTCCGGGCCACCGGATGGCCGGGGCATTCAGAGCGACCTCCCTCCGCAGCGACCGGACGCGCTGCGGAGGATAAGTCAGAGAAAGTGCGGCTGCCGCTTTTAGGGCGCACTTTTTCTGACTTATGAAAGGAGCGCCAATTTGGCGCTCCTTTCAGGGTCGCTCCAGGAGCGCCGCGGTGTGGCTGCCATAGCCCCGCGGCGCTCTGGACCAGGGCGCTCCAAACGCCCTGGTCTGCATCCCCCCTTTGACTGTCATACTTTGGACACATCATGAGAAGGCATGAATCATTGGAAAAGACAAGAATGTTAGGAAAGGTGGAAGGAAATAGAAAGAGAAGAAGGCCACATGCTAGATCAGGGGTAGGCAACTTTTCCCCTTTAAGGGCCGAGGGACTTCAGCTCCTAGAATCCCAGGAGCTATTGGCCAACATGGGACTATTGGCCAACATGACTGAGGCTTTTTATTTTTTTTTTCAAAATATTACAATTGTGTAACTAAATTTCCATTTACATAAATCATACAAAGAACCTGATGCTTTATAAAGGCGTTAATTAACGTAAAAACCGTATAAAGAGCTGTTAGACTGAATGTCATTTCTTATACTTTCTTCCTAGACTAACTATGTGGAAGGGGGGAAAAGATAGGAGAAAGAAGATAGGGAAGAGTGCATGAGGTTTACAAAGGAATAAAAGTGATTATAAGACGAGTTCAGTTCAGTTGTCTAACTTGTTTTTTTTTTTTAACAAGACCATAAGTTTTCTACTTTCTTCCATTTATCCCTAAATTTGTCCTCCGTTTGGTTTTCTTAACATCATTGTCAGTTTGTCCATTTGCATTAAGTCATAAAGTTTAGTTTCCCATTCATGTTCAAGGTTTCCCTTTACTACTTTCCAGTGTTTGGCAAGTATTAGCCTTGCCACAGTAATCACATATAGGATAACACCCATTTCTTTCTTGTTTATCTTTTCTTTCAGTTCAGTTGTTATATTTAGTAAAAAGAGTTTAGGGTCCATGTTAAATTTAATTTGAAATGAATTCTTGTGTGGATCCGTTCCCAAAAATTGGTTGCTATTGGACAATCCCACCACATGTGGAACAGATTTGCATTGTCCTTCCCGCATTTCCAACATGTGCTTTCTATTTTGCTGTTTGTTTTGGCCAATTTTTCTGGGGAAAGGTGTCATCTGTACCGCATCTTGTAATAATTTCCAATCAGCTGAGAACTTTTTGTGAATTTTAAATTTGTGAGCCACACTTTTTCCCAGGTTGCTAATTCAATGTTTTCTCCAAAATCCTGCATCCATTTGATCAATGAAGGTTTTATCGTTTCTTCTTTTAAGTCAATATCCAGTATTAGTTTGCAGAGTCTAGAAATCATATGTTTTTCTCCTTTTTCCATGATCTTTTCTAACATATGCTTTTCTAATTCTATTCCTATTGTTTCCTTATCAATTTTGAATCTTTCCTTTATTTGAAAGTATACTAACCATTGCAATTTAAAACCTTCTTCATTTAGTTCTTTATTAGATTTAATTTTTATTTCTTTTGTGGATTTGACTAAAATGTCATCATATGTCAGCCATTTTCCTAACGTTGATTTGTCCTTTTTATGAAAAGCTTCCTGAGGGGAGATCCATCTAGGAATTTTGTTATAAATAAATCTTTTATGTTTCTGCCATATTTTCATTAATGCCTTCCTTATTAAATGTTTATTAAACTCACCATCTGTTATTTCATTTTCATATTGGAGGAACTTATGCCAACCTTCCTTTAAATCGTAACCTTCTAATATTAATAAACTTTTATTTTTTAATTCGAACCACTCTTTTAGCCAGGTAATAGTTCCTGCAGCATAATAGGCTTGTAAGTTGGGAAGTCCTAATCCACCAGGATGGACTTTATTAAAGATACCACGAATATGAGTTTGCAGGAGCTCGGCAAGGAGATGTGATTGTAAGGAAAATAGAAAATGAAAAGCAATAGAAGGGCTTTTAATGGGGTGGGTGAGAAAGGGGTTCCAGAAATTCATTCATCTATTTCCTTTTCTCCAAAGCTCAAAATACGGACAAGGTGAGGTGAGGCCTTTGCAGACTGCCAGAAATAGTGCAAATTGAGTCCACTTTAACTGTACTGGCTCAGTGCTAGGGAATCATGGGAACTGTATTTTTTTTCTGAGACATTGAGCCTTCTCTGTCAGAGAGTTCTGGTGCCACAATAAACTACAGTTCCCATGATTCCCTAGCACTGAGTCAGGGCAGTTAAAGTGGACTCAATTTGCACAATTTCTGGCAGTCTGAAAAGACCCGTGGAAAAGAAAAATTGTTAGGCATGGTAGCGCAGCATGTGGAGACCATGTAACATGAAGCACCAGGATCCATACTTCTCTGATGAAGCAGGCAGCTTGTCAGCTGGAGAAACTCCTCTCCCCTTCCAGATAGAGCACAGAAACTCTACAGCCAGACATCTCACAAATGAGGCTTTAATCTTTGTTTCTCTATATACAGATATGTACAGCATACACCAACGCAACTCCAACAGCAATACGCAATCCACCATCCACCATCCACAACCACAAACACAGTCCACATGTGTGTCCAGAGGCTTGTGCCTTATATAGCCTGTGCTCCACATGGCACTCTGGCCCTGCCTCTTCCTCCTGGACACCTGTCACTCACATGACTGACACTGCAGTTTTGCAGCAGTTTCTGTGCTTTCCAGCACCAGGTGACTACCCCCATGATGTCATGTCCTGTGACATCATCATGTGAGGCTGCATGACTCATCTGTGGCCAAATGCTGTGTCATCATGGCTGCTGCACTATCCCACAATGTACATTTTCCCTTGGGACCCAATCCTAACAAAAATAATGGAGGGGATTTTCATCTTTAGTCTGAAAACCTTTAGTATAATAATGTAATGTAAAGTGAAAGGCTTTCATAGCTGGCATCCATGGGTTTTGTGGGGGTTTATTGGGGTGTAAGGCTGTGTTCTAGAAGAATTTCTTCCTGACATTTTGCCTTCAGCCACAGATGCAGGCAAAATGTCAGGAAGAAATTCTTCTAGAATATGGTCTCACAGCTCAAAAAGCCCACAAAAACCCATTGTAATGTAAATCTAAACGCCAATTTAAAATAAACTTATTTTATCTAAAATGTTCCACTTTTGATTAAATGTAAGAGAACTGGATTAGTTAGCTAACCTAACATGTTTATTCTTTCCCACTAACCTTCTCAGTTATGCCTATGATTAGCAAAACCCTTCTAAAATACCAGAAAAGCATCATGGGATCTAATGATCTTTGAGAGGAGAAACAATATAGCAAGTGGCAAGCAATAGCAAATACATTTCTTTACTGCTTATCACTTAAGCATTCCCTAAGTCAGGGGTAGGCAAACTTTTTGAGCCGGGGACCGGGTTGCTGTCCCTCAGACAATTGGGGGGCTGAAGCACCAAAAATAAATAAATAAATAAATAAATAAATATATAAATATTTTTTTAAAAAAATTAAAAAAATATGCATGCACACTCTTTCAGCCCCAGAAAAGCCATGGCAAAACCCCTGTGGAGATTTTGCCAAGAAAACCCCAAGAGCAAGTAATAACAATAATCAATATCATCATGGCAGGCAGTGGCGGGGGGCAGCAGGGGGCGGCGGTGGCAGGACCGGCCTGGGGCCGGTCCAAAGGCCTCGGGGGGGGCGCATCTGCCCCCCCCAGTCCTTAGGTTGCCTACCCCTGTCCTGGGGCTGGTCCAAAGGCCTCGGGGGGGGGCGCATCTGCCCCCCCAGTCCTTAGGTTGCCTACCCCTGTCCTAAGTGGTTTACAGTGTGTAAGTGAATTGCCCCCAACAAGCTGAGTACTCATTTTACCAAACTGCAAAAAGATGGAGGGCTAAGTGGACCCTGGAGTCCACCAGGATAAAAATTACAGTCTTGTGAACCTCCAATGTTTTGGCTGCAGTATCAGCATTTAACCACTGCACCACCAGGGCTCCTATATTTAGGATGGTGGGACAGTATTGTGCACATATGTGTATGTATGTGAATATGTTCTCAAGAAAGAGCTCATGAGACAGAAGAGTGTTTGGAAACTATCTCCAGGGCAGTTTTTCATAGTGAAGATCAGAGGTGGGGGAGTGAAGAATTCAAATACTATAAAATTAGTAGAACAGTAGCCATTATCTCTGAAATTTTTCAGGTGTTCCCAACCATACCATTCATTGTTCATAACCAGTCTCTAAGCACAAAGATAAGAAAAACCATCATTATCATATTCTAGCACATTTATACATTCAAAAAATGCCTTTTTGTTGTAAATCTTATTAAATTCAATCAAAATTGGAGATAGATTTCATGGAGCAAACCTGATTTTCTGCTGTCCTTTCTACTTCCACTAATGCAGCTTTCCTCTCTGTTCTTTTACTTTTTTTGTCCTTCCCAGTCTTTCTCTCCCAAACCATTTTATATTCCTGGGCTCAGGAAAAAAAATACTTAATATGTTATAGAATCTAGCACCACTCTGGATCAGTGGCATCCTTCCCCGGGGTGTCAACTGGTGTGGGGAGTTGGGGCTTCTTGGGGCAGGACTTCTGGGTGGGACTTCTGGGGGGTGGAGTCACATGAAAATGGCCACACCAGCTGGGAAAATGGCTGGGAAAACATCCAAGAGAAGGCCATGTGGCTGGAAAATAACTGTACCAGCTGGGAGAAGGCCACTCTGCCTGAGAGAAGGCTGCATCAGACTGGAGAAGGCTGGGAGCAGGCCATGCCAGCTGAGAGAAGGCTGGGAGAAGGCCGTGCCAGCTGAGACAAGGCCACGTCGGTTGAGAGAAGGCTGCGCCGGCCGGGAGCATGCTGGGAGAAGGCTGTGCTGGCCACAAAAAGACCAAGAGAAGAAAGTGCCAGCTACAAGAAGGCCACGCTGACTGTGAAAAAGGTGGGAGAAGGCCGCACTGGCCAAGAGAAATGGCTGCCCACCTCCCACCCAGACCAGAGACCCCCCTGAGGCTTGGAGAGCCCCCCAAGGCTTGGAGCAGCACCCATGCAGGCCCAAGGAGTGCTTGTGGGGGCGGGGGCAACTGGGTATCAACCCCCTTCCTGGGTGTCACCCAGTGTGGCCTGCACCCCCCAGTGATGCTACTGCACTGGATCTGAAGGACCTCCTGAGAGTGACACCGTGTGGTTCATTTCTATCACAGCAGGCCGTATAAGTAAAACAAAATGGGAGCCTGGTGCTTTCCCTCATTTTTTAGCTTTTAGAACCAGTTGTTAGCAGACAACCACACACAAGAGTTAGGATCTTAACACAAGAGTTAAGAGCCTAAACCTGCACATAAAAACAAGTCACTTCTTTTCCTAACTGATTTAAAAGTGTGCTGGGCAAAACTGCAGCCCACACCTAAACAAACTGAGCTTGGTATGCTTTTTTAAAAACACTTCCAACAATAATTTATCTCTCAATATGCTAGATTTTTCCTGTAGATTTCAAAGAAGTATCCATGTTAGATGCAGCATAAAAAGGAGGAAGCAAGGAGAAGGAAAACTAAAGGGGGGGGGGGAAGAAATATGGCAGCACCTTTAAGACTGTTTTTTTCTTTCACTTGAGCTTTTGTGGATGTAAACCCATTTCTTTGGGTGCAGTACAGAGTGATAATGATAATAAATGCTCATGTATAAAGCATACATACACAGTTGTACAAGTGGGATAGAATGTAATAGGTTCTAGAACAGGGGTTGGCAACCTACGTCTCGTGGGCCGGGTTCAGCCCGCCGAGGCCTGCTGACCGGCCCCTGCCCGGTCCTGCCGCAGCCAATGCCGCACACAAGTCCAGGTGCCATTTTAGCATCCAAAATGGCACCTGTGCTCGCACGTGCATGCACATGGTGGCCAGCGCCATTTTGGAAGGCCCAATGGCACCGGCGCCATTGTGCCTTCCAAAATGACACCCTGCGTCATGCGCAGCATGCGACACAGAGTGCCATTTTGGAAGGCCCAACGCCACCTGCGCCATGCAAATTCGCATGTTGCTGGTGCCGTTGGGCCTTCCAAAATGGTGCCCCACATCGTGTGCATGCACATGCGATGCAAAGCGCCATTTCGGAAGGCCCAACGGCCTTTAAAAATAAAGGAATTTTTTAGAAAGTGAATAAGGGTGCTTGGGAATAGCCAGAGGTGGGCAGAAAGAGAGAATAAGACTGTGATGCCACATGACTGCAGATAGTGCAACTGTTGTGGCAGTGACATTTCTCACAGGAGGAGCTCAGGGACTGCAATGTTATTGGGAGCTACTGATGGGTTTTCCCCATCAATGAAAAGAGACACCCTAACCACACTTGGCATTCACAGCAGCTACGGGTTGGAAGCAACATTGTGTGATAAGTATCGGCAAAGGAACTATTTTGCAACTATAATCATGGTTTAAAAGCTGTGCATGCTAATCTCCTTTGTTTTTGAGAGACAAAGAGTGAAGGGGAAGTCTAGATCCACAGTGTAACATAAGGGTTTGTTCAGGCTCCCAGGTGAAATATCTAAATGATCAGAAGATAATACTTCATTACAGACTCTTCCAATGTGTTGAACTTTCTGTAGAATTCTGTAGATGACATTCCCACAGGGTCCAGATCAGATTGTGTCTTGACAGTATCATAGTTACAATGACTTCTACTATTACTATGTTGTTTATACAAAATTCTGAGTTAAGCAACTTTCTTGCAGTATCTCTTTTCCCCCCCATTACTGATGTGTTGTGGGCCTCAAGACTTACTCTGACTTCAGTTTTGGGATTGTGGGGGAGCAGAAAGAAATTGACTCTACTACTGTTTAAAGCCATAGACTATGTATGAGATTTATTAATGCCATTCTAAGTGGAATCAGTACAATCTATTCCATGTATTCATGAAGAATACCTTAGGATACTTTCCATAGGATTATCAAATTTGAGAAATGACAGATATTATCACTATACAGACCTAAAGCATAGATGTTCTTTTTAAAAATATTTTCTGTTTCCAGATGAGTCAAAACCTATTCATCCAATTAGCCCTTTATCTCACAGTCACGTCAATGTCTATTTTCACATCTCTCTTGTGTTGACTACAGCAGTATTGTAATTAAACCTAATTAAGTAGACTTATGGATTCACACTAATGGTTATGTATAAGAACATGTTCCCCACAGCTATTTGTTCAAGGCACTATTCAAATCATTTAACTTACTAATTATGCATATTAGAGCTTGTCTGATGATGCTTTTACATATTTTTTAAAAATATAACTACATGTGACATACAGGATTTTCAATATTAACTTAAGATCTGAAGATATTTGTTTTGTGTCATTTGTTTGGATTGACACTCTGACTTGAAATCTAACTTTAAGATGGTATGATCGGATGACCTTAGGAAGCAGATAATTTGGGCAGATTTTTACAATAATATTTTTCTTGTATATTAAATATGTTGTCAAATGATCACGTTGTAAGTCTCTTAGAAAGTTATTTTAGTGAAAAGGGGGAAAATATGTTTATTAAAGACTGAGGTGAAAGACAAGATTGTGGCAACCATCATGCTGAAATCCAGGGTCAAATTAAGTATTAAAAGGAAGGAGTATTCCCTCTAATTAACCAGTTTCCTATCCTACAATTGGATTTTCTCACAGAAATGTGGTTGGCTATCAGGCTTGCAAATTAAGCCTGTGTTTTACTTCCAATGGCCAATCACAAACAAAGCATGCTAAATGCAAGATATGTGTGTGAAAAAAATCATGGTCTATGACAAAAAGACGTACTCCACCACTTGAGTGAGTACATCTGCAAAATAAGTTGGAAAAGTATTGTCTGATTTGATCATTGTTCAATACTGCACCCCTGAAAACTGCAGATTTGCTTAGGCCACACAAAATAGGTTGTATGGAACAATGCGTCTCCCCTGATCCAGTGATAGGGGGAGAAGTCTTAGCTGGCCTCTCAGGGGAGAGACCAGTACGTTCAAAAATAAACGGCATGATCCACAGCTGTTTTCAGTGAAGCAGGGGTGGGGCTAAGGCTATTTAAGGCCTATTTGCCCCTGCTCTCCTTCTTCCCTGAAGTGCTGGCCCACCCTCCCACCTCTATATCAGTGTGAGATCATTTCTGGTCACTTCGGGGCCAGATAGGAATTTTCTCCCCTTTCCAAGATTTTTTGTTTGTTTGTTTGTTTGTTTTTGCCTACCCCACACTGTTGTTTGGGGACTAAGACAATTGGCCTGGGTGTAGTCATAAATAGGTTTCATGGCATAGGTGGGGGGAAGATAGATGTTAAGGTGAACACCTTGGCACCCTCCTAAAATTAAAGTCTCTGGAACTGACTTTTAGGTCTGGTGACTAAGGGCCTTTGCAGACTGCCAGAAATAGTGCAAATTGAGTCCACTTTAACTGTCCTGGCTCAGTGCTAGGGAATCATGGGAATTGTATTTTTTTCTGAGACATTGAGCCTTCTCTGTCAGAGAGCTCTGGTGCCACAATAAACTACAGTTCCCATGATTCCTTAGCACTGAGTCAGGGCAGTTAAAGTGGACTCAATTTGCACTATTTCTGGCAGTCTGCAAAGGCCCTAAACAAGAAGGGAAAGAGGCTTGCCTTGGGGCTGGCCTGAGATTTAAACCCTCACTTAAGGGGCTATGCAGTTGGGCAGGAAAAGGTGACCTGAAGTTGCCTTTTCTCTAAGCTGCAGCAACTGCATTGGAGGGAGTCAATGCAGATTTTTTAAGGCTCTATCGAAGCCCCAGCAACCTCACCACCAGCCTCAAGGATGCGCAAAGGGAGATGAAGCAACCACATGGGCAGGCAGCTGCTGCTTTAATTTTTTTTGTTCTCTCAAATGCATGTGCACGTGTGCAGGAACATCTCTCCACACCTGCACATCTGTGCAGGAAAACATCCCTGCACACCTGCACAGGACCTGTCACACGCTAGTATACAGTCCGTCATTCTCTGTGTACAAAGGTGACTAAAGTTCGGCATCCCTGTGCACCTGTGCAGGACCTGTTATAGGGGAGTATACAGTCTGTCATTTTGTCTGTACAAAGGTGACTGAAGTTGAGCATCCCTGTGCATATGCACAGGACCTGTCATATACTCACAGATCATGCAAGGATTCGTTGACCTCCACTTCCCCCCAAGGAGTGGGTGCAGTAGAGTGGGTGTCTGATTGTGCCATCCTTGGGGTGAAGGAAAGAGTTTGTCAATTGAAAAGACACCTACTCCATCATCCTCCACAAAACATGTCCCACACAGATCGGGGGCAGGGGAGAGGTACATGCAAGGGAGGTTTGTGTGGACAGACTGGATATATGCAACTGGTGGTCATGCAACGGACATGGTCAATAGAACACACGGACAAACATTACTCCAGGAGCCCCCTCATCATGCCAGGAAGTGGTGTGCAGGTCTTATGCACACCTGCACAGATGAGGTCACAAAAGCCTCTTTCATGAAAACTGCTGTGCATGCTGACAGCAAGCGTACATGCAACAGAATGCATTTATTGTCATAACAGAGGACAGTTGCTAGGGCACATGTGGAGGGTTACAATTAGAGTTAGGGTTCTAATATTCAAGCGCACCTGTGCCAGTGCATCCACACCTGGAAGCATAGGGTGCTTTAAATTAAAGCTTGCCTCGTAGGGCACATGCTCTGGCTCGCCGAGTCAATTTCCGCCACATGTGCAATGGTGCATTTATACAGCCATTTTCTGGTGCATCAGCGTCGCTGCATACATACACACATGTGAAGGTGAGCATCTTCACCAAAGGAGTGGGGAAAAGGAGTGGGAAAACCATGATTATAGTTGCAAAATGGAGTGGCTTTTCTCTTGTGGAGTGGCTTTTCTCGTCATACAACGGCTAGAGGGTGCTTTCCTGGAGACATTTAGGTGTGCATTGTCTAAAGGCCACACCTATAAGTCAACCTCAAAGCACCCCTTTTTGCCCGTCTGCATAGCCCCTTCAGTCTTGTGAGTTAAGTGGGGAGTCTTGGGTTGGCCTTCCAGATGCGGGCTGGCCGGGGAGCAACCCATTTATGGAGTGCCCTTGGGACTCAGGTGTTTCACCCAGGAGAGCTGGGGATTTGGTCTGGGAGTGGAACATCCACCAGCTGTTCCCGCACAAGGTTTCTCTCCCCTGTGTTTTGCAGATCTCAAGGAAATAAAGTGAATACTGTATTTTCTGGCGTATAAGACGACCGGGCATATAAGACAACCCACAACTTTTCCAGTTAAAATATAGAGTTTGGGATATACTCTTATACTCACTGTATAAGACGACCCCTCTTCCAACACACACCAAATAAAAATTTTAAAAAATCAGATTTGATTTCAATATGATAATTTTAATTCAAACATTTATGATATGCAGGTACTTAGCAAGAAAACTGTCACTGATAAACACAACTACAGCTCCCATGCTCCCTAGCATTTATTTCTGCAGTGTGTTTTGAACCTTATTTTTAAAAAAATAGTCCAGATTTAAATGCTGCTTTAAGAATTATTTCCATCTCCCAGCTATGAGATGGTTGGGGGGAAATCAGAAAGTGTTGGGGGGAAGGACTGCCAATATACTAGGTGATACATTCTGGGGTATGTACAATTTGCAGCCAAGTAAGTGACCCTGGACATGTCACACACTCTCAGCCTCAGAAGATGGCAATCAAAAACCCCATTTGAAGAAACATGCCAAGAAAACCCCATGATAAGGTTAAAAGTCACCATTTTGACCATTAAAACATCCTCCATTTTGAGCATGGCTAGGAAGCATAGATTTACATTTATATTAGTGTTTTTATCTTTCTCTATATATTTTTCTTGTATGTCCTACTTTTTTTTTGTAGTGACTTGTCCTCCTTTGCATTGAAGACATTTGGTCACCCTGTCTGAGTATTGGAGTATGACTCTGGAAACCAGGGTTCGAATCCTGGCTCAGCCATGGAATCTCCCTGGGTGACCTTGGGCAAGTCACACACTCAGCCTCAGAGGGTGGCAAAGGCAAACCCTGTCTGAAAAAACACATAGGCAAGAAATAATAGGTTCATGATAGGTTTGTCTTAGTGTCATCATCAGTTGGAAACGACTTGAAGGCGCACAACAACAACAACAGTCTTGGAAGTCACACTCTCTCAGCCTCAGGGGAAAGCAATGGCAAACCCTTTCGGAACAAACCTTGCCAAGGAAACCCCAGGATAGGTTCATCTTTGACTTGCCAAAAGTCAGAAATGACTTGAAGGCACACAACAACAACAACAACATTCTTGGAAGTCACACTTTCTCAGCCTCAGGGAAAAGCAATGGCAAACCCTTTCTGAACAAACCTTGCCAAGGATACCCTCCTTCTCTCCCCGGATTTTTCCCCCAACTCACACGTGTCTTTCTGGACCAGGAGGATGAGGAGGAGGAGGAGGAAAGGTGGGAGGAGGGGGGAAAGCGGGGGAGAGAAGGAGGAGGACCTCCTCATCCTCTTCCTTCTCTCCCCGGCTCCCATATTTTATGTCCAGGAAGGCTAAAATGTTGTGCACCTGGGGTATTGCCATTTCTACTGTTAGATTTGTCAAATGAAGAGTACGGGGGGGGGGGGATTGCTTGTCCATTTTTCAGAGAGACAAATAAGCTGAGCAAGAATTAAGTACTGATTGTTCATGCTTTGTCTAACATTTATCTGCATAGCTTCACTATTTCAAAAGTGAAACCCGACATAGCTGTGTGCTTTTATAGGTTAGCGTCAAAGATACAATGTTCAGCAAGATATTTCTGAACTATACATCAGTACTATTAATAATACCAGTGTTTGTGGGTTTCACTTGTTTCTATATAGCAGGAGTAGATAACTGTATGTCTTTGCCTAATTTAATATGGATGGGGGAAGCCCAGATGGAAACAAATGGTAGGAAGGTGGAAATGGGACATAGGTTAGAAAGAACCATCTGTCCTTTCTTCAACATCTTTCTTTGGCCTATATACTCAAGCGTCTCCCTTCCTATTGTTTCCTTCCTATTGTTCATCAAGCTTCATTTCAAGTGAAGTACCTCAACATTTAGTCTTTGCTACACTATTCAGTACAGCAGTACATCAATTCTGAATCTTAGAGACTATGCCCTTCAAGGTTCTACCATGGTTTCCTGAAAAGGGGGATTTTGTCCACCTGGAAATGGCATCTTTGATTTGGCTTCCCAGTGTCCTGCTCTGCCTCTCAGTCAGCCAGTCTGCTGTTTCCCTTCTCAATGCCCAATGAAGTGCCTTTGGGTGCACTTCATGGTTATTCTCTTATTCTCTCACTGATTCTTCTTTGGTAAGGTTCATCAGCTGTAAAGCTTGAGAATGCACTAAAGGCTTTATGAAGGTGCCTCCAATACTAGGGAGACACTGCCAGGACAGAGGGAGCATAAAGTGACAAGACTGTTTCCTCAACTCAGTGTATGTACTTTTTGAAACTATATTGGAAAGGAAGCAAACTTTAAACATGCCTAGTACAGAGAGGCAAGGAAGAAGGCTTGTATCCATCCCATCCTCCCCCCTTCCTGAAGAGAACCAGGAAACAACAGAGAGGTGTGGGAGGGGGGGAGTCTTGAGTCCATCCCACCCCCACCCCCATTCCTGAAGGAGAACTGGGAAACAAAAGAGAGATGAAGAAGGCTTGTATCCATCCCAGCTCCCCCCCTTCCTGAAGTAGCACCAGGAAACAACAGAAAGGTGGAAAAGAAGACTTGCATCCATCCCATCCCCCCATTCCTGAAGGATCACTGGGAAACAACAGAAGGGAAAGAAGGCTTGAATCCAGTCCAGCCCCCTAGCCAAGCAGGAGGACTAATAGGACCATCGGAGAGGCAGGGGAGAATGGGGCAAGGCACCAACTCAACCCATTCTGCTCCCCCCCCCCCAGCTGAGCTGGAGAACAGAGTGCCATCAGAGGACCAGGCAGGTGAGTGGACAAAGGAAGAGGGTGACCAGCCACCTCTGCCCTCCCCCAACCACAGAGAAAGAAGTGAAGAAACTAAAGGGGGGAGGGGATGGGGATGGACTAAAGGAGGGAGGACACAAGGAAAGAGAAGGAGGAAAATCCAGGGAGGCATGAGTAAAGGATGAGTAGGAAAGCAAAAAACAACAATGGGAGGAAAAATATAGGGAGAAAAACAGCTACTCAGCAGCAGCAGTAGTGGTTGGTGTCACTGACAGAAGTGACACCATAGCTAACATTGGTTGACGCTGAGCACAGGGAGATGTAGGTGGCCTTCCTTGTGTAACCCCATCACCTAGTAAACCCTATGATGATACTCCCCAAGTGAGGCACAGGCAGGATCAGAGCATTAACAGAAAGAGAAGGGGGGGGGGGAGATAAAGGGATATCACATCTGCAAGATTAGCCAAGGGCACAAGAAAGATACCAAGACAAATAGCAGACACCTTTAGGGAGGCAAATGTCATCCAAAGCAGCATTACATATAAAATAGGGATGTGGAATGTGGGGAGCATGAGCCAAGGGAAGCTAGACATAGTAAACATGGAAATGGAACACATGAACATAGCAGTACTGGGGGTGAGTGAGTAAAATGGACAGGAATGGGCCACTGTGAATCAGAAAACCACACAGTGTTCTACTCAGGCAATGAAAAGACAACAGGAAATGAGGTAGCTTTCATACTAAGAAAAGATGTGATCTCCCATACAAGCAAAATCATGCTCAAAATTCTGCAACATAGACTCTAACCATACATGGAAAGAGAGATCCCAGAGGTCCAAGCAGGGTTCAGGAAAGGAAGAGGCACCAGGGATCACATTGCAAATATAGGATGGCTAATGGAGCACACCAGGGAAATCCAAAAGAAAATCCGCATGTGCTTTATAGACTATAGACAAAGGCAAAGCCTTTGACTGCATAGACCATTAAAGTCTATGGAACACCCTTAAGAACATGGGAGTGCCAACACATCTGATAGTCCCGATGAGGAATCTGTACTCAGGACAAGAGGCAACTGTCAGAACAGAACACAGAGAAAGAGAATGGTTCCCATTTGACAAAGGGGTCAGACAAGGCTGTATCCTTTCACCCTATCTGTTCAACCTGTATGCAGAACACATTATAAGAAAAGCAGGCTTGGACACAGAAGAAGGAGAAGTGAAAATAGGAGGAAAGAATATCAACAATCTAAGATATGCAGATGATACCATAATACTAGCAGAAAACCTCACAGACTTGAGACATCTACTAAGGAAGATCAAAGAAGAAAGTTCAAGACAGACTTAATGTTGAACATAAAGAAAACAAAAATAATGACCACTGAGGTCCTTCACAAGTTCAGCCTAGACAAGGAAGAAATAGAAATAGTAAAAGAATTCCCATACCTGGGCTCAAACATTGATAGAAATGGGGACTGCAGTCAGGAAATCAGAAGAAAATTAAGAAGGGGGAGAGGAGCTATGAAAGAACTAGAAAAGATTCTAAAATGCAAACATATACAACTCAGCACAAAAGTCAGAATCATACAAGCCATTGTATTCCCTATTACCATGAATGGATGTGAGAACTGAACAGTTAAGAATGATGACAGGAAGAAAATTAATTCATTTGAGATGTGGTGCTGGAGAAGAGTGCTGAGAATCCCATGGACAAGCAAAAGCACGAACAAGTGGGTCCTAGAGCAAATTAAGGCAGAACCTCCCTGGAAGCCAAGATGACCAAACTGAGACTGTAGTACTTTGGACACATCGTGAGAAGGAAGGACTCATTGGAAAAGACAATAATGCTGGGAAAAGTGAGGGGAAGTAGGAAGAGAGGAAGGCCACATGCCAGAAAGATGGACTCTATTAAGGAGGTAAAAGGTATGAAGGGGTTGCAAGAATTAAGCAGAGCAGTGAAGGAAAGAGGGTCTTGGAGATGTCACATCCATACGGTCGATATGAGTCAAGATCAACAGCAAACAAATTCCCATGGAGCAACCTGTCAGTAACTAGATACGTGTAATTCTCCCCCCCTCGAGAGCCTATCACATTTAAATATCATTTTTGTTATTGTTGTCATCGCCATCATAATCATCATCATCTAAGCCCCATCTCTTCCCTAAATCTGGGGATGCTGCCACACTGAAAAATTAATACAGTTTGACACTGCTTTAACTGTCATGGCTCAATGCTATGGAATGCTATATATGCAGTTTGTTGTGGCACCAGAACATTTTTTCAGGGAAGGTTAAACATCTCATAAAACTACAAATCCTAGAATTGAGCCATGATAGTTAAAGTGGTTTCAAACTTAATTCTGCAATGCAGATGCAGCCAGGGACTCAAGGTGCCTTAAAAATTATAACGAATACAATATAGTTAACAGTATACAAAGGATCAATATCAAAATAAAATTAAATTGTTAACATTATTAAATCAGTTCAAAGTAGATACTAAAAATAGATTTAAAAGCTTTAAAATTAAACAGTTTAGCACCTTCTTAAACGTCTTTCCTTTAAAAGTCCAATTCTAAGTTTGTTGTAATAAATGGCATTTGCCTGCTGATGGAAGGAAAGCAAAGAAGTCTATTCTAGCCTCACTAGAAAGAGAGTTTCAGATCAGCCACCAATAAAACTCTGTCTCTTGTCCCCACCAGCTGTATCTAAAGGTAGTAAGACAGAAAGAAAGGCCTCTGCTGAGGATCTCATGGCCCAGACAGTATTATATAAGGAGATAGTCTACCAGATTTTAGATTCATCTGTTTTTTTAAAAAAAATCAGAAATATTGTATAGCTATTTTGGTTTACAAGTTAGTGGGAGCACCAAAGATTCATATTTCCAAATCTTGAATCAGATTTGAGGTCTCCATTAGATTCATTCAGAACTGATCTGCACCAATTTGAGGGCAAACCCAAATTGCCAAACTGAACTATCAGTTTAATTGGGAAGTCATGCAGAGCTCCATTGAATATGGAGCTGGCTGGATGTTTGAATGGAATGTCATCTCTTTCTTCTCTTGTCTGTCTGTTTGCCAGGGGAAAGAGTGGCTTGGTGTATGCTGTTTCTGTGCTGACAGAAAACAAAGCATATGTGTGAAGTGGGTGTCAGTTGCAATCATTGTGCTCACTGTGCTGAAGATATCTGCACTGGGATGACAGATGTGGAATCTTTGTTATTTCCTTCTTGTGCAGTTGTATGTCTCCCAGTTATGGAGATGTTGTAGTAGTCAGCCTTCTTTCTGCATTGATTGATTTCTGTGCATGCTAATATGCTGTCATCATTGGCTTACAATGCTGTGGATGGTGGCAGTATTGTCTGAAAAGATACGTTTTGCTATGTTATCAATGGTAGTTGCAAGTGTCATTTTGTTTCTGCTTTACTGTTGGAGATGTATAGGATTACAACTACATAAGACCAGTGTTTTACTAGTAGTGATCTCCAACCAGTGCATTGGGACTCTGTGATTTCATGGTAAGTCTCATCACCACAGTTAACTCCACACAGCAGGCTAAATTTTAAAAGCCATCCAAAAGTTCAAGTGCCACTTAGCCTTCCACTTAGACATTTGAAAAGCACTTGGGTCCCCTGGAGCTAATAGCAAAAAACTTTATTTTAATGCTAATAAAATCAACAGGTTTCTAATCTCTAAGTACCTATTTCACAGCAAACACATTACAAATATCAAAATTGAATTATTCTACTTTAAGAAGGATTGCCAGCTCATGAATTCTGCCCTGAAATCACAAGACTCAAAAAGAATCCACAACAGTATCCAAATTAAGGGAAAAGAGTTGCCTCTTCTACAGCATTTTATATATCTAGCTGTGAAGCATGGGCAAATAAATATATATATACTCAGTATGGCATTGGAAGACAAACTGTCTGAATTCCAAACCTTTTTATTCTGTACATTATTAAATGAATAGACTTTCAGAGGCACTTAAATAATGATGCTAAATGCCTGCTCAAGTCAGCTTCACTGACAGTTATGCTTAACTACAGCTACTTACAATGCTAATAAGGATAGACCTGGTCTCAGTAACGCTGTTTCCTCACTGCTTAACCTCCAATTACACATATCAAATATTTATCAAACTAAAAGAGGGGGAAAACATCATGGAACCTAAAAGTTCTTCTCCTAACCAATCTAAGGAGTTTATCACATGGGGAGCCCCATGCAGAAACAGTACTTTAAAGAGAAAAAAAATGCAAAAGCGGAAGCAATTTATCAACGGGATTTCTCTGTGTGATAAAGTCCAGCACTGTTAAAGGAGGTTAATCCGAACTGAAATTAGATAAAAACTGCTTCTTTTTACTTTCTGGATCTTCCAAAAGTAAAAAGAAGCAGTTTTTGTCTAATTTCCGTTTGGATTAACCTCCTTTTAACAGCAACATTGTCTGAAAAAACACCCACTTTTGCGGGGTTTGTTTAATTTAAAGCCTTATTTCCGCACGGGATTTCCCCTGTGTGATAAACTCCTAAGTGGACTAGAGGAGTGTAGTGAAGTTTAAAGGACTAGAGACTAAAACACACACATAGAGATTCTTACCCTTTGATGTGAAGAAGATGACTGGAGTTTGGAACAGCAGAAGCAGGTCTCAAGGAGAGACAAGGAAGCATCAGTCTAAGAGAAAGGCCCTGTATTTAACCTCTTCCTAATTTGGGGCTGTCTCCTAAGAGTGAAACACTGCTGAGGGGGGCAAAGCATGACTTTAATGTTATTCTAAAGAAACAAAAACATGTGCTTGCTAAGGGTAGAGATGAACTGCCTTTCAGGTACTGATAATGACTCTTAAGTGGTCTGGGCAGTAAAGACAATGGGCTATGTACACAAAACAAAAAGCCAATAAAATATAGATATTTACCCTCTTTCAAATCCAGATAGGTTGCTCAACCTGTATGAAAGCTGCAGGACACCTCACAATGTGAGTACCGGAATATGACTCTGGAAACCAGATGTAAAAGTATATAAAAATGTATGGAAAGTTGATTAATATAAATAAAATTTAAAAAAAATAGTCGAACATGCAAAACCCAATAAAAGTGAACAGCAGTTTCAAGGAAGTACTTCATTATAAAATTATCAATAGTTTATGGAATTTGCTACTCAGATAATGCTCATAGCAATGATGTAAAGAATTCTCTCACTATTTGTTCAAATGCATGAGAAATTTGCCTCTCGATGGGTTCATACTTTTTTTAAAAAAAAAAAAGTCAAAAGGACAGCTTTTATTGCAGTAAGAAAAACATAGACAGGGCCGTGACTTCTTTGACAAGTCTGAAGTTAAAGCATATCGAAACACTTTTTATTTTTTATATAATTTTATTTATATATACATACAAATAAACATCTTACAATAAAATAAACAAGAAAAATTCTTAATTGTGATCTCATTTTGTCTATAACTGATACTTCCAAAAGTTCATCGACAACAAATATTTATTATTTGTATTCGCAATTCCAAGTCTTCCTAAGTTTCTCAAAGTTATTTGTCTCTCTTGTTGTCAGACAATAATCAATTCCACTTTCTTTTAGGCTATGCTGTATAGCGCAATTCAATGCAATTAAATACAGTTACCTAATTCGGTCAAAACACTTTAAATTATACTCTTATTCTTAAATAAAAAGTTAAAAAATTGCTATCTCAACACCATCTTGTGTTCATATACTCATCAATTGGTGAGCATTCCGTGTCTACCTTTTCTAAATCTTTTTGATTTAATAAAGCAGTTAATTTGTCCATGTCTTTCATCTCTATTAAATTCATCAGCCAATTGTCCAGAGTTGGTAAATCTTGATTTTTCCACTTTTGGGCTATAAGTAGCCTTGCTGCTGTAAACATATATAGGAGAATCCTCCAGTACTTACTTTCTATTGTTGGGTTAAACTTATTTAACATACTCAATAAGTAAATTTCGGGTCTTAATTCATACCTTATCTTCAAAATGTCTTGTATTGAATCGTGTGGTTTTTTCCAATAGCTTTTAATTTTTGGGCATCTCCATCAATCATGAAACCATGTTCCAAGATTTTGTTTACATTTCCAACAGCTGTTCAATTTAGTATTATAGATTCTTGCAATCTTTATGGGTGTTAGGTGCCATCTTTGTTCCATCTTCCAGTAGTTTTCTTTCAAATCTTGAGACTTAGTGAATTTCTCTGTCTTCTTTCTGATGTTTTCCCAACTCTCTAGATCAACTGTTTTTCCTGTATCAGTTGCCCATTTAATCATGTTGTCTGTAATTATCTCTCCTTTCTTCTTTCTCCTTTCTCCCTGCAATTAATTCTAGCATCTAATCCAGCCTCGCTGCTCCATCCTCCCACTTTCCTGCCACTTCAATCTCTCAACAGTAATTCTGTTCCTTAATCAAATTAATTTTGAGCTCTAATCAGCTCTACTCAACACCCCTTTGCTCCATCTGATCCTCTTCCCACTGCTCACTGTCTTCTTAAGTTAATTCACCACCATTTTCTCCTCTCTTCCCTTGCTCTTACTTTACCACAGCCTGCCTTATTATTCTTCCTCCCCAAAGCTAATTAAATCAAGTTGCCAAGTTTTAACAAGTTTATAGTCACAGCATCTCACAGTATCTCAGTTACTCACAAATCCAGTCCATCTCCAATTAAATCAGATCCAACCCTGTCTTTGATGTTTCTCACAACTCGGGTTGCACAACTTCTTTGAAATCAAGTTACAATTACAGACATCAAATGTAGCAAATCATTTTCTTCACTTCAAGAGTTTGTTACTGAAGAAAGAATTGCAGTATCTGTTGTCTCTGTGTCCAGTCAAAGTATTATTGCTAGAAACTAATAAAAAAATGGCAAGCAGGGCTCAGTGTCAAAAATGGCAGCCATTTCAGGGTTGGCTGCTCTGTGACTCTGTCCCCTTTGATTTAGAATTCTTGCAGAGGATACCAATCGGAGTCAGGAGAGAGTCTCCTTTAAGCTCCTATAACCTTTTCCTCTCCCTAGATGAAGATGGAAATGGATTCTTTGATCCCTTCAAACCTGAAGAGCCCTGGTGGCACAGTGGTTAAATGCCTGTACTGCAGCCACTCACTCATAAACCACAAGGTTGCGTGTTCAATACTAGCCAAGTCTCAGGTTAGACTCAGGCCTGCCTCCTTCCGAAGTCACTAAAATGAGTACCCAACTTGTTGGGGACAATGAGCTTACAGTTGTAAAACAGACATCCCATAGTGTGATATGAAGCGGTATATAAATGAAGCTGCTTTTGCTTTGAAGTGGCAGTCCTGTGGAGAGTCCTTCACACAGGACCGGTTGCCTTGCTGCTGCCAGAAGTCCTCCCATACTTCTTTAAAATGCTCTTAAAACTTAGTGCTCCTTGACCAAACATAAAGAATTTTTATTTTTTAGCATTTGCAAATAAAATGACAGGATGTGAGCTTAAGCACAAAACATTAAATCCGCATGCTCTTTTCTTTAGTTTAAATCATTATAAACGGAAAATCAGAGAGGCTGCTGTTGTACTAGATGGGATGGAAGTCCTTCCACTCTAGCAAGTTTAACTGTACTTAGTTAAAAATGTTTTCTTTAGATGCAAATCAGATTGTTTCAAGCTGAGAAAAGTTCTTCTTTGAACATCAGCCAAACTTCCTCTTGACATAACACCTTTTGTTAAAATGCAAATTAAATTGGCACCAACAAGTAATTAGCACAAATGTTCAGATTGTCTTGTATTGTCTTTCAGGAAATCTGCCAAAAATATTTTTTTTTGCCCCCTGGGAGGGAGAGACAAATAACTTTTTTAAAATTATGAGTTTTCAAATGAGGAATTAGAAAAGGAAATCACATTTAGCTCTCACCATCAAGACAAAAAAAAATGGCTGCTGCAACAACACTAGCTCATAGGCTATAAAATGAGATTTGATGATTTCAGGAAAACAGGTCAACCATAGCTTTAACTAAATCAAGGATAGGAACTTTTGACCCTCCAGGTCTTTCAAACTACAATCCCCCCATCCCTACCCATAGGCCAGGCTGGGTAGAAACAACATATGAGCATCCAAAGAAATCTCATGAGTAATATTAAAAAGTGAATAGCTGGATTAGATAGGCCATTAGGTCTCATACTGGCTGCAGTATGACAACTGTCCTGATCTGATGGGGACATCCCCAATTAATCCTCTGTCTTCCCACTTTTTCAGCTGCTTTTAAAATGTCCCAATTTCTCTCTCATCCTCCCACTCTCCCTCTTCATCCTTGGCTTACTTCATTTGTGGCAAACTGAGTTCAAAGGGCAAAAGTAGGATAGACTCAATTAAATCAAAGGGGGTTGAGGACAGAAGGAGGGCAAAATGTCAACCTACCATGTAGATCCAGGTAAAAGCAAACTGCTACAGCATCTCCTAGCTTGTCTGTTTTTCCTTATTAAGAACTTTTGCCATGTTGACCACATGCTGATGTTGTTTAGCCACACGTGTCTCAATTATCATCTGTGAAATGTTGAAAGGTGTGGAATCTGATCCAGCAAATTGCAGATTTTGCTGAGTGGGTTTTTCAGTAATTCAACTTGCAGGAGATTTTGCTGAGTTGGTTTTTCAATTGTAGTAACTCAGGGTGGTAGCATGTAGCACGTAATTGAAGCAATGGTAGCATAAATATTAAAAGTATTTCTGTCACTGGTAGCAGACGGCTACCTCTGGAGTATTTGTGTGGCCATTTCAACTCCAATGTCTTCTTCGGTAATAATATACCATACTATTCCAGATTATAATTCCAATAAACTATTCCGTGCTTCTAAATATATGAAATTAACATGCATTAGTGATAATATACACAATAGTCACAAAGCAAAATCACCTGGAAATAACATTGCTTGTACATATCCATTGCTTACCCATATTCTAGATCATCTTCAATTTACCAAAACCAAATTCATGATTAAATGTCCTGCAGGTGGCTGCTACATACATTGAATTTCTTAAAAGAACATGAAACTATAGTGAAGCAAACTGAGGGCCTTTGCAGACTGCCAGAAATAGTGCACATTAAATTGAGGCACTGCCCTGGCTCAGTGCTAGGGAATCATGGGAACTGTAATTTATTGTGGCACCAGAGCTCTCTGACAGAGAAGGCTCAATGTCCCAGAAAAAAATACAGTTCCCATGATTCCCTAGCACTGAGCCAGGGCAGTGCCTCAATTTAATGTGCACTATTTCTGGCAGTCTGCTTAGGCCTTGAATCTCCCAACATGTAAAACCCAAGAACAGGCTGAAAATATACATTACATATATAAATAGGATTTTATAATAATATAAAGAGAGCAAGTGTGACAATTAATATTAGTAAGAATTTGCAGACTCATAATAAAATTATCCTATATAAAACATTTAAACTATATACTTCTAAAGTTACAACAATCTATCAAGGCACCAAAATTGTGACTCTGTGATACTAATGTTACAAAAAAAACAGACAGGTCAAGATGTTCATTCAAGCCCTCAGGTTTAGTTGTGGTTAATTTGTGGATCCAAAATGCCTCCCTTTGTAAAAGTTTAGTTTGTATTGATTCACTTTAAAAGGGACCAAACTTAACATGCTCAATAGAAAAACTTTTTAAGGAATCTGGAGAGTGACCCAATTGTAAACAGTGTTCTACTAATGGGGTATCTAAACATCTATTGCGGATTGTACTTTTATGCTCAGAAATTCTAGTTCTCAGATGTCTTGTAGTTTGTCCTACGTCAATCTTTATGACAGGGGTATAGGATCACATAAACAACATTATTAGAATTACAGTTAGTAAAAGATTTTAACTCGTAATGATCCTGTTGTGTAGGATGTATGAATGTTTTAATATTCAATGATTGTCTACAACAGGAACAGTGTCCACATTTGTAGTGTCCCCTAATGTAAAATGACTGTTGTTTGTGAACATAAAAGTCACTATGAACTAATAAGTCTTTTATGTTCCTGGTTCTGCATAAAGCTATGATAGGTGCCTTGGAGCAACCAGGAATGTTCTGTACAATATGCCAATGTTTCCAAATGATATGTTTGATATGATGCGCAGTATGATTAAAGGTAAAGGAACCTATGATTCTGTTGTAAGTTGTTCTATTAGAAGGAAGAAATAATGTGGAATGGTCTTTAAGAGAAGCTCTACTCCTGGTATCCTGGACAATATGTTTTTTATAGTGGTACTTAGTGATTTGTAGTATACCTACCAGTTTGTTTGTTTGCCCATTTTGGATAGCTTGGAGGTTTGTCATTGCCTTCCTCTGAGGCTGAGAGAGTGTGACTTGGCCAAGGTCACCCAGTGGGTTTCATGTCCAAGCCCTGTTCTACAGATTCAGAGCCCAACATTCAAACCACTACACCATGCATGTCTGTTCCATGCTACCACATAATTACAAGGAATCTTCATTCTTTGAGCAAGAGCATGGAAACAGAGCTTCCCTATCAGAATTTGACTTTCAGATAGGATTCCGTCTTTTTACAATTTTGGGTTGAGGGGGGGGGGATTAAAAGCTTGCCCTGAAGCTATTTATGGAAGAGAAACACATAATACTTTCTAGCTCTTCATTTTGGCAACAAGTCTAACAGAAAACTGTTCTATTCATAAAGTGATGCATCTCTTGAGTGCTTTACTTTGCCCCAGTATTTTACTTAAATCATCACACAGCAAGATTGTTTTGAGAACAGATTGTCAAAGAGCTCAATGCCTTTTCAGCATCTAACATGAAATATCTAGATTTATAAAATTACTCAACATCCAGCAGTTCTGAAAATCAGGACTGTATATGGATGGTTCATTGGAAAGCCAAACTGTTCAGGGAATCTGTTCTGGGGTGCCCAATAAATGCAAAACCCTCTAAACTATCTGAAGGGGAAGCAGCATTAAAATGAATCGAAAGAAAGGAACAGATGTGCACAGAGCTGAAATTAGCTAATGTTAAAAAATTAAGTAAAGAAGAGTAGGGGAAAGAAAATAAAAGACTGTGATCCAAACATGAGGAAAGAAGCAATTGTGAACCAAATCACCAGTAATGTCAGTCTCTCAAAGTACACACCTGTTCTCTCCACCCACCCCTGCTGAGTACATGAAAAACCAATTTCAAAAGACTGTAGTGAATGTGAAAATTACAGACCCATCCATCATCATTATTCCTGCTATACAAGTGCTGAAAAGGGAACAAAATAAATGCAATAAACCTTTTTTTATGATATGTAAAGATACATTTCCTATAGACTCAGACTATGTGCTGAATCATCTAGGGCAACAATAAGATGGAACTGGCAAGTAATGTTTTAATGCCAAGAGGCCTGCATTTAGAGGGCATTACCTTTTATGTTGCATAAGGAATTGTCCTAAATGAATATTGCATAATAAACTTCCTAAATATGTTGCGGTGAAGACCTGACATGCTGTCATGTTTGGGGGATCTCAAAAACTAAGACAGCATCATAGTGTAAAAACTAAATATTTATTTTGGGTTTCAAGATAGAAGTTTACCACAGACTTGGCTGTGTCAGATCTGATTGTTCCCTAACCAGTCTACCCTTTAAGAATTCCCCTCTTCCAGCCCCTCCTTCCCAAACTGTGGACCATGGTCTTTGATCTAGATCAAATCAATCCCTTAAATTTTCCCCCTTTCCTAAACTCCCCCTCTCCATTATCATTTCATCTATCCTAGGAAGGAAGGTGTTCTTCATTTACCATCAGTGTCCTGTAATAGGAAATAAACAAGGCCATAAACTGCAACCCCTCCTGCCACGGTTCCATTTGGTTCCTAGCCTTGCCTCTCCTTCTGATTACTCCCCCTTTTATCTTTATTTATTTAGCTATAGCACTATTTCACCCTATTACTTTATCCCTGTCTCAACCAACTTATTATCTTATCATGTCAGGTCCATATGCCTATGAATATGACATTCCGCAACCCCAAAGCAAAATTTTAACATTTTATCTCCCCCCCCCCCCCCATTTTGTCTGGATATCATTCATGAAACAATCAAACCAGTTCAGAGGAGTCTACATGTCAGGCATACACCCATTCATTTTTGGATTCTGGAAAATGTTTCCAATTGACCAAGTACTGCAATTTTCCCCTGTGTCACCCCGAGTCCAAAATCCTGGTTACTTCAAAGTACTGTTCCCCCTCTACCACCAGCAGGGGATAAGGATCTGGGTCTGCCCACCAGGGGTCTGCAGCTAAAGCCAGTTTATCAGGCTAAAATGGAACACTGGATGTAAATGTTTATAGGACTTAGGCAGGTTCAGTTCCTCAGTTCCTTCGTTGACCAGCCGCTTTACCACAAATGGTCCCACATACTTTGTCCCCAGTTTCATGGATGGTTGCTGGATATTTAAATGTTTAGTGGTCGCAGTTCCCATTCCTTTCCCCTCTTACAATCAGGAACCTTTTATATAGTCCTTCTTCGCTTCTTCCAGCACTGTAAATTTGGGGCCAAGTGTCTTTGATTCTTGTAATATACTGGGAGAGTGTGGGCTCTGTGGATAATAAGGGCAATATCTTTGGCTCATATCCATAGACTATCTTGAACGGCGAATGTCCTGTGCTCTGGTTGATGGTCCCACTGAAGGGGCCATCAAACCAGCCATCCTGCAGATAATTGCCATAGCAACCAATGTTCTGCTCCAGAGAATCATTCGTTCTCTCTGTTTGCACATCCGTTTCTGAGTGATGAGCAGTGCTCATCACCTGTTCAATCTTCAATTTTTTGTGCAGGGCCTATCTGCATCAGTCACAATCCTCTGACTATCTCAATCAATCAGTCATAATCCTCTCTGGAAGCCTGTGTAATTTATATATATGTCCAGTGAATAAATAGGCCAATTTGGCCACTGTGGGCAGACCCCTGCACCCCATAAAATGTGCCTGCTCTGAAAACAAGTCCGTGACCACCCAAATGGTATTTTGCCCCCTACTATCAAGCAAGTCAAATACAAAGTCCATAATGACATGCCTCCAGGGGGCACTGGGCATGGGCAGTGGCCAAAGCAGCCCCCAAGGCTTGCCTATCACTGGCTTAGTGTGGGCACATATTGAGCAGCCTTTAACATGAGTCTCTACATCCTGCTGGATCCCATCCCACCGCTATTATTTTCTTAACAAATGCAAGGTTCTCAGGAATCCCCAATGTTTGTCTTAGTGTCATGGCACAGCTGCAAAACTTTGGGTCTTACTTCCTCCAAGATGTAGACCTGGGCCCCTTTGTACCACAGTCTGTCTTTCAAATCCAGAGTCTTTGAAGCTTGGTCCTTATTCTCCACCTCCTTGCACGTCTGGCTCCAGGTGGTCACTGCCACTCCCAACTGTTTCAGGGTGAAAATATTTTCTTCTGGAGCATCCCTCTGACTTTCATGCTGGGGCAATCTGGACAAGGCATCAACTAGTACATTTTGATGTCCTGGAAAAGACATTAATTGGAATCTAAAGCAATCAAATCTCTTGACACATCAACACTGTTTTGGGCTTAACTTCTTTGGGGTTTGCAATGCTTCCAAATTACAGTCATCTGTTCTTACATCAAAGGGGTGGGGGCAGCCTCCAGGAACTGGCACCAAGTCTGCAGGGCCCACTTGATTGCAAAGGCCTCCTTTTCCCAAGTGGGCCAGTCTAACTCTTTTTCCTGGAACTTTTTGGACAAGTAGGCACATGACCTTAACTCTCCCTTTGAGTCTCTCTGCATCAATACAGCTCCTAATGCAACATCACTAGCCACAGTCTGTAGAACAAAGGGATCATCTGGGTCAGGGTGTTTTAAGATTGGCTCTGTGCTAAATAGTCTTTTCAACTTTTCAAAGACCTCCTAGCACTTGGGAGTTCATTTGATCTTGGTAGATGGCTTGGATTTTTCACAGGACCCCTCGGGCAAGTTTTAGTTTTTAACAAGTTGGTGATGGGCAGTGCTATCTCAGCAAAGTTTGGATCAACTGCCTATAAAAGTTCGCAAATCCCAGGAAACTCTGTACCTGTTTTTGGATCTTTGGGCATGCCCATTCCAGTATTTTCTGCACTTTAGCGGAATCCATCTCGATACCCTGGGTGAACACTTGATATCCCAGGAAATCTAATTTGTCCAATTTCTAGTCCCAGCAAAAGTAAATCCATAGAACCAAAGAGATTTGCATAAGTTACTGCAATGTAACCCACACCAGGGAAACTAAACAGCAGTAGTGGTGTGGGAGAAATTTACTTACAGAAGTGTAAATAAAACATGGGGAAGGCAATGATAGGGAAACACAGGTCTGGGCCATGGGTACTTGCCCGCCCTGCCATATAGTATGTAACCAAGAAGGAAGTTGTAGTCAGATCTCCTGTTCCAAGTCTAGTACTCTTAACTGTTAAACTGTACTGGCTCAACCAGGCCAGTGCTTGCTACCATTGCACTGGTTCTTATGCTGATCTTCTGCCAAATCTGAATTGTACTGATTTTATTTAAATGTATATCCTGCTGTTATTAGATTGTAAATCATATTTTTCTGGATTTACAACATTTTCTAAACCACTCAGAGGTCTGGGTTGATCAGTGATATAAAACTGTCACAAATAAAAGTAAAAATTAATATTCTAGACTTGCTAGAGATAATTTGCTCATGATAAGTGAGAATCAACAGTGACAGGTACTTTTTCCTTCTGTTTTAGTACTTTTTACTTCTGTTTTGAAGCAGGTGGCAACTTTCTTGTGGCAAAAATGCACTCAAAAATGTGATATGTGCTCAAAAAATGTGATATGTGGCTTGCTTTACAGAAACCTGGCTGGGAGAGGATAGTGCCATAACTTGGACGCAGGCTCTCTCAGCTGGGTATTCTGTCAGTGAGCAGGTGAGGGGAAGTGGGCTGGGGGCGGAATGGCTCTGGTTTATAAGAACAACTTAATCTTGACCAGGATACCTGTCCGGAACACAGTCCACTTCGAGTGCATGTACCTGAGCCTGCGGACCAGGGATAGTTTGGGGATTCTGCAAGTTTACCAACCACCCCGTTGTCTAGCAGACTCCCTAACTGAGCTCACCCAGCTGGTCTCAGAGTTGCTGCTGGAGTTGCCCAGACTTTTAGTTCTGGGTGACTTCAACATTCCACTCGAGACCAGCCTGTCAAACCTAACTGGTGTGGCTTGGGAGTTCATGGAATCCATGACAAACATGGGCCTATCCAACTTGGTCATCGGGCCCACATTTTGTGCAGGTCATACCCTCAATGTGGTCTTTAGTACGGAACAGGAATATCCATGGGCGGAGGTTATTACCTCACTGGTGGGGTGGACAGTGGCTCTTAGTTCAGTCTTGACCAGGAAATGATCTGTCCATGACAATGCGGTGGTTTTAATAAACCACCGCATTGTCATGGACAGATCATTTCCTGGTCAAGACTGAACTAAGAGCCACTGTCCACCCCACCGGGGGTGGTGGGCCTATTAGAATGGTCCGTCCTCGAAGTCTAATGGAACCAACTGGATTCCAGAAAGCCTTGGAGGGTTTAATGGTTGGTAATGCTGGTGACCCTGTTGAAGCTTTGGTTAATACTTGGAACACCGATCTCACCAAGGCTATCGACACAATCGCTCCCAAGCGTCCTTTCTAACCCGCTTCAAATCGGAAGCAATGGTATACAACGGAGCTTAAGAAAATTAAGCGGGTTGGACAATGACTAGAAGCACCTGGTGGAAAACTCGACTCTTATCTGACAAGACTTGTCATAGGAACTTTCTTCGGTCCTATTGAGAGGCAATACGTGCAGCACAGAGATCCTTCGGTTCTGCACGTATTGCGTCTGCAGAGTCCCGTCCAGCAGAGCTGTTTAGGGTGGTAAGGGAGTTGACGCAGGTTCCTCCTGTGCAGAATGCATTGCTTAACCCAACAACGGCCTGCTGTGATGTGTTTAACAAATTTTTTGCAGATAAAATCTCTCAGATAAGAGCTGACCTAGATGCCAGCATTCCAACAGAAACAAATGATGAGGTGTCCAGCAACTCCATTAATGAAATTATTCTGGATTACTTTCAATCTGTGAGTATCAATGATGTGGACAAACTCCTTGGTAGAGTGAAGAAAATGACTTGCCCTCTTGACCCTTGCCCATCATGGCTGTCTGTTCAGAGGTGGGGATGCATTGAGGATGTTCCTTAAGGACATCATCAATGCATCCCTCAGGGAAGGTCATATTCCATCTTGTTTGAAGGAAGCGACTATTAGGCCACTTCTGAAAAAACCTTCCCTGGACCCCCTGGATATGAACAACTATAGGCCAGTCTCTTTGTTACCATTTTTAAGCAAGGTAATCGAGAGGGTGGTTGCTCTTCAACTCCAAGCTGTCTTGGATGAAACCGATTATCTAGACCCATTTCAAACTGGCTTTGGGACAGGATTTGGAGTTGGGACTGCCATGGTTGCCTTGACCGACGACCTGTGTCTGAGCATAAACAGGGGTAGTGTGACCCTGTTGGTTCTTTTAGACCCCTCAGTGGCTTTTGATACAATAGATCATGGCATCCTCTTGGATCGCCTGAGTGGGTTAGGAATCGGAGGCACTGCACTCCAATGGTTCCGTTTCTTCCTCTCGGGCAGGTCCCCAAGGGTGCTGCTCGGGGACAGTCACTCTGGTAAAAAGGAACTCACTTGCGGTGTCCCTCAAGGCACCATTCTGTCACTGATGCTGTTCAACATCTATATGAAGACGCTGAGTGAGCTCATTCAGTCATGGAGCTGGGTGTTATCAGTATGCTGATGACACCCAGATCTATTTCTCCATGTCTCGATCTCTGGCCTCGACTCCCGATGGCGTCTCCCCTCTCAATGAATGTCTTAAGGCAGTAATGGGCTGGATGAGGAAAAACAGATTGAGAGTAAATCCAGACAAAATGGAGGTGCTCACAGTAGTGGCCCCAAAACCAAGAATTGGGTTGCAACCTCCAATCCTGGATGAGGTCACACTCTCCGTAAAGGACTGCATTCACAGTCTGGGGTGCTCCTTGACTCAGCGCTCCTGATGACTAATCAGGTAAATGCAACAGTCAGGAGTGCCTGTTATCAGCTTCAGCTGATATGCCAGCTGCACCCTTTTCTGGAAGTAAGGGACCTTGATACTGTGGTGCACATGCTGGTAACCTCCCGTCTGGATTTCTGTAATGCGCTCTACATGGGGCTACCCTTGTGCTTAGTCTAGAAACTTCAGTTAGTAAAAAATATGGCAGGCAGAGTGGTCTCGGGAACATCTAGGAGGGACCACATAACTCTGGTATTAAAGTCCCTCCACTGGCTACCTATTAGTTTCTGGGCCCAGTATAAGGTGTTGGTTATTACCTTTAAAGCCCTAAATGGCTTGGGTCCAACCTATCTTCTGGACCGCCTCCTCCCATACAATCCTCCCCGTGCACTCCGATCCTCTGGGAGGAATTTGCTCCAGCCATTAAAATCAAGGCTGTCCGCAATCTCCCAGAGGGCATTCTCGGTAATCACCCCCAGATTATGGAATGGCCTGCCCGATGAGATCTGCCAGAATACAATGCTAAACAGCTTCAAAAAGGCTGTTAAGACAGATCTCTTCTGGCAGGCCTTTCCTGATTAGATTTCCTGGCCTTAGGAGTCCTCCCCCCATCCCCCTTTGCCCATCTTGGCATCAATCGCTGCGCCGTCTATTGTTATTTACCTGTTACTTCCTTTTGTTTAACTGATCTTTTAATTATTATGTTTTTAATGTGATACTGGTTTAATTTACTTTCAAGGGGTGGGAGGGTTTGGGGACTTTGTATTGTATTTTAATATGTTGCATGAATTTTAACTATTGTAAGCCACTCCGATTGTTCGTCAGAGGGGCAGGGTAAAAATATATTTTATTATTATTATTATTATTATTATTATTATTATTATTATTATAGCTTTAGGGCCACAAAAGCCTCAGAATTAATTGCCCTGTCATACAATATCGAGAATTGCTGCAGGAATAAAATATTCAAATTTAAATCAAGTTAGTGAGACAGACAATATCTTTTTCTCTACAAACACTGTTAATATTTTACCAACTAATTTGTGCCCTACAGGGTATGCCTTCAGTCTTGTCAGTTTGGGGAACATGTTCTGAATCTGCAGTCAATATTTTTTTATGGAGGTAAGAAGTAGGATACCATTAAATATGTGCAGGTAAAGACTAAAATTAATCATGTAAAGCAATGCAGATCTGCTAGAGAATGCCTGTGATTTCCTGCTCCTAACTAAATTTTCATTTTAAAAAATAGACAAGCAGCTTGTGAAAAACAAGCCAGAATTAAACATTCAGGAAATGTTTGCCAAATCTGCTGGAGACAGTGTAGACAGCTAAAGGCTGTCAGTGAGGAATATTGTCATAACACTAAGAATAATGTGTTATCTGGTGCCTAACACTGAACACTGTGTAAACAATTAATCATGGGACAAAAATTGCTGAAAATCAATAGGTCTGGAGTTGCATTTACAGCCTTCCACTGATCAAGAATTTTCTGTTGCTTACTGCTTGTGATGAATAAATCTTGTTAACCTTTCTTGACACAATATGTCATTATCTCAGAAGTATGCATCTCACATTGGCATCTGTAGGAGCTGTATTTTTGCTACTGGAAAATGTGAATACCTCTTGTAAGAGAATGAGTGACGGAAGCATGGAAGAGCTAGAGAATATGTGGTGAACTATCAAAGGAGATGTCTGTTAGGTATCCAGGCAAAACTACTGTTCTGCCTTCAGTAGCTGTAGTGGTAAAATCCACTTATTTAATGCTAATAGTGTAATCCAATGCCAAACAGAATCAATATGGTCCCCAGTATGCTCAGTTTGTAAAACAGCAGATCAGGAACTATAGCAAAGAAACTTCTACCATACAACATAACTTCAGCAAAATGATAAGAAATGCACACACAAAGTTGTTTGCTTTAATAAATCTGGATCCCGATGAGGAAAAGTCTAGTAAAGGTGATAAGATACTGACAAAGAAAACCTGTAAGAAAAAATATAGGAATAGTAAAAGAAACCAGGAGTCCTTTGAAAAAATAGATAAACCTAATAGCTCCTTAAGCTTACTTATTATGGACAGTATCCTCTTTGGTCTAACTGCTTGAGTACAATCTGTTGGCAAGTGATTTGGTGTTTGACACATCCACCGTGAGATACCCCAAACCTCATCACACAAACTGATGACCCATACTGAACAGAGCAATCAAACATTGTTATGCTAGAGGGCTTTCAATTCCACTATATAGAACATAGAGCAAGCAACATGAATCAGAAAAAGCTAGACACAGTAAAACAAAAATTGGAACACACACACATTGCACTACTTGGGGTGAGTGAGCTAAAGCAAACACTATGTTTTACTCGGGAAATTATAATCTAACCCGAAATGGGGTGGCATTAATAGTGAGGAGAGATGTAGCAAGAGAAGTGAAATGATATAATGCAAAGTCTGACTGAATCATATCAACAAGATTTCAGGGAAAAGCAAACAGTATAACCATAATCCAAGTTTATGCTCCAACTCCAAAGGCAGAAGAAGAAGAAATTGAAAGATTCTGTGCTGGAATCCAGGAGAAAACTGATCACATAACAAAACAGGACTTCTTGTTAATCACAGGAGATTGGAATGCAAAAGGAAGAAACAGAGCAGAATCAAAGATTGTAGGAAATTTTGGCTTAGGATCAAGAAATGAAGCAGGAAAGTGATTGACTGAATTTTACAAAGCCAGCAGTTTATTAATCACAACACATTTTTCAGGCAATTGAAGAGGTGACTATAAACATGGGCATTACCTGATGGCCAATATAGAAGAGACTGTCAGAGTATAGATGGGCTATGCAGTCAAAGGTGAAATGTAGAGATGTGTGTGTCTGTATTTTTCCACTTGAGAACAGCTTCTAGGCAGAGCACAAACAACTCAGTCCAGATGGCTAGAGCAGGGGTAGGCAACCTTTCCCCTTTAAGGGCTGAGGGACTTCAGCTCCCAGAAGCCTCAGTCATCTTGGCCAATAGTCCCATGTTGGCCAATAGCTCCTGGGATTCTGGGAGCTGAAGTCCCTCGGCCCTTAAAGGAGAAAGGTTGCCTACCCCTGGACTAGAGAGACTAAACAATAGAGAACCACTAGGTGGGAAAGCATCCTTGTTTACATAAGGAAACAATAATAAAAGCTGTTATGGGAAAGTAGATCACATGGTGGAAGATGAACAACAAGAGGCTGGGTTAGCATACATCACATGCAGATCATCCGATCAACCTGAAGGTTAACACCCAAAATGGTGGAGAGGGGCTGGACTGAGAAACTCTGTGTTAGGCATTGATATTATTATTATTTGATTCCTTTGGGTTGCTTTTTTTTCTTCTCTTTACTTCTCAATGGACCTATAATATGTTTATACTGATTCACAATGTAGCCTTAAGATCTGAAAACATGGATCTGTAGTTTTTGTTCTTGTTTAGCCACATCTGCAAGATGTGATCCTATAGTGGACTGTATTTTTACTTTGCATGTTGTTATTATTCTTTCAACAATAAAACTCAACTTTTAGAAGCTTGAATTTTTGCTCCCTGATTCTGCGGCCCAGGATGCTTCAGCAGCGTGGAAAGGGGAGTGGAGATGAGCTGTCCTCCACACACTCCAAGCTTGGAGTTTTGCAACTTGAGCTGTGAGTAAATGCTTTGCTTATCAGCATGATTTACAAGAAAGAAACTGTCTGCTGGCTAGCTGAATGTCCAGGTTTAAAGAGGAATGGTCATTCTTGCCTGAGTATTTAAAGAGACAGTGTTCTTTGAAGTAGCTGGAGTGAGGCAAGGTGTTTTCATACTCTTGGTGTCACAAGTGAAACTCATTATGGATATCACTAAATTTCCGAAGCTGACAAGTGAGAATGTCGTCTCTTGGTGTGTGTATGCGAAAGCATTATTAATTCGGGAGAATCTTTGGCAGGCTATTGATCCAGGCCTTTCTCAAGCACCCACTCCAGCTGAGAAAGAAAGAAATGAGAAAGCTGTTGCTACCCTTCACCTCATTCTTTCTGAAGCCCAATTAAATCATGTAAGGGGCATATCTGTGGCTAAGGACATATGGACTACCTTGAGGGACATCCACTAGTCTGCCTCAGCGCTAGCCAAAATGATGTGGTGTAAGCGTTTATATGGGCAGAAGATGCATGAAAATCAATCTCCTGAAAAGCATCTGGAGGTGATGAGGGAATTATTTGCCCAAGTTCAAATGAGAGGCATGGATATCTCAGATCAACAGAAAAGTTACATTTTATTGGGATCCTTCTGCTAATTTTGATAACATTTTGCATGGTCTGCAAAGTGTGCCTGAAGCACAATTTACAATGGAGCTTGTGGCTTCTAGAGTCATAGAGGAAAGCCAACGCCGAAGGTTTGAAGCTGAGCAATACAAGCAGGCATCTGCAGCTTCAAAATCTTCAAATGCCACAGAGGGAGCATCCAGAGAAATACAGACTGAAAAGGCAGCTGTTTCCAGAGGAAAGATTTGTTATTACTGCAAGAAGGCAGGTCATCTAAGGAAGGACTGCAGGAAACTTGCAGCAGGCAACAAGAAGAGGAATCAACAACAACCACATCCCTTTGGAGGAAACAAAGGAACTGCAGCTGTTACTCAAGGCTGTGACAGTGTGACTCAACATGCAGAGAGTCAAAATTGGATTCTGGTGCCAGTGCAAATATGGTATATGATCCTGAGCTACTCAGAAGCAAGAAGCCCTCCACAGTGAATTCTGTTGCTCTAGCTGATGGGGCAGCAAGAGAAATCCGTGAAATGGGAACTGTTTACATTCTTGGGTTTGGTAAAACTTTTGATAATGTTTTGTGTGTGCCTAAATTACAAAACTGTTTAGTTAGTGTGTCTGCTTTGACCACAGAAGGGTATACACTGCATTTTGTGGGGGAGGAATGCTTAATTTTCAAAGATGGGGAAGTTTGTGCAAAAGCTGTAAAGAAAGACAAAATGTACTACATAGTAGATAAGGCAGAATGTGCAGTTGTACACAATGAGCCTTTGCATTCAAACTGTATTCATTATTTTGACAGAGTAATGGGTCATGTTGGTTTTAAAAGTTTTCTGAAGCTGGAGGAAATCTGTCCAGATTTTAAAATGTCACCCTGTTCAAATCACCTGGGATGCTTGGTTTGCAGCAGGATTAAGTTGAAAGCTTATCCTGTGGCAAAGCAAAGCAAATTTGTAGCCAAACGTCCATTTGAGGCTGTGCATTGTGATGTTTCGGGTCCCATGGTTGCAACACTAGGGGGCAGCAAATATTTCATGGTGATTGTGGATCGCTTCACCAGGTTTTCTTATGTGAAACTTCTGAAAGAGAAGGGTGAAGCAAGAGAAAGATTTAAAGAATTGGTGAACATGATTGAAAGGGAATTTGATTTCAAAGTGGGGTCTTTGATAACAGACAGGGGAGGTGAATTCTTGTCTCACACTTTGGAAAATTGGCTAAGGAAAAAGGGGATTAGACACTACACAACTAACCCTAGAACTCCTCAGGAGGATGGAATTGCAGAGAGGAGAATAGCCATCTTGAAACAGATAAAATAGTACATGATGCTAGATGCAAATGCTCCTGAGAACCTCTGGGGGGAGGCTTACAGCTAACTTTCTGGCAAACCGCACTTGGAACTCAGCTGTAAAGAACACTGCTTATCACATGCTTTACAAAAGAGCACCTAATTTGAAATACCTTAGAGTGTTTGGGCAATATGCAAATGTATATGTGCCAGCTGCTTTCAGAATGAAAAATCTGCCCAAGTGGAGAAGATTGATGTTTGTGGGTTATTCTGGGAATAGCTATAGATTTCTCCTTAGAGATAGGGAAATATTATTTTCAAGAAGTGCAAATTTTGAGAAACATTTGGGTTGGGAAAATGTGCACTCCAACAAAGAAATTTTTCTGAGATTGGGGGAGTTAGGAACACCTGCCAGAAATGGAGGGGTGGTGAAACAGGAGTCAGCTTCTTCAGACAGTGAAGCAAGCTCATCAGATAAGACAACACAAACCCGGCCACAGGCACCCAGAATGACTGAAACTAGGACACAGAGATAGGGAACCTCACACAAGTTCTGATACTGAGGATGAGGAAGGTAGAACAAAAGTTTTCATCCCAAGGCGCAACCAAAGAGTTCAAAAACCACCAGACCGTTTTGTTGTGCAGGAAGCTAGGGCTTGCACAATTGTGGCTGTTGAACCTGAAAGTTACAAAGAGGTGCAGAATTGTCCTGATGAGGAAAGGTTGAAATGGGAGTCTGCTATGGATCAGGAGTTCAAGTCTTTGACAGATAAAGAGGTGTTTGAAATTGTTGATAGACCTACAAATCACAAAGTGATTGGCTGCAAATGGGTGTACAAAAGAAAGTTGATGCCTGATGGCAGTCAGAGATACAAGGCTAGGCTGGTAGCAAAGGGATTTGCACAGCAGAGATTTGAAAATTTTGACAAAACATTTTCTCCAATAGCAAAGCCTGAAAGCTTAAGATTGGTTTTGGCTTTAGCAGCAAGGAGGGGTCAGTTGGTGCAGCATTTTGACTTTGAGACTGCATACTTGAATGCTTGTCTTGAGGAAACTGTATTCATGGAACAACCTTTGGGATTTCAGCAGGACAGTGACAAAAAGGTATACAAGTTGAAAAAGGCTTTATATGGTTTGAAGCAGAGTGCTAGGAGTTGGAATCTTTGCATTCATGAGGAGCTTGTGAAGCTTGGTTACAAACGCAGCATTGCTGATGCGTGTATTTACACAAAAGGAGATGTGACATTGGTGATTTATTTTGATGACTTATGTGTGGCAGCTAAGTCAAAACAGGAGATTCAGACAGTGAGAAAGGAGTTGTCAAAGAAATTTGTTGTGAAAGATCTAGGTCCTCTCAGATCCTATCTTGGAATTGAAGTGCAATGGACTGAAGATGGCAGTTGTTTATTGAATCAACAGAAAAAGATTGAGAGTTTGATAGAGAAGTGTGGATTGCAGGATGCAAAAGTGGTGAAAAGTCCTTTGTCAGTTGGATATGTAAATGATGAAGGTACTAGAGAGTTTGAAAATCCAGAGTTATATCGGAGCCTTGTTGGGAGTTTGATGTTTATAGCTTGTAATTCTCAGCCTGACATTTCGTTTGCCGTTGGTGTGCTTAGCACAGGGGTCAGCAACCTATGGCCCACGGGCCAGTTCCGGCCCAGGTCGCCAGACTTACGGGTCCAGGCAGACCCCTGCCGCCGCCGCCGTTGCCACCGCCGCCCGGTTCGGCCGCCGCCCAGCCGCGCGCTCCGCGACCACCATTTTGGTCTCCAAAATGGCGGCCACAACGTGTTTGCGCATACACAGGATTACTGTGCATGCCCAAACACATCGCAACCGCCATTTTGGAGACCAAAATGGCAGCCGCGACACCGGGAGCGTGCCCGGCGCCCGGGAGGAGGCCCGTCCCCACCGAGAAAATCCTTCCCGGGGGGACCCTCGGTGGCGACGGGCTTCCAGGAGGCCCTTCGCCACCGAGGGAAGCCTCCTCGGGAGGAACCTCAGTGGCAACGGGCTTCCAGGAGGCCCGTCGCCACCGAGGGAAGCCTCCTCGGGGGGAACCTTGGTGGCGACAGGCTTCCAGGAGGTCCGTCGCCACCGAGGGAAGCCTCCTTGGGGGGAACCTCGGTGGCGATGGGCCTCCTGGAAGCCCGTCGGCACCGAGGTTCCCCCCGGGGAGGATTCCCTCGGCAGGGACGGGCCTCCTCCCTGGAAGCCCGTCGGCACCGAGGTTCCCCCCGGGGAGGATTCCATCGGTGGGGATGGGCTTCCAGGGTGAATTCGCCCAAGGATTGGGGTGGGGGGGCTTGGAGGGACCTTTCCAAGGCCTCCCCACTCAATTCTGAGGCAAATTCACCCAAGGATTGGGGCAGGGGGGCTTAGGGGGACCTTTCCAAGGTTCCTCCTCTTGATCCTCGGGTGAATTTACCCCAGGATCAAGGAGAGGCACCTTGGCAACAGTCCTCCAAGGTGCCTTCGCTTGATCCTGAGGCGAATTCACCAAAGGATCAGGGAGGGGGGACCTTGGGGGGACCTTTCCAAGGTTCCTCCTCTTGATCCTCGGGTGAATTTACCCCAGGATCAAGGAGAGGCACCTTGGCAATGGTCCTCCAAGGTGCCTTCGCTTGATCCTGAGGCGAATTCGCCAAAGGATCAGGGCGGGGGGGCTTGGAACGGCCCCATGGCGGCTGTGAGGGGTGGGCGGGTGTGCACGCGTGAGTGCGCACACACATTCCCAACCCCGGTACAACCGGCCCCCGCACCATTTCCCCCCTCCCCCGGCAACAAAGGCCGTGGTGGCAGTCTGTGCTGGGGGGTCGCGCACGGCGGCGGAGGGTGCGCGTGCGCATGCGCACGCACCACCATTCCCCACCACCACCTTGTCCCAGCCAAGACCTGGGCTACGGGACACCGGCCCAGGTCTCAAAAAGGTTGCCTGTCCCTGGCTTAGCAGAAAAACAAATTGTCCAAATATTGAAGATTGGACTGCAGTGAAACATTTCGTGAGATACCTGAAAGGTAGCTTGGACAGAAAACTGAAGATACAGAACAGTCAGGTTGGACTTGAATGCTTTGTGGATATATCTTTTGTTTCAGAGCTACATGACAGAAAGTCAGTGACAGGTTTGTTGATCAAGTTTGGAGAGAGTGCAATTGTTTGGAGAAGTAGAAAACAGGGATATGTAGCACAAAGTACATGTGAAGCAGAGTTTGCAGCGTTATCAGAATTAGTTAATGAGATTGAATGGATTAGACAGTTGTTGCAGGATTTGAATCAGGAATGTACTGAACCAGTTTTGATCAATGAAGATTCTCAATCATGCATTGCTATGTCAGAGGCAGAAAACCTGAAGTGCAGAACAAAGTACATTGGAGTTAGATACCAAAATGTCAGAGAATTGGTACAGAAGGGAATTGTGTGTCTGCAGTATATAGAATCAAAACAAAATTTGGCAGACATTTTGACAAAGGCATTGACAATTGATAGACATGACCAGATGTCACGTCTACTTGGAATGTCATCATAAGTATGTAGACTTAGCCACCGTGCTAAGTTAGTTTCACAACATATATTACTGTGCTTCATACACACATCCATACATTTCAGGAGGGGATTGTCAGAGTATAGATGGGCTATGCAGTCAAAGGTGAAATGTAGAGATGTGTGTGTCTGTATTTTTCCACTTGAGAACAGCTTCTAGGCAGAGCACAAACAACTCAGTCCAAATGGCTAGAGAGACTAAACAATAAAGAACCACTAGGTGGGAAATTATCCTTGTTTACATAAGGAAACAATAACAAAAGTTGTTATGGGAAAGTAGATCACATGGTGGAAGATGAACAGCAAGAGGCTGGGTTAGCATACATCACATACAGATAATCCGATCAACCTGAAGGTTAACACCCAAAAAGGTGGAGAGGGGCTGGACTGAGAAACTTGGTTTTAGGCATTGATATTATTATTATTTGATTCCTTTGGATCACTTTTTTTTTCTCTTCTCGATGGATCTATAATATGTTTATACTGATTCACAATGTAGCCTTAAGATCTGAAAACATGGATCTGTAGTTTTTGTTCTTGTTTAGCCACATCTGCAAGATGTGATCCTATAGTGGACTGTATTTTTACTTTGCATGTTGTTATTATTCTTTCAACAATAAAACTCAACTTTTAGAAGCTTGGATTTTTGCTCCCTGATTCTGCTGGATTTACAAATACACTACTCCACCTAAACCGAACAGAGACTGTATAATTGAAAGTAGAAGATGAAAAAGCTGCATTCTCTCTGCAAAAAAAAGAGTTCTGCTGTCTCCCAGTCAATTATGGCTTAACAGTGCAAATGTATTTAAATTCTATGGGGATATTCTTCAGATTGTATTTTGGCATGTTAGTTGGTTAAGTGTTCTTTAGTTTTACACTAGTTTTTGATATTAGCAGTTTATGGTTTGTGTTACAATTTATTCCTGGTCTTGAGTCTGCCTTGTTGGAAGTGGTTAGGACTTCATGGCCTCCAGAACAACCGTGGGTCTATCCCAAGTGGTAACCAGCCCTATTCATGCTGATGGGTACACTCTGGACCTTGTTTTCTGTACTGGGTAGGGTGATGGTGATCTTGGTGTGGAAGAACTTTCTGCAGTTCCATTGTCATGGACATATCATTACCTGATCAAGTTTAGATTCACTGGAGTTCATAACCTCTAGAGGCTGATGGATCTAGGAGGCTGATGGATCTAGACAGATTCCTGAAGACTCTTGAAGATTTTCCTGTTACCTCAGCAGGCAATTCTGTTGAAGCACTGGCTGATATGTATACACACACACACACACACACACACACACACATATCTTGTTTTAACTGTATACTTTTATCTAGAATTAACTTCTATTGCATATAATTGTATACAGTTCTATTGTCTGCAAAATTGTGCTGGTCTTTTACCATATTAAATTTCCATATTGCATCAAAAGCTTAAATACACTGGTTGTCCAAAGTGTAACCCAAACCCAACTGCAAGCACTGGGGTCAAATTTCAACACTTTCTGCTCTTGCAGAGACCCCTAGCCTCTTTTTTTAAAAAATTAATTTGCATTTGCTTTTAGTAAAAAACAAAACAAAAAAAAAACAATAATTTACAATCAAAATAATACACAATCAAAGATAATGAAACAAAAGGATGAAAAAGAGAAGAAAAGAAAAAGAAAAAGAGATACAACTGATACAGAGTAAGACTCTGACCTCACAATCCTGACTGTAATGAAAAGAAAAAAAGAGGAAAATATTATTCTGCCATTACAGATCCAACTAAATAATCCTAGTAAAGTTACTAATAACCATAGCCACAGATTCTTACCTTTTTAGATTCTTATTGCACAAAAAAAATCATAAATCAAATCTTTCTTAAATTCACATATCTGTTAGAATCCACATTAATTTGGTCATTTGAGCTAGCTCAACAAACTTAACAAACTGTTCTTCCATTGTCAGTGCTTCAGTCCATTTCCAAGTTTGAGCAAACAATATTCTTGCTGCTGCTATATGCATCTGAGGAAGCAGACTGAAGGCTATGAAAGGTCATGCTGTCAACTTCTTTATTTCAATTAATCTCAAAGGTGCTACAAGATCTCTCTACATACTGATTATACAGACTGAGTGACACAGCTAGATCTTTGAATTCTTGTTGCTGTTGTCATATATTGAAGTGACTCATGTTTATTATCCAGGTCTTTAGCCATAATGCCCAAAAGAAACATTCCTGACAACATTACAAAATCTACCTTTAGAAATTTTTGAATTAACATATAAATCCTAGAACAGTAGTGTTTGGCCTGCTTACAAGCCCACCACATATGAAAAAGGAGCTGTCTTTATCCTGATATCCTCAATATTGCTTTGAAATAGACCACAAGAAACCCCTGCTCTTGATGAGTCTTCTTACTTCTGAGAGAAGCCCAATGTTTCTTGGCCCAGAAATATTCACTTTGGTGACAGGAATCCTCCTTCTCAGGCTGGGTTATCATTTAACTTCCTCCTCTGGCTTTATGGACAAGGCATGTTTTTTAAGTGGCTCCAGGACAAATGTTGCTGATGAGCCTGGTCTATCATCTCCAAGTAGGTTTCTATGGGTACTGCTAGAGTTGTGGGAGCTCATGAGGGTTTCAGGCTCAGATTTTTTCTTCTTCTTCCAATAATGACATCTCTGGCCCTAAGACACCTATGATGGAGTAGGGGTGGGGTGTGTGTCTGTTTTAATAGTAAAAGTGAAACTTATGAGAGGGACTCTGGGCTCTTCCCCATTTTGCTTCCCAGGGCTCTCTCAGGACAGACATTTCCTGACAGCAAAGATTCACTATTAGAAAGGAGACAACTATCTGTTGCAAAGTTCTGAGGGAAGGTAATGCTCAATGCCACTTTTCCATCCCTTCCCTCCCCCCATCTACATTAACTAGTAAGACCCACCCGTTACACTTTACAGGTCAATGGGACAAACCTGTATAAAAAGAAATCTATGTCTACATCCATCTTTATTATTGCTCTGCCTTCTCACATAAGTGAACAGGCAAACTGCACAATTACAACATCAGCAACTGAAGTTTATACAGAAGTCAAACCAATTTTAGTTTAAGCTAAAGTGTTCTCTGAAGCAAAAAAGATAAATCTCTAATTAACACTTGGCTAAAGCTGTTTCAAAACAAAAAGAAAGAAAGAAAAGAAAGAAAAGAAACATTTGTCAGCTTCTGGCAAATTAATTAATCCTGAAGGGAATGATCTTATATTCTCACCATTCTTTCCTTGTCTTTCTTCTTTGGCAAAGACCTAGGTCCTTTTTGAATGACAGTGCATTTTAATTGCCAGCTACTAATGATATACATTTAGAGTAATGCAGTGACCTTCTTGGCTTGATGAAACTATTCTATAAGACATATTTTCTTAAGAAAGATTTACTAATAAGCTGTAAAGAGAAAAGTTACTACAAAAATGTTGGTTTATTGGATTTAATTTCTGATACAGAAAATATTTATTTAGGAACTATAAAAAAATTAATAACTGAATGGATAAAATTTGATTGGAGAGTGATTCTCAAATGTCTGCATCACTTGGTTTTTTGATACTTGTACTTAATCATTGTACACCTGATGATAGTCAGCTAAATATATGATCTAACATAATTTCAAAGCATTGTGTTTCAAATAAAATGGAGAAGTTTGATCTGTAGTGCTCTACAATAATTTCCAACTCACACATGCAGGCTACAGTTCTAAAAAAAAAATTCTAGTCAGAACTTATTCTTACTGTATATATATTGTACAGTAAGATGATGACAACAATGATGACAATGATGATGGTGATTATTTATACCCTTCCTTTTTCCTGGGATGTGATCTAGAATGGCTTACAAAAGTTTTTAAAAAGATTAAATTAAAATCTTATTTTACAAAAGCAAAAAATAAAGAATTAAATAACAATATTATTGTAAAATGGTTAAAAAATTAAAAACAAATTTAAAATCTAATTACTAATAAAAGATTTTTAAAAATAAAATTCAGCACACCACTTCACACACACTACTGCAATATAATTTAAATTCAAAGGTCAATCTGAAAGAGAACAGGGAGGGGGGCAACTGGATTTCCCACAGAAGAGTGTTCCACAGCCTGGAAACAGCCATGAAGAAGGGTCTTTTCTGTGTCCTCATCAAATTTTCCTGTGAAGGTGGTGGGACCAAGAGAAAGATCTCCCATGGTAATTGTAAAGATTGTACTGGCTTATATAACGAGATACAGTTTTTCAGGTAATATTGCCCCAAGCTGTATAAGACTTTAAAGGTCAAAACTAGTACTTTGAATTGTGTCCAGAAAGAAACTGGCAGCTAGTAAAGTTGTTTCAAGGGGGGATCCACATGATCAATGTGATTGACCCCAGTTTTACTAGCTGTCCAACAAGAGAGATCTTCTCAAGATCCCACCTCCATTCTCTTATAAGGCACTGGGCTACTAGTGTAATGTTTCACCTCTTAGCACCAAACATCTCTCACCCCATACTTTCCATAGTTGCCTGCTTCATTCCAAACTCAAGTTAGGGCCTCTGTAGACGGGCCCTTTGTGGCGTGTTGGAGGTGGGGAAGGGGAGGGGCAGCTGCACGCCAGTCACCCCAATCCCTCCCCAAAGATGCCCTGATGTCACATGCCATTACGCATGACACATGGCATCAGGATGTCCTCCCAGCACAGCGTCTTCACACGCTGCACTGGAAGAAGCTGAGAAGAGCCATGCGCCAGCTCTTGGGGTGGCCTTTTGGCACCTCTAATAGGAGCGGCATTTTGCTGCTCTTTTAAAGGCAGCAAATGGGAGATTCAGGGCTGCTGTCTGTGGTAGCAGTGGTCCTGATCCTCTGCTTCCTGGGGCCGCCCAGGGCCGCCCATCTGCATCCCCCCTTTGAATCAAATGACCGTCAATAACCTCTTCAAATTCTTACTGCAGTTCTTTAGGTGATCTGACACTAACAGGGAAGTCCAGCAAATGTCTGCAGAGGTGAGAAGGTCAATAAATAGGTTCAATTAAATTATACAATCCTTCCACACTACCATTGCGATTGGGGAATGTTCGTGAGATTCTCAAATTTCATTCTAGATCCTGTAATGTACAACAGCTAGCTCCCCTTCCCTCCCTCCACATCACACCACTCTAGTCTTTCCCTTATATAAATAGAATTGGAATCACAGTGACTGATTTTCTATGTTTGGGTTTTTTGTTTGTTTAATTGTTTTGACATCTAGATCTCTATGGTCCAAAGCAGATGGGTGGCAAGGAGTGCTCTAGCCATGATCGAGCCATGATCAGCCCAGGACCACAGTGACTGCATGGCTTGCTCTCAAAGTGGGCTGTTGCCATGGTCCCAAATAGGCCACCAACAGGACCAGATTATATCCGTTCCTTTTTCTGGCAGCTTCTGGCTGTTTGGGGTGTGTGAATCATCTGAACGTCACACCCTCAAAATGGCCAGAAGCTGCTTCTTTTGACCTGTCTGTTTTGGGCCTTAATCAATCTTAATCTTGTTAGTCTGTATTTTTCTGCTCCAGAACTAAACTAAAAGAATTTTATTTAATGTAGAACTGGCCCATATTAGTTTGAATTGGCCCCCTTTACTGTGGGATTCAACTAAAGTTGCTGCACTGCTCTAAATAAAAAGCTAGTAACATTTTTTTCTGCATCAAAAATTATGGGTTTTGTGCAAAAAAAATGTGCAGATTTTCACAAACTAGTCCCAAACTACAAATTTTTGAAGACTTTCTCATAGCAGGAAGAAAAAATGCTAAAATCAGTTGTTTCTCCCTTCAATAAGAAAATTAGCAACAAATTACATCCATAGTTGCTGCTGTGCGAGCCACTGAACCCACTCATGCTTTTATTGCCACTCCTCTCACAGCTGCCTTGAGTTATATGAGAGCTCACCCAGTGCCAAACCTGTGAAGGTATATGGGTCCAGCATAGGAAACATCCTGCATAAATCACGTATGAGAGGAGGATTAAAATCAAGAATGGAGTCACCATCAATCAGCAGCAGACCTACCAACCACTCTTTTTCCAAGATGAGAGCTCATTAAGGGGGGAAGCAGATGGGCGGCCGTGGGCCACCCCGGGAACCTGCGCCATGGGACCGAGGTATTCCCACATCTCGGCCCCGCGGCGCAGCTTTGCCGCCCCTGGAAGGAGCACTAAATTGGCACTCCTTCCATAAATCGCCGAAGGTGTGCCGCAAAAGGCTGCCGGTGCACCTTCGTCGACTCTTCCGCTGCAGTGTGTATGGACGTTGCAGCGGGAGGTCCTCCTTGGAGCGCCGGCTGTGCGGAGGGCCGGCTGCTCCAAGGATGACCTGGGGAAGGGGTTGGGGCGCCCACCGTGAGGCTGCCCCTCCCCTTCCCTGCCCCCAAAATGGCTCTTTAAGCCGTCTGCTTCCCCCCTAAGTCCAAGATGGAAAATTAGTTAAATGCATCACTGCTGGTTGGGACTGTAAATTCCTCAACATGTGGAGTCTATGCTGTTTTTTTAAAAAATGTGATAAATGTGGACACATAACTTGTTTGGGTTTTTTTTAATGGAATTGAACAGTAAAGTCATGATTTCACTATGTTCTCTGTTACACACTGAAGTGGTTTAATTTCTTTCTCTGCCCATAACTTGTAGCTATTTTGGAGGCTGAACTGGAACCATCCCCTCACTGCCCAATAAATTCAATCTATTACCTTTACTTATTGTCTTGATGTATCTAGAGTTAGCATTGGCCTGTTTGATAACTGCTATTGAGAACACAAATTCTATCACTTCTCAAGAGTCTCACAGCAGTTCCACAAAGCACCTGCACAAAGTCAAGGGCTTTTACTGTGATATATGCACAGCAGGGGGATTTTTGCAAGAGTACATTTGTGTACATATCACATAAGTAGGATGCTTTCTACACCTGGTTATTTACTTTCTCTAAATATACAGCAAAAACTGCTGTCAATCACATCTCACTGCAAAAAGAAAAAAGAAAAAGGAGGGAGGGCAATTGCCTTATTGTTTAATATATAATTTTATTTTTGGGGGGCTAGGATTTCTAGAGCTTTTTCCTGCAATACCTATACTCTGAGAATTCATAATAGAACACAAAGCAAAGAAAATCACTAGGCCTCCAAGTGCAGTATGACTGAAGGTGTAAGCAGGCCCATATCAGAGATCATCAGTCAACATAGAAATAGCATACCATCATCCCCTATGACAATTGCATTCTCTCTCAACACAAAAAATGCCTAATTTTAACACAGTGGTTAACAGGCAAATTGAACAACTACCAGTTGCAATAACAGTCAAGATAGTATTACAAAGTATTGCTGAAAATGGGGGGAGAGAGGTAGAGCTAAGCTTTAATTTCTTAGAAGAGATTTTGCTTGCTGAAAATTCTGCAAAGTGGTACACTTATATATCATTAAACATTAAAGCCAGAATCATTCATTCCATAATATTTCCAGTTCCTATTCATGGGCTGGGAAACTAGACAGTAAAGAAAGGTGACAGGAAGATAATCAACTCTTTGAAATGCAGTGCTAGAGGAGAGATCTATGGTACCATGCCAAGAAGACAAATGAATGGGTCCTAGATCAAATGAAGCCTGAATTCACCCTAAAAGGCAAAATTGCTAAACTGAGACTAAACTGAGACAATGGGCCTTTACAGACTGCCAGAAATAATGCAGCTTGAGACCACTTTAACTGCCTAGCTCAGTGCTAGGGAATCATGGGAATTGTACTTTATTGTGGCCCCAGAGCTCTCTGACAGAGAAGGCTCAGGGGGGTTGCAGACTGCCAGAAATAGTGTGAATTCAGTCCACTTTTAGGGTTAGGGTTAGAGTTAGGGAACCATGGGAACTGTATTTTATTGTGGCATCAGAGTTGTCTGATAGAGAAGGCTCAATGTCTCAGAAAAATAACAGTTCCCATGATTCCCTAGCACTAACCCTAACCCTAAAAGTGGACTGAATTCACACTATTTCTGGCAGTCTGCAACCCCCCTCAGTCTCTCAGAAAAAAACTACAATTCCCATGATTCCCTAGCACTGAGCCAGGGCAGTTAAAGTGGTCTCAAGCTGCATTATTTCTGGCATTCTATAAAGGCTCAACATGTCTCACTGGAAAAGACAATAACATTTGGAAAGATGGAATGCAGCAGGAAAAGAGAAGGGCCACAATGCAGGTGGATAGAGTCAATCAAGGAAGCCATGGCCCAGAGTTTGCAACACCTGAGCAGGGCTGATGATAACACAGTTTCTTGGAGGTCTCTCATTCATGGGGTTGCTGTAAGCCTAATCTTACTTGCAAACTCTTACTTATGCAGCCCTCTGAATGCTGTTGGATTGCAGCTCCCAGCAGCCAGTGGCAAAGAATGCTAGGTACAACAGTCCATCAACTGGAGGACCACATGATTCGCTCCCCTGTACAAGGATAAGTCCCCCTGAAGCCAGGGAAGTGCACTTCTGAATAAACCAGTGTGAAATTTTAAAAAAGCTTCACAATACCACTTCTAGCAGATAATCTGTTGTGCATTTTACATGCAGTGAGAAGGTCACTGTTATGAAGAGAATGTGTTCCCTTACTTTTTTGAGTGATTCCCAATCTCCTTGCCTCAGAAATTTGCCTAATAAGGTGATCATCAAAGTCAAAAACAGGTTACAAGCATACACTAATCTTGCTTGCTTCCTCTTGAAAATATCAGTTGCAGGGGAAGGAGGAGGCATCACAAATAGAAAACACACAAAGACAAACATTTAGAAGGAAAAGCCACAACATATTAAGTACAGCTGACAGGTGAGGTTGGCCCAAAGGTTGGGTCCTGATCTAGCATCAACCAACCCGACTGTTGATTGATGATTCCCATTGCCCAGTCACAGCTGGACCCCAGGATGACAAAAGGGGGTAACTGGACATTTTCATATTTGCATTTCTGCCCTTTGTCATTGGGGGACACTGATAAAGAGTTGCCCCCACAATGGCAACTCCTCCTCGATCCCAGCACCCCCAGGTCTCTGTGGGACTCCCAATATCAGTGCTCTGTAGCACAGATAGCCATGCCCACCAGATCCACAACCCATGCTACCACCACAAAATACTGCCCCTCCAACTGGGGCCCACTTTCTGCTAACCCCTAATTGAAAGCTGTACAACACCCCCAAACTGAGAACCCACACCTGTTGTCCTCAAGGTTATACAGTGCAGGAGTCCAAACTCAGTCAGACATAGCCAGTAAATGATCTAGACTTCCATCTGCCCAACCATTTTACAGTATCAACATGAAGACAACATCCTTCCATAGTTGTAGCAGCCCCAATGCAGAAGGAATGTCCTCCAAACTCCTCTGCTGGCAGCCAATGTGCAGCAAGGCCAGTCTGAGCACCATCACCAGTTGGAGTGAGTGGAGTTCTGTCCTCATGGAGAAGAAGAGGCATTTGATTGGAAAGTGGGATGCAAGGTCTGTGCAGGGCAGAGCCAGCAGCTGTGAAGCCATTAAAGCATTATGGTGGACCCCTTTACTAACTGGTCACACTTGGATCTGCGAAAAACTAATAACACAACATTTCCAACAAAAGACACATCTTCCTGCCTTTGTGTCCTCCCAGCCCAATCATTCCTGGAAGAGGGGACCATCTCACGCACCTGGAGGGCCCTCAAAAAGGCAATTACAATGGCAGCCCAGAAAAGGCAGGCCACCATTCTGGAAAGTCATACCCCTTTAAATGGTGAGAGAGCCTAGAAAGGAGTTTGAAACACATGGGTCTCCTCCTATCCACCTGTCTAAGGGATGTCCTCAATGGCCCTCCTGATGAGAAAGGACTTACAAGGGTCCTGAAAGCATGTGGTCTTAGAAAAGAAAGAAATGCCAGCTAAGTGAACAGACATGGTGCATGGAGCAAATCCTCCCTCCCCTAAAAAAGTGAGGATCTGTAGGATGGTGCAGGAACACGCCAGCCTACTAGCCCAGTGGTCCATCACCCTGCATAATGAGAAAAACTTGGTAACAGCCATCCTGTAAGCTCTAAGGGTGGCAGGAGCCAGTGAAGACAGAACCCCCTGAATCACAGCATGCTTCCAAGATCCACAGCTCCTCTGGGAAAGGCGTGGGCGAGGGGTCTGCACACACACACAAAAATGGAATTAGGCCTCCTGAGAATGAGAAATAGAATCTGCAATGTTATTCTTAAGGCCTGGAACAAAAAGGGCCTTGAAAGTGACGTTGTTGCAGATGCACAACAAAATGAAATGGCGAACCAGGTGCATGACCCACTCAGACTTGGAAGATTGGCAGTTGAGAATGCTAAATACAGCCTGGTTATTGCACTAGGAACAAACAACCTTGTTTTTTAAGGACTCACCCCAAATGTGAACTGCCACCAGGATGGGGAAGAACTCGAGGAATGTGAGGTCCTGGAGGATCCCACTGTGCACCCAGTAGGCAGGCCAGTATTGGGCACCCCAGTGGCCCTGGAAAAAAATTACGAAGCCCAAACTCCCAGCAGCTTCCGAGTAGACTTGGAGGCCCTGTCCCATATACTAACCTTGCTTGCTTCCTCTTGAAAATATCAGTTTTGCTACAGTGCTTGATGACTTTTTTAAAAATATATATTTTTATTAAATATCATATTAAGTTTATAAAATATAACAAATAAACAAACAAAAAACCAACAAACACCCAGATAAACATTGCACAACAAATATAACACAATTATGCTAAATAAAATTAACTAAAAACAAATGTCTAAGTTTCTAAATCATGAATTATATTTGTCTATACTATTGACTTTAGATTCTATATTTACAATTATTCACATCTCATATTCATGTTATTATTTTCTAGATTTGCACCCTTCCTAAAAGAAAAGAAGTAGTTCAATATTTCTTATATTTGATTCTTGTCCAGTTTCTTTCTTTTTAGTTTTTAGTTTTCCCTTTTATTTTTGTTTCAGTTTAGCTTGTATTTTTTATGGTACTCCCATCCATTCTTGATTAAATCTTTCTATTCAACTTGTCTATCTAGTCTAGTACTTTCTACTTTTGTTGTTAACTGCCTTGGCGTTGATCTTGACCCATGGCAACCCTATGGATGAAACATCTCCAGGCCCCCTCTATCCTCTACTGCTCTACCCAGATCCTACAAACTCATATTCATGGTCTCTTTAATAAAGTTCATCCATCTAGCAAGTAGCCTTCCTCTTTCTACTTCATCTTTCCCAGTATTATTGTGTTTTCCAGTGATTCATGCCTTCTCATGATGTGTACAAATTATGACAGTCTAGGCTGTCCATGGAATCCTCAGCACTCTTCTTCAGCACCACATCTCAAATGAGTTGATTTGCCTTCTATCTTCTTTCTTGACTGTCCAGCTCTCACATCCATACATGGTAATAGGGAATACAATGGCTTGTATGGTTCTGACTTTTGTGCTGAGTTGTAAGAATTACCTGTCATTTTAAACTTATGGTTTTAGTTAGTATTGTATTTATTCTTTTAAAGGGGGGTTAATTGTTATTTATTGTTATTAGTATTAATGCAGGGTATGTGGTTTTGGACTTGACTTATTTTATGGGAGCCGCCTTATTGCATTGGCAGAAGGCGGGATATAAAAATGAAGTTATTATAGGTCTTGTCATCTTGGCTTCTAGGGATATCTCTGGCTTGATCTATTCTAGGGCCCATTTGTTTGTCCTTTTGGCTGTCCATGGAATCCTCAGCACTCTTTTCCAGCACCACATCTCAAATGAGTTGATTTTCTTCCTATCTTCTTTCTTGACTGTCCAGATCTCACATCCATACATGGTAATAGGGAATACAATGTCTTGTATGATTCTGACTTTCGTGCTGAGTTGTATGTCTTTGCATTTTAGGATATTTTCAAGTTTTTTCATAGCTGCCCTCCCCATTCTTAATCTTGACTGTAGTCCCCATTCTGATCAATGTTTGATCCCAGATATTAGACTTCTTTTACTATTTCTATTTCCTCATTGTCTAGTTTGAATGTGTATAAGTTCTCTGTGATCATTATTTTTGTTTTCCTTATGTTCAACAGTAAGCTTGCCTTTGTGCTTTCTTCTTTGATCTTCCACAGTAGGTGTTCTAAGTCTATAAGGTTCTCTGCTAGTCTTATGGTGTCAGCATATCTCAGATTGTTGATATTTCTTCCTCCCATTTTCACTCCTCCCTCTTCCATGTCCAAGCCTGCTTTCCTTACAATATGTTCTACATATAAGTTGAAGGTAGAGTGATAGGATTCAGCCTTGTCTTACTCCTTTGCCAATTGGGAAGCATTCTATTTCTCCGTGTTCTGTCCTGATAATAGCCTCTTGTCCTGAGTACAGATTCCTCATTAGGACTATCAGATGTGTTGGCACTCCCATGTCTTAAAGAGCATTCCATAGCCTTTCATGATCTATGCAGTCAATGGCTTTGCTGTAGTCTATAAGCACATGCTGATTTTATTTTGGAACTCCTTTCTATGCTCCATTAGCCATCATATATTTGCAATGTGATCCCTGGTGCCTCTTACTTGGACTTTTGGGATTTCTCTCTCCATGTATGGTTGGAGCCTATGTTGCAGAATTTTGAGCATGATTTTGCTTGCATGGGAATTATGGTATCCTGCTTTTGCAATACCTTTTCTTAGTATGACAGCCACCCCATTTCTTTTCGTCTTTTCATTCCCTGACTAGAACACTGTAGTTGCCTGATTCAAAGTGGCCCATTCCTGTCCATTTTAACTCAGTCACCCCCATTACTGCTATGCTCATGCATTGCATTTCCATTTCCACTATGTCTAGCTTCCCTTGGCTCATGCTTCTCACATTCCATGTCCCTAATTTATGTGTACTGATGCTTCTGATGGGGATTGTCTTTCTGAGAGTGTTTCCTGCTTGCTTCGCAATTTTTTACTGCCCTTAGCTGCTCTTTCAAGTGTGTTTCTATCTATCTCTCTGTTAGTGCTCTTGTCCTGCCTATGTGACACTTTCAATGTCTCCTCATAGGGTTTTCTAGGTAGGTAGTTACACAAGGAAGACAACCTACACCTCCCTGTGCACAGTGTTAACAAGTGTTAGCTATGATGTCACTGCTGTTCTTCACTTTAGTCACACCCACCACTACTGCTGCTGCCCAGTGACTGTTTTCCTATGTCATTCTCCCTCCCTTCATTATTGTTGAATTGATCGTTTCCCTGCCCTTCTCCTCCCTCCTCCCTCCTTTTCCTTTCCCCACTCATGTCCTTCTTTGATTTAGTTTCTCATCTGCCTTCTGGCCCTTGTTTTATTTTCCTTGTCTGTACTCTGTTTTCTACTCTCCTCTCTCTGGAAGGCAGGAGGGCTGAGATTCACTCACATGGCTGGTTTTTCCCTTCCTCTTTCTCCCTACTTTTTCTCCTCTCTTCTCTCTGGAAAGTGGAGGCAGTCTGAGATGGTCTGTGCCAGGGCTGAGATGGGTTTGTGTGGCTGGGAAGGGATTGGATGGAGTCTTTTCCCACCTCTCCTTGCTGCTTCCTAAGGCTCCTTCAGGATGGGAGAGGGGATACCATAATTAAATACCAATTAATTAATTAATTATTTTTTTAACTTTTACAAACTTTATTAAAACATCAAACATACATCAGACATATAAAGACATACAGCACACAAAACAAAAACAACCAAAACACCTTAAATTTACATAAACCATGCTTACGAAAAATACATATTTCTTCAAATATATAATTACAGTTGACTTCCTGAGTGTCCACAACTTACTTCTTCAAATGAAAAAGAAAAAGAAAAAAAAAAAAAAGAAAAACTACATCCTCAAAGCATTTCATTAGAAGCCTAACCCCCATAATAGAATCACACAACTTCAGGCCTTACAAAACCAATCAAGTGAAAAGGACCCTGAAAAAGATATTTTAAACGATCATACTATGAAAACTAATACTAAAATTCTAATATTTTCTTTACTAATTCTTTATAGTCACTTTTTTCCAATACACAAATTAAAGGCTCCCAAGTTTTTTTCTGGTTCTCCCAAGATTCTCCTCTCAGGAGTAAAGTCAACTTAACCGCTGCAATACAGTCAATCAGTTTAAACAACCAATCTTTAACAGAGGGCTGGACCTTACTTTTCCAATTTGCAGCATACACCATTCTTGCTGTGGTTGTGATATAGAATAATAATTTCCCGTACTTGCTTTCGAGCTTCAAGTTCGAGTACATCCCCAGCAGGTACAACTTGGGATCTATTTGGGTCTTTATAGGGACAATTTTAACTACCAATTGGTGTATATCCGTCCAATATCTCTTTGCCATAACACACTCCCACCACATATGGATGAAGCTACCTACTTTCTCCTGGCACTTCCAACAGGTTTTACTTAAGCCCTTATTCATTCTGGCTAGCTTCATTAGGGTTAAATACCACTGGTTCTGCATTTTATGGAAGTTCTCCCTAAGGTCGTAGCTTAAAGTGTACTTTAGCCTGCACTTCCAAGATGTTTCCCATTGTTCTAGAGGGATGGATTGCTTCAAATCTATGGCCCATTTGATCATATTTTCTTTGATTACTTCCTCCTCTAAATCAAATTTCAGCAGCAAATCGTAAAACCGGGATATTCTGGCCTGGCTCTTGTCTACCAAATTTTTTTCAAATTCTTTCTCCCAGTATCCAATACCTTTACCATTTATGTCTTTGTTAAACCTATCTCTGAGTTGCCAGTATAAAAACCAACTACACACAAAGCCTTTTCCCAACAAATCGTCTTGGGACAGAAGTACCCTTTTACCTGATTGCATGTCTATTTTAGTTAGATCTTCATACATGATCCATTTGCCCCTGTCTAACCTTTCCCTACTAAAGAGGGCTTCATTTGTAGAGGCCCATAACGGTACCTTTTGACCTAAACGATCTTTATACTTTGCCCAAACATGATATAGGGCTTCCCTGATGAAATAGTTACCACAATCTTTATTAACCTTTATCTTCTCATAAAATAAATAGGCATGAAAGCTGAATCTTAATTCATGCCTTTCTAAAGTAATGGCATCATTGTATCTTAACTGGAACCAATCCAACATCCACATAAAACAATATGCCTCATAGTAGATTCTTAGATTGGGCATAGACAGACCGCCTCTTTCAATTTTATCTTGCAGGATCTTCAGTCGGTCCCTCGGTCTTTTCCCACTCCACAGAATTTGGATAACTCCTGATGCCAAATTTTGAAAGGCGTCTCATTTTTGATGATTGGGAGGTTTTGGAATAAAAAAAGAATCTTAGGTAGTACACACATCTTTATGGTTGAGATTTTTCCTAACCAGAATAATTTTAAACCTTTCCACTTCTCCAGATCTTTTTTCATCTCCCGCCATTTTCTCATATAATTGTTCTTAAATAAATCCACATTTCTCGTTGTAATGGATATGCCTAAATATTTGGTCTCTTTCTTAATCTGAAATCCTGTGTCCCTCTTAATATCATTTTGCTCAGCCTCAGAAAGGTTCATTGTTAATACAGCATTCTTGTTTTTATTAACTTGCAAGCCTGATGTTTGAGCAAATAGGTCTAGTTCTTTCATTAATTCCCCCATGCTACTAGGACTGGTAATGGACATAACCACATCATCAGCATAGGCTCTAAGTTTCATATGGGTTCCTTTTATTCTAATGCCTTCAATACCTGCATTATTCCTGATGTTGTTGTTTAATACCTCTAATGCAATCAAAAACAGCAGAGGCAAAAGGGGGCAACCCTGCCGAGTACCTTTCTGGATCTTGAGCTCTTTTAATACCAATTAATTATTGAAGGTACATCATATTTTTTCCACCTACTAGCAAGTAATGTCCTTGCTGCCATTAACATGTAAAAGATTATCTTCCCATATTCTTTTTCTTTATTTATTATTCCCAGAAGATATACTTTAGGTTCTATTTTGAATTTCAATTGAAGGATATCCTTTATTCCCTTATGGATTTGGAACCAGAATCTCTTTATTATTGGGCAAACCCACCACATATGGAAGAGTGTTCCCTTCTCCTTCTTGCACTTCCCACAGTTGTTATTCTTTTTCTTTTTAGCCAGTCTGTCCAGAGTAAGATACCAATGAAATTGTATTGTATATAAAAAATCTTTCATGTTATAATTTAATGTGTATTTCCATTTTTCCCCCATATTTCCTCCCACTCCTCCATATGTATTGGGCTACCTAGATCTTGAGCCCAACAATCATATATTTCTTACTTTGTTCATCCTCTGTTTCCCATTTCAACAAAATCTTATAAATTTTCCCAACAAGATAATCTGATTCTTTAAATAAAATCTTTTCTATTTCTATTTCTTGAGTTGTTATTCCATATATTTCTGCTCTGTAGTATACCTTTCCTTAATTTTCATGTAAAGAAACCATTTACATTTGATACCCCAGTTTGTCATTCCTCTCTTGTTTTTAGTCTTAATTTATTCTTCTCTTCTATAAGTAATTCATTCTAATGTGAAGTCATAGGATTTCATGGCTGGCATCCATAGTTTTTTGTGGGTTTTTCAGGCTGTGCGGCCATGTTCTAGAAAAATTTCTTTCTGACATTTTGCCAGCATCTGTGGCTGGCATTTTCAGAGGAAACTGGAATGAAAGAGAATGGATCTATATATACTGACTTCCGGTTGTAATGGCTTCCCTATGAGAAGTCACCCAAGATGCCGCTGGGTGACTTCTCAGGCAACCCGGCAATAGATCGATCCTAAAAGAGATCCGGATCGATCAAAGTGTCTCCTTGGTATTGGAGACCCAGACGACCCACGTATCACCCTGTAAGGTTGCCTGGAATCCTCTAAGATCCAGATGGACTTGGATCCTCAGAGGTCTGAAGGCTGAGAGCACCAGGGGCAAGGGAGCATGGCCGCGCTGCAAAGAACCTTCAAGAGAAGCCCGGGACACCTACAACTTATAAATGTTTAATGCAACAGAGGTTGCAGTAAGTAAATTTTTTTTTTTTAAATAAGAAGGAAGCAGACTAACCTTGGTCATGTATACTTCTCAAAAATACCATACATAGACTATCTGCAAGAAAAAGAGATAAACAATTAACGAGATAAACAGTTTCTGATGTACGTTAAGAAGCATCTTGGAAAAACAGAGGTATAACCCCAACAACCAGAAACTATTCCCTATAACTTTGGAGGATTTGGGAGATAATTACTATTTGGAGATTAAAGTTTGGAAGGCTTGAATACTTAAATATTCATGAATACTTATGAATTACCGAAGGGAGATCTCCTCTAAATAACTATATTTCTCTTCATTCTGACTCAATGACTACATGCAGTGTAATTAAGTGGATTTAAAAAATAAAATTGGTCAGGAATTTTATAGTTAAGAAGAAGCCACCAAGAAAGGGTTCATATTTCCTACCTGGAAGCATGACATGAGGCAAGTTAAGGTGGGAAGGTAAGGCGTCCTTGAAGCAAATAAACAAAGAATATAAGAGGTGGAGCAGAGGAGTGTTGGAAAGAGTCGACGTAGTAGAAAGGAAATCTGAGAGGCAAAGGTCAGAGAGACCGGAAAGAGTAGTAATAGAGTCAGGATTAAAGAGAGTCTCCTTGCCGTGACGCCACAGCCGCCATAGAGTGGAGGAGAAAGACCAACACCAAACAAAAGACGTTATCGACACCACAGATTTGAGCGATAATCTGGAAGAGAGACATAAAGTGAGACGGAGACACAGACTGAGACGGAGTGAGACAGAACAAGAACAAGAAATAAGAAACAAGGAAAGAACGAGATTTAAAGTGGTGAGAAACTTAAAGTGGCAAAATAATTAGTGCACCTACAGAGACTTGAGGGGAAAAAAAAGGTTTGATGCTTAGAGAGATAGGAGGGTGAAATAAAGGAAACGCCAAACAGGTGGGGATAAATAAACAGAGGGAATAAAGAAAGCTTTGGAGAGCTGGCAGAACCCATAGACTTATAGAGTTATTTGGGAAATAAAACAGCAAAAGGTAAGAACCTTATGATAAATTGATTTGAATTAAAGATTAAATTGGGAAGAGTAAACATAAAATTAATTGATTAAATTTATTAATAAATAATTTGAAAATAAAATAAGGGCAATATATTTATTTACAACAACAAATAGAAATTATCTATATAGCTTAAAATTTACATAAGAAGAATATATAAGGTTCTTACCTGAGGCTGACCTTGTCAAAAAACACTTTGAGGTAGGAAAACGGGAAGTAATAACAATAATAATTTATTAAATATTTCTATTTCAGATAATTTCAAGGTGGATTATTGAAAAGTGCATATATTATAATACAAATTACTGTTGGGAAGTGAAGGGGATTTAAGAAGTTTGCAAGTTTGTAAAAAGAACACAAGAATTAAGATTGACAATGATATCAAGAAACCAAACAAAGGTTCAGAACAACTCTCAGTTACCCAGACGACCCTCACTTGAGCAGCCTAAAAGTACAGATTCCTATATATTAGATGAAATCAGGAAACTACGTTTGGAAATAAGGCGGGAAATGCAGAATTTTAAAACTGAAATCCGAGAGGAAATTAGATGTGAACTCCAAGGGATAAATCAAACAATAGAAAAAATCCCGGGTGAACTATCTAATGTAAATTGCAGAATTGACAAATTAGAAAATAAGAATGAGAGATTAACCAAAGAATTGGATGAAATAAGACAAATAAGAGATTGAGACCTGGATGAAAAAGCATTGATTGAACAAAAACTTAGGGAAAAATGTATTAAAATCCAAGGTCTCATCGAGAATAAAGATGAAAATTTGATGGAAATTTTAAATTCAAGTCTAGCTAAATTTTTGAAAATAGACTCAAAAAATTTCCACTATGAATTAGACAGAGCTTTTCGCCTTAATTCATATGTAACTAAACAAAAACATTTGCCACGAGATGTTGTGATCTATTTCGTCCGCCTTACCTCCCCACCTTATCTTGCCTCACGTCACGCTTCCAGGTAGGAAATATTAACTAGAGACCTTCTACTCAAGACATATAATGAAACACCCCTGGAAATTAACAACAGAGTGGTTCAAATTCTGAAAGATGTGCCCGTGAGAATACTGAAAAAACGTAAAGAATATGCCTTCCTAACAATGTTCCTCAGGCAACAAGGAACTCCATATAGATGGGGATCCCCTGGTGGGTTAATTTTTTGGTGGCAAAAAAGGAGAATTATATTAAGGTCAATAAATGAAGCCAAAAGATTTTGGGACAGACTAGAAAAACAAAGAGAAAATAAAGAAAGAGAAAACAAAGGTAAAGAAGAACCAAATAAAGAAAAAAGATCAGAATCCCCTATTATAGATGAGAGAAGAATCTCTGTGAGAAAGGGAGGGAAAATCATAACCCAAGAAGAGGAAAGTCAGGAAGAATCAGGAGCAATTAATTGGAGATACAGTAAGGAGAGAATATTGATAGATGAGGATCCAGATATAGACCCACCAGGAGAACAGGATAGCCAAGAGGAAGAACTTTTTAGAGATTTGAGATCAGACAACGACTGAGAAGGTGAGTCCCTTATTATTTCTAACCAATAATACCCCCAAAGTGTTTGATCAATTTATAAAGTAATATCCCAAAAAGAAGAGGGGAAAAATTAAAAAGATGAAATGGAAAAAATCAAATTGATATCTTGGAACATAAAAGGAATGAACACGCCCCAAAAAAGAATTTTTTTTCATTATGTCCAAAAACAAAGGCCTGATGTCCTATGTTTACAGGAAACACATATAAGAGCTAAAGATTCTAAATATTTAATTTGTAAGAAATTAGGTCAGGAATATATAGCAGCAGCAAAAATTTTAAAAAATGGAGTAGTACTATATATTTCAGAAAAGTTTGAAGCGAAAAAACTATTCTCAGACCACAAGGGACAATTCATTGTCGTTGAAATTAGAAATAAAGTGGAGAAAATTATAATAGTGGGTCTTTATGGACCTTTAACTAATAAAAAAGAATTCTATGGAACTTTACTAAATCATTTAGAAAATATTGATGATAATGAGAGAGTTATAATCTTAGGGGACTGGAATGGTGTAATTGATCCTCTAGTTGATAGAACTTCTCATAAAAAGATTAAACCATTACAAGGTAAATTACCACAAAGTTATTTTGAACTACAGGAAAGATTGATGTTAAAGGATGCTTGGAGAGTAATCCATGGAAATAGCAGAGATTATACTTTTTTCTCATATCCCCACAATTCATGGTCCAGAATAGACATGATTCTTTGGTCTTCAAACTTGACTAGAAGAATTCATAAAATAGACAATCTACCAGCTATCTGGTCAGATCACAATCCGGTGATGATGGTAATAAAAAATGGAACTAGAGAATTTAATTGGAAATTTGATGTTAAATTGTTGAAAAATGACCAGATGATTAAAGAAACTGAGAAAAACCTAGAATGGTTTTTTCAGGAAAATTTGAATAAAGAAAAACACCTGTGGATATAGTGTGGGATGCGGGGAAAGCATATATGAGAGGCTTCTTCATTAAGATAAGCATCGAATTAAAAAGACAAAGAGAAAACCAAATGGAAAATTTGAAAAAGGAAATTAAAATTAAAGAAAGTGAACTGAAAGAAAAAACAAATAATAAAAAATTACAAATAGAATTACAGAAATTGCAGAAACAAATGTCTATACTGTTAACAGAAGAATTGCAGAAAAAATTAAAATATATACATCAAAGGAACTTTGAATGTGCCAATAAACCCGGAAAGTTTTTAGCTTACCAATTAAAAAAGGCATGAGAAAAAAGAATTATCTCTTTATTAAAAGAGGGACAAAACAGTTTGTCTACTCAAGAACAAAATAAAAGGATAATGTTTGAATATTTTTCAAATGTATATAAAGCAAACAATAGAAATTCGGAAGTATTTAATAAATTTTTACAACAACAGGATATAATTTAAATGACAGAAAAACATATAAATTACCTTAATAAAAATATAGAATATCAAGAACTTATGGAAACAATAGCGGAGTTAAAAATTGGAAAAGCTGCGGGTCCAGATGGATTTAATGCAGAATATTATAAAAATTTAAGGAACAATTGATGAACCCCTTACTAATGACATTAAATAAAATAAGGGAAGGCTCTATTCCTCAGATGTGGAAAGACGAAAAATTTCTTTCTGACATTTCGCCAGCATCTGTGGCTGGCATTTTCAGAGAAAACTGGAATGAAAGAGAATGGGTCTATATATATTGTGAGAACCTGGGTAGGGAGGAGTGGTTCCCAGGTGAACTGTGTGTTGTTCTGTGTTGAATAGTTATTGTTCTGTTATTAATGGCATGGCTCGAGGGTAGGAGGAAATGCACTCAAGGTTATTGTCTGCTAATCCCATGTAAACTGTGTATTGTTCTGTGTTGAATAGCTATGTTCTGTTGTTAATGGCATCTCTTCCAGGTGAGGATATGCAATCAAGGAGATTGTCTGCTATTGTCTGCTGGGAAAGCCCCTGACCCTGGTTGGTTTCCCATTTGCATTTGCATTTGCTGAGTGCTGATTTTCTTATTTTGTAGGACTAGTAACCATATCTTGTTTACCTTAAGGGTTTCTTCTTTCCTGTTGAAGTTATCCAAGTGTTTGTGGATTTCGATGGCTTCCCTGTGCATTCTGACCTGATAGTTGTTGGCATGGTCCAGAATTTCAATGTTTTCAAACAGCATTTTATGCCCAGGATGGTTTATAATGTGTTCTGCTACTGCTGATTTTTCTGGCTGGCCCAGTCTGCAGTGTCTCTCATGTTCCTTGACTCGTGTTTGTACACTGCATTTGGTGGTCCCTATGTAGACTTGTCCACAGCTGCATGGTATGCACAGCCGCAGGAGTTTACCGCATACCACGCAGCTGCAGACAAGTCTACATAGGGACCACCAAACGCAGTGTACAAACACAAGTCAAGGAGTCAAAGAACACGACATACTTTTCGGAATGTTTCTGTTTATCTTATTTTTGTATTTTCCCCATATTCTCCACAGAGATCTCCTTATATAATGATATTTAAAATCACTGTTTACTTTCACTTTACCATAATATAGGGATCCATGCCAACCGTAAACATTATCTATTCTGTCCAAATATAATAATCTTCTATTATCTAATCTGAGCCATTCCTTCAGTCACTCTAAAACACATGCATCGTAATACAATTTTATATTAGGTAAACTTAGTCCTCCCTTGGTAATATCATCTTGAAGATCTTTTTCTTTGATTCTTGGTTTTCCTCTGGCCCAGATGAAATTTGTGATGCTTTGTCACCAATTTTTGAAAGGAATGTAATTTACTATTATGGTAATAGCTTGAAATAAGAAAAGCAATTTTGGTAATACATGTATTTTTATTACTGATATGTGTCCGAGTAAAGACAAGTGTAATTTGTTCCACTTCTCTAGATTCCTGTTAATCTTTTCCCATGTTTCTTCATAATTATTTTTAAATAAGTTTGAGTTTTTGGTTGTAATTGTCACTTTGAGATACCTTACTTTAGTTTCTATTGTGAAACCTGATCTTAATGTAAACAGCTCTTTTTCTTTGTGTGTCATATTCAAAGTCAGCACTTTTGTCTTGTCTTTTTTTATTTTGAACCCTGAATGAAACCTGTATTCTTTTAATTAATCTAATAGCTGTTGTATAGTTTCTAAGGCTTCAGATAAAGAGATGACCATGTCATCAGCATAAACTCTCAATTTAGTTTCATAGCTTTTTATTTTGATCCCTAAGATTTCTTTATCAGCTCTAATGGTGTTACACAAAATTTCTAGAGTTAAAATAAATAGGCGCATAGATAAGGGACAGCCTTGGCATGTACCTCTTTGTATTTTGCCACATTTTGTTCTTTCTCCATTAATTACCACTTGTGCTTTTTGTTTTTATACAACACCAAAATCCAATTGTAAAAGCTTCCTTCCCCTGCTGTTCTTGAGATAATGGCTAACTTAAATCTCCATCGTATGTTGTCAAAAGCTTTCTCCACATCAAGAAAAATCAACTTGCTTATCTGATTTTCTCTAGAAATATTCAATGACATCAATTAAGTTTCTTTTATAAGCCTATTTGGCAGAAGACCTCTTTGATCTGGGTGGATCCATATTCTTTTAAATTCTTTTTTGCTAAAATATTTGTCAGGATTTTATAATCAGCATTCAGGAGTGAGATGGGTGTGTAACATCCCATCTCTAATAGGTCTTTACCCTCCTTTAACATTAAAGCAATATTGGCTGATTTCCAAGAGTCTGGGATCCTCTATTCCTTAATATTATTCAGTAATATTTGTAATTCTGGTGTCACTATTTCTGTTAAGCTGTTATAATATATTGCACCAAGACCATCATGCCCTGGTGCAGTAGCTGATTTCATTTCTTTAATTTTCTCCAGTATCTCCATTACTGTTATTTCTCGATTCAATTGTTTCCTTTCTTCCACCTTAAATTCTGAGATTTTCTGTTTGTTCAGGTATTCTGTTTGTTGATCTGCCAGTGTTGCCATTTCTTTAAAGATTTTGTTGAATTATTCTTGAAAGCATTCTTTGACTTCTTTTTGTTTAGTAACTATCTTTCCCTTATCTCTTATCTTTGAAATTCATCTTTTCTTTTTCTTTCTTTTTAATCTTATAGCCAGCCATCTGCTTGGCTTATATGCGAATTCAAATTGTTTCTGTTTTATATATTTCTTCTTTTTCTCAACTTCTTCTACTAATAAGAGAGAGGTTTGTTTTTGTAATATTTTTAATTCTGATGTTATTTTTTTATTTCCAAGTTTCCTTTTCAGCTGATTTTCTACCTGTTTTATATCTGATTGTAGTTTCATCAGCTTCTCCTCTCTTTTTCTTTTTTCTCTCATAGCTTTGTTTAATGAAGAAACCGTTCATTACAACTTTACTGGTTTCCCATGCTTTCTTCCAAAAAAATTGTAAGGTATCTTTTGCTTTTAGAAATATTTTTGCATCCCTTAATAATGTGTCATCTAATATCCAACAAAAATCTTTCTTCATTTTTTTCAAAGTCATTTTTACTGAACAGTGATCGGATAAGACTTTTGGTAATATTTCTATTTTCTTGATTTTTGTCTTGATTAAATCAGAGATGAAAAACATATCTAATGTTGACCATGAGTCATGTGAGTTTGAGTAAAAAATAAAGTCTTTTGTTTGATCATATTTGTATCTCCATACATCAACCAAAACTAAGATGTTTAAAAAATTAAAGAAAGATTTTGGGAGTTTCCCTTATTTAACTTTAAGATTTCCTTTTGTTTGCTTGTTTTATCAACTAAGGGATCTAATACCCCATTCCAATCCCCCATCATTATTATATTATCATGTGGGAATTCCATATTTTTTCCTAATAATATATCATAGAAATTGCTTTTGTTTTCTAATGGACCATAAACACTTACTAAGATATTAGCCAAATTTTCCCATTTTATTTCTAACCTGACAAAATGTCCATTCTTGTCTGAAAATAACTCCTTTGCTTCAATATTATCATGTACATATATAGCAACCCCTCTCTTTCATTTTTCTCATGCAGACATAAAGACATTACCTAGTTTGTATGGTTTTTTTAATCTAATATCTTTTGTACAAATATGGGTCTCATATTGTTCTCTCATATCAATCTCTCATGAGTTAATCTCTCATATATATTTTCAGTTTTTTTGCTTGGCAAAACCTGATTTTTAGGCATCTTCCTCTCAATTTTTGTTCTGATCTTATTCTTTCCTCTGATTCTCTCATTTGATTTGTCTTTAGAATCTTCACTTCTTGTAGTTCATCATTATGCCTTTCTAACTCACTTCTCCTGGCTTTTGCCTGGGTTACTTCCAACATCAGTTTCTCTACGATATTTACCACCTCTGATTTTATATCTCATTTAAGTTTTTCTCTTGCAGCTTTCATTTCTTGTTTTAGTTCCACATTATCTTTCTTCATCTCTTATCTAATTTTCTTTATTTCTTCCAATATCAAAATGTTAGATTCTACCATTTTATTACATTCTATAGATGGTCTTCTCTGTTGTTGTAATTGTGTTTGTGCTTGCATTTTTGCTAATTGAGGTCATGTTACAGCTGCCATTCAACAATATTTTTGTTTTTTATCATATCATATTTTGTGCAATTCTACTATGACAATTTTAATACCAATAATATCAATCAAATATTAATCAATCAATAATCATTTTATACAATCACTTATTAGGCTTTCACAATATTTCTGTTAACTTTTAGAAAAGTTTATACAAAAATACAATTAATTTTATATTCAATTATTGATAAAGGAGGTGAACAAAAAGAATAATATAGTATCATATAAGAATAAATCAGAGTAGTAAATCTCACTAGAAATCTCTGACCTACAATCTTATCTTATTGCTATTGTTATTATTTCCTTTGATCAATTAATCATTTAATGAATTAAATTTTCCATTAAATTTAAATCCATTAAATTTATATTTTAAGGTAGAATTATAGTAAATTTCAACTGATTCTTACAATTTTTAAATTAACAAAGTATTTTTGTTTGGAATATTTATTCAATTAATTTGATTATTACCCAATTCATCAATTAAATATTACTCTCAGATAAATGAGTACTACCTTAATTTCTTTTGGTAGGTCAATCCAGTATTATCCTTGTCCACTTTGTTTTATTAAGTCTGTTCTTATTCTTCTCTTGTCTTTATCCATTGGGGATTATTTAGGTCGATGTTCAGTCAGATCCTTATCCTATTGTGTCCTAGTCTGTCTTCATCTGTTAAGAGTCAGAATTCTGTGTTTGTCCTTGTCTTTGTCTTGTTCTATCCTTATCAGTTAAAGTTTATTAAAATCAAATTCCATGTTTATCTTTTTCTTGTCTTAATTTTATCCATTAAAGTCTATTGAATTCAAAGTCTGTGCTTACCCATGTCTTTTCTTATCTATCTTTATTAACGTCTATTTAAGCCAAATTCCATACTTTCCTTGTCTTGACCTGTCCTTTTCAGTTAAAGTCTGTTAGAAACTAAGGGCCTTTACAGACTGCTAAAAATAGTGAAAATTGAGTCCACTTTAACTGCCCTGTCTCAGTGCTAGAGAATCATGGGAATTTTTTTTTTGTTTTTTTTTTTTTTGTTTTTTGTTTTTCTGAGACACTGAGCCTTCTCTGTCAGAGAGGTCTGGTGCCACAATAAACTACAGTTCCTATGATTCCCTGCACTAGTCAGGGCAGTTAAAGTGGACTCAATTTGCACTATTTCTGACAGTCTGCAACTCATTAAAGTCCATTTTTAGCTTTATCCCAAACTATCTTTGGTATCATCAACGTCCATATTTTACCTTCTATCTCGTAGCCTGTGCTTTCAATAACTTTGCATTTGAATCCTGCACTTCAACTCTTTTTTCAGATGTTGGTTGTATTTATTAGCAATGCAAACCAAAGCAAGAGGAAATAAAAATAAGAAAACAGATTGCTTGTTCATCCATGCCCTCTTTCCGTCTATCTAAGGGAGGCGTCTTCTTCCTCTCAAGTCATCCTTGTGTAGGGGTGGTTTCTCCAATGCAGCAACTTTATTGCCTTTACTTTACAGGGTTGGTTGAGTACTTGTTTACTTCCAAATGCTTTAACTGTGCAAGATTCTTGTCTCTTTTGTTCTGTAGTTTAACTCTTTAAAGCTTATTTTGAGCTTGATTCCAAACTCGTTTCCTCTCCACTACTGCAACTTACTCTTGCTTCTCTATTTCTTTCTCTCTCTTCTGTGAAATAAGGATTTAAACTGCTCCAAAGGGTTTCTCAATCAAAGTAAATTACCTTCAAACTTTAGATACTGTAAATGATGTCTTTTGACCAGCCTGATGGCCGTGTCTTATAATTAAAAGAAGAAACAATGAGGCTGATGCATCTTAATAAGTAAAACTTTCCCTTGCACAGTTGTGCATTTGCCCCAAGGTCTCCTCTGCCTCCCATCTTTGATTTGACTAGGGATAAAAGCAGGAATTTCAACTTTCTTGGGCACATCTGGCCCCTCTATACCTTGAGGGAATTTTCTTTGTTCTTTCTAAGCTGGTGAAATTTATTCACCAGTATTTTTTTACCATGATATTGTGAGGGTTGGAGTAGCTCCAACTTGAGCATCCTTCCAGCCCAGCACCATCCCTGGAAATCCAGTGCTTGATGACTTTTGGGACCTTTTCACACGATTTATTTATTTATTTATTTGCACTTATATTTTGCCTTTCTTCTAAAATGAGATCCAAGGTGGCTTACAATAGTTTAAAAAACAAAGACATATTAATTATAGCACTATGATTTCACATTAACCATGTGACAAAGTCCTTGGGATTGTAGTTTAGTGATCAACCAGAGCTCTTTGACTGAGAATTTGAAATGTCTCTCTTTAAATTACCAATTCCAATATTCCATAGGATGGAATCATAAGACTATAACTGTGTAGTATGAAAGAGTCCTTAGATAAAGGCTGCACTCCCTGTTCCTTACTTGTACATGTGTAGTGCTATACAATGACACATAGAAGTAGTATGACTGGACAATTACAGTTTTCCTTGTATATCTTAAACAAACATACATACTAAAAATTGCACTTGTAAAACCATGTCATCACAATCTTCAGACTATTGTTCTTGATTTTCTTCAGTATATAAATACCACTTGCTGGCATATGACTTTGCTTATGTCCCTTCCCATAATACATTCCTATCTCCATAGTAAATCTTGCTTGATGTGTTTGAGTGGAGAACAGGCTATTACAGAACACAGGAGGTAGAAAACAGCCTTTACCAATGTTTAATGGGCAGTGGAGGGAAAATCTTTCATAATTTTAAAAAGTTTTTCATCTGTGAAATACTGAAGGGTATGTCATTGCTTTGACATGCAGGAGGCCATATATCATTGTTATAAATGGCCTGGTAGATATTCCAAGAAAGCTAGGGTAAACCCTGGAAATGCCAGACTTACTCAATATTATTAGAAAATGGAAACAGCTATAAACTGTCTTTTAAGAAAAAATATTGTAAGTTTCTGGTTACCAGAGCAACACATTCAATGTGCTTCAAAATTAAGTGGAACATAAATATTCTAACAGCTACTAAATGCTTGTAAGATACCATTTTCAATATTTGTACATTTACAGTAAAAATGGATGAGATGGAAATAGCTTGTTACAGTTCTATAAGCAGAGAACTGGAATAAGCTCATGGTGATGTTTTTCTGTAATTCAGGAAGGATGAATTTTGTCAGATTGTTTACAATTTTCTGGGATGTGCAACTGTGCCTGTTGGTAGTGTACCTGACCCATATGTGTTTTATCTCAAACACTGCACTACCTCACTGCATGTACCAGGAGTATGTACAGTGGGTCCTTGGCATATGCTGGGTTTTGGTTCCAGGACCCCCCATGAATACCAAAATCTGTGGATGCTGAAGTCTCATTAAATACAATGACATAGTAAAATCATGCCCCTTATGGCAAAATCAAGGTTTGCTTTTTGAAAGTTATATATTTTTGAATATTTTCAAGCTATGTATGCTTGAATCTGTGGATAATGAATTCATAGATATAGAGGGCTGACTGTGGACACTCTCAGTTTTTCTTCATTCATTGTGTCCTATGGAATACAGATAATAATAATAATAATAATAATAATAATAAATTTTATTTATAGCCCGCCCCTCTGCACAGCAATCGGAGTGGGGTACAATAATATTAAAAACAGAACAGAATTAAAACATTTCCTCATCCTATAATCCCACCCTCCCATCCCCTTAAAACAAAATTAAACAGCAAACGAATTAAAAATACAACATTAAAATAAAGTAAAAACAACCAGAATAACATAAGGAATCAGAATAACGAATTAGGGACTCATCTCACCGCTGACAGTTATTCCGGGAAGGCCTGCCGAAAGAGATCCGTCTTTACTGCTTTCTTAAAAGCAGCAAGAGTAGTAATAAGACGGATGCCATTCCAAAGTCTGGGAGCGGTAGCGGAAAAGGCCCTCTGGGAGGTCTGAGACAGCCTAGTTTTTATTGGCTGTAGCAGATTCCTCCCAGAGGACCGAAGTGCGCGAGGGGGGATCATATGGGGAGAGGTGGTCCCTAAGATAAGATGAACCCAAGCCATGTAGTGCTTTAAAGGTCAAAACCAACACCTTGTACTGTGTCCGGAAACTAATCGGCAGCCAGTGGAGGGATTTCAGCACAGATGTTATGTGCTCCCTCCTTGATGTTCCTGTGATTACCCTGGCTGCCATATTCTGCACCAGTTGAAGCTTCCAGGTTAGGCACAAGGGTAGCCCCATGTAGAGTGCATTGCAGTAATCCAGGCGCGAGGTTACCAGGGCATGTACCACAGCTTACAGATCCCTCACATCCAGATAAGGGCGCAGTTGGCGTATCAGCCGAAGCTGATAACAGGCACTCTTGACCGTTGCATTCACCTGACTAGTCATGTGAAGCGATGAATCAAGCAGTACCCCCAAACTGCGAACACAGTCCTTAGAGGAGAGTGTGACTACATCCAGGACTGGAGACTGTATTCCCAGATCTGGTTTTGGGCCTGTAACTGTGAGTACCTCCATTTTGTCGGGATTCAACTTCAATCTGTTTTTCCTCATCCAACCCATTACCGCTCTGAGACAGTCATTAAGAGGAGAGACGCCATCTGAAGTCTGAGACGATGATCTGGTCATGGAGAGATATATCTGGGTGTCGTCAGCGTACTGTAGACACCGAGCTCCATGACTCCAAATGATCTCCCCCAGCGGCTTCATGTAGATATTAAACAACATCGGGGACAGGATGGCGCCCTGAAGAACGCCACAATTAAGCTCAATTTTAGATGAGCAACTGTCCCTGAGCCTCACCCTCTGAGATGTGCCCGAGAGGAAGGAACGGAACCACTGCAAAGCAGTGCCTCCAATTCCTAACTCTCTCAGGCGATCTAAGAGGATGGCATGATCTATGGTGTCAAAGGCCGCTGAGAGATCCAAGAGCACCAACAAGGTCACACTACCCCTGTCGATACTCAGGCGGAGGTCATCAGTCAGAGCAACCATGGCAGTCTCAACTCCATATCCTGTCCTGAAGCTGGTTTGAAATGGGTCGAGATAATCAGTTTCATCCAAGACTGCTTGGAGTTGGGAAGCAACTGCCCTCTCGATCACCTTGCTCAAAAAAGGGAGCAAGGAGACTGGTCTGTAGTTGTTTCTATCCAGGGGATCCAGGGAAGGCTTTTTCAGGAGTGGCCTAACCGCCACCTCCTTTAAACAAGATGGTACATTACCTTCCTTGAATGACGCATTGATTGTGTCCCAAAGGAACACCTTCAACGTGTCCCCCCCCCCCAGACGACCAGCCACGATGGACAAGGATCGAGGGGGCAAGTCGTCTTTCTCACACTTCCAAAAAGCTTGTCCATGTCATCAGTACTCACAGATTGTAATTGATCCAATAAAATGCCATCAACGGAGTTCCTGGATGCCTCGTCTACGGGTTCTGCCAAAACAATGGCGTCCAAGTTGGCTTTTATTCAAGAGATTTTATCTGCAAAGTGAATATTAAAAGCCTCACAGCAGGCTGTCATTGGATTAAGTAGGGGGTTCGGCGCACGGGGAACCTTCGTCAACTCCCCCCCAACCCTAAACAGCTCTGCCGGGTAGGACTCTGCAGACGCAATGCATGCAGAACAGAAAGATTTCCGTGCTGCACGCAAAGCCTCCCTATAGGAATCAAGATGTTTCCTAAGGCAAGTTCTGTCGGATAAGATACTGGCTTAGATCCTAAGATAATTTGGAAGGAGGTTAACTGATGGAAAGCTTCTCATCTCTTCCTACCTTCTGCAGTTCTAAAGAGTCAAATTATAGGATTATGGAGTTAGAAGGGGCTACAAGGAGCAGCAACCCCAAACATTCTTCCTAATATTTAGGTGGAACATTTTTTCTTACAAATTGAATCCATTTGTTCATGCTAATCCCTAGAGCAGCAGAAAACAGACTTGCACCATCTTTTACATTAGATCCCTTCAGATATTTAAAGAGAGCTATGCCCCCTCTCAGTCTTCTCTTCTCCAAGTTAAACATACCCAGCTCTCTCAGTCATTCTTCATAAGCCTTGGTTTTCAGACCTTTGATAATCTTCTTTGCCAATCTCTCGACACACTCCAGTTTGTTGATATTCTTCTTGAATGGTGGTGCCCATATTTTGGGGGGAGGGGTGGTCCTGAACACATGAGAATAGAAGAGAAAAGCTGCTGGATGAGAAGGTTATCACTGTGAATTGTTCCTAAAACTAAAAAGCAGCATACCACTGATTTCCTGATGCTAGACTGGCAATATAGCTATTCAGCAAATGAGACAGAGACAATAAGCGATCAAGGTTATCCAATAAAAGCCATTTTTTTCATAGTCAAATGTTCACAGCAACAAAAGCACCTTCACAAAATGAGAATTACAGATTCATACCTGAGATCATAGCAAAGCAGGAACTCATAAATGGCTGAGGTCATGAACTTTTTTTATAATAAACATCTGGGAACATTATCCAGGTCCCATAGCTTCTCCATTAAGCTAATCCTTTTCCTGCACCATCTGTTTTTTAAATGATGCTCACAGGTGGTTACTTTACTGACAATCACCTATTACATTTTCTAAGATGGGCTGCCCCTTAATAAACATTATCCTAATGACATAGGTTTGTTTAGAGGATTGCTCACAGTATGTATTCACAAAGGAGAGGGTATAATTATTTTTATTAGCTTTCCAGGAAACTGGCATAATGCGAGGAGAAAAAAGAATTAAGTACAGGTAAGATGCAGCATCAATCTGTCTCTCCTATTGTTAGCAGACGTCCTCGATTTTTATTATATATTTTAGCCATGTGGAGTTCCCGATGACCCCAGCCTGACCCTTGGGAGATGACAGCCATAATCCCCTAGATGTGAGGTCAGGTAAGCAAGCTAAAAATTGCTTAAGACTACTAAGGATTTCCTGGACAAGCAGGTTTTGGGAGTTGCCCTTGGGAATATCCCATTATGTTGGAAAACATACCTCCATCGGGCCTAGCCTGAATAAGAAGAAGGGCCCTCCCTCCCTCCACCATCATCTGGAGGGAGAGAAGGCAGGCCATCTCATCGGGCCTAGCCTGAATAAGAAGGGCCCTCCCTCCCTCCACCATCATCTGGAGGGAGAGAAGGCAGGCCATCTCATCGGGCCTAGCCTGATGAAGAAGGGCCCTGCCTCCAGTCCATCTGCTTTGGTCCAGGCTTTTGAGGGAGAGAAGATCTGTTGGACTTATTCCCCTTCCCCACCACTATCCCCTTCTCCTTTTGTGTCTTGTCTTTTTAGATTGTAAGCCTGAGGGCAGGGAACCGTCATTAATCCACTTGTAAGCCGCTCCAATAGCCTTTGGCTGAAGAGCGGGGTATAAATACTTCATATTATTGTTGTTATTATTATTATTATTATTATTATTATTATTATTATTATTAGTGTTTGTTTGTCTCAGTCTCACACTTGATGAGACAGTGATTAGATTTGATGACACCTCCTTTCTCTAACTTCCTTTCCTTGATTGCTTTGATACCAAATGCATTGTTTAGACTATGCCCAGACTTAAGTAAACAATGAAAAGCCCATCACGCCTTTGTCTAGCTATTGTCCAGCCCATGGCTGGAAGGCAGAAATCGCCCTTAAAAACCCCTGGATTTTCACAGACATTGTGCTACCTTGGAAGTGCATGCTGAAACTCTGTTGGTCTGTGCTCTGAGACAGTTCCCGCGACCCCCCTCTTGCCGGTCATGCCCCTTCCACGGAGCTCATCTTCATTCACCGCCAAAGCCCAGAGGAGTTGCTCAGGTGTGAGTATATCCTCTGTCCTGGTCTTTCTCTCTGCCTTCCCCGCTCTCGCTCTTCCCCCACTTATTCTTCTAGTGTGTGTGTGTGTGTGTGTGTGTCACATTTGGATGTTTGCTTATTTTGTTAATAAAAGATTTCATACTTTAATTGGAGCTTGGTCAGTCTCAGTGTCTTTCCTAGCCAAAAACTCTTATATCTCCCGTAGACAATTGGATAAGGTCCTAGAAGTGAAGTTGGGCACTTCTCTCTCATTTGAGCTAATTATAAATTCCCCAAAATTAGGTCTTGGTTTCCCAACAGTATGAGGCAAGCAAACTCATCTGTCTGCATGTTTTCCTTCAGAAATAGTAACATTTTGGAGGTTTACAAATGTATCTTGACGAAGAGAAGAAGACAAAACAACAGTATGCAATTGAAGGGTTTGGGCTTTTCCTAAGAGTTACTGCTAGTATGTCCTGCCACAAAATATTAGGGAGGACTTGTTTGTAAGAGCAGCAATCCAAGACAGTTAAAGTTAAAGTCAAAGTCAAAGAGTAATTTGAGGAGAGGTGAAAAGTAAGTAACAAGAGCTAAGGCGCATCCACACTACAGAATTAAAACACTTTGAAACCACTTTAAATGACATTACTCTGTCCTATAGAACCTTGGGACGAAGTTGGTGAAGCACCAGAGCTCTCTGACAGACCAGATTAAATACCTCACCAAACAAAATATCCCAAGATTCTGTAGGATAATAATAATAAATTTATTTTTATTTATTTTTTATACCCCACCTTTTGCCCTTAGGCAATCAAGGCAGCTCACCACAGTTGCACATAAAATAAACAAATCTGTAGCAAACAGTAATAACATAAGAACAATTTACCCCCCTTAAAATTATATATAATAGTACATCTGTTTAAAATAACTGGCGAATTCACACCAGTGATATAAAATGAATACCCTAAAACTTAAATCTATAACATAAAACATAGAAACATAAAAACATAAACATAGGGACTTAAAAGAGGGAGAAACATCCCTTAAACGTGGTCTGTTCTATTCAAGGAAGGCCTGCTGGAAGAGATCCATTTTGATGGGTTTTTTTGAAATTCTCCAAGCTGGTTGCTTGACGGATCTCCTCCGGCAGGGCATTCCATAGTCTGGGACCAGCGACAGAAAAAGATCTCTGGGAGGTTGTTGTTAATCTAGATCTCATTAGTTGCAATAAACCCCTCCCAGAAGATCTAAGGGTGTGGAGCAGATTATATGGGAGGAGGCGATCCCTTAGGTAGGTTGGACCTAGGCCATGTAGGGCTTTATAGGTCATTACCAACACCTTATACCAGGGGTCGGCAACCTTTCCCCTTTAAGGGCCGAGGGACTTCAGCTCCCAGAATCCCAGGAACTATTGGCCAACACGGGACTATTGGCCAACATGGCTGAGGCTTCTGGGAGCTGAAGTCCCTCGGCCCTTAAAGGGGAAAGGTTGCCTACCCCTGCCTTATACTGTGCTCGGAAACCGATAGCAGCCAGTGAAAGGATTTCAAGATTGGAGTGATAAGTTCCCTTCTCGATTTCCCGGTGACTAACCTGGCTGCCATATTTTGTATCAGTTGTAGTTTCCGAACTAGGTATAAGGGTAGCCCCATGTAGAGTGGATTGCAGAAATCGAGTCATGAAGTTACCAGTGCATACACTACAGTTTCTAGGTCCTTTGTCTTGAGGTAAGAGCGCAGTTGGCATATCTGCCGAAGCTGATAACAGATGCTCCTGACTGTCACATTCACCTGAGCAGTCATGTGAAGCGATGAGTCTAGGAACACCCCCAAACTGAGAACACAGTCCTTAGCGGAGAGTGTGACCCCGCCCAGGACTGGAGGTTGCAACCCAATACCAGGTTTAGGGGCCCCTACTGTAAGCACCTCCATTTTCTCTGGATTCAGTTTGAGTCGATTTTTCCTCATCCAGTCCATTACCGCTACAAGACAGTGACTGAGGGGAGAAATACCATCTGTCGTCATGGCTGATGACTGAGATAGAGTCATAGCAGTTAAGGTGGTGTTAACTTGCTTTAATTCTACAGTATGGCTATACCCTACATCTCTGAGGAATGAAGTTTAGTCAAAGCAGAAGATTAGTGATTAATGAAAGAATGTCTGCTTATTTTTCAAGTGTAACCCAAGAAGGCCAAAATTATTCTTGTAAAATTTGGGATTTTTATTGAAACAAAATGAAATAAATATCTACCATAACCTTTGAGCATGACACTCATTAATCAACAAAATGAATGTTTGATCCTTTTTTAAAAAAATCCTGAAGTGTTCAACTCCATTAATAATTTCTAAAAATGACTGCAATATGCTTGAGGCACCTTTTCATAATTTACAATTTAAAGCTTCATGACAGCAAAAGTTGAGATCCAGTAAAGCCTACCTGCTTACTTTCCTGCCTGTCTATCTACCTACCTATTTCTGTTTAGACAATAATTCCATTGGGGCAGAGACTGCTTTTTTGTAAAGTAACATATAAGTATGATGGAAAAGCAATTAATGGATCAAAATATTAACACAGAAGTGTTTCTTGGTGTCATATACTTAGTTCATGGCTGAACAATAGAATAAATTCTTGCAGAGCCTCATGGAAAAGGATAAACATTTCTCCTTGGGTAAATACTTTTGCCAGGAGCACATGGGAATCAGAGATGGTAAGAATATTAGAAAATGTTCAGAAAATATTTGAATAGTGTTTCTTGAGTGTCAGGACCCCCTGATAAAGACAGCCCTGAACTAATAAGAATCTTCATTGTTTGTGATTTACTTCTGTACAAAATTCACATGCTCACACACAAAAGTGTGAATTTCCACAGCTACATTTTCTTTTCAAAACATTTTCTTTGCAGAAAATAGTATTTCTACATATAAATGCCAACGTCAGTTTTGCTTACTACAGTCACAAAGAAATAGACTGCAGAAGTTAAAAAGGAAGAGTAAAAAGTTAATCCATTTATTCAATTACAGACTTAGCAAAACATTTACTCTTTACTCTTCCTACACCTTTTTAAAAAAATCATTATTGAACTTTTTCCAGTACATTAAAGAAGAAAAAGAAACAAAAAAGAAAAAGCACAAGAAGAAGGAATAAAAGGGGGGAGAAAAGATTACATTAACTTCTGACTTTTCTAACAATGGCTATTTCTTATATATAAAATCTTACTTCTCCATTTACAACAATACCATATACTTCTTCAACTTAGCTAACACTAATCCTAGTAGTAGCAGCAACAGTAGTGTAGTGGTTTGCACATTGGACTATGACCAGGGAGACCTGGGTTCAATTCCCTGCTTAGCCACAGAAACCCACTGTCTGACCTTGGGTGAGTCACACATTTTCAGCCCCAGAATAATCTATAATAGTTTCACCTTAAGCTCACCCTAAGTCAGAAATCTGAAGGCATGCAACAACTGCAACAACTAGAAGTAGTAGTTTAAGCAGAGGCTGGATGGCCATCTGTCGGGGATGCTTTGATTGGGAGTTCCTGCATGGCAGGGGGTTAGACTGGATGGCCCTTGTGGTCTTTTCCAACTCTTCTATGATTCTATGATTCTAGTTTATTAATACTTAGACTATAAGCCGTTCTCATCCAAAATAAATAAATGTAATAACCCTACTAATAATAAAAACATTTTTATTATCATTTGAAACAGGCAGGAACATTCCTTTATTCCTCCATAGCCTAGATCTCAGTCTCACCTTAATAAAAAGCCCTGCTCCTTTCCTTTCCTCAGCATTATCTCTTATGTACCCTTATTAGACACCTCGTTTGTGTCAAAGGTCTAGAAACCTCAGTGCTTACTCCAGAGTCTAAATAGGTTAGTGTAGTTGATAGCATGTTTCTGAAAAAATATACCACACAGACCGTGTTTGTGATTATATGAAAACAAATTGTATCTTTTATTTAATAACAAGTATTAAATGTCTTAATCAAGATCCAATTCAATATCCCTTTAGTTATATCAGATGTCAGTTCACTAAATGAATATATAACAAATAGTTCTCCTTCAGATATTACTTCCTCTGAGTCTTTCATCACATCATAACACACAACCTCAACCCCTCCCTTTTGAAGGTGCTGGCTTAGGCCTCACTTAAGCCTCTCTCTGACATCCCTCTCTGCTAATTCTTTAAACTCACTTGTTGTTTTTCTTTTCTCAAGAGTTCTTATCCCCTCCCATACACTTCCACTGAGATAGGCTGGATGCTTCATCTGCCCAGCCACTCATGTCAAGTTTGGTTGCAGCTCACTAGATGTTTCAAAGGGGTCTCCGTCACAACATGTATGTGTGTTGTGTTCCTTCAAGTCTTTTCCAACTTATGGCAACCCTAAGGTAACCCTATCACTGGGTGTTCTTGGTAAGATTTGTTCAGAGGAGGTTTACCACTGCCTTCCCCTGAGGCTGAGAGCATGTGATTTGTCCAAAATCATCCAGTGAGTTTCATGGCCAAGTGGAGAATTGAATTATGATTTCCAGAGTCGTAGTCCAACACTCAAACCATCACACCATGCTGGCTCTCTCTGTTACAGCATATTATCCTTATATTTCTGTAAAAAGGCTATTAAATATTTCCACAATTATTAAAATCTATAGTCAACATGTTGTGCTCAGTTTTCTACTAAAAGACAATGAAAAATTCCCAATTCTTTAGAAATATTACTAGTAATTTTTCTGTAATCATAAATAGGTTATCCAAATCCAATGGATCAAACAATTTCAATCTTTTGTTGACATTGCAATATTAACATCACAGATAAGTTCTTTCCACTTTAATTCCACTCTGTACACTTATACAAATTTTATTTTTCTATACAGAAAATTCTTTTTCCTGTGCAGAAAATGCTGCTTTTTGAGCAAGAACACTATGTGCAAATTTAGCTAAAATGTAAAAAATGCAGAATGATAGATGCTGGAAATGTGAACAGAGTACCAGTACATATTCCCTCATATGGTGGAATTGTCAGCTAACTAAAAATATAGGGGAAAAACATTTGGTTGATGATGTCAAAAATATTAGGAATCACATTACCTGCCAACCCAGAGTTTTTTCTATTGAATATGACATATATGATGGACAGAGAAACAGAAAATATATACTGGAGAATAGTTCTATACATAACTATTGCAGCAAGGCTTCTTTTTGTGCAAAAGTAGAAAGTTAAACATTCACTATTGATGACTGGATTAGTAAACTGATGGATATGAGAGAGTTATACAGACTATCTTGGAATATCAATGGCAATCTGATAAACAGTTCAGAGGAATTTGCTTGGAACAAAACAGGAAAAGAAATAGAAAGCAAATACATTCAATCAAAGTTGAAGCTCAGATATAGATTCGGATTATAATGGAATACTACACTCTAATAGAAAGAAGACAGACATAAAATATTAATTAAAGAGTTTAATAATATAAGAAAGGAGAGAAAGCTTTTTTAGGGCAGAGAAAAAAACATAGGTTTTAAAACTTAATAATAATAATAATAATAATAATAATAATAAAATTTATTTATACCCCGCCCTCTGAAATATCAATCTGGGCGGCTTACAATTAAGAATGAGTACATCAATAAAACATATATATACAGTAACCCCCCACCCCCCCTCAAAACAATATTAAATCAAGTAAATTTTAAAACAACAAAAAACACAGCTATTTAAAGTAGATAAAATGGAGACCCAGAGTATGTGTCCAGCCAGTGAGATCCAACCATCGATGATGGGGCCACGTAAGGATCACTGGGGATCACTTAAATGGTAAATGATATATTTGAGATATAGGTTGATACTTTGAGTGTGAAAATATTGTTGGCTTAGGCTATAAGCAATCTCAATTATATTGCTGAGAAGTGAAATAGGTTTGAAATATTGTATATTGTACAGAGATGAGTTAAAGCAAATACAAGTATATGCCATTTTTAAGTGTTATGTTTGTAGAAGATGTAATAAGTGAATGGAATATGTACGGAGAAGCTTTGTTATAATAATATGTACCATGTGCAAATTTTGCCCAGGATGAGTCCCAAATTTTGAATAGTCTTCAAAAAATACACAGATTTTGAAAATGTTCTCACAGCCAGAAGAAAAGTGCTAAAATTACTCATTGCTTCCTTTGAGAAGAAAATTTGTGAAAATTACATCCCTAATGGAAGCATCATTTCTATAAACTGCTACTTCAACATGGATAGTATATTTGTTGAATTTCTGTTCCCATGAGAGCAGCAGCTTAAAATATTTATACATTACAAAAATCAGGGTTGCTGAGTCTAAACATGTGAAATAAACTTTCAGAGTCAAACAAGTGTTCAATCTAGTCTACTCAGCACTCCTGCCAGCAAACTTGCAGATGACACCACTTTGGGGGGAGGGTTTGCTAATACTCCAGAGGGCAGGATCAAAGTTCAAAATGACCTGGACAGATTGGAGAACTGTACTCAAAGTAACAAAACTGAATGTAAGGTACTACATTTAGGCAAGAAAAATGAAATGCATAAATATAGGATGAGTGACACTTAGCTTGCCGGTAGTACATGCGAAAAGAATCTAGAGATTCTAGAGGTCTTAGCAGACCAGAAACTAAACATGAATCAACAGTGTAATGCAGCAGCCAAAAAAAGCCAATTCAATTCTGGGACTCTTTCAACAGGAGGATAATGTCCCAGTCAAGGGAAGCATTAGTGTCACTCTATTCTGCTCTGGTCAGACATCAGGTGAAATAGTGTGTCCACTTCTGGGTACTACAGCTCAAGAAGCATTTTGAGACGTTTGAATATGTCCAGAGAAGGGTGACTACAGAGTTGTCTACACTGGAGAGAAATCCCATACTCACCCTGTTGTCATGCACAGTCCATAGCAACTCTGATAACACCAGACTCACTGTGGCAAGATTGGAGCAGCCCAGAAGAAAAGGGTGGTCCTACGATGATTACATGCCCTATAGTTCAGAGTATTTCCAGCCACATGGCCATGTCCTCACTGCCAATCTGGATTTTCCAGGCAAATGTGGGATAAAAGGCAGTTCTTTTGTCTCTGATGTTTTGGAGAAAAGCTCCACATTGCCTGTGAATCCTGAGGAATGTCTGGTGCCTAGGTTGCAACTGCTTCAGGTGAGTATGAGATTTCCAACCAGTATAGATAAGCTCAAAACCTTATGATGAGCAACTTAGGGAATTTGGTATGTTTAGATTGGAGAAGACTGAAACTGACATGATAGCAATCTTTAAATAACTGAAGGGACATCATGTAGAAGATGGAGCAAGCTTGTTTTCTCATGCTCCAGAACACAAACTAATGGATTTAAATGACAAGAAATGACATTACACTGAAACACTAGGAAGAATTTGTTTATTTATTTTACTGTAATTGCTGTGCAACAGTGGAATAGATTGATTCAGAAGGTGGTGGACTCTCCATCTTTGGAAATCTTTAATCAGAGGTTGGATAGCAATCTTTCAGGAGTGTTTTAGTTGTGTATTCCTCCATGTTAGATTGGACTAGATAGTTAGATTGGACTATTATTCTACCATTTTTGAAACAAAATACAAACTTCTTCCTTTACGTAGTGTATAGGCAGTGAAGAATAGAGCCTGCTTTGTGAATTTGTTCTAGGCCTTTTGCTTGGAGAGTGATGATAGTCATAATTTTACCTACTCTCTGTGTAATAAGAGATCTGCCAGAGTATGACACATAAGATTAGACTTTCTGCTGTGATTAATCAAATTCACTCAGAGTAGTAATGTTGCCCTCTCTCACTACTGCACAAAAGCAGTGGGATACAATATAGTCATTAAAAAAGCATTTGGGGATCTATAGTAGATGCTGTTATCTTCTGTATTATAAGGTATTTCACCTGCAGAAGAGATCTCGCTACTGCTACCAACATTTAAATTACTATTAAGAAGCAAAACTCTATTTTAAAATCAAATTCTGTATAGCTTTCTGAAGATTAAAAGAGGCAGAAGCATCAACAGTGCCTAGCAGTTATGATTTTCATTGCAACATTCTATCTTCCATTTCTTAAAATACATAAAAGTTATTTTGGAGGAGAGGGAACAAATTGAGAAACACAAATTTTACTAGGAATCTGGGGACGGCTGGAGGGAGTGGGCATTTCTCTTCTGTACAGAAGAGAAAGATTTTCATCATGATGTTGTTAATTGTTCTCCTTCTAAGAGAATGCATTCATTTTAATTATTTTGATTTGTCTAGTACAGATAATAGGTCAGGGAGCATTACAGTTTCTTTCAGTCAGCCTTCTTTAAAAAAAATCTGATCTACCTTTAAAAATAGTCTGACACATACACCCCAAATTGGCAGCTGAAGCTCTTCAAGGCATAGGAGCACATTTTACAAAATTTGCAGACTAATTACAACTATACCAAAAGCCTCTCACAAGGAAGCTCATTTTCCTCTTCCTCCTCTGCCTAGCCTGACATTTTTAAAGCAACATTGGTGTGATGGAAAAGGAGAGCTGGAGAAGCACAGGCTTTTGGTGCTGCAGTACAATAAACAAAGGCTGATATCTGCAAGAGCAGGATTCTCCTCCAGCCAGTCCTACCATAGCCATGTGTGCCTGCCTATAACAGGCAAGGTAAGCAGCAACTGTCTACAGACCACGACATCCCCACTCCTGCTGTAACCTGATGTGGCGGGGGGGGGGGGGCTGCTGGAGAGCATGGCCAAAAGGGTGGTTCACATCACTGCTTTCCTGCCATATCTTACTCATGAGTAGACCACTGCTGGCTATAGTCGGTGGCACCTCCTGACCCAATACCATGGACCCTACCAATGCCTCCACCACTCTGACTAGCTGACTCAATCCCCACAGCAGCAGCACCCAGGAGATGGAAGAAGAGGATCAGGGCTGGGAAGGACAATCTGGAGCCTGGCCCTGAATTCCCCACATCCCCTCCTAGAAGGAATCCATGGGCTGGTAGTGGTGCAATGGGGTGGTGAGGTGGGAAAAGTGAAGGGCTGGATGGTGAGGGGCAGAAGGAGAGGCAGCCAGAGAAGGCAGGAGTCCAGCATCCCAGGACAGGCTGCTGCCCAGGTACCCTGTGCACACTTGCAGGAGAGGTGAGGAAGGAACAGAGACAATCACACAGGAGGGGGGAGGGAGGGAAGGAGGGCGCAGGATGGGGAGGAGAAGGAGGAGAAGCAGGGCTACAATGAGAGTGATGGGAAGAGAAAGCCAAGCAGGGTGGGTTGGAGGGAAGGGAACTACCATCGTCTCTCTTTGTCTTCCAGCCCCTTGCGCAGGAAAGGTGCAGCTGGGAGCACTTGGCCTCAGTTTTTGTTTTCTTTTTGTTGTTGTTGTTGTTGTTTGCTACAGAGGCTGTGGCTGCCTCCTGGACAGGTCTTGGCCACCGTGGTAAAACTGGGAGGAGCACACTCACCCCTCTCCCTCCCAAAGTAGGGCCCAATTGGGTGTCACTCTCCTTCTGGGTTGTCACCCAGTGAGGACTTTACCACTGCACTGCTCTAGTGACACCACTGCTACAGATTCCTTTACTAAACATATAAGAACAACAAAACAGAGAGATAAGGAAGGAATAGAGAAGCTTGCCTCAGCAGCTATGCCAAGCAGATAAAACAGCAGCACATAGATCTGTAAGTTTGGACATCAAAGTGAACATCAGAAGAAAAGTGGAGGCTAGTGGTGGCGGATCCCTGGATGTATTTTGAAAAAGTGATCTCTATAAGGTTCATTTTTTAAAAACTTATCTAATGCTTACCTGACTTGATTGTTTTATTTTTACATGCACATATTGTTAGTTTTAAGTTTTAAAATTGTTCTTTGCTTGTTTTTTGTGGAAAGTTTATTTTATTTTATTTATTTTTAATTTTTTTGGTGATATAGGAACTATTCCTACTTTCTTCTGCCTCCGGTACCAAATTTTCTCTTGAAGAAGCAATGTTCAAGAGTCTATCACAATTCAAAATACAAATGAAGACTTAGACATACAAATAGCCAGCCCTCACATTGACTTCAATAGTGAAAACAAAAAATGTCTATATGTCACACAGTCTGGACTTTGTCTGGTGTCCTGTTTTCAGGCAGGTGCTCCTTTTACCAAGTCTACCAAGTCTAACAGTTCAGAGTCAATACCAGTGAAGACATACACAACCAGTGGACAGATGAGTCAAGGTAGTCCAGAGACAGAGTTTGAAAACTGGGTCAAGGTCCAAATAAACCAAAGCCTGGAAGAGAGTCAGGAAAACCAAATGAGGGTCTATTGCCAAAATCAAATAACAATCAAGGGTGTAAGCCAGGGGTAGGCAACCTTTCCCCTTTAAGGGCCGAGGAACTTCAGCTCCCAGAATCCCAGGAGCTATTGGCCAACATGGAACTATTGGCCAACATGGCTGAGGCTTCTGGGAGCTGAAGTCCCTTGGCCCTTAAAGGGGAAAGGTTGCCTACCCCTGGTGTAAGCAGTTCAGCCCAAGAGACCAGGCAGGCAGGCAGGCATATTCCAAGAGACTACATCAAGACAAAGGGTAAGGTCAGTCACCAGCAAATCAATTACAGCAAGGATGACAGGGTACAATAAATGCTGGAATAGCATTAGCCTTATCTTCTTGATTGATGCAGATCTAAGGCCTTTATGCCTAGATTTTTACACATAGAGCACAACTTCAAATATACCTGCATTAAATCTCCCTAGGAGGAGGATCCTACTTCCATAAAGTCCCCCGTACTCAAAGAATCTCCCTTATAGCCAAGCACTCCTTCTTGAAATGAACTCATGCCTTCATACAGCATCACATTGGTGGAGTTGGAGAGTTCACTCTCCATGTCCATCTCTAGTTGCCTACGTCTAGGGGTACAGCCTTCTGCACCCCCTGGAAATCCTGAGTCAGTAAGAGCAACCAGTTCCTCAATATCCTTAGATCTGGGTTTCTCATCCTCACTGGAAGTGGCTTCTAGTGATGGCATGACATCCACTTTGGCCCTAATAGGTCCGATGATGCACTTCAGGATTTGGGATTCAGCTGAAGTGCTTACATAACCTCCTTGAAACTTTGTATTCCAATCTCCAAATGTTTTCTTTCCACTCTCCTACAATACAACCTATTAAAAATGGCATTAATAATAATTCTTTCACACAGAAAACTAGCATGACAGGATGAAGACTTGTCTCTATCATGGTAGTTTTCTCTCTGCAGGGAGACCATTTTGTTTAATGGCAGACCATTCTTCATAGGTTTCCAAATGCAGTATAAAGTGATGCCAACCAGATGCACATTTGCCATTTGATCTGCTCCTTGTCAGAGCATGGCCTTGGCCACAAATGAATGTAATAGTGAAGTGATTGAGTCTTTGGAGCCAGTTTTGACTGTCACCAAGATACAGCATGTTTTTCAAATGGCTACTTGAAAAAGAATAATATGGATGTCATTCTGCTAGGAAACACTTTGAGTGAAGTGAAATAGCAGCTATGGCCACACATGTATGGTATGGTATGGTGATTTTAGCCACAAAGACTCTTTTCCAAAGAATGCTAAAAATCATCAACATCTTTTCAGGCTGCATGCACAATGCTAGCAAATGAAAATGTTCAGACTAATTCTGTGAAGCCACTGAAGTGCTACCAGACCATCTGCTTTCAGGAAAATGCTGGTTCCATAATACACAGCAGCCAAAGCCAACTGCAGGTTTAGGCATGGTAAAATAATTCCAGACAATTGTTCAGCTTATTTCTAAAAGAAAGTTTACATTAAGCTGTTCTAGAGATTTGGCAGAAACAGAGAAAGTAAGCTGTATACTCTTAAAATGTACAAAAGGGAAAAATAAGGGAATAAGAGGATTTTCTCAAATAAGACAAAGAAAAATAACAAAGACAATCTTCTTTTAGTCCTTGCTTGAACAACCTGTGACCCATCACCAGACCAACCACAGCTCCTTTGCCATCTGTGACAGGAGAACAAAATCTCTAGTCCTCTAGATATTATTGAGCTCCAACTCCCATCAGCCTCAAGCAATGTAGACAATTATCAAGGATGTACTCCAACAATATACATAGGACCACAGGTTACCTAACCATGATTTTGGGGAAATCACAAGAGCCCCAAGAAAACATTATGTTTTGCTCCCTTTCTGGGATTGCAACAATAATGGAGTGGTGTATCAGTCATCTGATAGGCCAGAATATTTCATTGTATTTTATGTTTGGAGTGGTCACAGGTCTGTACAGGACTTGATTAATATTTTTAATGCTATATCTGATGAGCAAGGAGTGGCAATATACCCAAAGCTATAACATACTCTTCATTAAAATATCCTTTGGGTCACGTTGCTGTATAAATGGTTTTCAAAGTTCATCACAATTAGTGTAACAATTGCTAACCCTTCTGAGATCTAAGCTGTTATCCATATAAAATCTCAAACTAAATTATACCACTTTACATCTATAACTGTTTCTACATTTCATTCCTGGCTCCAGAAAGAGCCTTCAAGAATAGAATGCTCTGGCTGTAGCTATGTATTTTTCAACCCCACACTTTCTCCCCATGCATGTATATGCTTTCCTGAACATGAATGTGAATCCCCTTTGAATTATTGGTTTAGCCCAGTACATGAGGAAATCCTAAATAAGAGATATTCTTGCTAGTTCCTGGGGTAGGTGCAGAGAGCTTGGGAGAGAGAAAGGAAATGTGTTTGTCAGTGATAAGAATTAATCTGTTATCACTTTAAATCAGGTAATATAATTTTAATATGTGGATTTAGGAGGGAGTGGAAAGGAAAATTCCTTATAGTAGAGCTTGTATTATTTGTTTGCATTATTTTGTATTTTTATTTGAAGACTTTAGCAATAGCAATAGGGGCTTCATTTATATACCACTTCATATCATGCTGTGTAGTCTCTAAGTGGTTTACAACTGTAAGCTAATTGCCCCAAACAAGCTGGGTACTCATTCAGTGACCTTGGAAGGATTCAAACCTGAGTCGAGCCTGAGACCAGGCTGGTATTGAATATGCAACCTTGTGGTTTGTGAGTGAGTGGCTGCAGTACAGGCATTTAACCACTGCACCACCAGGACTCCTTTGAGGTTGCCCACAATAATGTCTGAACAGCATGATTTCTGCAAGCAATACATATGTTATTGCCTAAAATAACGCCAGCAATTAGAACATTCTTCAAATTAACTAATAAGCAAAATTAACTAATAAGTTAACAAGATATGACTACACTGAGGAAAGTGATTAGTTTTTTAAAGTGCATCTTTACTAAAGCACATGGGCTTCCCTCCTAACATTCATTTTGGAATGTGACATCACTTGTGGAATAAAAGGCAGGTAGTTAGGCAAGGAGGGCACCTGTATAAAAACCTTTAAATTAAAATATGGGGGATAATCTCCTCCCACACTTCCAGAATCTACTCCTAGTTCATATCATTGTTTTTTGTTTCATTTTCTTCTCAACATTTGTAAGCAATTCTGAATCTGGAAATGGTCCAGGTGCCTGGAGATTGCCCAGAGGAGTGAGAACCTGAGCAGTGAATCAGAACATATCAACACAATTAACTTCTGTTGGATTTATCCCTCTTTGTCATGCAGTGTCTTCCTCCTCACTTGCCTCCATCCTTGCTCAACTGAAATGTCTACATGACTAGCTAAATTTTTAGGGGAGGACAAGATTTGTAAGGATGTGCCTTATCCTGATTTCTCATAATGGCAGAAAGGGAGTTAGGTGACCTCTTATGGCTCATTGCTTCATCAAGCTATTGTCAGACTTTGGCAGTGCTAGCTGAGAGATTGTGGAAAATGTGGAGCAAACAAGTAACTTTTCCAAGCTCTGGCTATTTGTTGTGTGATGCTACAATGCACATTGCTTCTCCAGGTTCTGACAATTTGCTGTTCTGAAGGTCTTCATAAATCAATCTGTAGAAATCCTTCTTTATTAGTATTGAATTTTTCTTGCCATATTTTCCACAAAGATTCAGATCTGGGGAAAAGTACTGACCCATCGTTTTATTACCATTATTTTCAATTGCTGGGACACAGTGTGGAATTCACCCACATTATGAAACCATAGAACTGCCAGACAGCCACACAAAGCTTTCCAATACAATGAAACTACATCCTTTCCATAAGTCCTCCTAAAGTATTACACTTATTAACCTTTATCTTTTCATGCATTCTATTGAGGTGACTGCAATCATAAGAAGGGGGAAAGGCATCATCATAGTGGTACATATGTTCTCCACATGATATGCACTCAGTATGCCATATGAACTTTCTTCTGTCCCCACATAGTTGAATCCTTGGATTCATGCCATATATATGTAACAAAGAGAAACGTCTCCAACATAAATGATAAAATTATTTGCATCACCCTATACTCTAGAAGTGGGGAAAAATAAAATTATTTTTATTTATTTATTTATTTATTTATTTATTTATGGTGCTTTCCCCCCTCCCCCCAATTGTCTGAAGGACAGCAACCCGGCCCCCGGCTCAAAAATGTTGCCTACCCCTGGTCTAAATACTTGCATTTTTCTCTCATTAATATCAATGCATTTTTAAAAATTACATCCAGTGGAATTAAAATATGTTTGATAGACATCAAGGACATTCACATTAAATTATCATAGGCACATGAATATTTCTCCTGTGGTATAATGGTTTGCATGTTGGACTATGACTCTAGAGATCAGGGTTTGATTCCCCACTCAACCATGGAAACCCACTGGGTGACCTTGGATGAGTCATATGCTCTCAGCCCCAGAAAACTGTGATAGGTTTGCATTTTGTTGTTGTTAACTGCCTTCAAGTTGACCTCAATCCATGGTTATTGTATGAATGAGAGAGCTCCAAGTCACCCTATCCTGCTCAGCTCCTGCAGATTCATGGCCGTGATTTCTTTGAGTGTGTCTCTCCATCTGGAATGTGATCTTCCTCTTTTCCTATTCCCCTTCACTTTACCAAACAATATAGTTTTTTCTAGTGAATCCTTTCTTCTCACGATATGGCCAAAATACAACAACCTTAGTTTAGTCATCTTTGCTTCCAGGAAGAGTTCAGGCCTGATCTGTTCTAGGACCCATTCATTGGTCTCTTTAGTGTTCCACTTCAGTGTTCCAATGATATTTTCAGAATTCTTCTCCAGCACCACATCTCAAATGTGTTGATTTTTTTTCATATCAGCTTTCTTCACTCTCTAGTTTTAACAACTATATGGGAAATACAATGGCATGGAAATCCTAAGTTTGGTATTTAATTATATGTTTCTATACTTCAAAATCTTGTCTAGTTCCTTCATAGCTGCCCTTCCAAGTCCCAGTCTTCTTCTGATTTCTTGACTGCAGTCTCCACTCTGAATGATGATTGAGCCCAAATATGGAAAATCTTGAACTATTTTGATCTTTTCATTGCCTTCTTTAAAATTATGTAGATTGTCTGTGGTCATAATTGTTGTTTTCTTGATGTTCATCTGTAAACCTGCCTTTGCACTTTCTCTTGACCTTCTTCAATAATCTTCCCATGTCTCCAAAATTTTCTGCTACTATTATGGTATCATTTGCATATCTTAGATTGTTGATGTTTCTTCCTTCAATTTTGACACCTCCCTCTAGTGAGTCCAATCCTGCTTTTCGTATAATGTTCTTGACCAACAAATTAAATCAATAGGATGATAGAATGCAGCCTTGCCTGCCCCTTTCCAATTCGAAACCATTCCTTTTCTCTGTATTCTATCCTAAAAGTAGCCTCTTGTCCTGAGTACAGGTTATGCATTAGGACTATCAAATGTCTGCCTTAAGGTTAGCATAAGTCAGAAACAACCTGAAGGCACACAACAACGACAACAAGCTGTCTACTTAGACATAAGCCCTATTGAGATTGCACCCTAAATGAGGTTGCTTATTTACTATGAACTGTTGAAATATGTAAAGTATAGTTGTAACACTGAGGACAACTACATTTTAGAAGAAAACTATTGAAAACATCTATATATGCTTCACTTTCAGTGGTGGGGGAGGGATTGCAAGATTTAGAAATACAATATTTACATAAAAAGTTTGATATGTTAGATAACCTAAAACTCTTAATTTGTCCTTAACGGTTTCCACATTGTCAAGGGCAACATGTAAAACAAGGGTAACCAAAGTATTATATGTCAGGGATGATGGGAGTTGTAGCTCTTCACCTCTGGCTCTAACTCACCACCTTGTTATGCAGCAGAGCTGACCAGCTTTGATCAGTGGTTGATGCTTCTTTCCCAAGCAGCAGAGTTTCAGAGAATAGGCTGAAGACCCTGACAAACTCTCCAAGCCTTCTCACCCTTCTTCCTGAGATGTCTCCAAACTTCTCCAGGATTCTTCTGGCTCTTGTATCTTCCCTCAAGACACCAGACAACTCAGTAGTCTTATATAAAGGATCTACTTTATTCTACTATATATAAATACTATATGCCCTACAAATCACAATCTCTACTCCACCAAAATACTCCACACTACTCCAAACAACTCCACACTACACCACAATATGCATTGGCAAACATTGCACTTATAGCCATTGTTAGTCACCACCCACTAGTCAGTTTCCACCCAGTGGGCGTGTACATTCATTTTGATTGGTTTACATAGATCATCCCATACTTAAGACCAACCCAAGTATTTCATCATTTTACCTTGACTGCTTAATGAATCTCAGGTGTTTGCAATCTATAACAGGTGTTTTCAATATACACTCTATAACTTTGTCCTTGGCTCTCAAGGCTTCCAAATTACATTATCCTTTTCACCTGTGTAGCTTCATGGTTGTTCCTGCTTAGTCACTGTGACTATCACATACATATTTTATTTCTATTACTGTATGTCCCATGTTGCATTTTCCTTAACATTATAATCCTCCAGATGTTTCTAGACTCAATTTCCATTATTCTTCACCACTGAGTAAGTTGGCTATGGCAGATGGCACATAAAATATGAAAGTAGATAACTCCTGTCCTGGAAATCAAAAGTTCTGAAAAATATGTATATTCTTTAAAAGCACTGGAAATACATTGCACTTTCCTAAAATAATTTAATATAACTGATCACCTTAAAACTCTAAAACATACATATTTTTGTCTTTCATTCACATATCAAAATGTTGTCCCTATCTTCAAAAAAATATGACCCAGGGAATTACTGACTGGTCTGCTTGACATCAATTTAGGAAAGGTTTTAGAAAAAAGCATTTAACAGTCAATCTCTGAGCACTTAGAAAGGAATGCTATAATTACTAAAATCCACTATGGATTTCTCAAAATCAAGTCATGGCAGACTAATTTTATCTCCTTTTTGACAGAGTTACGAGCTGGGTATTCCATATGAATGTCATGGATGGTCTATGGCTTGATTTCTGTAAGAGATCTGACAAGATTTCTCATGATATTCTTATGGACAAAGGAGGCTGCAAAATGTAGGCTATGCAATGCTACTGTTGGATGGATTTGTAGCTGGTTGACAGACAATCTCAAGGAGTTATAACTGATAGTTCCCCTTCATCCTGAGATAAATGACTAGAGGGGTGCTGCAAGGTTCTTTCTTGGGGCTGGTGTTGTTCAACATCTTTATAAATGATTTGGATAATGGAATTGAGGGCATGCTAAATAAAATTTGCAGATAATACCAAATTAGATGGGGTTGCTATTATCCCAGGAGACAAAATCAGTATTTAGTATTCAATAGGGTGGAAAACTGGGCCAAAAGTATCAATATGAATATCAACAGGAATAAATGTAAGGTATCACATTTATACACAGAAGAATTATAGAAAAGAGATGACAAAATGAAGGACACACGGAATGAAAAGCCATATGAAGATGAAACCCAAATTCTAAAAAACAAGATGGAAACTGCAATAAGAGAAATAGCAAGAAACAAATCACCAGGAATAGATGATATTCCAGTTGAACTGCTGCAATCCACATTGACAGAGTCAACTTTAGTGCTGACCAACATGTCAACAGATATGGAAAACAAAATGATAACCAACAGATTGGAAGTGGCCAATATACATTGCCATCCACAAAAAAGGGGACACAAGAGACTGCAGCTGTAGGTCCATAGCACTGATCTCCCATGCAAGCAAAATTATGCTCAAAATTCTACAACATAGACTCTAACCATACATGGAGACAGAAATCCCAGAAGTGCAAGCAGGGTTCAGGAAATGAAGAGGCACTAGGGATCACATTGCAAACATATGATGGCTAATGGAGTGCAGCAGGGAATTCCAAAAGAAAATCAGTGTGTGCTTTATAGACTATAGCAAAGCCTTTGGCTGCAAGGATCATCAAAGACTATGGAATTCCCTTAAAGATATGGGAGTGTCAAAATATCTGATAGTTCTGATGAGGAATCTGTACTCAGGACAAGAGGCTACTGTCCGAACAGAACACAGAGAAACAGAATGGTTCCCAATTAGCAAAGGAGTCAGACACGGCTGCATACTTTCACCCTATCTGTTCAACTTGCATGCAGAATATATTATAAGAAGAGCAGGCTTGGACACAGAAGAAGGAAGAGTGAAAATAGGAGGAAGGAATATCAACAATCTAAGATATGCAGATGACACCATAATATTAGCACAAAACCTCATAGACCTGGAACACCTACTAAGGAAGACCAAAAAAGAAAGTACAAAGGCAGGCTTAATGTTGAACATAAAGAAAACAAAAATAATGACCAAGAACATTCACAAGTTCATCCTAGACAATGAAGAAATAGAAATAGTAAAAGAATCCCCATACCTGGGATCAAACATTGATAGCAATGGGGACTGCAGTCAGGAAATCAGAAGAAGATTAAGAATGGGGAGGGTGGCTATGAAAGAACTAGAAAATATTCTAAAATGCAAAGATATACAACTCAGCACAAAAGTTAGAATCATACAAGCCATTGTATTCCATATTATCATGTATGGATGTGAGAGCTGAACAGTAAAGAAAGATGATAGGAAGAAAATCAATTCCTTTGAGATATGGTGCTGGAGAAGAGTACCAAAGATCCAATGGACAGCTAAAAGGACAAGCAAGTAGGTCCTTGAGCAGATCATACTGGAAACCTCTCTGGAAGCCAAGATGACCAAACTGAGGCTGTCATACTTTGGACACATCATGAGAAGAGAAGACTCATGAGAAATGACAATAATTCTGGGAAAGGTGGAGCGAAGTAGGAAGAGAGGAAGGCCACATGCTCGATGGATGGACTCTATTAACCAGGTCATAGCAGAGCAATGGAGGACAAGAGGTCTTGGAGATATTTCATCCTTAGAGTCATCATGGGTTGAGATCGACTTGAGGGCAGTTAACAACAAAATCACATTTAAGTGGGGAAAATGAAATGCAAGTTAGTAAGGTGAGTGACACTTTGCTTGATGCAAGTACATGTGGAAAAGAAGTAAGGTCTTAGTAGACCACAATCTAAATATGAATGACCAGTGTAATTTAGCAGCCCAAAACACCAATCTAATTCTTGCCTGTATCAACAGGATAGTGTCTAGATCAAGGGAGGTAATAATTCCACTCTATTCAGTTTTGTTCAGACCTCATCTAGAATACTGCACCCAGTTCTCATCTTCAAAGGAGGGTGACCAGGATGGCAAAAGTCTGGAAGCCAAGATTTATTTGGAATGGTTTAGGTAGCTGGGTATGTTTAGCTTGGAGAAAGGGAGGTGAAGAGGTGACACAACAACCCTTTGCTGCAGAAACCAGGAGATGAACCAATGGATTCAAACAGCAAGAAAACAATTCCATTTAAACATTTAGGAAAAACTTCCTGATGGTAAGAACTGTTTGACAATGCAATGTACTGCCTCAAAGGGAAGTGAACTCTCCTTCATTGGAGATCTTTAAACAGAGTTTTGATGGCCATCTCTCAAAGTGCTTTAGCTGTGTGTAACTACATGTCAGGAGATTTGACTAGATGGCCTTTGCAGTCTCTTCAAATGATATGATTTCTTTAAAAAAAACTGTATAATAGGTCATGTTCACACACCTAAAAAGAAGAATTTTGGAATATTCTGGTTTAAAATTCACAAGCAAATGGGCTGCAGAGAAGTGACTAGAGGGGTGCCATGGGGTTCTGTCCTGGGCCCAATGCTATTAAAAATCTTAATCAATTACTTGGATGAAGGAGCACAGGGCATGCTTATCAAATTTGCAGATGACACCAAATTTGAGCATCCGCAGATGGCAAGCCTGCACTGGGGACAACTTCACTGCCTCCCTGCCTCCCTCCCTGCCTCCCTCCCTCCCTCCCTCCTCCTTCCTTTCTTCCTTCCTCTCTCCCCCTCCATCCCCCTCCAAGGTTTCTGCCCTGGGCTTGTCTTCAGGGGCAGTTTGGAGGCGGAGGCTGGAGCCCTGTTGGACAGAGGCAGCTGGAGCCAAGGCTGGGTCTTGGATCTTTGAGCCCCTCCCCAGGCCCAACACCCAGAATGGAACTTCCAGGTTTCCAGTCCTCAGCCCCAGACCCAGTGCTGGCTCTGGCTCCCTCTGGCCGATGGGGCTCCAGCCTCTTCCTCAAACTGATCCCCTGAAGCCAAGCCCAGGGCAGAAGCCTCAGAGGGGGAGGGAGGGGGAGAGAAGAAGGAAGGAAGGAGAGAGAGAGATAGAACAGGAGGGAGGGAGGGAGGGAGGGAGGGAGGACTTCAGTGCATTTCTCCCTAATGGTGACTTCTTTTTCTGGAACACTGTGTAGCCAAAGTCTATGAAGGGGAATTTTATTTAGCTCAAATAGAGAGGGGGTCAGCTACAAGGACCCTGCAAGACCATCTCCCACGTGTATACCAAGAGTTGGGGGATTTAAGAATTGATGCAGAGACAGAATTCTCCAATTAAAGTGTTATTTATTAAAGGGGAAAATCACACAGCAGTTCACATACACACACACACACACATGCAAGGCTCAGGAAATCAGGGGTTGGCTTGGAAAAGATGTTGAGCCAGAACTAACGGGCTATACTTACTACAGATGAGGCTTTCTCCAGGATCCAGTTGGGTGATGGAAGTTGAGACACAGAGAGGATGACTGAGCCAGAGCCAGACCAGAGATCAAGAGTGACATGGAGTCCCCCTGCATCCAGGCTGACACACTGGGGACAGAAATCTGAGGGGTTTTTATAGAAAAAATCTATCCACTGGCAAGGTGCTTAATTGCTTGGCTGAAGCCTGGACAAAGGTGTTTGATTGCTTGTGTGATGTCTAAACAAAGGTGTTGCATTGCACTGTCAATGTGATTGGGTCTGACAATAATCAGGGAGAACAGGCATGGGAATGGGTGAGTTATTAAGTTGATCACCGGCCCATCAAGTGTGAGATTGTGAACAAAAAGTTTGCATTGTCTTATGTTTGGAGGTGATGGCTCTCCTATCAGCAACTCCCAAACCACCTATTGGGACTTTCCAAGAGTGGTGTTTTCAGGGGTCCTGCCTCATCCTACACGAGCTGGCTACATGGTCTCCTCACCTATAGATGATGGTGGACCTGGGAGGTCAGTTTGAGGTCATGGGGAACTCCACACACACACACCAAAATTTTGAAAAATGCACTTTTGGTAACAATTGTGTCCAGTTCTGGGCACCACAGTTCAAAAAGGATGTTGACAATCTGGAACATGTCCAGAGGAGGGCAACCAAAATGGTGAAAAGTCTGGAAACCATGCCCTATGAGGAGCAACTTAGGGAACTGGGTATGTTTAGCTTTTATATTTTATGTTTTATTATGAGCACAGCAACTTAGGGAGCTGGGTATGTTTAGCTTGAAGAAGAGAAGGTTGAAAGGTGATAGGATAGCCCTGTTTAGATATTGAAAGGATATCATTGAAGATGGAGCAAGCTTGTTTTCTGCTGTTCCAGAGACTAAGATGTGGAGCAATGAATGCAAACTACAAGGAAAAAGATTCAACCTCAACATTAGTAAGACCTTCCTGACAATAAGAGCTGTTTGACAATGGAACACACTGTCTTGGAATATGGTGGAGTCTCCTTCTTTTGAGGTTTTTAAACAGAGGCTGGATGGCCAACGTTCAGGGGTGCTGTCATTGTGTTTTCCTGCATGACAAGGGTTGGGTTGGATGGCCCTCGAGGTGTTTTGCATTTCTATGATTCTGTTATTCTGTTCTATGGGTGCTGCTCAATTGCTTCTGTTTTGATAATCAGGATAATCTGGAACAGTGGCCTCAATATGAGAAACTCAGAAACAAAAGACGGGGTAGCTATACACAAACCCAATTCTTGGCTTCAGACTGGCTTGTTGGCGGATCCTTTAAACCAAGAATTCCACTATGGATAAAACATGAGACTTTTTCCTACTGGTGAGTTCCTGCTTCCAGAAATTACCTTTTTGGAAAGTGAATACAAGCAAGGAGTGAACAAGGAATAGGCAACAGCATGCTTGGTAGGGAATGATAAGCCAGAATTTTCAGGAATTCTAGCTTATCTCTATGTGCAAACATAGAGCTATATAGCTTATCATTCTAATGTACTTTGATGTTTGCAAGCTTTGAAATATATGTTCACATTTCTATGCTAATTTCTGTTCCCAATTACATACTCATTAGTTCTTCTAGCACTTCATCATAATATTCTCAAACTGATTAGAAACGTCATTAAGACAACCATTGTATACCCATTTACTGAGGTCTAAACCCACTGAACTCAATGGGACATTTTTAAGTAGACATATATAAGGTGGGAAAGTGTTTGTTACCCACTCACCCCATTGCACAATAGGGATACTGGAGATGTATTATTGTTCTACAATTGTTATAATATGGACATTTTAAAATATTATAATTATTATAAGGAGACACTTATTAATGTTACCCTAATTATCCCCACAGTGTCTGGTATCATTAAAAATGGAAATGCATACCAATTTAAGTTGTGAAAGAAACTTTCCAGTGAAGCAAGAGTATTATTTTCTGTAGCAAACTACCCATAGGGAAGTATACACATTATATTTTTAAAAAATAAATCTCTGCCTCAGTAATCTAAATTCTGCACTAAGAAAGCCTGTATTCTGTCTTTTATATAGATAATGTAAATTGACAAAGTGTTCTTGTTTTGCTTAATATGTTGTGCAATACTTGCTGTCCCACTTAATTTGTTATGGTTTTAATATTAACAGAAAGGGAAACATAACTATGTAAATCAAGGTAATGAAGTCCCACTTCCAACCATTGGAAATCTATCTCTAGCTTCTCAGAGTCCAGTAGGCATTGCCCACAGATTTTCAAGCATATCTTCACAGCTGCATATCTTTGGCTCACTTGAAAAAAAAATCATCTAAGCTTAGATTGCAGGACACTGACATTCTAAACCCAAAAGCACTAGCTCACTTTTTGGGTGCATTTTCTGTGCTTCCATCAAACTGTCATACACAGAGCCAGTGGCATCACTAGGGGGGGGGGGTGCGGACCACACCAGGTGTCACCCTTAAAGGGAGGTGACACCACGGCTCCTCAAACACCTATCTTTTGGCAGAAATGAGGTGTGGCATCCATCTGCTTCTCTTTAAAATGCTTTAAGAGATGGTGAAAGTGGGGTGGAGCTCAGTGGGAGGATAAAGGAGGGCCCCCAGAATTTTATAAAATTAAATTTTGAAATTTCAAAAATTTCAAATGTTTAATTTTTTAACATTTTTTTAAAAAATATTCTTTTTTTAATCCACATTTTAACCAAATCTTCACTATGCATATGTAAATACATTTAGGTTGTGCATATGATATTATAAATTGAAGGTATAATTTTAATATTGCTGTTTGTTTATGTCACAACTATCAGCATTACATTCAGTGGTAAATGGGAATTATGAATTATGGGTAACAGTCATGCAAAAAAGCATTACTAAGGATTCTGTATGGTGTGAAATGGGAGGAAGTCAATAGAGGATAACACCATGAGTTATCACACCGGGTAGCATCAACCCTAGAGACACCACTGCACAGAGCCTTGCTACTTTGCTTCTCCGGTGAATGAATTTTTAATATATTTAAACCTAGGATGGGCATTATACAGCCCATAGACCACTTGATATGATCCAAAAAAATTTGTGCAGTCCTAGAACCCCCTCTCACTGAAATAGTTGACTATGAAATAGAAACTGCTGCCTCTGGAAGCTGCCACAGGGAAACATCTGGTGTATGTGTGTGTGTTTCTGTTAATGGGGGGGGGGGGGTACTAACAGGCCTTTAGGGCCTCAAAAACTGCCTTGAAAGACTCATGGGCAACCTTTTGCCCTCCTCTAATTTAGAGGAGGAAAAGAGGCACAAGAAGCCAACTTCATTCCTCCTCTAGCTTGGTTTTCTATTGAAGAAATGGTCAACATGATTATTATCTCACTGTAGCTCACCTCTACAGTTCTTCTCCATCCTAGCTGTTTACTGTATGTTTTTAGACTTACAGCAGCTTTGATACTACATCAGCTTGACAGAGCATAAGCTTCACCAAGCATGCATTTGCCTTCCATCCTATCTATCTATCTATCTATCTATCTATCTATCATCTATCATCTATTTAAATTCTCATATCCTATCTTTTATCATGGATCTTAGGGCCATATAGAATATAAACAATTCTAAACATATCCAAATTCAAACCAGCTGGCAGGTAAGCTGCATGTGTAGCACTCCTCCACGACAGGGGGGCTCCTGTTGATCAGGAAGCAGCCACAGCCACACTCCCACTCCTGTGAATGATCTTTGGTATAACAGAAGCCAATCCCTCTCACAATTCCTCCTTGCATCAGAGATCACTTGTGGAGGGGGGGAGTCAGTTAGTTGCTTTTCAACTGAAAGGAGATCACACTCCTGCTTCTCACAGCAGCTGCTACCCAGTAAATGGGGACTAGGAGACTTTTATAGTCACTACATATTTGCTAAACTAGTGAATAGTAGGGATTGTGGATACAAACGAGTCATGAATGTTTGTATAGTGAATTCTGGCCAGAGGTCTTTAAACTGTAAAGTGGAAATCAATGTATCTGTAAAAGCTTGAGCTCAGAACCAGTGGTGACAATAGGATTGGTGTCACCCAGTGTGGGGCAGCAGTGGATGCAGTGGATGACCATGCCCCTCTTCCCTCCCTCTGCCTCACCTGCTCAGCCAGCCAGCCATGGAAAGGCCCTGGTGGCTGGATGGGAGGACAGGTGAGACAACGAACAGACCCTTCCCTCACTCTGCTTCACTTGCCCACCCATCCAGTCACCCTGGCCCTTCCCACCTGGGAGGGAAGAGAGGGTGGGCATTGCTATGCAACAGGGGCACCCTCCCCCCCCCCCATTTTGCAGAAGGGAAACACTATTGGGTTTTCACCCCTCCTCTGAGCTTTCATCCAATGATGTCCACACCCACCATACCCTCCTAGAGACAACCCTGCTCAGAACTTCTAAAAATTCAGATTCCTTTGAGATCATTGCCATCTAATACATGAAACTCATGGGCCACATTTTTATTCTACTTTCCTTCTAAGAATGGCAAACATGGGTTATCTTCCTATTTCATCCTTATGACAATCCTATATGACAGTTTGGTCAGAATAAAGTGACTATGCAATAAAGTGACTAAAATAGCTATGCAGTTATTTGAAACCCAAGCTTCCTAGTTCAGGTCCAGCACTATCTTTTAGTATAATTTACCCCACAGGATTGTTCTGAAAATAAAGTAATAAAATCCTCAAACTGCTGCCCTGAGCTACTAAGATAAATGGCTGAATAAAAGGAATGAATGGATAACATCTGGTATGTTATGTTTATTTGATATGGTATAGAGGCTATATGTGTTTTTCATGTATTTTACTGTCTTTTTCATTATCACATCACCTTCAGCATGACTCATACAAGTCTATACATTTTTACTTAGAGTAAATTCCACTGTGTTAAAATAGGCTTATTCCAAAGAAAATGTATACAGGGCAGCAAACTAAGAATGTAACAAAAATTCAAAATAACTGGACAAAAACATATTTCTTAAAAGTCAGAAAACTCTGATGAGGAGAAATTTGGACTGATGAGATTTACAGTTTAGGAACAATTCTGCACAAAAATATTGTCCATGGTATATGTGGACAGAAACTATTCTTTTCTGTGCATAAAAAAGTTTTTCCTGCATATAAAATGCTACTTCCTGCACAAAATGATTATGTGCAAAATCTGTGCAGTATAAGTTCCAAACTGTGATTAGTCTTCAAAAATGATTTTCAGAGTATGTGAAGAAAATTGCTAAAATTACTTCTTTTGAAAATGAAATTAAGAATTATCTCTCTAGTCTGAATTGTGTATATAAAATTACATAATCCACAAATCCACAGCCACCTTCTGCTCAACACAGAATGTCCAGTCAAATGCAACCAGACACATGACAATGGTGTTACATCACTTTCGTATAAATGTGGACAATTTATAAATGGACAATTTGCAAACACTGTTTGAATGAATGCAGTGTCCCGAGATGAATGAACTGCATTTCATGTGGAGGCGTAACATTCAAAATAAGCCTTGCCATTTCTCCAGTGAGTTTAATAAATCATATTTGCAAATAGCAACAATGATCAAAGAATCATAGAGGTCAAATATCAACTTAATTAAAGCCAAAGGTCAAGAAAACATTAAGATACCAGCCACATAGGGTGTGTAAACTGACAAGAAAGACCCCCCCGACACATCGGGAGGGGCCTTCTGTTGCGCCAGCCATGTTATGAAGGCCGACGCCGCGATTGTCTGGGAGGGCAGGAAGTCCCGCCCTTCCTGCAGCTCCCACCCAATCAGGGGAGGATCTCACCAGATCCCCCAACAACCCTTGAAATCTCGTGAGACTTTATAGCCTCACGAGATTTCGAGCGAGAATTGGGGCCTATATAAGTGGCTTCAACCACATGTGGCAGCCATTTCTGGACTGGCAGCCGAGAGAGCAGGCATGCTCTGCAGATCTGGAGGACAGGAGACTCGGCGTGGCTCGGAGGAGCAGCGGCCAACAGGGCTGGCCCGACTCGACAGTTCGGTGGCCGAGGGAACCGGTGCGGCTTAGCAGTGTGGCGGCTTAGAGGGCCAACGTGGCTCTGCAGATCGGCAGCCGAGGGAGCCAGCATGGCTTAGTGCGGCGGCCGAAAGGGTCGGCACAGCTCAGTGGATCAGTGGCTGGGAGATCTAGGGTGGCTCAGTGGATCGGCCACCAAGGGAGCCAGTGTAGCTTGGCGGTTTGAGCATTGGACTGCGATTCTGGTGACAAGGGTTTGATTCTCTGCTGAGAGTTAAGCATTGTAATAATACACTTTTAGAGAGGTCATGCCACAGAGCAAGCCTCAATCTAAGCGCGCGCTGCGCCTATTGGTTCAGTCAGGGGCCAGTCGGCGACTAAGCATTTGGCCAAAGCCCAGGGATGTGATGATGAAATTGTGGCTCACCTAGCCCAGTTGGGCCGTATAATGGCAGTATGTGTTGCTGTTTGCGAGCAGCTCGCTCAGAGGCAGGCACAGGGGGGTAACCCTGGAACCCTGGCCCATCCAGCCACAAGCTCTGAGACCATGAGCGAGGTTCAGGTGGTGCGGCTGCAAGTTGTACAGGTGCAGGAGGTACCCTCATCTGGGCTGGCAGCAGGTGACACCTCATCTAGTCTGGTAAACGATACAGCCGTGGAGGGTGAGCAGCCAACTGTGGCTGAAGTCATGGAGCTCATGAGAAAGGTTCCTGGTTTGGTGCAGCAGGGTGCAGCGGCCTCTGTGTCTGCACAGCCTACGTTGGCCAATTTGTACAAGGTGTTACAACAGGCGGTGGCTTCAGGCCAGGCCCGCGGGCCAGCTTCAGAAGCCCCGGAATTAATTACCAATGTGGTAGGAAATGCTTCCTCCACTCTGCAGCTGAACAACTGAGCCTCGGCCAGGTCTCATCCAGTTGGGGGTGTCGAAGAGTTGATGGAAACCCCACAGCAGCTGGCAGGCTCAGGTATGTCTAACTCACCTACTTCTTTGGGATCTTGGCCAGCAGCAGTATGGTGCTCAAGCTGGCCATGGTGGCGGAGCTGAGAGTTCATCCTCAGTTTCACCTGGCACATCCTCAGTGACGGCTGGGGCAATTCAAACTCAGGCGGCAGGGGTTCGTGTGGAGCAGCCCCTGGTTGGCAAAGTAGGTGCGACCAAAGGAGCTGCTTCAGTGGGGGCCTTAGATCAACTGGTGGTGGAAAGATCAGCTGATTGTAACCCTTACGCAGGCATGTCCACTCCGCTAGGCTCTCATCTCCCACTCGCAACGAAGGAACGGATTTGGAAGGGTAAGTTCATTGACCTTTTTTCTTTGACTTTCCGGGATCTGGAACCGAGACTTATGGTAAAAAATGGAGTGGTATTTAGTCTCCCTAAAGTGTTTGAGGCCACAAGCGCCCCAAGTTGGAGAGGAATTTTGTGAACTAGATAATGGGGTTTACGATTTATAGGGGACTGTTTGAGGAGAAAGAGCCCTTAAGGTCTCTGGAATTGTCCAAGTACCAGGAGATAATGATAAAAGGCCTACACTAATTGTCACTTTAATTCAAGAGGGGCTGCTTGGCTTCACATGATGAGCAGTTTCAGATGCGTGCTGCTTTGGATCATTCCATTTCATGGCGGCATGTACAAGTGGAGGTGTAGGAGGATGTGATGGTTGGTGCCTCCCCTTCGAGCAGATGTGACAACGGCTTTGTGCCTATGGTCACTCAGCTGAGAGGGCAGTATGCGAGGTATGGCACAGGGGAAAGGAGATTACCGGGAGTTTGCTGGGAATTTAATTCAGGTGAGTGCAGGCGGCAGACTTGTAAATTCGACCACCGATGTGGCACCTGTGCCGGGAATCACCCCAGCACTTCCTGCTTCAAAGGTAAGCAGACCGGGGCTGGAGTTGCCCCTCAGGCTACCCCAGCTGGAGGGAAAAAACACCAACGCTCATTAAGTTGGACATTTTGGCCACCTGGTTGACGGTTAATCCCAAGCGGGATTCTGCCCAATACTTACTTTATGGGTTTACACATGGTTTTCACATTCCATATTCTGGTTTAAGAGTTTATCAGTTTGCACCTAATGCTCGTTGGGTGAGGGAGTTACCGGGGGTGGTACGGGACAAGTTAGCGAAGGAGCTGGCAGCAGGGAGGATATCTGGGCCCCATAGAGAATTGCCAATGCCAACATTACGGTTGTCACTGTTAGGTGTGGTTCCCAAGAAGACACCCGGTGAGTATCGCTTAATCCACAATCTTTCTTATCCCAAAGGGGAGTCAGTGAAATATGCGTTGGCATCTGTGAAATATGCATCCTTTGATTTAGCAGTACAGATGGTTAGAGCTTTGGGCAAGGGAGCTCTTTTGGCGAAATGCGATATAAAATCTGCCTTCAGGCTACTTCCGGTACACCTGGAGGATTTTGATTTGCTGGATTTCCAATTTGAGGGCATGTACTATTTCGACAAGGTGATGCCAATGGGCTGTTCCATTTCTTGCTTGGCTTTTGAGAAGTTTAGTGCCTTCCTGCATTGGTGTGCTGTAAAGAGGTCTGGTAATTCTGCAATTATGCATTACTTAGATGACTTCCTGTTTGCTGGGGCCCCCGGCACATCAACATGCAGGGACACTTTGTGGGCTTTTCAAGTTTTGATGGACGAGATGGGAGTGCCACTGGCTAATGAAAAGATGGAGGGCCCTGCCACCCAGCTAACCTTTCTGGGTATCAAGCTCAATACAACCGAAGGTTTATTTCACCTCCCGCATGAAAAATTGGGCCTATTCAGGCAACAGCTAAGGGCAATGATAGGTAAGCATAAGGCCACATTGCATGACTTTCAATCATTAGCAGGTTTGTTGAATTTTGCTTGCAAACACTGTTTGTTTGAATGAATGCAGTGTCCCAAGATGAATGAACTGCATTTCATGTGGAGGTGTAGCATTCAAAACAAGCCTTGGCATTTCTCCAGTGAGTTTAATAAATTATATTTGCAAATAGCAACAAAGATCAAAGAATCATAGAGGTCAAATATCAACTTAATTAAAGCTAAAGGTCAAGAAAACATTAAGACACCAGTCACATAGGGTGTGTAAACTGACAGGAAATGGCTGCATAAGTAAGCCCCAGAACACTTTTCGAAGTGATGATCCATTCATGTGGATTTTTCTTCCAGCGTCCACCTGAGGTTACAAGGATGGCTTTGTATAGAGGCCTGGATGTGTGGTAGCAGCTTTCATTACTATTGTCCCCTCTCCACTAAAAGGAAACTTAGGAAATTGGACCAGAGGTACCTGATGAACTACGTAGAGGAAGAACCCTCAGTTTGGTCCACAATCAAACCACTGCAGATATAGTTTGGGATCACAATTGGAGGATCTAATTCTCATGCTATTTCTAGCACTAAGGGGACTAGAGGATGCCCATTCCATTACCATGTGTTTTGACTGGTTTATGAGCAGGTATCTGAAAAGGATAAGTTAAGACATGTCACAATGGTTTAAAAAATAGGAGCATTCCATTAAAGGTCAAGAGGCAATTATGTACCATCCTGTACCTTTGCACCTCATATGTTTCTGTGACTGCCAGAGGCATCTGCAAAGAAACACTAAGTCAAGGGCTCTTCCTGTGTCCCAGATTTCATCTTAGGAACTAGTTGGGATATTTGTATACTGGTCTACCTAGCTTCATTAGAAATACAAGCAAATAAGAAAAATCAAGTCTTCTTTCTTACATGTCAGAACTGCCTTGCTGGCCAAAAACAGTTGTCCATCTCTTCTGTCTTATGAAGCTAATCAGATGCTAATGGAAAGCTCATAAGCAATGCATATTAGTGATACCAGTCCTCCCTTGTTTATCCTACAAAGCTGTTACTCAGGGTGTGGAAATATAGTTCTGAATTTGTATTTATTTTCCCTATATGTCCAGATTTGTCTGTCATGAGTCTGACCTTAATCCAATCTTTATTTCATTTTCTTGTTCTCTAGATATTGTCCACTAAATAAACTGACCAAATTTGTTTGTTACAGGAACAAGCCTCTGACCTGGTCCATGTGTAACACCATGGGCAAACCAAAAGGAGGGTAGGGTGCACTCCAGCCCTGGGTGGACAAGATAAGGGGGTGTATGAGGGCTTCTGTTTCCACCCTCCTTTGCTGAGGTGCCAGATAAGAGAGAAAGGGCAACTGTGTGGGACATGAATTGAGCAGCAGAAGCTGGCAACCTGCTTCAATAGAAGCTGATTTCCTCTCATCCTTCTCTCCCTGTCTTCCTTGGAATTTCCTTGAGTAAGACAGAAAAGGAGGGAGGAGATGAGATGTGGTGATAGTAGCTGCAGCTTCCTTCTGAAAATGAAACCGTTCCCACTCACAGAAGTAGGTCTGCTGTTCTGTATGCAGTGTAAGGGGAAAGGGGAAAGAATTTTAAAAATGGAATCTAGCAAACCATTTAAGACTGATTTATATTTGAGCATCAGTATTTATTGATATCACTCCACTTCCTCACATGCAATGAGTGAGGAAGTGGATTGATATCTACAAAAGCTCATGGGAATATAGAAATCAGTTTGTCTTAAAGGGACTATAGATTCCTTCCTTCTCTATTTTTCATTTCCATTAATCCTCAAGTGTGAGCTATAGTATTCCTACTTCAGCATCTTTTCCTCCCATCAGTGTGAGCCCAGTTCAAGATTTGTGAGAATATCTATCTATCTATCTATCTATCTATCTATCTCTTGTATATAATAATACAAGAGAATTTTATTTGTGTGTGTGTGTGTGTGTGTGTGTGTGTTATTTCTATCATGCCTTTCTCCCAAAATGGGGTTCAAGGTGGCTGGTTTATCCAAGGCTCATATGGTAGGGCTCAATGTGACTGGACTGGCCATAGTAAATCCAGATTCTAGGCAATTACTTGGTATTCTCAATTACCATGTACGGATGCGAGAGCTAGACAGTGAAGGAAGCAGACAGAAAGAAAATCAACTAATTTGAAATGTGGTGCTGGAGAAGAGTACTTAGGAGACCATGGACAGCCAAGAAGACAAACAAATGGGTTCTTGAACAGATCATACCAGGGCTCTCCTTGAAAGCAAAGAAGATCAAGTTGAGACTATCATACTTTGGCCACATAATAAGAAGGCAAGGATCACTAGAAAAAAACAATAATGCTAGGAAAGGTAGAGGGTAGAAGAGAGGAAAACCACAAACCAGATGGATAGATGGATATTCAACACAGAACAATACACAGAACAATACACAGTTTACATGGGAACAGCAGACATATCCTGGATTGCATAGCCTGAAGCGATGCCATCAACACAGAACAATACCTATTCAACACAGTTCACCTGGGAACCACTCCTCCCTACCCAGGGTCTCACAGTATATATACAACCAGGCTTTTCCATTTCAGTTTTCTCTGAAGATGCTAGCCACAGATGCTGGCGAAACGTCAGAAAGAAACTCTTTCAGAACATGGCCACACAGCCCGAAAAAACCCACAAAAAAACTACAGATGGATAGACTCAATCAGGGGGGTGATGGGAAGGACTTGCAGGATCTGAGCAGGGCAGTGGAGGATAGAAGTTCTTGGAGATGTCTCATCTACAGAGTTGCCAGGAGTCAGAACCAACTTGAGAGCAGCTAACAACAACAACCTGGTACCCATTAGGATTATTAACTGGCTCAGGTTCTAGGATTTCATTTTTTTTTTTTTAAAAGTAAGTCTATCTGGAAGCAGAGTAGAAAATGACCATCTAGTCTTGGGGGGAAAGAGCTTGGGGGTAAAAGTTGCCAAAAGTTTCAATTTGGACATTGCTAGGGTGGTGAAATCTGATCTGCGGTAGATCTGCAGATGATTTTGTTTGGGTGTTTTAACAAGCTATAGCCAAACCAGAAAACACTACAAAGACATGGCAGTCATTACAGGAGTTCCAGAAAAATCTCAATTCTATTTAATTTTCCCCAAGCTTCTTGAGAACTGAACTGGATGCTCCCAGAGGGAAAGGAAATAGATGTATAAAACCTCACTGAGGAAAGGCAGGTGTTTACTCTGGGTCTTAAAATGACTCATAGTAAAAAAAAAAAAAAAAAAAAAAAAAAAAAAAAAAAAAACTATGAATTTAATAAAATAGAATTTTCACTATCTGCAATTCCTTTCTGGGCATTATTATTATTCATTTCATTATTATTATTGCAAATAATTTGATTGTAGAGAGGAGGGGATTATTAAAAAATGAGCTGCACTAAGTGATAAGATACTAGGCACACCTCTATGTGTCACTAAACTATTGTCTAACATAATATGAATAAGCCTTGGGTTTATAATCTCCCCCCCCCCTTCTATTCCTCAGTTGCAACTGTGGAAAAGAGAGCAGACGTTTTTTCTTCCATTTTCAAGTAACCATGGCTTGTTGTTATAGCCAGACTCAGGACTTGAGAAACAAACCAGAATGATGGTTTGCAGTTGCTTTGTTACCCTAAACTGATAAAGAATAATTGCAGGTTGTCTGAGTTTGGACATAATAACCAACAAAATGTATCAAAATAAATTTAACCTTCTGTATGAATCTGTATTTTGAAACTATATTGTCACAGGCATAAGCAGGCATATTTATTTCTCAAAAGTCTAAGATCTCACAAAGATCACTCACCATCAAGCCAATGTTGATAAGCAAACAATATTTCAAGGTCCACAAACCTCATCTTTAAAAGTTTGCACATTCTTTTCAGAATTGTGACATTTTTCATTTTCCCCCCATTTTGATGATAGAAAGAGAGCATTTGGATAGCCAAAAAAATGCCCCCTCATCCCTAAACCCTGCTACTCATATAATTTTTTGCCTTTTCTTTTCCTAATCTACTTCCAATTGGCTGCTACTTTGTTGACATTGGTTTAGTATATCTTGGGACTATGATCACAGCCAACCAAGGAACACATAATGGATGCAATAAAATAAAAACGCTATGGGCCAAAACAGACTGACCATAAAAGCTGGCTTTGAGGCATCTTTTTAGTACGGAACAGGAGTATCCGTGGGCGGAGGTCAAAAAAACCTCCGCATCATCATGGACGGATCACTTCCTGGTCAAGATAGAGATAAAGGCCACTATCTGCCCTCCCGGGGGTGGCGGACCTATTAGAATGGTCCGCCCTCAAAGGCTAATGGAACCAATCAGTTTCCAGAAGGCCCTAGAGGGTTTAATGGTTGGTGATGCTGGTGATTCTGTTGAAGCCTTAGTGAACACTTGGAACACCGATCTCACCAGGACTATCGACACAATCGCTCCCAAGTGTCCTTTCCACCCCGCTGCAAATCGCAGGCCCTAGTACACAGAGGAGCTTGCGAGAATGAAGTGGGTTGGACAACGACTAGAGCACAAATGGCGGAAGAATTGGCTCTTATCTGACAGAACTCGCCTTAGGAAGCATCTTGATTCCTACAGGGAGGCTTTATGTGCAGCGCAGAGATCCTTCTGTTCTGCACGCATTGCGTCTGCAGAGTCCTGTCCAGCAGAGCTGTTTAGGGTGGTGGGGGACTTGACGAAGGTTCCTCCGGCACCAAACCCCCTACTTAACCCAAAGACTGCCTGCTGTGACGCATTTAACACTCACTTTGCAGATAAAATCTCTCAGATAAGAGCCGACCTAGACACCATTGTTTTGACAGAATCCGTAAGAGAGGCGCCCAGCAACTCCGTTGATGGCAATTTACTGGAACAGTTTCAATGTGTGAGTACCAATGACATGGACAAGCTACTTGGAAAAATGAGGAAGACGACTTGCCCTCTCCTTCCTTGTCCATCTTGGCCGGTTGTCCGGGGGGGACGCATTGAGAGTGTTCCTTCGGGACACAATCAATGCATCCTTCAGGGAAGGCACTATACCATCGTGCTTGAAGGAGGCGGCCGTTAGGCCAGTGCTGAAAAAACTCTCTCTGGACCCCCTGGATAGAAATAATTACAGACCAGTCTCCTTGCTTCCTTTTTTAAGCAAGGTGATTGAGAGGGCAGTTGCTTCCCAACTCCAAGCAGTCTTGGATGAAACAGATTATCTTGATCCATTTCAAACCAGCTTCAGGACAGGATTTGGGGTTGAGACTGCCATGGTTGCGCTGACCGATGACCTCCGCTTGGACATCGACAGGGGTAGTGTGACCCTGCTGGTACTCTTGGATCTCTCAGCGGCCTTTGATACAATAGATCATGCCATCCTCTTGGATCACCTGAGAGAGTTAGGAATCAGAGGCACTGTTTTACAGTGTTTCCATTCCTTCCTCTTGGGCAGATCCCAGAGGGTGAGGCTCAGGGACAGTTGCTCCTCCAAAATTGAGCTTAATTGTGGCATCCCTCAGGGCGCCATCCTGTCTCCGATGCTATTTAATATTTATATGAAGCCGCTAGGTGAGATCACTTGGAGGCATGGAGCCCGGTGTCTTTAGTACGCTGATGACACCCAAATATATTTTTCCATGACCAAATCATCGGCTCAGACTTCAGATGGCGTCTCTCCTCTTAATGACTGTCTCGGAGCAGTAATGGATTGGATGAGGAAAAACAGATTGAGGCTGAATCCAGACAAAACAGAGGTACTGACAGTCACAGGCCCGAAACCAGGTTTGGGAATACAGTCTCCAGTCCTGGATGGAGTCACACTCTCATCTAAGGACTGTGTTTGCAGTTTGGGAGTGCTCCTAGACTCGTCTCTTCACATGACTAGTCAGGTGAATGCGGCGGTCAGGAGTGCCTGTTATCAGCTTCGGCTGATACGCCAACTGCGCCCTTATCTGGATATGAGGGATCTGGAAACTGTCGTGCACACGCTGGTAACCTCTCGCTTGGACTTCTGTAATGCGCTCTACATGGGGCTACCCTCATGCTTAACTCGGAAACTTCAACTGGTTCAAAATATGGCAGCCAGGCTAATTACTGGAACATTGAGGAGGGAGCACATAACACCTGTGCTTAAATCCCTCCACTGGCTGCCAATTAGTTTCCGGGCGCAGTACAAGGTGTTGGTTTTAACCTTTAAAGCCCTACATGGCTTGGGTCCATCTTATCTTCAGGACCGCCTCTCCCCGTATGATCCCCCCCGAGCATTGCGGCCCTCTGGGAGGAATCTGCTGCAGCCTATAAAGACCAGGCTCACGCAGACCACCCAGAGGACCTTTTCCGCAACTGCTCCCAGACTCTGGAACAGCCTGCCGGACAAGATCCGTCATATTACTATCTTGGCTGCCTTTAAAAAGGCAATAAAGATGGATCTTTTCCGGCAGGCCTTCCCGGAACATCTCCCTGATTAATTAAATGGTGACCTTTGGCTTTATCCTCTGACCGCCATGACGTGTCCCCCTGTTTTATCCTGTTTTAATTTATTTTAACTGCTATATTCATGTTTTAACTTCAATTTAGTTTAATTCTGTTTTATGGAGGGGAGGCTGGGGTTAGGGCTGTGATTTTAACTTGTTCTTTTTAATTGATGTACGCCACCTCGATTGCTATGCAGAGAGGCAGGATATAAATAAAATTTATTATTTATTATTATTATCTTGGGGGCATGGCATTTTGATGCCGCATGCCCCCAAGATACCTGGACGCCACCCAGTCAATCAGACCAGGGCAGCTTCAAACTGCTCTGGAGGCGTGGCATTTTGGTGCCACAAGCCCCCAGAGTAACTTGTAACAAGCCTGTGGGGCCCAAGTAAGAGCAGATCTTTTCCACTCCTATTTGGGCCAGCAGCAGGGTGGATTGGGGCTATGGCATGTGCTTGCTGCAGCCCCGGGGCAAGGAGCTTCAGGGTGGCACCAATCCATTATTTTGGAGTGTCTGTTTGGCCCCTATGATAGCAGTTAGATTTTATAATATTGAGATCACTTAGGGCCTGAACAAACTGCCAGAAATAATCCAGCTTGAGACCACTTTAACTGCCCTGGCTCAATACTAGGGAATCATGGGAATTGCATTTTTTTTTTTCTGAGACATTAAGCCTTCTCTGTCTGAGGGCTCTGGTGCCACAATAAATTACAGTTCCCATGATTCCCTAGCACTGACCCAGGGCAGTTAAAGTGGTCTCAAACTGGATTATTTCTGATAGTCTGTTTAGGCCCTTAGTGAAAATAATAATCTGTAAATCAGATTTCTCCTTTCTCTGAATGAATAAACATATTTCCCCTTTTGCACTCCAACAAAATTGCTACAGAAATTACTTTTTTGGAAAGTTGCTCCCTCCATTAAAAAAGTGCTCTCCTTTGACAGATTGTTGGTTAAATACCACAGTCATCACTTCACTTAAAATGTAAATGTGTCTGTCTGTCTGTCTGTCTGTCTGTCTGTCTGTTTCACAAAACCAAATACTATTCCACAAACCCTCCACATTCACTGGAGTTGGGGTGAAGGACCCCCATGAATGTGGAAAACTGGTAATAATCAAATCTGAAAAGGTCAAAGCTGCCAATGTGGAGGGCCAACTGTAAATGCATTGGACACAAGTAAAGGGAACTTGGAGGGAGAAAGAAAACTTTAAAGAAACTCAAAAGAAACCAGAAAAATATAGAGCAATTTATACAAACATTAACACTAATAAGGAAGTTAATGTGATGCTGTGGTTTGAGTGCTGGATGGGGATTCTGGAAAATCAGCCTTTGAATCCTGGCTAAGCCATAGAAACCCATGAATACCCAGGTTGGGCTAATCACACATTCTCAGTCTTAGGGCTTAACCGCATGAACTCTGTTCTTGCCATAATCACACTTGTCAATAAAACCCAATCTGTATCTGTTTGTATTTACCACATCATCAAGTCTTGGCAATCACATGACTGCCACCATTGTGCTCTCTTCCTGACTCCCCCTTAACCCTGCCTTTCTGCCCTATGCCCAATCCAGCATGTATCCCTGTGATTTTTTAAAATGTTATTTTAATTTATTTTTATTTTCACATTTTTGTACAATTTTGCAGTTTTTAAAAAAACAAAAAGAAAAATAAAATAAATAGAAAATAAATAAAGAGAATCAGCCTGCTTGGGAATAGTGAGGGGTGGTGGGGGGAGGGGACACTGACATCACATAGCTGCCAATAACCTAACTTCTCCAGCAGCAACATTTTGCATTTGGGGACTAGCATGTTTGTGAGCTCATTGACAGGTTTCCCCCATCAATGAAAAGGGATGCAGCAGCTACGTTGGAGGTGACATCATGTCGTAGGTATTGCCAAAGCTGTTTTTATCCTAGTCATGATTTAAAAGCTAGGTGTAGTAATTTCCTTAGACAAAGGTAATGTCAAACCTTCTCTGAATACATTTTTCAAGAAAAACCTGTGACAAGTTCACCATAAGTCAGAGTCAACTCAAAGGTACAGAACAAGAAAAACATTTTATACCACTTAGGTATAACTGTAGGCCTAGCTCTTGGCCCCTAATCCAAATTTAGGCACATAGTAACAACAGTGTGAATAAACAAACATCCTCTCCTTTTCTAACTTAAAGCAACACAAGTACTGTAGACTTGCAGCATTTGTGGCCCACCAAATTAGATGTACCTCATCAGCCATATATTTTGGCCTACAACATGCTTGCCCCCTCCCCCCATCTCGTTTTTAAAGTCCCTAATGGGCCACAAGATGCGATGGTGGTTTACATTCATCTTAGCAGGTCATGGTTGTGCAAATGTGAAGTAGAAATTCATTACTACTTTTGTGTCACTAATTTATTCCAATTTTTTTCTGAACCAACATCCCATCTCAGAACATTAAGTGACATACTCTATTGCAGCTTCTGACAGATTGAGATCATTTAAATAGCAAGACAATGTAACATATACTGAATGAGAAGTTTCATGTGAAAAGGAGCAAATTGGTAGCTTCAAGCCTAAAGCAAAGTCAAGATCCATTAATAGTTTCAGTGCACCAGTTTGGGGAAAAACATAATTGGCTTGAATGAAGTTCAAATATATCTGATCTTTTACCCATTAAACATTGGATGAGCTTAATTGGTGACTTATGCATGATTTCATGGTTTATCAGACTCAAGGGATAAGAGGAATTTAAAATGCTTTCCACATCATCCCAGCTTAGTTAATTAGTTTTCAAAATATTTTTTGAAAGCAGCCAAGATGATCTGCATTTAGAACAAACCTTTAGAAGAACACATAAAGTAAATGGGCAAACTTTCTGATAGGATACTTAAGGCCTTTACAGACTGCTAGAAATGGTGCAAATTGAGTCCACTTTAACTGCCCTGGTTCAGTGCTAGGGAATCATGGGAATTGCATTTTTTTTTCTGAGACATTGGGCCTAAGCAGACGGTGCAAAGCGCCATCTTCGAGGCCAGGAAGAGGAGGGGCAGCCTCACGCTGGGTGCCCCAACCCCTTCCTGAATATGTCATTGGAGCGCCCAGCGCTCCGCATGGCCGGCGCTCCGACAACATATATCCACCGCAGCGTCCACACACGCTGCAGTGGAAAAGACGCCGAAGGTGAGCCAGAGGCCTTTTGTGGCGCACCTTCAGCGTCTTGCGGAAGGAGCGCTCTTTTAGCGCTACTTCCTGGTCCTGAGACGCTGTGGCTCGGGGCTGAGAAGTGCGGATACCTCGGCCCTGATCCGCAGCTTCCCGGGGTGGCCCCGTGTCGCTCGTCTGCTTCCCCCCATTGAGCCTTCTCTGTCAGAGAGCTCTGGTGCCACAATAAACTACAGTTCCCATGATTCCCTAGCACTGAGCCAGGGTAGTTAAAGTGGTCTCAAGCTGCATTATTTCTAGCAGTCTGTAAAGGGCCTTAGTTCACTGATGTTTTGCTCTGCTCCACTTCTTATACTACATGCACTCTTCTGCCAACCACTGCTACATGCCCAGTACTCAGGCACTCAGCAAAGTATATACCTTTTTAAAAAATTGTACTGGGCAAAAATGTAAATGTCTAGTACGAACACCCCAGAAACTACTTGTTCCAGCATGGCATAGGGGTTTGAATGTTGGACTGCAACTCTGGAGACCAGGGTTCAACCCCCAGGTTGGCCATGAAATCCACTGGGTGACCTTGGGCAAGTCTCAGTCTCAGAGGAAGGGAATGGCAAACCTCCTCTAAACAAATCTTGTCAAGAAAACCCCATGATAATTTCACCTTAGGGTCTCTGTAAGTCAGAAACAACTTGAAGGCAGACAACAACTACAACCCCCCTTTTAAGATCTATCAGGTCTTCAAATATCAGCTTTTATTCTATATTAGCTGAGTATCCTAAGTATAAATATCCTGAGCAGCAATCATGAATATGAAACAGATACCCAAATATACTTATACAAAATTGTTTCATATTCACAATCCTTATTTGGTCACAATTATGACAATATGATTGTAGTCACACACACACTGTTTATCAGCTGTCAGCTGCATAGTGAGAAAGAAATCCATTCTGCTGGCAATCTGAGCACAGGTGAATGACATTTCCATCAGATTTGAGGCTGTCATATTAGGAGAGGTTATTCAGTTAAGTATACTTACCTATGTAGTTTTCAAATACTTACTCTTTTTAGTCTCTTGAAATATAAAATAAAGGAAGGGATGGGGAGAAAAAAGGGAATCTAGCAGCACCTTTAAGATTAAGTGTTTTAATTTTAGCATTTTTGTGGATATAAACCCACATCTTCAGATGCAGTACAGAGTGATATTGAAGAATCTGGTTATAAAGCATTATAATGTTGTGGGAGTGGCACAAATATGTAATAGGATCCACAAAAATGAAGATCATGTCCCTTGCCCTAAATATTCAAAGGACTAGGTGAGATTATCACCTTGCCTAGTATTTTGAAAATTTAGGGTAAGGAACATTATCTGCATCTTTCTGAATCCTATCTCATTCCCACAATTGTATAAATATGCTTTATAGCCCAAGGCTTTAATATCATTCTGTACTGCATCTAAAGAAGTGGCTTTATATCCACAAAAGTTCATGCTAAAATAAAAACCAGTAAGATTTAAAGGTGCTGCCATGTTCCTTCCCCCCCTTCCTCTCTTTTCCTCCTTTGTACATTTAATTAAGGAGCTGATGTGGAATTAGCTTACACTTTGTAAACTGCTTAGGGAGTGCTTAAGTGCACTGATAAATGGTATAGAAATCTACTTGCTATTGCTACTGGCTATTATGTGCATCTGGGGGGGGGGGGGGAAATATGTCATATAGATATTTTGGTTTCCCAATACTAGTCAATAAGAGGGCCAAAGATTCAGATTTCTAAATCTCTTTTCAGATTTGAGGTGTGGATCAAATTGGATTGAATCTGAATCAATCAGGATAGAACTGATACCAGAACTGAATCATTAGATCAGGGTCTGAAATGAATCATGGTCCTTGCACAATACTACATGATACGTGCACTTTACTATCAGTTATGAACCTATGCTGTTTAAATGGGTCTGGTTATCAGGAAATTATTGGAATGCTTAATAAAAAAAACTTGGGATGCGGTGGCTTAGCAGTTAAGGCATCGACTCTAATGACCATAAGGTCAGCAGTTTGAGACCCAAGTGCCACGTGATAGAGTGAGTTCCCATCATTAGTCCCAGCTTCTGCCAACCTACTTGTAAAAATGCAAGTAGATAAATAGGTACCACTTTGGTGGGAAGGTAACAACGTTCTGTGCAGTCATGCTGGCCATGTAATCATAGAGTCATCTTTGACAATGCTGGCTCCCAGGGCTTAGTAACAGAGATAAGCACTGCCCTCTACAGTCAGACATGACTATACAATTATGTCAATGGGGAAAATTTTACCTTTTATAATAAAAAATGATTCACCAAATAAATAGCTGCTATATTACCTTTTATACAAGTAATGTGAGCTGACTTGATCATTCACATTCTGCCATTTATACATGGGTATTTAAAAAAAACAAAAACTCCATTTAAAAGTAAAAACTGAATGGGCTCCAGTCTGTGAAAGCATTCATGTGTCCTATTTATTAGAGTCTAGTTATCTGTTCAATAAGGCATCAGGCCGCTGAAACATTTTACTGTCTGTAAAACTTTCATTGATTTTGGCTATAATTTTTCATTCATCAGAACCCCTATTCTGCTAAGCATTTAAGCACATACCTAAACTTAAACATGTGCTTAATCCTACCAAAGTAATTAATTACTCCTTTGCTTAAAGACCTTCTGAACTAAGCCTTTGGGGGCACAATATTATTTATGAGCTCTCTCCTTGTTAGCTTTCATTAGAGAAACCGTATCCAGGGTTATTTCTTTCTTGCTGCATGTCAAAAGAAATTTCACCTCCACTCAGCTTTATATAAAGCATTAAAACAAAGCTTCAAAGCAGGCATTTGCATTGAAGTGCTCAATTATTTATTTAGATGTGGTACATGTCTTTTTTTTCCCTTTTGCTTTAGAACAACAATGTCGAGACCTACAGAAACTATAATTACAACCACACAATTAGACTGTGAGACTGTATACATAAGTGAGCTTGTGAAATGTATTTCAGAACCCATATTCTTTTATCAGGCTGTGGTTGTGATTGATAGGAAGGGATCTCTGGAGACCTAAGCAGTGCAGCTTTCTATTCTTTTCATGCCAAAACAACCAACCATCTTCAATTCTTGGTCTTTTTCAGTCTTTCCCCTTCCAGACCATCCATTCATAGGCTTTCTGAGCAGTTGGAGACCTTTTGAACTGAAATCTCGGACTCCAAGAGTTTCTTAAGTTTTGTGTAATTTTAGATATTACCAAAAGCTAAGAGTAAGAGTTGCTTATTCCCAGGGCCATCCCAGTTTCTCCAGCAATCTTATTGTTTCCTTCCTCCAAAATGATTTTCCTTTCTACTTCTTTCTAACCTTGAAGTTCACAGAAGTCTTAAAGTGATGAGAAACAGCTCATACAGTCTTGGGCTGATCTGTTCAAAGATTTTAAAAGATTACTACTAAGCCCTCACCAAAACTATAAAAAGAATATTGCAATATCAAAACCAACAGTGGCAATTATCAGTTGTGTACATAATCCCTCATATCTGGTATTTGTATAACAGTTCTGTTTCTATAACAGTTGTATATATGATCAAATGAGCCAACTTTTCAGCATGACCCCAATAAGGGATGTTTTAAAAATGGATACAGCATGAAACAAATGCCCCCTTCTTCTTTTTTCCTTTTACTAAACAGAGAGCTGTTGGAAGGAAAGAAGGAAAATGCAACAAAAAATGTTCATATGTATGTTTATTAGATAATTACTATTCAGCTCCTTTCAAAATGGTGGTTTTGCATTGAAGATACAGCTAGAAGCCTATCTAGTTTACAGAAAGTCAAGAGGTGATGAAACAATACTGGGGAACTGACAGCAAAGTTGAAATTGACCAAAGTCAAAACTCTTACTGATATATCTTAGTTAAATGTGTAAAAATGTTGTCCCTCGGTCCTATTTGCAATTTGAAAAAAATGGTGCTGAGGTAGGGATAAAATTTCCTAGCAGTAGGGTCAAAGCTAAGTAAAAAGGATGACTAATGCTTCTTGGTCTCTCAGTGAAAGTAATGGCAAGTTTGTAAGATACCGTTCCTTTTGAGTTGCCTGTACAACAAGGAGGTTTTGTTCCTGCTATGCAAAATTAGGTAAATTTAGAGTGCGTAAATCACATGCCCTTTAAATGGAAGCTGAATTTTCCATTTCAGTGAGAAATGTGGATGAAATAATACATTCAAATAAGTAAATTAACAAACCTGCATTCATGTTGCCACCATTTAATAATATGGGACTTGAACTTCTATCTTTTTGCATATCCATGAGGAGTCCTGCAACCAAACTCCTGCAGATACAGTGGGTCCACAGTATAACATTGACATAAATTTTAGTTCCACTCTTCCATATCATCATTCAGTATGATAGAAGAGGCACAAAGGAGTAACATTACATCTAATTTTCCATCAACAGTCTACTACTTCATGTGCTAATGAAGAATAAAACACAATAAGGCTGGCCTACATTGTTTTACCAATCTAAATCCGTCTTCCTAGTCTTACTGGTCCAATACATATGTTCTACTAAAGCTGTATGGCTTTTTAAAAAGATAACATTATATTTCCAAATATTGTTTCATCTTATTACTCATATTGACCATTAGAATATGGTTGTCCCTCCCTGTTTGCAGACTTCGAGTCTGCAGTCTCACTCTTTGGGGGGAGGGACTATGGCTATACTTTAAATGGCCCTGGGCAGGTGCGCCATTATTTTAAAAGGGGCTTAAATATTTGTAAGCTGCCATTTTCATGGTGAGGGATCTAGAATGGATCCCCCACAAATTGGGAGGGGCAACTGTACTCTTCTTTGCTTTGAACTCTTTTAGATAATCAATATATTTTTCTATTTCAGCTATCTTCCTCATAGAAATTTGAAAAATGCATTTTAGGAAACGTCTTTCTTCTAAAACTAGACCAAAATGTTTGATAGATAGCTCTTCTCAGGCTTTCTGGGGTTTGTTTTTTTCCTTTGTTCCCAGATGCTGCATGAAGAATTAATTTAAAAATCCTTCTAAAAGAAGTTTTCAAAAGTTTTCTTCAAGCGGCATTTTTCCATCTCTAAACAACATACAATTTATTTATTTTCCTTTCTTGGAATAAGGAATGCACTACCATTTCCTTCTGTACTCTCAGCCTAATGAGATCAAAACAATGTTCTAGTCAGAATGCCAAATTGAGGGTGGGGGGTGGGGGATGGAAGGAGACATATGCTCTCATCAGCCTCCCAGAGGTTTTTGTTTCTTTGTGAACAGATCTCTTCAAACTCAAAGTAATGTGAAGAGGTAGAGAAAGGGCCTAGCACTGGGACTGTGTTAAAAATCTTCACAGTGTAACAAAAGTGAAAAATCTTTGTCACTTCCTTCAGGATCTCTCTCACAGATTGACATCTGTTTTCAGGAGAACAAAAGCTCCATGGAATATATGTAACACATGCTGATCTTGAGTAAAATTGTTACTGTGTGGTAATTTGAGTTGTCCACAAAGCACGGGGGGGGGGGGGAATAAACAGGTTATTTTGTTTTTATTTCTGAGTCAGCTTCCAAGACAAAGACAAGGGGTAAAGACAAGGGGCAAAAAAAGACAAGGGGCAAACTCTGGGGTCACCTTTCTCCTCCTCTCCCACCCCTGCTCTTTAAAAAAAAGAGAGAGAGAGAGAGAGCTTGGCAAAGTTTACTTTTTTGAATTCCAGTTCCAGCATTCCCCCACAGTATGATTTTGGGAGTTGTAGTCCAAAAAAAAGCATTTTAACCAGGCATCTTAACAAATAATAAATATGTTGATGCACGTTGGTTATAAACTATTTTTATATTTTGTATCTGCTTTTACTTTTTTCTTTAAAAAGGATTTAGTCTGTTTACTCTATATTTATTACTTTAAATAGTTTAAAACTGCTGAAATTAATATAACTTATAAGCATCTAGGAGCCCTTGTGATATAGGGCAGATTACATATATTTTAATGGCATAGTGGTTGGGGTGTTAGACTACAACCCTGGAGACCAGGGTTCAATTTACCACTTGGCCATGAAACCCACTGGGTGCCCTTGGATAAGTCACATGCTCTCAGCCTCAGGGGGAGGCAATAGCAAACCTCCTCTGAACCAATCTTGCAAAGAAAACCTCATGATAGAGTTGCCATAAGACACCTTAGGGTTGTCATAAGACGGAAATGACTTGAAGGCACACAACAACACCAACAAGAACAACAACAACAACAACAAGTAAAACCACTTTTGCATGGTGGTCTACCACTGGACCCATTCAGAACCACCAGGCTCTGCTCAGCAAGTCCCTGAATTATACCCTCAGAGTACTGGGTGCTATCAGAGCTGCTCCAAAGGTACTTTAAATATATTCAACTATGAGTGAGTTCTGTAAAAAATAGTGTGTGTTGCTTAAAAAGGATGGGGTGGGGTGTTTGAAGAGTAACAAAAGGGGTAGCAAGTACTTGGAATACTTGGTGGTACCAAGAGAGGCAGCAGAAGTAGCAGATGCTCTACAAATTTATATAAACACTTTATTTTCTCCAGAAAAATATCATATTTTTCTTCAATGTATAAGAAAGCAACATAGAATTAGGTTTGATCTACAAAATAATGCCTGAGACCAAATTGCTGTGCTACAAGACAGTTGTACTCTGTTAACAAATCAAGACATACAAAAAAAGTGAGCTTTTTTTTAATCTACAGAAGCTGGTCGATTCCTGCTCCAAGAACTCTTTAGTTAACTGATATAAAATATTTACATTCACTGTATAGAATGCTCAATTTGAGATCACCCAAATGAATCCCTTCCAAGTATTTCAGCATCTTTCTCCACTGTTGTTGGTCTTTGTTTGCTTGTTTATTTTTCCCCCATGTAATTATTTTGGGCCACTTCTCAAGATGATTTCAGGTTTTAGAAGATGCTTGCCAAGGTGACCTCCACTGCCCCCTTATCCTCACCCTGGTGTTACCCCTCAAGTTTAAAATGGGAAAAGAGAAAAAGGATGTGATAAGATAGCAGGCAGCAATATTGATAGAAGCCAGCTCTGCAAGTAGCCTAGCCCAATCACCTAATGCTCCCTCAGTTTAGCACAGTAAAAAGACATGTTTGTGTTAGGCCTTTGTTGCTGCCACCATATTCATTACTACTAACATAGTCCCCTGTCATTTTAGGGTTTTTTGAAATGAGGACATGACATTAGATTGCAAAAGTAACATATCAAGTAAAAATGGAGCCATTTTATTGATCTAACAAGTTACGTGTTCTTGTTAGATCAATAGATCAACTAGAGGTTGGGATGAGCTAGGCTTGCACATTTATGGGTGTTCAGTGTTCTTCTTTATGATTGTGGCAATATTGGTGCAATTGCAAATGCTCCCACAAAAACAACTACCTTAACAATGAGTAGCCATAACAAGTAACATACCAATACCAAGCTTGTGGTCAGAGTGCTGGGGGATCATATTTCCAGCCCCCTCCCACAAACCATCTGCAACAGGGGCCTTGCTTGTGATTGTTACACCACAGACTCCTAGAAGTTAGGGGATGGAAATGTCCTCTGGACATTTGAAGAAACCTCCATTGCTTGGTGTGACTGCTGACTGTTAGGATAGGTTTGGGGAGCTGGGTCAGGAGATGATATATAGGGGGGTTGCAGACTGCCAGAAATAGTGCAAATTGAGTACACTTTTAGGGTTAGGGTTAGTGCTAGGGAATCATGGGAATTGGTTTTTTTTTTCTGAGACATTGAGCCTTCTCTGTCAGAGAGCTCTGGTGCCACAATAAAATACAGTTCCCATGATTCCCTAACCCTAAAAGTGAACTCAATTTGCACTATTTCTGGCAGTCTGCAACCCCCCATAGTTAAGTATTCTTAACTACATCTGTGATGTAGGATCTTGGCCATAGTTTTTAAGAGGCATTTTGCCAGATTTTTTTCAAGTGTTACTTCATTCTCATCAGACCTAAGGATTTTTTTTCTTAACAAAGCATGAGAACACAAGTAATACTATGAGTTACTTTTAAAATCTTTGTAATGAGGAAAAAAATGAATTACTTTTTGAATACTATAACAACTTAGGAAATAAATTACTTTGACAAGCTAAGTTTCCAAGTTCTGCCAATATTAAATTAAAAGTTAACTTCAAAAAGGATCCCAACTGTCATGAAAAGATACCATTCATAACCATTATACTCTGGAAGAAAAACCAGAAGGTCACTCATGGTTTGGCCTCTTCAGTCTCAATCTTTACATTTTTTTTTCATTGCACTCTCTGTACACAATTCCTCTACAATATAGCTCCGAGAAACAGCAAGGACAATAAAGCCAGCTGCTGGGTTGTATGGACTTCACTTCTCTTTCTTCTTTTTCAATTGGCCCTGACCTAACCAGCAATCTCTTTTGCCAGATTAGCTCCCCAGCAGTCTAAAATGAGGGCTCTTAGAAACTCCTTTTTCCTTCCCTACTCTAAAACCCCACTCTCTTTCACTCATTCAGTTGCTCATACACAGCAAGCTATTACTGATATTCTAAAACAAATGATCACTCAAATGAATCCCAGGGTACCAAAGCTTCTCCAGGGCATGATTTTGCCCAGGGAAAACTTACAAATAGGGCAATGATGGTGGATTCAAACTGGAGAGAGAGGCCTTTGAAGGATCAGATATAGCTTCCAGGCATTCAAGTGTCTAGCCCTGTTTAAAAGCATGCTCTTAAGTAAGTCATTTAGACAGCATTAGGGTCACAAGGGCAGTTTATGAAACTGCAGGGTGCAGTTATTTTCATGCTCTTACTGTATAACCACAACCACTGAAAGTACACTTAGAGAATGAAAACTGGGCTCAACTGAGTAAAGTAGCAGAGAGTTCAGAGAGAACAACTTACCTTAGTTTTTGAAGTCATAGTCATGTACAGGACAAAAGGAGATCAAGGAGCTGGAAGGGATGGTGAAGAAGAAAAATTATTGGCCTATTCTTATGTCAACACAAAAAGTAGAATATCTTGATTGATACTCTGGCCACATAACTACAGAAGCAGAGCTCTAGGGAAAGGAACATTTTGATACTGCAGGGCTACCAGCCAAAAAAAAAAAAAAAAAACATTAGCTTCAAAGCCCAAAGCATATTTGCTAATATTTAACAAATTATGTGCTTCATTTGAATAGTGTTGCCAGTAGCCAAATATATTCAAGTCACCTCATTAGGCTTTCAGTTGATGGAGTTAAAAATTAAATGATGGTGGTTTGTTTTAGTTTATATCAAGGTATATTTTTACAAGCACAGTCAGGGCCAACATCACCCCATGTTAGATCATTCTAGAAATTGTTATTTTTTATTATTTTATTAACTTATATTCTGCCTTTCTCCCACTACAGGGACTCAAGGCAGCAAGGCCTTTTAGCTTTAAGTAAGCCAAGTAGTCAAAGTTGCATGAGAAGTCAACTGTAATGTTAACAAACTTGGAAGATTTGTTATGATACCCAGTTATGGAATTACAATAAATCCCTTTCTCATGTTTCCTCAGTGATGTGGGAATCATTCCACTGTAGATTGTAAGAGCTGTTTGATAGTAGAATATACTGGCTCAGAGAGTCATGGAGCTTCCTTCTTTGGAGGTTTTTAAACAGAGGCTGGATGGCCATCTGTCAGGAGTGCTTTGATTGCATCTTCCTGCATGGCAGGGGGTTGGACTGGATGGCCTTGTGGTCTCTTCCAACTCTGATTCTAAATTCTAGGCTTTAAAGTAACTATATACTAGTCTTGTACCAAAGAGTGCTAACTGTGAGGGTGTTTTACCAGTCATTGAGAAAAGAAGGCATTGCAAGATCCATGCAGTTTGCTTCACCCAGTATGGGTTCTTGCTAAGAGCAAGCAAATTTTACATAGTTGAAGTTACATGAGGCTGTGGCCTGAATCTTATTGGTTTTTCTCAACTAGAATAGACCCACTGAATCAGTGGGATTTACCAACATGTAGAGTCACTATTCAATAATTGATTCAATGATCCCACTTTGGTTGGGACTAACCTATAGAATTCAGACTTGACTTTTAGAGTCCACTTGAACTGCCCTGGCTCATTGCTAGGGAATCATGGGAACTGTAGTTTATTGTAGCCCCAGAGCTCTCTGACAGAGAAGGCTCAATGTCTCAGAAAAAAATACAGTTCCCATGATTCCCGAGCACTGAGCCAGGGCAGTTAAAGTGGACTCAATTTGCACTATTTCTAGCAGTCTGCAAAGGCCCTTAGTTTCCTTTAGTTTCCCCTCACTCTTTGCTCTGCAACTTTATTTTCTCTTTATTACTTCTGGGAGAGGCATACTGACAGACAATCCACACACAACCCTCCTAATGATGGGCAAAGTGTAACCAAAGCCCTGCCCATCTTTACAGGCTTCTTGAAAAGAACAAGAAGTAGCTGAAGAAAATTTCCAAGTTCCAAGTATACTTCTTTTCCCCTGCTCTTTTCTCAACACCTAGCTCCTGTTTCATTAAGCCTCAGATGCTGTTAGATTACAACTCTCAGCATTCATTACTAGTTAGATTGGCAAGTGCTGAAAGGAGTTGGAGTCTGACAACATCTGAAGGGCCACACTGCTTTCACACTTAGAATTACACCTGGCTTCATACTCTTTGTACTTATTCTGAAGGCAGAAACTTTCCCCTCAGAAAATATTGGCAGACTCTTTTCTTTACAGCCCACTCTGTCCCTAGTCTTGTATTATTTCTCATAAGCCATATTCTAAGCTTCCCCACCTTCCCTTCTACACACGAAGCCAGAAGGCAGGGACCATGGAAACACTTCTCTCCAGTCTGCCTAGTATTGTGTGCTGTTTTGTATGACTATGCAGTGCATGATAGAAAGTGACTGAGGGTCTCTACAGATGGCACAAAGCGCCATCTTGGAGGCAGGGAAGAGGAGAGGCAGCCACATGCCAAGCGCCCCAACCCCTTCCCAAGGACATCATCACAGCCACATGGCGCTCGCTGTTAGGACATTCTCCCAGTGCAGCGTTTTTACATGCTGCACCAGAAGAGGTGCAAAAGAGTTGTGTGGGAAAGGAGCAATGTTTTGGTGCTCCTTTCCTGAACGGTGAAAGGGAGGATTGGGGCTGACGTGTCTGGCAGCCTTGGCCTCTATCCTCCGTTTTCCAGGGCGGCCCAGGGCCACCTGTCTGCATCCCCCCTGTGACAATCTCACTGAGGGCTCATTTACACTGGCCAGAATAATCCATGCTACTCTCAGAGTATTCTGCCCCCTGGAACTGCTCACAATCCCCTGTTCCATTACCTTCTGTAGTGATGCTGGGTGGCTGTTTACACGTGTCCTCACTGTGTTGCCCAGCATTGCCATCACTGGCATGTGTCACTTCCTCTGAGGTCAGAAATGAGGCAGCCAATGTCAATTACATGGTTGGACACTTCTTTGTGATCTCAGAGTGAGTAACTCACACCATCAGCAGTGGTGCTAGACAACACAATGGAGATGCATACATAAAAAGCTGCCCGGTGTCCCTATGGAGTGCTCTTGGTTTTCCTGAAAAATCTGAAGCAAAAGGTAATTTTTTAAAAACTGGTTTAAGGGAGGAATAGGGTGAATTTGGTGTGAAACTCACCTTACATTGTGAAGACAGTCCACATTCAAATTGGGGGTTTGGCCCCATGTCATAAAGACAGGATCCTGTGAGGACAGGGTGAGACCATTTTATTTAGCTTATATAGACTACAGTCTTAAAACATTGACTGCAAATACATTGATATCCTTGGGTTGTGATGGCACTCTGGGCCAAACCAAAATTGACAAAACTGTATGTAATTTTACAATTACATTCTACAATTACAGTTACTGAAAAATCTGGTGATGAAAAGCAATGTGTTCTGGATGCCAGTAAACACCACAGAGAAGAAGTTGAGAACTTGCCATCATTGGGAAGAAATAAGTTTTGTAGTTTAAAATCAAAGCACTCATTTTAGACTCATTTTAAACAAGCTGCTATCCCCTTTTATTGTGATTCTAGTGTTGTTATTTTTCTTCAAATATTGTTAATTACACTTACATCCCACACAACTTTCAAGAAGCTAAAGGTTTATATGCTGCCTATATGCTCTTCAGCCATGAAGCTCCATGGAGTTTTATCCTCGAGGACTCTTTTGTAATAAGATACACTAGAAGACAGTAACTTGGCATACAATGAAGCTTCATATCTGAGCAGCATATAGGCAGCATATAAACCACATTCTCCTCAATAAAAGGTCTTGTCTGCACTGGCTATAAGTCTGGAGCCAGTCAAGAGCACTATACTCTGGACCCCACATTGGTTATGATGGCTGCTGCATTCACCAGGCCACACCCAGGATGGTAGAACAACATTGTTCACATGGGCCAGCTGGGCAAACACCACATTGCCACAGCTGGCCTGTCTACCATCCCTGGAGCCATGGCCATCACTTCCATACCTGGAGGAGCTCCATGGACAGGCCATCCAGTGTGCCACCACTTCTCCTGAGGATAGATTATACTAATTATTCAATCATACTCACATATTCCTATGGGTAGAAATATGCATACTTTATCTAATTCTCAAAGTTATTTCCTTTCTTTGCACAAAAAGATTATTTTGATAATATTTATATCAAAGGAGTCATACTGAAAAAGGAAGATAATGAGCCATTTTTAGACTGAGACCATGGAGACTCTGTTGCCAGACAGAATAAGCAACGCCAGGTAGTCTGTCTCAGCATAAGGCAGTTTCTTATGTGTTCACTTGTTGGGACAGAGAGAGAGAGAGGAAATCTGTCCTGGCAGCTGGTAGCTTCTACATTAGTAGGATGAAGAACACCCCCAACTTCAAAAGAATTCTCCAAGATACTGAGCCTCGTTACAAAAATAGATTTAGAACCTTTACCTCCTTTCCAGTTTGGACTAAGACTAGAAGGAGTAGGAGCTGCCAGCCATCACTAAAATGCCTCATACTTGTTTGCAATTTTATAGTGCATTAGATTATAAATACACACAAAATGAAACAAAGGAAGGAGATGTGACAATTTATACAGAAGAAATATTGTACCTGCTTCAAATAAATAGCTCACTCAGCACAATTTCCCCCCTAAAATAAGACTCTACTCTTGTGTTTTTCCTCAGACAGTTACCTCATTTTGCTGACTGGAGGCCTTCTGTCCTTTCAGGTCAGGGCTATTCAAGAAGGTTTATAACTACTTTGATTGCCAACTTAGAAACCCCCAGTGTGTTTGGCATGTCATCCATCACTGAGCTTAGAGGGTGTTTTAAGAAATAATGAAGGCTTTTGGCCATTAGTGGTAACTGCAGTGACAGCATGAATGGCACACACAATGAGCTTTAAATATAACAATATCTCAAAATGCAAGATAGGGCCATCTGTGTGCATTGGTTAGAAATACCTTTGTTGTCTTAGATAAAGCTTCAATACCATTTTTGATTTTCCATGGTGCGCTTGGCCTTTTGTGCTACCATGAAGAAAATGCAATGGTTCAGAGAAAAAATAGTGGAAATTTTCCAATTCTTCTGAATGACCTATAAATGCTGAAAAATTGAACTCAAAAAGCACACAGTGGATATTGCTATCAGCTTTTGATTTCAAAAATATTTGTCCCTTGGACATGGACAAGAGATGAAGTAAGTAGGCAGAGCGAGAATAGCATCAGAGGGTGACACAAAGAGCCAGGAGGAAAATGGCTAGTGCAGAGGTGGGAAAAGCATAGAAAACAGGCTACATGTAGCCCTCGGCTCATATTTTTTCTGCCACTGCTCCCTCAGTACTCAGGAACATCAGTCCAAACCTGGGTGACTTTTCACCTAAAAATCACTGCACATCACCTAAAACCCCATGGATGCAGTGGACTGCTTGTCGTATTCTACACCGAGATGCACACATGGCTAAAAATCAGCAGGTAACAATTTCACTTGGGTTAGAAATCCCACCATAGCCTTTCTTTTCCCCTTCACTCAAAGTCTTTTTCCCCCTTCCTTGTCTTCTTCTGCTGGCCTCTCCTCCACTCATTCAGACTTCCTCTCTCATAATTCTCCCACCCTTACCAGGACCAAAATTCATTCTGTCTGTCTTTCTCAATTTCATCTTTTTTGCCTTCTCCCTCTCTGAGTTACGATATTGTAGCCCAAATCCAAGAAACCATTTTATGAAAACTATTTGCTCTTTTGGCAGATTATGTGGTGGACCACCAAAAGGTCAACCAGCATGCACCTGTAAACACTCACAGTCTCACACACTACAATCAGAAATTTGTAGATAGGAAACAAAGCTGGGCTTTCTTAGTATCTTTGCATGCAATATCTGGGAGAGGATGAGGTCTGTGCATTGCAATTCAAAACTGTAACATTTCCCAGTTGTACAAAAACACTTTATAAATGTTAATTATTAATTTTACTATTGATACTACATAATAATAACAGTGGTAGCATTTGGAGACATAGCTCTACTAGTCTGAAAAATCAGTATGGAAAGGGGCCTTGTAGTGAAAGTGCGCCCCAAAAGCGTAGGGTGCACTTTCACTGACTTATCCACCGCAGCGTGTGCAGACGCTGCGGCAGGAGGTTGCCCTGGGAGCGCCGGCCGTGCAGAGGGCCAGCTGCTCCGAGGGTAACCTCGGGAGGAGGAAGGGGCGCCGAGCGTGCGGCTGCCCCTCCTCTTCCCTGCCTCGGAGACGGCTCTATTAGCCGTCTGCCGAGGCCCTACATCTTCCACCAAGATCTGCTGGAGTCTTCCAAAGATCTCAGCAGATGATGTCATTGTTCTGTGTCTGGTCATATTCCCATAGCTAGAAACTTCTGTAATCCCCTCTGTGTTCCACAAGAAATGGAATGGCCACTGTATTTTCTCATCCCTCATCCCCACCATTCATTCAGCCTTTCTTCCCCCATCTCTGAGGCAGCATTCTTTCCTTTGGCACCAACACATACAACAGACTATCTTCAAATGACATCTGGGTTATCCAAAAATGGGGCCTGTGATGTTGCTCCAGCAGTGAAAAGCTAGAAGTTTAAATAGTCTGGTCCTCTTGTGCCACACCTGAAACTAACACCAAGCATTTGGAACAAACATAAATGCTTGTTTCTGGTATCGGCCACATAATGGTCTAGTGACTCACTGTCATCTAGTGACTCAGGTTGCATCCACACTGCAGAAATAATCCAGGTTGACACTACTTTAACTGCCATGGCTGAATGCTATGGAATTCTAGGGTTTGTAGTCTGTTATGGCATCAGAGTTCTCTGACAGAGAAATCTAAATACCTTCATGAGGTATTGCAAGCTAGAGAAAGGTTTAAATTCATTAAAATTAATCCTTTTTCATTAAATTCATTAAAATTAATCCACTTTAATAACCCCAGGATATACAACTTTGAGGTCTTCTTAGTATGGATGCCAAATTTCAGAAGCCTAGATATCAGTCTTGAAGTTATAGTGGGTGGGCACACATTTTTACAACAATAGATTCAATTTCCGTATTACTAGTATACCAGCACTAGTCCTATGCTTCAGCATGGAGTTTTTACCCACCTTCACAGCTTAGGGTGTTGAGCATGCCATTGTAGATAGACTAATACTTGAGCCCTCAAGAATTTCTGCTGAGCTCCTTTGATGTATAAGATTACTTTAGTCTATATTTATTGGCTGAGAGATGGAAACTGCCAGGTAGGTTAAACAACCCTGTGTATAGATGAATGGAAGGGACTGCAAGGGTAGAGACAACATTTTTAAAAAGGTTAACTCTGTATTAACATACACAGAACAAATGCTAATTTTAATGTGCTTCAAAATGGCATGTGGCCTTGATTTTACATCATTCCCTAAGTGAAATAAGACTGATGGTATCACATAGATGTTTCAGTACATTAGCATTTTTGTCACTTGATGAGAAGGCATTTCATACAAAAACTCATATGATCAGCAAAACATGAGTGCTGCTAACGTATTGCCTGTCTGATTTTCATTTTCTATTCAAAGCTCTGAATTATTAATCTTCATCTAAGTCAACGGATGTAATTTCTTTTCCGAGGAAAACAAAACACTCTGCAGAAAAGATTCTGGAAAATTTTCAGAGACCTACAGCATCAGACCTACTCATCCACACATCCACATGCACACCTATTGAGAAAAGGTTAGCATTGTAACAAAATGATACGCCCTTGTCAGTTTAATTTTGAGCAAAATTTCAAAATTAAACTGTCACTCAGAACAAGACATAGATTATGAAACACTGCTTGCCTTTGTGAAACATGCAGAAAGAGCTTATAGTGTGACCATGGGAGCCACCACCATTATAAGGATGTTATGAAAGATCCATAAATTATAGGACAAATGAGAACATTGGTAAAGCAAAAGGGTCATTCTAATCCAACCCTGACCAAGCACAACAGGAAGGCAATAACCTTCTCTGTTTTTCCCCCATCCTTTGGTATATAGAGATAAAGATAGAATGGTACTTCCTCTGAGGTAAAAAAAAAACAAAAAACCTGAAGGTGTCTGGCAAAAAATAGCCAGGATAAACTAATCCCACTTCCAATTATAAAAAGGCAACAATATGAAGAAATAAAAGGATAACTAAACCCTGGAGCAGAAAATCCAATAAAATTAAATTTCTGAAAGGGTAAAAATACCCCACTGGAAAGTTTGCAAATGCTACAAATAAGTACCATAAAAATACCAAAAATCAAGGCCAAAAAAACCTGACCCGTGAAGTTGATAAGTCAGAAAAATTACTAAAAGGGTAACAATACCCCACTGGAAAGTGTGCAAATGCTAAAAATAAAATAATATAATAATAGTGAATAATAAAAACTCAAGGCCAGACGCTTTTCGACAACAGTCTTCGTCAGTGGCCTAGAAGCATTCAAAATGTATATATGTATAAAAACTCCTCAGCTCACACAATGTGACTCTGTTCAATTCAAAAGCAACAATGTACTTCTCCTGCTCACAGAGTCTCTTATATAACCAGCTGAACTGGTAATGGGAAAGATCCTGCCAAGACTCAAGAAAAGATCCTAGGGAAAACTTAGGGTGTGGAAGGACAATGAAAAACTCAAACCAACCACTTACACCCACATCTTTATCCACCAGTGGTTCAGATTTACCAACCATGTGTCCATTTGAGTACCAATATTGGTAGTAGTTTTATGTACTTAGTATTAGATATCCCATCAATGCACCAGAATTTAAATGAAGTTCTTCTCCTATTCACAGAACCTTTTCTATAACCAGTCAAACCGGTAGTGGCAACCATCCTGCCAAGACTCAAGAAAAGAACTAAGGGAAAATTTAAAATTTATTTTTTGACAGAACCCTTCAGTTTGGTTTTTGATCATATGTCTTGGGTTTTCTGGCTGTAGGGACTTTTGTTGGTTTACTTCCTCTGAGGTTTCATCTAGTCCTTCTAGATAATAACCTCTGACAGATTTATCCTGTATCAATTAATCTAATTCATTTTAATGCTGTCATTATTAGCCACAACAGCAAGGTATGTATCCATATGTATAATGTTGTGATTTGGGCTGCTTCTGCACTGCAGAAATTATGCAGTTTGACACTGCTTTAAATGCCATGACTCCATTTTATGGAAATATGGGATTCCTGGACTCAGCCAGCAAGGCATGACTCACTAGAAAAGAAAATAACACTTGCTAAGGTAGAAGACAATAGGAAAATAGGAAAACTGCATTTCATATGAATAGACTCAGTCAAGGAAGCCAAGTTTCTGCAAGACGTAACCAGAGCTGTTGATGATAACATGCAGGGGTAGGCAATCTTTCCCCTTTAAGGGCTGAGGGACTTCAGCTCCCAGAAGCCTCAGCCATGTTGGCCAATAGTCCCATGTTGGCCAATAGCTCCTGGGATTCTGGGAGCTGAAGTCCCTCGGCCCTTAAAGGGGAAAGGTTGCCTACCCCTGAATGACTTTGAGGTCTCTCATTTATAGGGACATCATAAGTAAAAGTCAACCTGACACCAATTAACAACAACAATGTAACAATTTATATATTGTTACATAAAATATATATATATTAGGACTTAAACTGTGATTGTGTTCGCAATACTCAATTATACTTGGCCCTATAGAACCCATAATGTACATTAACATAAATGCAATTGGAAAATACACACACACACACGTTTTTCAGCTGTTAACTATATGCTTTAATTCTTTTCTATTAACTGTCCTAACTCTGAATTACATCTGATTAGTAAAGTGTCCACATCCCTAAGGCAGGCAAAGTGTATGGGGGAAGCGTTTGAACTTCCAAAAACCTCTGAGAATACATGGCACCCATATGGAATCAACATGTAAGTAGGTCTAGACCAGGGGTAGGCAACTTTTCCCCTTTAAGGGCCGAGGGACTTCAACTCCCAGAAGCCTCAGCCATGTTGGCCAATAGTCCCATGTTGGCCAATAGCTCCTGGGATTCTGGGAGCTGAAGTCCCTCAGCCCTTAAAGGGGAAAGGTTGCCTACCCCTGGTCTAGACCTTTCAGAGCAGATGTCTCTTTCTGAAATGGTAATTCCAAAAGCTATCCATTACATTGACTATTGAACTCAATGCTTTTGACAATAGACAACAATGAGGCATACTTTGGAGGCATATTTAAAATGGGGAGCTAAATTGCCTCCTGCCCAAGTGTCTCTAGCAAGCTCAAGATTTTGAAAAACAATTTTTTTTTCCTGTCCATACCCCATCCAGGCTTTTCATCAAAGTGTTAAAAATAAACTGAAATAAAATTGAAATTTGATTGAATGGTTCCTCATCTCTACTCTTCCGAGCTTATCATTCACCAAATAAGCCGGCTTGCCTCTTTCAGCTTCAATCCTGGATTCAGGATACCCCCGGATGTTATCAAACATAAGTTACCACTGATTTAGCCACAATGCCACTGGCCAAATCCATCCCAGGTCAAAGCCTCGCTCAGCTGGGACTTTTTCAAAGTCGGGGAGCTTCCGACTTCAAAAATTGGCTGACTGAGCGAGGTTTCAACCCAGGGTGGATTTGTCCAGTAACATCATGGCTAAATTGGTGACAACTTATGTCTGATAACATCCGGGGGTATCCCGGATTCAAGATTGAAGCCAGAAGAAATAAGCCTGCTTATTTGATGAGTGATAAGCTCCTTTATTTGCAAACTGCCATCTTGGAAAGCTTAGTAAACCATTGCTAGGGATTCTGGAGTTGTAAGCCAAAGGTCCCTGCAATATACTTTAACTAGGCCACAGAAGATTGCATTCTCATTTTCTCAACTATCCTACATTGTTGTGTGCCTTCAAGTTATGGCAACCCTAAAGCAACCCTATTACAAAATTACTTAGCAGAATTTGTCTAGAGGAAGTTTGCCATTGCCTTCCTCTGAGGCTGAGACAGTGTGACTTGCCTAAGGTCACCTTGTGGGTTTCTTTGGCTGAGTGGGGATCAAACGCTGATCTCCAGAGTCACAGTCCAATGGTGCAAACCATTATACCAAGCTAGCTCTCCCAGGGCAGCCCCTTTAATGGAGTAATGAACATAGAGGTAAATTATTTCATCCCAGAGGAGGAAATTACACAGCCCCCTTCTGCACCCAAAAAACAAACTTGAACTGTGTGATTAAAAACAGGCTGAGTGTGAAGTGTGCCCTTTAAATACCAGCTCTTAATTGCACTGATGTGAATATGAAAATCAATGGTGTATGTTTGTGAATTAGGCATTTCATTAAAATTGTCTTGATGTAAATAGCACAATCAGGTCTCCTTTCAAGACTAATCATCAATTTCTATTCTGGTAGTTGTTAATAACAACTGACAAAATACCAGGGACTTTCCACAGCTGTAAGCATCCTGGTAATGGCTTTTTGGCACAAATATATTAAACACCCTGTTGATAAGCTCCAGATTATGGATGACAGATTAATGTCTGGTGTGACAAGAATAAGAAGAGGCCATTTGATAGGCAAAAGGGGAGTATAATGTTGATCCCATCCAAGTGTTGCTAAATACAATTCATTATTTGAGGCAGGGAATGCTTTTGCCCTAGTGCCCTCCTTGCTGCTCTGTATATCAATTTCTTTGGAAGTTAAATCCAATTATAAATTCATAAGAATCATGAGCCTCATCTTTTGTTCCTATTCCACTTACAGAATCCTCAGATAATATGTTTTGAGAAAGTATTAGTTCACCCTGCTGTTCTACACTATTTTCCATTCTTAAAATACAGAGAAATTAAAACCTTATTACACAAGCCTTGCTTTATATAAATGTATTGGCCTAAATTTATTGGCATGAGGAAAGACTTTTTCATAGGAAATCACAGCTGGCAGTACCATGTCAGCATCCTAGAGGATTGGGGGGGAGGGAGGGAGACTGACAGGCACAGATTTGAAGCTATAAAGTACTGTATCACACATCAAAAAATATTAGAAAATTAGTCGTTCAGTATCACACTACACCATTTTAGTGCTCTTATTCCACTTTAACTACTATGGCTGCCTCCTATGGAAACCTGGGATTTTCAGTGTAGGAAGAAGCATTTAGAATTCTTAGTCAGAAAGCACCTGTTGTTCTTTTTGTTGTGTGTCTTTAAATCATTTCTAACTTACAGTGGCCCTAAGGTAAAGCTATCATGGGATTTTCTTTGCAAGATTTGTTCAGAGGAGATTTGCCATGGCCTTCCCCTGAGGTTGAGAGCATGTGACTTATCCAAGGTCACCTAGAAGATTTCATGGCTGAAGCAGGAACTGAATCCTGTTCTCCAGAGTCTCCAGTGTTATGGTCCAACACTCAAACCACTACACCACACTGGGTCTCATGGCTCTGGTCTCACTAAACTATAAACCCCAAAATTCCAGGGGAGGCAGCCATAGCAATTAAAGCAAAATAATGGTGCTATAACAGTGTAATGTAACAGTATGGAACCTATGTATTTGTGTTCTCTATGATGCATCATATAAATAAGATGTCATGTCAAAATATTTTGGATGGGATTGTTAGAGTAATATGCCTTTAAATATTTTGATTGACAGATGACACATATTCTATGAGATTGCCACTGACTGTTGAGTCATTAGCACACGCCATGATGCAAGGTTACAACAGGATTGCATCTTGCTATGTGGCACTGAGTGATGACTCACAGCCAACAGTCTATATAAATGGACCAGGAGACTTGTCACATGTTTGTTGTTCATTGTGAGTTGAAAGTTATTGTTGAAGCAGCAGATTGTTGCTGTGAGTTAGTGTGAATCAGTTTGGAGCTGGAGAGCAGACGTTGGAATTGATTGGAAGTTAGAGGAATGTGTATATATGTACTGTATAATATTGTTCACTTTGCAACCTGAAGATAAAAGCCTCCAGAATTTTGGATGAATCAACTGTCTGTGAGTTTTTCTTTTAAGTGTGAAAAGTGGTCAGTGCACTGCCAATACCAATAGCTGGGGGGGGGGGGTTGTTTTTGTACTTGCTGTGTATATTGTTTTGTCTGTAGCTAGGTGATTTTTTCCCCCAGACTGGTCTAGGAGTTTAGGCCTTTATCCCACCTATATAGGGTGGCCTCTCTCTCCTCTCCCTGTCCTTCTTCTCCCAATTTTTTGGGGAACAGTGTGATCTAGGACTTTATCTCACAAGGCTTGAAAAGTGGAAGTAAAGCAGGATAGTGGCTGTATCTTATCACATAAAGCTGTGTCTGTCCAGTAGCTGGTCTATAATTCATCCGTTGCCAGAGTATGCCTTCTCAATGTCTCCCAATCACTCTGTTTTTGCATGTGGATTCAAGTGTGATAAGCTCCTCCTCCTGCAGTTCCAATATGCAAGCAATCACATGGTGCAAGTGGGCATGATTCTACCTCTCTCCCCCTCACTATTCCCAAGTAGGTTGCTTTTTCTTTTCTTTTTTCTTCAGTTGCTTTGCTTTTCTTCTCTTTTTTTTTTTTTTCTTAATGGATTGCCATGATTGCACAGTTGCACTAAAAATAAAAAATAAATAAAAATACAGACTGGGAAGAGTATATGACAGAGGGCCTTTGCAGACTGCCAGAAATATTGCAAACTGAGTCCACTTTAAATTGAGGCACTGCCCTGGCTCAGTGCTAGGGAATTGTATTTTTTTTCTAAGACATTGAGCCTTCTCTGTCAGAGAGCTCTGGTGCCACAATAAATTACAGTTCCCATGATTCCAGAGCACTGAGCCAGGGCAGTGCCTCAATTTAAAGTGGACTCAATTTGCACTATTTCTGGCAGTCTGCAAAGGCCCAGAGTGGTGGAGCTATGGAGGTCAGGTGAGGAAAGCTGAGATCAGGATAGAAGCAGCACCATGGCAGTTTGGAAGAGCTATGTGAGAATGACTGTCCCAACTCTGTGTTTGCATTTCCTAGGCTAAAATGATTGTGGTGCCTTATGAATCTGTTGTGATAAAGTCCATCATATTGTTGGGAAACCAACACCTACTTTTGGGGAATTTATAATTAGCTCAAATGAGAGGGAAGCACCCAAGTTCGCTTCTAAGATCTTATCCAATTGTCTACAGGAGATATAAGAGTTTTTGGCTAGGAAAGACACTGAGACTGACCAAGCTCCAATTAAAGTATTAAATCTTTTATTAACAAAATAAGCAAACATCCAAATGTGGCACACACACACACATACACACGCTAGAAGAATAAGCGAGGGGAGAGCGAAAGCGGTGAAGGCAAAGAGAGAAAGATCAGGACAAAGGATATACTCACACCCGAGCGACTCCTCTGGGCTTTGGCGGCGAATGAAGATGAGCTCCGTGGAAGGGGCACGACCGGCAAGAGGGGGGTCATGGGAACTGTCTCAGAGCACAGACCGACAGAGTTTCAGCATGCACTTCCAAGGTAGCACGATGTCTGCTAAAATCCAGGGGTTTTTAAGGGCAGTTTCTGCCTTCCAGCCATGGGCTGGACAATAGCTAGACAAAGGTGTGATGGGCTTTTCATTGTTTACTTCATTCAGCCCTGGTGGCGCAGTGGTTAAATGCCTGTACTGCAGCCACTCACTCATAAACCACAAGGTTGCAAGTTCAATACCAGCCAGGGCTGAGGCTTGACTCAGGCCTGCATCCTTCCAAGGTCGCTAAAATAAGTACCCAGCTTGTTGGGGGGCAATCAGCTCACAGTTGTAAACCGCTTAGACATCCCATAGTGTGATATGAAGCGGTATATAAATGAAGCTGCTTTGCTTACTTAAGTCTGGGCATATTTGGTATCAAAGCAATCAAGGAAAGGAAGCTAGAGAAAGGAGGTGCCATCAAATCTAATCACTGTCTCATCAAGTGTGAGACTGAGGGGGGAAGCAGACGAGGGTGTTCAGGACGCCGCGGGACGGTGCGCCGCCGGAGCGAGGCATCCGCACCGCGGCGCACCGTCGGCGCCCCTGAAAGGAGCGCTAAATCAGCGCTCCTTTCAGATGTCAGTGAAAGTGCGCCGCAAAAGCTTGCGGCGCACTTTCACTGACTTTTCTGCTGCAGCGTGTGCGGACGCTGCGGTGGGAGGTTGCCCTGGGAGTGCCGGTCGTGTGGAGGGCTGGCTGCTCTGAGGACGACCTCGGGAGGAGGAAGGGGCGCCGAGCGTGCAGCTGCCCCTCCTCTTCCCTGCCTTGGAGACGGCTCTATTAGCCGTCTGCCGAGGCCCTGAGACAAACAAACACTATTAGGTATGTTTTCCAACATAATGGGATATTCCATAGGGCAGTTCCCAAAACCTGCCTGTCCAGGAAATCCTTAGTGGCCTTAAGCAATTTTTAGCTTGCTTACCTGACCTCACATCTAGGGGATTATGGCTGCCATCTCCCAAGGGTCAGGCTGGGGTCATAAGGGAACTCCATATGGCTAAAATATAATAAAAATGGAGGATGTCTGCTAACAATATGTGCACAAACCATCATAGGTACTTCTTTATATCCAAGCAGTTCACATATCACCAGCAAAAAGTATTGACAATAGAAGTTTTCTCTTATGTCAGACACTTGTTCCCTTTGAAAAGGCCAGCTATTGCAATTGGGATCCTTTATTTAAAGGCTCAATTTTGGGAGGTGAATACTCTCTCTCTCTCTCTCACACACACACACACACACACACACACAACACAACACAAGGAAAAGGTAGAGAATGTGACCAAATTTCTCCATCTTGAATACTGGATGAAACACCTACACTGACTGGAAAAGAGGATCCTATTCAGTTTTAGGGTCTGGCATTCAAATGTTTAGGGATAATAATAGGATTTAACAGCAGACATTATGGTGCTCCCATATGGCAAGCTGTATTTCTCATAGCAATTGAAGAAGCATGCAGTGAAATTTGATTACTTTGAACTGGAAGGTAGACAATCACAGGAAATCCTACTTTATCTGGCTAGAAGATGAGCTCTTTCACTTGGCAAGGCTGATGGTACGTATGTTGCAGTGGAAAAACTTAATTTGCCCTTGACAGCTAGTTCTGCATAACCTCACCCTTTCCAAGCAATATGGCAAATTGGAAGCCAAGATGTTAGAGAAGGGTTTAAAACATCAGTGGAACCATATAGGCAGATGCCTTATGGCTGTTATTAAAGCTCACTATTGTAAATTGATAATTTTCGACATTGAGAAGAGTTGTTACTTTTAGCAATATGGCATATGTTATAACATAGCTTTTTCCCCAGTGATCGCACTGAAGTTATTCATGCTCCTGTGCCTTCTCATATCAGCTCATTCCAGTTTCTGGGAAATATGCTGTTGATGTTGGAAATAGTTAAGGTATTATTGAAAGATTTTGGAAACTTTTCAGGAATGGAAATTAAAAATCAAAATCTACAACTGTTATGTCCAAATACATCACACAAAAACAAGGTTGTTGTTTTCTTCCAAAAACCTTTGAAACCCACCTTAACCAATAAAAGTCAATAAAATGTTCAGAAATATACATTCCTAGACAAGTAGGAAATTTTATATCTTTATGTTTTAACCTTCTTATTAATAACTTAAAGCAAAAACTGATGAAATAGGTGCAGTTAGAACTTGCATGGGTAGACAAGAGTGCCACCTTTAAAATCCTATCTTTCCTATTTATTTTTAATTTAAACCATTACAACTAAAACCAAACTATTATTAGAATGGCAAAGAATGCTTTCTCAGTTTATTAATGGGAGAATCAAAGATGTTAAAAAAACAACAACAGTAATTTGAATTAGAGGAGTGGAAATACCAAATCTAAATCTATACATTGAGACCTTTCAAATTAACAACTGTTGTGATGTAATTGTAATGTTGAAGCTTGGCTCCTTCTGTAATATGGCACTTTAAATATAAAATAGATTTCTGGTATTGCTATCTGGAATTTTCAGTGCAAACATTTTATACTTAAACTTATTTTTGTATAACATATTCCTTATCTGGCATAAATTTAGGGCCTTTGCAGACTGCCAGAAATAGTGCACATTAAATTGAGGCACTGCTCTGGCTCAGTGCTAGGGAGTCATGGGAATTGTATTTTTTTCTGGCACACTGAGCCTTCTCTGTCAGAGAGCTCTGGTGCCACAATAAATTACAGTTCCCATGATTCTCTAGAACTGAGCCAGGGCAGTGCCTCAATTTAATGTGCACTATTTCTGGCATTCTGCAAAGGCCCTTAGAGACAAACTCATTTGGACCTCCACACCTTTAATTTCAATATTATGCCATCCTATCTCAATGACAATAGTTAGTATTCTACATCAGCTACTTAGGGCCTTTGCAGACTAACAGAAATAGTGCACATTAAATTGAAGCACTGCCCTGGCTCAGTGCTAGGGAATCATGGGAACTGTAATTTATTGTGGCACCAGAGCTCTCTGATGGAGAAGACTCAATGTCCCAGAAAAAAATACAATTCCCATGACTCCTTAGCACTGAGCCAGGGCAGTGCCTCAATTTAATGTGCACTACAGCTGGTGCATATTAGGAATATAACACTGATGGAAAAGTTTTTAATCTAACATTCACAAGATTTAAGAAATCAACAAGCATAAACAAAGGGCTGGAACAGGTTGGCTCTAAAAGCTGGCTTCTCAGCAGCTTGTGGGCATGGTGTTTAGATGTCATACACCCCCCACCCAGCTGCCCCGACATGGCCAGCTTCATGACACTCCAGCCGCATGATGTTTACATGCTGCATGCTGCCAGAGCATCATGACGCTGCCATGGGGCCATGGCAGGACAGGAAAAGCAGGCTTTGCCACTCCTTGTTTGGCTGGTTTCAAGGCAGATTGGGGCCACGGTGTGTGTTTGCCACAGCCCCAACCTGTGTTTGGAAGGAGTGCTTCAAGCCGCTCCTTCAACCCATCTGTTTTGCCCCCAAGTTTCACAAAGATTGGTATCTTTTTATTGGTTACACTAAATATAATGTAGATTATATTTCTCCTCCAAGCTTACATGTTAATATCTGGAATAGTGTTACTGGAAATCAACACTTTCTTTGCTCATTTGATTCCACCTCTAAGCTGTTTGTAATGGTTAGTCCATGTGCATTAAGTATTTTATTTAAAGATAATCAATAGTACTTTGTTGGTTCAGGAATATGTTAAATACTGTAACACATTATAATGCTTTCACAATTCAGTCAAAAGGAAAAAGAAAAAGCTTTTAAAATCTGCAAATTTCTTCATATTTAAGATGGGAAAAACAATGAGATAGAGAGGACTTCCAGTTAAGGGGAGGAAATCCTGGAATACCTTGGTTTTGTTCTTGTACAAACCAATTTTATTTTAGAGATCCACATGATGTTTTCTTCATCCCAAGGGCTTTCCTGAAAGCTCCAACCAATACCAATGACTTTTCAATCCAACTCACCAGGGGGTTGTCCACATGAACCACAAGGCCCAGACTCTCTCCCTCATGTTGTCTGTAGTTCAGACAATGCAAGCAAAAACCCCAGGGGCAAGATCAGGCTTGATTCTGCCTGTCCAGACACAGATCTAAACCCTAGCATTAACAGCCTTTACACTGGGGTAAGTAACCCCTGGTTTTGCATAGAATTTCTAGCAAACTCTGCAGCAATACTGGGCTGTTCAGATGCCACCCCCCCCCATGCTCCTTACCTTGCCAACCACTGATGTGAGTAAGAAGTCCCTAAGTTGCCACATGTGGTGCTGAAACAGGGAGTCTGGTCACATGGGTGCAGACAGGCACCCTGTTTCCATGTCAGATGCAGAGACTGGTGAGGGGCTTCTCAGTTGGATCAATGTCTGGCAAGATAAGGAGCACATGCCAGTCCTGGGTCACAGATCATAGGGATCCTGTCCTTCTCCATGTTGACCCAGGGACCAAGCTGGGTGAGCACCAGGGCCAGGCTGAGCCTGTGCTTTCCTGGCCCATCTGCTCAGGCCCCAGGTCAGTTTAAATTAATCGGTACTTTCCAAAATGTTATTATATTTGCTTGTGTGTTTGTACTATCTTAGAATTAATGAAGATGGTTGCTGCCAGTAAATACAATTGGACACAGGACACATATTAAACACAGATCAAGTGAGGGAATAAGGGAATGTTAGTACTGAGCAAAATTATTATAATGCCTCATGGTGCTCAGTGATTAAGATGCTCCTGTCATTAGTCTCAGCTTCTGCCAACCTAGCAGTTTGAAAGCATGTAAAAGTGCAAATAGACAAATAGGTATGACTTTGGTGGGAAGGTAACAGTGTTCTGTGCAGTCATGCTAGCCACATGATCACAGAGTCGTCTTTGACAACGTTGCCTCCCTCTGTCATGTAACAGAGATGAGCACCACCCCCTACAGTCAGACAAATCATGTCAAAGGGGAAAACTTTACCTTTTACCTTCAACTAGTATAATACTGCTAAAGCATTTTAGCACTTTAACTATAGCTCCTGAATAATAATTTTAAAAGACTGGAAATTGGTGAACATTTCTAAATGCTGCATGAGAGACTGGATATGACACATAATCAATGGGAGGAAGAAGGGTAAAAACACAAGGAAGGAAGGGACAGAGGGAAGGAAAATTGGCATATTTCAAGAATTAGAATAGATGAATTTGATGAATAAGTAGCTATAGTCAAAAGAATTAGAACTGTCCAGATTTCTATATTTTTTTTCTCACCTGGAGATATCCAAAAATGTTTAAAATGTGGGACAAAGTAAAACTGATAAATATATCAATTTCTTATTTTAACACTAATGACACTGAAAATTTTGGCAGAGGAAAATGACTATTCTTTGCAATGGGATATAAGAGACAGGTTTTTAGAGAAGTAACCAGAAGAACTGAAAGTAAGAAAAAGCATTGATTTTAATACCTTTCTCCTGTTGCTGTATAGCTAGGAAAAGCTCCTTTCCTGATTTTAAAGGCTTGTACAGTTGCTACTTTAAATTTGAAATCTTCATTATTGTATCTTTTTAGATTAATTAATTAGATATGTTGTTCTGTTAAACATGTGATTGAAAAGTGTTTAATTGATTTGTCATTATGAATTACAGTAAGTATGGCACTGAGCTGCTTTGTGCATGTGACTATTTTGTACCTAGTGTCAGCACCTTTCAGAAGGAAAAGCAGAATAAAAAATTGGAAATGAAAATATAAATGAATCTATTACTGGCTTATATATGATAATGGAGACCTACCATATTGTGTTGTGTTTTTGATATTCATAAGCTGAGTCTGAGTGTGCGATTTTTTTTAGATTTAATTTTTATTAGTTTTTATACAGTCTGATTTACAAACAATATGATTCACAAAAATAACAGAAGAAAAAAGTAGAAAAAGAAGAAAATACACACACTTAATACATAGTAAAGCTCTGGATCCTGGCAGTAATGAAAATACAAATTAAAAAGAGAGAGAGAAATTATTCTACCATTATAGATCCAACTGAATAATCTTACTATAATTACTAACAACTATACCCATAGATTTTTACATTGTTAGATTTCTTATTGCTCAAAAAAATCATAAATAGCTTTCAGTCTTTTAAAAAGTGTTCAATTGGCTTATCCTTTAGAACCCCTATTAATTTGGCTGTTTGGGCTAAACTTAATCCATTCTTCTATCATTGGTACTTCAGTCCATTAACATGTTTGAGCAAATAATATTCTTGCTGCTGTTGTCATATATTGAGAGAGTGACCTATATTTACTATACAGTCCTTCATCCTTAATACCCAAGAGAAACATTTTAAGTAACATTACAATATCCACCTGTAGAATTTTTTGAATCAACATATAAATCTTAGACCAGTAATGTCTAAGCAGAATTCTAGTGTCACAACAAACTACAGTTCCCATGATTCCATAACATTGAGCCATGGCAGTTAAAGTGGTGTCAAACCAGACAATTTCTGAAGTGCCAAGGAAGGGACATTTCCTATCGGATGGATGTAAATATTGTAAATGGATCCTTGCGGGCCAATCATTCATTGTATTCATTTATACACTTCAGGGGCCACCAAACTTTTCACTTAGACTCTCTTTTTAAATAGTTTTAAAGATTCAGGCTCCTAACTGGGTCTCTTCTCCCCTGTATGAAGTTACCTGTTCCAGCTGAAGAGATGTGCTCTTTTATATTTGCATCTTTTTTTCTACCCAAGTTGGCTTCCTTTTTGTCTGTCTGTTCCCCCTGCCTTGCCCTCTTCCGTATCCAATAAGAACTCTTCCTCATAAAGCAGGTGGAATATGCAATGCATCCATCCATTCTGTAGCCTGCCCAAAGGATCGTACCTCTGAAAACAAGTGGCTTAGTATGCACAGGCCTTATTCTCAGTTCAAATATCCCTCCCATAAATGCTTTATTTCTCAGAAGACAATGTGTTTTTTTAATGTCAGTAATGCTTCTGGAAAGTTCTGGCTATGCCATTAATCTTGAAGACAGTGCATTTCACTTGTCCTTGTTTTCACACAAAAACTGTCACCATTATATGATGTGAAATTAGATCTGCAGAAGTGCACAGTCATGATGTGTGTGTGCTTTGTGTGACAAGGCCAGGACATCTGGTAATAAATGTCCTTGAAGTGGCCAGACACTTAATTGTGTATTGGATAGCACCTGTGACTCTGTATGTATGATGTAATGTCTAATGCTATGTACTGGAAGGTTGCATCAGCCAAGTATATATAAGGCTGAACCTAATGTAAACAAGTGTGGGTTATAGTTGTAGAGTTGTAGAGAGTCAGTGCAGCTGGTGTTTCTGAGAATCAAAGAGAGTTCTAGTTTAGTTCTGTGCCTCCATCCTAGAACTCTGTTCTGCATCTGTCAATAGCAACTGTCCAGTTTTGCTTCCTGATTTCTAAGAGTATTTCAAGGTCTGGAAAAGATACTGAAAATCACATTCACACTTCAACCTCAGCATGACAAAAGCTACACATTTTTTCTAACTGCTGTGAGAAATCCCACAATATTTGGATTCCTTGTGGGGAAATTTGTCCATTGGGCCCACATCTAATACTCTAAATCTCACGTTACCTTCCCTCTTGCCTAATGTGTTCTAGTACCTGCCTTCTCCATTATTTTAGCGCAATTATTGTCATTCTGTTTCAACAAGTGCTTCTGCATTTTCTTGCCTTTATCTCTAATTTTCAAATCATTTGGGCATATTATTAGGGAATTATAATTGCATAAGTTGGACTTAGGCAAGTGCAACTCACTTTCTTGGTTGTTGCAAAATCTCCTCTCCAAAACCCAACTTGTAAGCAGGTGTCCTGTAGCTGGACACACTGCAAGGATATCAACTGCAGGGACCGCCTAAAGAACCCTGGAGGTCTCCATGGACACATCCTTGCTGATCACCTCCTCTCTTCCAAAACACAAAGGGTCATGGGAAGGGATTATAACAAGGTGACTTGGGGGGGTTGCATGAGAAGCTGTAGTTATGGAAATGTAGCTAAGCAATATACAGCCATCTACCAGTATGAGATCCCAAACATTGTTTTATTCACTTTACAGTCTGAGGTTGCCAAGGTATTTCTGCCAAATATTTTCCTCTACTGCAGGGAACTGAGAAGAACTGAGTTTTCTATTGATTCATGTTGAAGAAAGAGTCAGTGCAATAAGAAGCATCCCTTGTCTCTTATTCACATTTATAGTTTTGTTTTTTGTTTTATCTCTCCAATGAAAAAACTGTGATAAGCAAACCTGAAAAAACTGATGAATGCTGCTTAAGAAGAATGTTCCTTTAGCCTTTGCCTCTAGTAGATTAGCCACTCCAATACTGGTCAGTGAGAGGAGCATGATCATTATCCCTATATGCTGAAACTCTGCAGCCAATGTATGCACATTGGTAAGATTATTAATGATTTATTCTAGCAGATGTAAAACCTGCATGATTTCTTTGTTGAATGAAGCTTACTTGACTATGATGGCTAATATTTAGTCAGCTTGATGTGACAAATTTCCATTCTCAAAAGGGAAAAGTTTGTGAGGAGTTGTGTGTGTGAGAGAGAGACAGAGAACACAAAACATTGCAAATGTTCTTTAATTATTTATAAAGTTATTATGTTGGGAAATGTGTGAGATACTACTGGATATGTCAAGTGGAATAGTCAAATTGGAAGCTGAATAATAACCAGTCCCATACCGCACCACCCCACCACCCTACAGAGGGTCTAACAGATAAAAGAAATTGACATAGGGTGTGTCTACACTGCCCCCCTTAATCAGATGTATTACACTCCAGAGCTGCTCTGGGTTGACACAATGTGGGCCAAATATGTCCAGATGGGCTTCTGGGCAACAACACATCATTCTGCTGGCCCATCCCATGCAGTGCCACTGCCAGTACGAGGACCTTGCCGCCCAAGCAGCTCCTTGCAAGAACTTGGCCACTGCTTCTGCTGAGGTCAGCAACTCCCTTCCTTGTTGTTTCCATGGGACATTTTCACACTAGGGTCTGAAACCGGCAGACAGGCGGCATTAGAGCTGCTGGAATCTAGCTGGAGCCATTCCGGTATAGACCCTGCCAGACGGAATTACCGTTCAGACGCAACTATTATCCTTGCGGAATTAGCGACACTCCGCCCCTGGGAGCCGGAACTCCTGTTCACATACAAGTCCGAGGATGCCTGCCTCGATCCGGCAAAAGAAGTTCTTGCACATGCGCAGTGAAACGAATGTTCGCCGCAACCGTCGCATGCGATTTTCGTCACTTTTCATCACTTCCGTCGCTGCAGCGTTATTGCTTTTCAATCGCCGTTACCGTCCGGTCGCCATTCCTTTGCTGTGCGAGAGAGGTGCCGCTTCTGAAGAGAATGGAGTCTGCTCTTCTGCTAATCCGTGAGTTGCAGGTAGAGCTGGAGAAGGAGGAGCAGGATCACAGGGCAAGGCGCAGGACTGTGCTGGCTGGGGTCCGTCACTTCATGAGGCGGCGTGGCATCACAGCAGGCTGCACAGCCCATCAGCTGTTATGGAGGATTTCAGGACGACCAAGCCGCTTGGGCCGGGGTTTCCATGCCAGCACTGTCCCCCGTCCACGCCGGTGGTGGGTCAGGCCACAAGTCATCCGGAACTGGTGGGCAGATGAGGTGCTTCAACTCTGGGACGAGGACATGTGGATAAGAAACTTCCGAATGTCCAGATCCACCTTGTTCGAAATAGCAGAGGCTCTGCGCCCTCACCTCCAGGCCGAGGACACCCAGATGAGGAGGGCCATCTCGGTGGAAGAGAGGGTGGCGATCACCATCTGGTGGCTTTCTGCCCCCCTCAACTACAGGAGAGTGGCAAGGCACTTCCAGATTGGGGTCTCTACAGCCTACATCATATGCATTGAGGTCATCACTGCAATAGATAGCGTGCTTCTTCCAAGAACAGTGTGCCTTGGGGACTATCGCCGGGTAGGTTCATCTCCTTCCTTTGTGTTCCTGGCCTCAGCTTTCTTTAACTTAAACTAAATACTTTGCAATAGTAATACTGCTGTACAATAAGCTGAGAGTGCCACATAAAAATGAGAGGCATGGTATTGTGCTTCCTTTGGAACAATTTAGTAATTTGCTAATTTCTCCCTTGCCTCTGTGGTATTGCCGCTTGTGTGTGCAGGGTGCAGATGTATAATGGTTAGCAAGGGCTGGTGTCGGGGGTGCATTTCTTTGCAAAGGGAGCTTTAAGGATAGCTGAAAGGGAGGCTTTTTCCGTGGTGTAGATGTATGTAGGTATGGATAGCCACAAGCATCCATACGGTGATAACTGGGCGGACAGCAAAGCAGTTGGGTGCATGCTAACAAAAGAATTATGGGGACTAAATCACGGATGGGCCATTGGCAAGGCTGTTTCCTGTGAGACATTAGCATGAACATGTGGATCTTACCCTGCTTCTAATGGCTTTTCCTCTATTTTCCTTCTTTTTACCTTGCAGGTGATGGAAGGTTTTGAGCAACTGGGCTTCCCCCACTGTGTCGGCGCCCTGGATGGCTCCCATATTCCGATTCACCCTCCCAGGGCAAATGCGGAGGACTATTACAATCGCAAGTATGGATACTCGATTGTACTTCAGGGACTAACGTCGGCCACCGGACTCTTCCTTGATATCGAGGCAGGGTTCTCAGGGCGCAACCACGATGCCTTCATCTTCAGGCATTCGTCGTTGTGCCAGGCCATGGATGAGGGAGAATTTGTTCCAGGCAACCCGACCATCACAATCAGGGGGGTGCAGGTACCGCCATTGATAATAGCGGACGGGGCATACCCCTTGCGGCGATGGCTCATGAAGCCATACACAGGAGTTCTGGGGCCAAATCAATTGGCTTTCAACATGGCACTTAGCAGGGCTCGGTGTGTGGTCGAAAGAGCCTTCGGACGTTTAAAAGGAAGATGGGGCTGCCTTGGAGCTAGGCTGACTGTTGGGGAGGAGCACTTTGCCACAGTGGTGTCGGCATGTGTTGTCCTTCACAACATTTGTGAGACAAGGGGCCATGCATTGCATGCTGGGCAGCCCTCCGGTGAACTGCATCTCCCACCTATGGTGCAAGAGTCACAGGCGCCGAGAGACCGCAGAAGGCAGATTGAGGGGGAAATGGTTCGTGGGGCTATCGCGGCCATGATATCCGAACGGGAGTGGTTTCCTTAAAATCCACTGCCACCACTTTGTGACACTTGCTGGCTTAGGTTTCTTGATGTAGAGCTGCATGCACATATATATTTCTGTTTGGTAAAAAAATAAACCATTAGTTAACTGTTGATATGGGTGGTTTCTCTAGCGTTCACTGCCACAGTTTTCAGATACTTGTTTGGTTGGGTTGGTGGTTCTACAGCTGCAAGCACGTATATGTGTGTGTGTCTGTGTGTCTGTGTGTGTATATATTACATGCACACACACACACACACACACACACATAGACATTTATATATACATTTATATAGAAGTGCGTATGTGTTTGTGTGTGTGTGTGTGTATATATATATATATATATATATACACACACATACATAAATAAATATACAGTGATAGATAGATAGATACAGATATATATATTGTTGCCAAACGATGAATTTTTATTGATGCGAAGCATCATAACATATCTCTGGATAAATACATTTATTAATCTTAACACATATATTTACAAACCAGATACAAACACATATATTTACAAACCACATGTGCTTTCACACAACTACATACGCGCACGCCCATATATACACCCCAAATAAGTTGAGCCTAAACATTTTTTTAACAAAACAACACAACATTAGAAATATAAATCCAACATGTAAACCTAAGGTTAACCCTCTCCTCAGGAAGGAGAGTAAAAATTTTTTTTCTTTATCACCCTTTTGCCAGCGACCCTTTCGCTGGCATCCTGAGGTGGTTGTGCTGGCTCCGAGCAAGGGGCAAG